>CM048744.1:665683175-666283175 GCA_026315105.1 Locusta migratoria
GACTGGAGCAGACTCTACAGCTTAGGTCTTCGTGACAAACGAGTCTGTGGTTTAGGATGAAGCTGGCTAGGGTATTAAGGAAAGAGGTTTTAGGTAGGGAAGTGGGTGGTCGGCGTGAAAGGAAATACTCCACCGCAGCGAGGCCCTGGGCATGTGGGATATTTCACACTGACCACCCACTTCCCTACCTAAAACCTCTTTCCTTAATACCCTAGCCAGCTTCATCCTAACCCACAACTCCTTCACCTTTGAGGGCCGGACATACCAACAACTAAAGGGAACAGCCATGGGAACCAGAATGGCCCTCTCGTACGCAAACTTATTTATGGGACGCTTAGAGGAAGCCTTCCTGGAAACCCAAGCCTGTCAACCCAAAGTTTGGTACAGATTCATTGATGACATCTTCATGATCTAGACCAACAGTGAAGAAGAACTCCAGAATTTCCTCTCCAACTTCAACTCCTTTGGTCCCATCAAATTCATCTGGTCCTATTCCAAATCCCATGCCACTTTCCTTGATGTCGACCTCCATCTGTCCAACGGCCAACTTCACACATCTGTCCACATCAAACCAACCAACAAACAACAATACCTCCATTATGACAGCTGCCATCCATTCCACATCAAATGTTCCCTTCCCTACAGCTTAGGTCTTCGTGGCAGAAGAGTCTGCTCCAGTCCCGAATCACTGAACCAGTACACCAATAACCTAATAACAGCTTTTACATCCCACAGCTATCCTCCTGATCTGGTTCAGAAGCAAATTACCAGGGCCACCTCCTCATCCCCCCAAATCCAGAACCTTTTGTCACCAGATACTTTCCGGGACTGGAGCAGACTCTGAATGTGGTCTCCAGCAAGGATACGACTTCCTTAAATCCTGCCCCGAAATGAGATCCATCCTTAATGACTTCCTTCCCACTCTACCAAGAGTGTCTTTCCTCCGCCCACCTAACCTTCGTAACCTCCTAGTCCATCCCTATGAAATCCCCAAACCACCTTCCCTACCCTCTGGCTCCTACCCATGCAACCGCCCCCATTGTAAAGCCTGCCCTATGCACCCTTCCACCACCACTTACTCCAGTCCAGTAACCCGGAAGGTGTACACGATCAAGGGCAGAGCCACTTGCGATAGCACCCACGTTATTTACCAATTGACATGCCTGCACTGTGAAGCGTTCTATGTGGGAATGACCAGCAACAAACTGTCCATTTGCATGAACGGTCACAGGCAAACAGTGTTTGTTGGAAATGATGATCACCCTGTGTCGAAACATGCCTTGTTGCACGGCCAGCACATCTTGGCACAGTGCTACACCGTCCAGGTTATCTGGATACTTCCCACCGACACCAACCTTTCAGAACTCCGGAGATGGGAACTTGCCCTTAGCTTATTCTCTCCTCCCGTTACCCACCTGGTCTCAATCTCCGCTAATTTAAATTCCCGCCTACCATCTTTGGTTCTGTGGACAGAGTCTCTGCCCCAAGTGGTATCCCTGTCCAACTTCTTTGCTTTTTACAAATGTCTGTCTAGGTGTGTTTGCGTTTCGATATGTGTGAGTGTGTGTGTATTTGTTTACCTTCCTTTTTTCCCCCTAAGGTAAGTCCTTCCACTCCTGGGATTGGAATGACTCCTTTTCCACTTCCTTAAAACCGATATCCTTCCCTTTCTCCTCCCCTTTTTTCCGTGTTTTCCTGAAGAAGCTGCCTGTGGTGGCAAAAGCTTGTATGTGTGTTTGAGTGTGATTTTTATTTTTATTTGTGTCTATCGACGAGCCGGTCCTATTGGGTAAGTCATCCGTTATATATTAGATTCAAATTGATGAAACGAAAATTATAGAGGGAAACTTTCGTGGTGGGATAAAGAAATATAAAAAATAGAAAACAGATGACTTACCAAAACTACCGGCTCGTCGATAGATACAAATACAATCACACACAAACACACACATACAAGATTTTGCAACCGTTGGTCACTTCTTCAGGATAAGAGGAAACAAGGGGAGGAGAAAGGGAAGGGTATGGGTTTCAAGGAAGTGGAAAAGGAGTCATTCCAATCCCAGAAGTGGAAGGACTTACCTTAGGGGAAAAAAGGAAGGTAAAAAAATACACACACACACTGCGTTTGGATATGTGTGAGTGGAGATGATGCATAGTCTGCCATCCAGCAAAGGCCGTAGAAGGGGGTAGGTATGGGAAGGAGTGTACTTGTAGATAGCAAGGGACAGAGAGAGCCAGAATACGAGATTCCATAGGGAAAGTCTTAATGTTTGCTACAGAATCTATGGGGGGAGAGGTATGGAGACACTGTAGGACAGAAAAGAATGAAAATGTTTCCCTCATGAAGCTGTATGGTGAGAGTGTCTGGCGGGAAGGTGGAGACATTGATTTCAAACATATCTTTAAAGTTAGTTTGTCATGAATTACACTGCTTCAGGACATACAAACAGTTTCTAACTTCAATACTTGTTATTGCATTAAACCTGTAATATAAAACTATACCTCTTAAGAAAGGTTAAGACTAAATATTTCTTTTTTCTCAGTCAATAATTAGATGATATATTGAAACTAAAGTTATTATTGTTCCTTAAAGCTGTTAGAAAGGCACACTGCAACTGAATCATTCAATGGTTTTAGTCATTTAGTAGCAAATATATTGGATACATGATGTATGTACGAATAAGAATACTACTTATGTAAGGACATTTTAATTGCAGCATACATATGTGTTGGTGGGAACAAGAAAGGAATTTTCACAAGATCACGACAACCAAAGATGGTAGCACACTTGGTGAGACAGCGCTATTGGTCCCTTGCAAGAGAAGATGACAATGTAACACTTCCTGAAGATTTAGGTCTATATGTCTGCAGTACCTGCCACAAATAGGTGCATCAGTGTGTATACCAAACTTAGTATTTATGTATACCAGTGTATATACCAATGTCAGTATTTATTATAATCACTCAATGCTTTCTTCTGTGGTATTTAAAAAAAAGCTATCTGAAAATAAAATGTTATGTATACTGCTTTTAACAAACTACAATTTATTTATACATTCTTATACTTGTATTGAACTATTTAGTGAAGCAGGTAACTGCTCATGGAACAGTAACCAACATAGATTGCAAGCGGTAAAAGTAAACAATAATTAATATGAGGCTACGTAATGATAATTAGTGGTACATAGACAGTCCTAAAGGCCAGAAAATTGTCACAGGTTTTGCTAATCTTAGAACAGTAAAACACACACACACACAAACAAACAAACAAACAAAAAATGTGAACACCGCCACATGTATCGTCACTTCTGCAGGCGGGAAAACTGACAGTACATGTGTGATTGTATGATGGAATGACAGACAGAGAGATAATGGTGGGGAATGTCAGGTGAAGATCTGTGAGCCAATAATATTGCAGGGGATGATTTGGAGTGATGTTACTACAACACATTATCAAAAAAGCCTGTTCAATTACTAGGGAACTTTTACTGTTGCAAGTTACACCAAAATCAGCTAGCTCAGTGGTAGTAGACAAGTTGTTTATTGTGAACACTTTCTTGTGGCCCATGAAAGATTTATTACAACACTCTGATTACTAAATATTGTTGTTGCTGTTGTTGTTGTGGTCTTCAGTCCGGAGACTGGATTGATGCAGCTCCCCACCCTACTTTATCCAGAGCAAGCCTCTTCATTTCCTCATAAGAACAGTAACCTATATCCATTTGAATTTGCTTACTATATTCATCTCTTGGTCTCACCTCTGCAATTTTTACCCCACTCATTTCCCTGTAACGCTAAATTCACAATTCCTTGATGTCTAAGAATGTCCTACCAATTGATCCCTTCTTTTAGTCAAGGTATGCCAGAAATTCCTTTTCTCCCCTATTCTGTTCAGTACCTCTTTATTAATTACATGATCCACCCAGCTAATCTTCAGCATTCTTCTGTAACATCACATTCAAAAGCCTCTATCCTCTTCCTGTCCACACTGTTTATCATATATGTTTCACTCCCATACAAGGCAACACTCCACACAAATGCCTTCAGAAAGGACTTCCTTAGGCTTAAATCAATATTCGATGTTATCAAATTTCTGTTTTTCAAGAACACTTTTCTACCCATTGCTATTCTGCATTTTATACCCTCTGTACTGCGACCATTGTATGTCATTTTACTGCCAAAGTAACAAAACTCATCTACCTCATTATCTAATCTAATTCCTTCAGCATCACCTGCTTTTCTTAGACTGCACTCCATTACCCTTGTTTTCCTCGTTACTGTTCATCTTATATGCTCCTTTCAACACACTGTTCATTCCATTCAATTGCTCCTCCAGGTCCTTTGCTGTCTCTGACAGAATTACAATGTCATCAGCAAAACACAAGGTTTTTATTCTTCACCCTGAACTTTAATTCCTTCTCCATATTTCTCCTTGCTTTCCTTTATAGCTTGCTCAATGTACAAATTGAACAAGTATTGGGGAAAGGCTACAACCCTGTCTTACACCCTACCCAACCTCTGCGTCCATTTCATGCCCTTCAATTCTGATAACCGCTGTCTGGTTTTTGTACAAGTTGTAAATAACCTTCCGTTCCCTATATTTTACTCCTGCTGATTTCAGAATTTGAAAGAGTGTATTCCAATCAACATTGTCAAAAGCTTTCTACAAATCTACAAAAACTAGAAATGTAGGTTTGCCTTTCCTTAATCTATCTTCTAAGATAAGCCTTAAAGTCAGGATAGCCTCCCGTGTTCCTACATTTCTCCTGAATCCAAACTGGACTTCCCCAACGTCGGCTTCTACCGGCTTTCCATCCTCCTGTAAATAATTTGTGTTAAAATTTTGCAACCATGACTTATTAAACTGATGGTTCTGTAATTTTTGCACCTGTCTGCACCTTCTTTCTTTGGAATGGAGATTATCACATTTTTCTTAAAATCTGAGGGTATTTCTCCTGTCTCATACATCTTACACACTAAGTGAAATAGTTTTCTCATGGTTGGCTCTCCAAGGGCCATCAGTAGTTCTGAGGGAATGTCGTCCACTCAAGGGGCCTTGTTTCGACTTAGGTCTTTCAGTGCTCTGTAGAATTTTTCTCTCTGTATAGTATCTCCTATTTCATCTTCATCTACATCCTCTTCCCTTCCTACAGTATTGTCTCTAAGTACATTTCCTTTGTAGAGCCCCTCTATATACTCTTTCCACCTTTCAGCTTCCCCTTCTTTGCTGAGAACTGGTTTTCCATCAGTGTCCTTGATACTCATAGAGCTGTTTTTCTTATCTCCAAATGTTTCTTTTGTTTTCCTATTGGCAATATCTATTTTTCCCCTATTTATACAATCTTCTACAGACTTGCATTTACCTTCTAGCCTCTCCTGCTTAGCTATTTTGCACTTCCTGTCAATTTCATTTCTTAGTCATCTGTATTCCATTTTGCCTGTTTCATTTACTGAATTTTTATATTTTCTCCTTTCATCAATTAAATTTAGTATTTCCTGTGATATCCAAGGATTTTTTTCTATCTATTTTGTCCTCTGCCGCCTTCACTATTTCATCTCCCAATGCTACCCATTCTTCTTCTCCTGTTTATTTCCCACCGTTTCTGTCAATTGTTGCCTACAACTCCCTCTGAAATTCTTAAGAACTTCAGGTTCCTTCAATTTATCCAGGTCCCATCTCCTTATTTTCCTACCCTTTTGTAGTTTCTTCAGTTTCAGCCTACAGTTCATGACCAATAAGTTATGGTCAGAATCTATATCTGCCCCTGCATATGTCTTACAGTTTAAAACCTGGTTCCGAAATCTGTCTTACCATTATAAAATCTATATAGTAACTTCCGGTGTCTCCTGGTTTCTTCCACATATACAACCTTCTTTGGTGATTCTTAAGCCAGGTGTTTGTTATTATTAAATTATGTTCCATGCAAAATTCTACTAGGTGGTCTCCTGTTTCATTCCTTTTGCCCAGTCTATATTCACCTACTATTTTTCCTTCCCTTCCTTTTCCTACTACCAAATTCCAGTTTCCCATCACAATTAAGTTTTCCACTCCCTTAATTGTCTGAATAATTTCCTTTAACTCTTCATACATTTCTTCGATCTCCTCGTCATCGGCAGAGCTAGTGGGCATATAAACTTGTACTATTGTGGTCGGTGTCGGTTTCGTACCAATCTTGACTATGATAATGCGATCACTGCGCTGCTCATAGTAGTTTATCCACATTCCTATTTCCTTATTCATTATCAGACCTACTCCTGTAATACCTCTGTAATTACTAAATATACACACTTATACTGCTCAAAATACTTATGTATATCTTTTTCATGTGGATTTCACAGAAGTTCCACTACATTAACCTCTGGCAGTAACAACAGCTTTCTCAGAATGCAAATTAGACAGAACAAATGTTTGTTTTCAAAAGAAGAGAAAGCATTGATTACATAACAATGCATTCAAACATTGTCAGAAATGGAATTAAAACAGAGGTTTTATAGGCTAGTAATGTGACCATGATTATCTTGCAAACAAAATTCTTTTTCTCATTATTTTACCAACTGTGAATTAAACAGGCGATCCCATAACCAGTTTAAATTTCTTATAAAGACACCATTTAATGTTCTATTGAAAGAAAAATGGCACAAGAGAATAAACTCCTTTTTGTTTACGCATCTAGGTACCCTCATATAAACCTTCACCCTTCTAATCCTCAAACCATTTCTTCATACATTGCAATCACATTTATCTCCACGACTGTAAAATTCCATATTGTAAGGTACACCCAGATGGCACTCTAGCAGCTATGTCACTGAGGTATCTGTTGTCAACAACATTGATACCATTGTCACTACATATACTATGCCCCAGGTAGTATCTGACATTGTTATTGTTGTGGTCTTCAGTCCGCAGACTGGTTTGATGCAGCTCTCCATGCTACCCTGTCCTGGGCAAGTCTCTTCATCTGGGAATAAGTTCGACAACCTACATCCTTTTGAATCTGTTTACTGTATTCATCCCTCGGTCTCCCTCTATGATTTTTACCCCACACACTTCCTTCTAATGCTAAGTTGACAATTCCTTGATGTCTCAGAATGGTATACCCTCATACATCATCAGATCAAAATCAACATCGTCTTTCCAGGTATACTAATCTGGCGACCGCTTGACCACTGAATTGATCAGACAATGTGTCACATATCTTTACAGCTGGCATCTTTGGGACATCAGCTTCCTGTGCCCACCGACCATATTAAGTCCCAGTTTTTATGTAGCCTTTGGCCTGTTAGCAATAAAGTGTGATCTTAAGTACATGTGTTTCTTATTAGAGCTCCAACCCCACGTAAAACCCATACTGGTGGATTACACCGGTGATTCATGCGAGTTGTACAGTGACATCTGGTTTTTGTGAGGAATTTCACCATAAAATAAAGAAGTCATTGTCTCGATGTTTGCTACAATGACCATGACAGTGCCGCCTCCGGTGGGATTTCGAGCTGCAGCAACTTCATCGCCACTGATCCAGTGTATTCCTGCTTCTAGTGCTTCAAATTTGTATTTACAAAACAATTTCTTGCAGGATATGTGTGTATCCTGCCATTTACCACGTGCTCCACCAATGAGGTGCAAGTTGCTTCTTATAACTTTAGTCAGTGCTACTGGACTCGGCTCACACGACATTCACCGCAGTTCCTACAACAACAGTCCAATTAATTATGAACAATTTTCGCGTGTCATAGATGCACCTTTTTTTGGCCGCGCAGCCGACTTGGACTATGTTAGCAATGTGTCAGCCATTTTTGTGCATTCTATACCACCAAGAATGTTTAGTGACTCTCCGAACAGATCGGCTCAGAGTGCTAGTGTGTCCTTTGTGCTTCCCACATCATGTGATGCATCTGCCGCCTCACGTGTTCGACAATCATGTCCATCGCACACACGCGCGTACATTTTACGTGACGAGTGCCCACATCTTCTCGCTTCTGCCTGCTGAGATCTGTTCTCTTATGTTCAAGGCTCCTCCAGGAACAATAACTGCAGTGAGCTCCCTTGTGATGCCACAGCAAGTCTGTGCCTCCACCACTACTGATGTATCACAGGCACCTCCATCTCCACTACCTGGCCGCCTTCCTAAGCTGCTGCCTTTCTCCTTCGAGACTCCCATGACGTGGTTTGCTTTGGCTGAACAAATATTCGACCATTACTCACTTGATGACTCAGCTCATTACCTGTGCCTCATCACACATCTTCAGGAACATGTCGATTTGATCTGCGTCCTTGTGACCTCTCCTCCAGCAACTGACTGATATGCCATCACCAAACAAACAATCCTCAAGAGGGTCTCTTGCATGCCAGAAGATACTATCCAATATATCCAATACATCACCCATGAGGAACACTTGGGGGACAAGAAGCCTTCAAATCTCTGGCGCCGTCTACGTCTTCTTGTCAATGAGCATGACATGCCAGATTCCACCCCTCATAGCTGTTTGGTTGACCAAAGTTCCACTTGCAGTACAGACCACACTTTCTTATAACATTCTGCAGACTCTGAGCAAGCTTATAGGCATCACCTACAGGGTTTATGTTGCCTACCTACATGAAACAATTGAGTGGCAATCTTCGTCCAAGATGCAATCTTGTCAGCATGCACCCACTGCTGGGCAGGGGTGCTTGTGCATCAAACAACCTGCTAGAAAGAAACTGGGCATCTACATTTACTTGCACACAGACTGAGTGTCAGCTTCGCCATCTCTGCCACGCCCACCAGCCCTACCTGCAAGCAGCTCCTCCGACACAGAGGATGGTCTGCTGCCACTCATTTGATTCCTGCAAGAGCAAGCTCCGTATTACCCCTATTGCTACTTCCACAGTCAGTTTGGTGACACAACAAGGAAGTACCATTCGCCAAATCACTACCAAAATGCTGAGCGCAGGATGGGTTAGGCACTGCCTCCTGATTCGAACCTTATGGGCACCTGTATGTGTTTCATTCCGTTAGTGACTTTTCTCCTTCATATGGTTGTTTGTACATAAGTGACTGTGCCTCAAATGTTCGGTTCCTAATTGACACTGGTACTGATGTTTCATCACTCTTACCATCTACAATGGCTACTGGTCCTCTCCGCCCTCACAGTGCTACACTTTGTGCGTCAATGCCACTCAGCTGCCATGTGCAGGTTCAATGACGTTTTTACTGTTTCCATGCCACCAAAGTGTAAACTCCCATGGAACTTTTTGGTAGCAGCTGTGCCAGAACCTATTTTAGGCATGGACTTCTACACTCATCATAAACTGTCACTGGATGTTGTGTGATGTTCGGTGTTTCAGAAATACTCACTTTTCTTGTGCTCTGTCGAGCTCTGACTCTTTCCCTACTGACACACTAAGTGTTTACATGTGTTTTTAGACTATTGAGTGCAATAGTCTTTTTTTCAAAGGTGTGTCATGAACATGAACAAGTGATCAAACTGTGCCACAAAAAAGAAGACGCTGTTCGCAAGTGCTTCAATACCATTAAAAAATCTAAATCACTCTTGTAGAAGTGGTTGAGTGAATGAGTGCTCCATCTGCACTGCGAAAATGAATACGTAACCCGCCACCTCGCAGTCATGGAATCACAACTGCCGTCTCCTCTGCACCAACTTTCATCTGTGTAGTCATGTCAAAAGGACATTCACTAAGGTTAGAATGAGTGTCACTTCAAAAATTGTTTCCAGTACCATCACGCCCACATGCAGTGTAAATAGTGTTTGTGACAATGCCCCCCCCCCCCATGCTGCTCATATGCAAACATTTATAAATAGACCTGTTTCCTTGCCAATGACTCGGTGAATGCTCAACCTGTACCACTCTGATAACCACCTCTAAAACTGCCTCCTTCTCTTGCACCTTGCATTCATCACTTGTTTCCAGTCAAGCAGTCTGCTACTGTGACACACACGCCTCCTCCAGCTAGTGGCCTGCTAAGGAACTCTCACACAACACCATCTAGGTCCATAGCGCCTGTGGTGCTCCCAAGTAAACATGTGTCTGGAACTGTAACTTCCCCAGTGCCTTGGCTTGCTCCATCGGCCATGAGCACAGCCGAATCACCCCCTCCTTGCAGAATCCAGGTGACGCGCACCAGGCCACACCCCCTCCCTTGGCTCCCACCTGGGCCAACACAACAAACAACGACCGCGAGTGTAAACACAGACTTCCTGCCATTTCTCTTGGTGTTTCAGTGGTTATGAACAGCACGGTTCACAAACTATGTCTTGCTAATGGTCCTCCCATCACTAGCAAACTGCGCCGTCTCAGCCCAGAGAAACTGGTGGTCATCAAAGATCAGATTGCTGAACTCTTAAAAATCGGGTGTCATTGTACCCTCACCTACCAGCTGGTGTTCTTCCATTCATTTAATGCCCAAGGAGGACAGTACTTGGTGTATGTGCGGACATTACTGCTGGCTCAATATTCACACCCTAATGGGCAATTATTCGATTCCAAACATTGCTGACTTTACACAGACTCTGGCAGGCAGTAAAGTGTTCTTGGTTGTGGACTGCAAATGTGCTTACCACCAAGTTTCTATGGCTCCTGAAGACATTGAAAAGACTGGCATTACTCCCATAGGTTTATTCCACTACCTGTTCATACCTTTCGGCCTATAAAATGCCACTCAAACTCTGCGGCAGTTTATTAATGAGGTTTTATTTCGCTTGAGGTTTTGCTTTGCATACCTCAATGACATTCTAATATTCAGTCGAGAAGAATAAGAATCATTTACAGCTACAGCTGGCATTGAACTTAATGACAACAAACGCCAACTGCATCAGAGTTCAGGGCTTTTCCTTGGCTTCATGGTTTCTGCTGATGGGATAATTCCCTCCCCCCCCCCCCTCCCCATCATGATGGAATTGATCACGTCAGGTACTTGCCCTGCCTCCCACAACTTTCAAAGATTTACGTCATTTCTTTGCCACCATTAATTATTATGGATCACAATTGCCTGGTGCTGCTGATCTGCAAGGTCTGCTTACAGACACCCTAGCTGGCAACATACCTCATGATTGGCCTGTTCCCTGGATGGATGCTATGTCTTTGGCATTCTTGTTCCTCAAAGCTCTGCTTGCTCAAGCTGTCACTATTGCTCACCCACATCCAGATGCTGAACTGCTTTTTACTACTCATGCAAGTGACACCACCATTGGTGCTGTCCTCAGCCAATCTCTCGATGGTGTTAAGTCTCCTTTGCAATTTTTCTCAAAGAAACTCAACAGTGCTCAGAATAAGTACTCTGCCTTCGATCAAGATCTCCTGGCTGTCTGTGAATCCACCGAACACTTTTGCCCTGCCATAGACAGCCATTCTGTATACATTCTTACAGAGAATAAACCTCTTGCAGCTGCTACCTCTAACCCTCCGGTGGACTTTGCTCCCCATTAGGTCTGCTGTTTTGACTATATTTTTCAATTTACCACCAACATGCACTACATCAAGAATGTGGACAATGTTGTAGCCGATTTCCGATCATGCATTTATGCAATTTCCTCTCTTGGACCTCTCTCAGCTCGCCACTCTGCAAGCGGCTGATGAAGATACTATGCAACTAATTCAGGACTCTTCCTCTTCTATGCGACCTATCCGGACCACCTTCCCTGGTGTATCGGGCAAGGCTTGGTGTGACGAATCCAGAGGCACTCTCCACCCCTACAGTTCTTACTGCCTCAGGTGTGAGATCTTTAACAAGTTAAACAATCTTGCTCATCTTGGGGTAAAGGCCTCCACTAAGTTGGTCACAGACCAATTCATCTGGCAAGACATAAAGCTTGATTGCCAAGCCTAGGCTTGCACCTGTGTTCCCTACAAAAAAGCGAAAATTCATACACTCCTCTTCGCTCTTTGCCCATCCAAGCTGGCCATTTCCAACATGTTTCCATTGATCTATTTGGGCCCCTTCCCCCAGCCAACGGTTTTTGCTATCTACTTAGTTCAACTGACTGCACCACATGCTGGGTCGAAGCCACGTCCCTTCCTAACATCATGGCAGAAACTGTTACACTTGAGTTTGTGTTGTTGTGGATCTCTCGATTTGGTTATACTGTCATCATAACAACTGGCCAGAGATGACAATTCGAGTCTTCTCTTTTTCAAAATCTTTGTAACCTTCTCAGCAACACATGTATTCACACAATAGCTTATCACCCCCAAGGCAATGACCTAGTTGAGCACTGGCATCGGACACTAAAGGCAGCCCTAATGTGTCACGACATTCTGTGGTTGGAGGCACTACCTTTAGTCCTCCTCAGCCTGCACACCTTAAAGGAACTACGGCAGAGTCTACGGGCAAACCCTGTCCCTCCCAGGTGAACTCGTCCACCCATCCCCTCCCCCCCCCCCTCTTCTCTGACAACTCATCCTTTGTAGACCGTGTCTTGTTGTACTGCTCTAAATTTTCACTCCCTCCAACATCTAGTCACTCCCCTCCTGCTCCTCATGGCCCTTCTGGCCTGGTGATGTGCACACGCATATTTTAACATGATGACACTGTCCGTCCGCCTCTTCAGCCTCCGTATTCAGGCCCTCACCAGGTCCTGAAGAAGGGTGAGAACACTTATCATATCCCTCAACGATACTCTGATTACCATTTCCACAAACCACATTAAACCTGTTCATGTTGAATCTGTTTCTCTTCCTCATCTGCCAGACTCTTCCTCCCCTGTCCCCCTCCCCACCAGTCACTTCCTCTTCCCTGCTGATTGCTACTCCTTCCCCCTCATTTTCTTCACCTTTGCCCTTGTCACCTTTTCATGGTTTCCCCCCATCTCCTCTTCCCTCGTTCCCGTACTTAGAATTCATCATCTGCATCCCCCCTCCTCTCGCTACAGACATCTCTATCATCCTCTGCGACTGCGCAGTTTTCATCCTCTGTCTGTCTTCCTCTGCTTACTCACCCCCCTCCACCAAAAAATGGCAGCTCCTTCATCACATACCACACTTGCCACTATGATATAACATGGTATCAGTCAGCCGAGGTGTTCATCATCGCGCCTGTCGGCTCCACCAACCTGCATACACACCCAGCCCGCATTGCCTGTCACCCTCTGCATCTTGACATCATCATCATCAGAGCTCCTACGATTCATCGCCATCCCTTCACTTCACTGCTATAAAACTCAGTTGAGTTATCTGTCGCTCGGCTGCCTGTGCTGCCACCGCTTGATGCCATGGTTTCACTGCCCTCTCTAGATATGCTCTGAACTGCAAGGGAGGGGGGGGGGGGGCGCTGTGTGGTGACCACTCGACTGCTAAATCGATCGGACAATGTGTAATATATATTTACAGCTGGCCTCTTTGAGGCAACAGCTTCCCTGTGCCCATTCTAACGTCCATCACCTCTTTTCGGAATGACTCAAACTGAGCCCTAATATATTCCTGAATCACGGAAATGTTTATTAGTTCTCAGTCTATAACGAAATCATTCCACTGTAGGTGAAGTTGAACTTATCTTATATGCTGGCTGAAGTCCATTGCGTTGTGATTTGTCTTCGGCATTCACTAAAGAAATTGATTTTACAGGATATTTTCATAAAGTAAATCCATCTTAGTTGATATGGAAACGATTTTATTTCCACTTAAACATTGCACAATCAAGAAATGCAGCAGCAAGCTAACAAAGCTGCTTACACGTTTCTGGCCACTCACAAACTCCATAACCGACTAAACAAACAATGGTTTCTCTCCAACATCTTTCTGCTTAACCACGTATTAAAAATGATGACAAAGTTTTGCAATTCAGAATTAAACAATATTCTTTTACATCAAATATGCCAAAATACAGAAATTTAAACATTACATTTAAGCTTCGACTATTTATGTCGATGTATGTATTTGTTTCACGAAATTTGTATTTAAATGTAGTACACAAATTTAACGTCATCCTTTTGACTAGTGTTTACAGTCGTCAAATTATTTACATTATGTGTGTTTTTCGAAATGCACACATATTTGTTTTGCCAATAGTGTGTAGGCGTAATATTATTGTAACATGGAATTTAAATGTGTTTCGGTTTGCGGTCAAATTATTTATTAATACTGATTTGTATATGGTTGTCGTAGTTTTGTTAATTTCGAAGATAGTTTCTTAGTACCAAACGGATTATTAATTTTAGTGCATGAACAATTATCAGTATTTAATTTAGGATTTAGTGATATATAAAACATGGTTTGCCCTAATTTATTTAAACAAAAGGTATATATGAAATCATGTTGTGCAATAGTTTATAACATGTAGTATTATTGTTTTCATACAAAGTAGTATCTATAGGTTCAGCAATATCCAAAACTAAGTGAAATGTATTTTTAGTGTTTGCAGCTATTATTTACGAAAGTATTATAAACTGAAAATTACGTAAAAGGATAGCCAAAGTTATAGTTAAATCAATGTACTATTTCTTAAAAGCGTTTTACTAATAGCGTCAATAGAATTTCAAACATAAGGCGAAAATGTGAAATATCACATGTCCGGTAATGAAGTTTTACTTGAGGTATCAGATATTTCATGTTTCAATGTTGGCAACTGATTTTTAGGAGTGCACAACATAGCAGAAACGTTACACCATCAGCCATATTAAGTTTCAGTTTGGATGTAGCCTTTGTTCTGTTAGCAATAAAGAGTGTTCTTAAGTTCATGTGATTCTTATTGGGGCTACAACCCCACATAAAACCCATACTAAGCTTATTTTTATTTATTTACTAGCTGAAAATCTCACATTGTCCGGAATGTTTAATATCTGTCAGCTTTCAGGAATTTCCTTAAGCTGTCTGGAATACAGGAATATCTTAGTTGTAAATAAGAAATGGATTACAGCATGGTGCATGATGTGAAAAGTTTTACCCATCACAGTATACATGATCTCATGTTTGAGTTATATGTTGTACTATTTTATAATTTTTCAGGTATATATTCATTTTTATAAGTGCTGTATGTCTGTAAAATCTGTTGTGAATACAATTAGTAGTAAAGAAGTAATATATTAAAAATTGGTGAGTGATGGGATGGTTTCCATGAATATTATTTTTTATGCACTCATATCTCATGAAATACCTGTCATGCTTTGATACAATTTCGAAGGTACATTCAGCTCTGTGTGTACACTGTAAAATTTCCAGTGTCTACATTTTGTAATGTAGAAATTATAACAGTGAAATAGTAGTAACCGAGGAACAGTAAGGAATATGTGTGTAAAATTTGGTTGAAATCGGTCCAATGGTTTAAAAGGAAATGTGTAACATTGTTGCATGAAGTAGCAGTTTTCTCATATCTCATTGTTTATTATGTCATTTCTCGTGAACTGTGTGTTGTACATGATCCTTACACTCATGGCAACCATTCTTATGGACTGAAGCTTGTGTGTGCAAAATTTCATAAAGATTGGGAAAAAAACCTGTAGATTTGTGTGCAATACGTACTCACAAACCCTCTGCTTTATATATAAAGATTTATTTTTTATTACAGTGTATATACAGTGGAATTCCGATTGCACTTTTCTTGATACACAAGTGATATGTCAAAGACGAAATTAATGTGTTGCTGTGTCTGTTGACACCAACACTTGTGAGACTCTTATTACTGCAACCAAAGTTACCCAATTCAAATGAGACTTCCTGCACATACCTCTATATCTCCATCTACATAAATACATACTCTGTAACATTGTTAGTTCCTTTTTGTCCTGTTTTTCCCATAGTTGCTGTATTATATTATTATAGTGTAGATGTTTATAGTATTATAGGTTATAAACAGTGCTGATGCATTATTTAAGTATAGTTACTGATATTTGGATGTTGTTACTTACAATATTTCGTGGATATTGCTTTACATCTAGTGCTCATTGGTGGCTTCTGGCTGTTCTGCTTCAGTTATGTTCATTTTGCATTTTTTGTTGGCCCACTTTAGGTTATGGTAGTACCACTAAAAGTAGGCCTTTGGGATCATCTTTTGACAGCTCGAAATTTAAATGAAAATAACGGCTTAACCATTCATCTAAAACGAAAACTGAATAACCTATTTTGTAGAGGAGAAAATTCTCTGCAACTTTACTCTCTTATGTTTTTTTCATATCTCATATCGTTTCCGAGATAATTGCAAAAATATCGGCGATTTTGGGATGTGTGTGTGTCTGTCTGTCCGTAACGTGTTCCCACTTTTTAAGTCGAACCGTTCAACCAATCGGCACCAAATTTTACAGATATAATTGTAGGCTGACAGAGACAAGAATTTTTTTCAAATTTTTTGGACAAAAAATATGTTAGTTACACCCAAAAATGCCGTTTGTAATGTAATTTTAACTGCAAATAAACCGTTCATCTAACTCGAATGTTGAATAATCGAATTTGTAGAGGAGAAAATTCTCTACAACTTTTCTCTCATATGTATTTTTCATATCTCGTATCATTTGAGAGATATTTGCAAAAATAATGGAGATTTGACACCCTCTATTGAATTAACGAAAACCAGCCGTTCGGAGATATCACGTGATATTCCTCACCCAGAACTCTCTCTGGCATACGCCAGCTTGCGTAGCATATTTGATGATTTTCTTATTGTAACCTGTACGTTGCCATTTCTAAAGAATGGCGCATTGAAGAATTAACAAAAATGTGTTGTTCTTCGTAAGATAAATGATAATGTAGTGTCTAAAAGTGTCATATAAGTATCAGTTAACTGCCATTAATAGTACAAAAATGAAGGTCCCATACTCCAGTTGTTACCTGTTGTGTAGTGGATAGCGCGTTGGACTGTGATGCTCATGGTTAGTGGTTCAGAACCCGCCAATACCCAAAAAAAATTTTTTGTCCTTTTTTCCTTGTTAATTAAATAGAGCTATGTTCTTCAATGTTTAGAGTTGTGCATATGTAAAAATGCTCCCTCTAAAATGCGTGTTCCCGCTATTTTGTGAACATGCCGTGAAATACTTAACAACGAATTGAACAATGGTCTTCTGCAGCATATGCACGTAAACTGTGAGGATACTGTAATAATGAACATTCTGAACAACGTACTGATACAGGTAGTTTCGTATATATAAAGAAAGTTCTAGATTTTTGTGGCAAGTTCCTTAATGACACGAAAGGGAAGTGTATACTTTGCAACAAATTACCTTCTTTATTTTTTTAAGTGTTTATTCACTATTTATGGAATATATTGAAAGTCATTAATTAGAATCATTACATACACTAAAATGTTTGACATGGTTGCTATGGATGGTTTTAACGTAGATATTACCTTTCCTGTAGTTCAGATTACTCTGTAAAATAAATAGCAAACATTCTATTTCAAACCGTGATTACATTTACTTTTATAGCTAAAACCACAAATAGAATAAGTGTGGTAATACTGAATTCTACATAACTCTAGTACTTAACATATATACAAAGTTACTTTATTTATATTTATATTTACAACAGTAATTTTAACATTATTTCCCCTGTTTATGTACATGTGATAAAGAAATCAATGTTTACAATTCATTTCTACGTATTTCATGGCATGTTCTCAAAAGAGAACAAATGCACTTTTCAGAGAAAGCACTGTTACCTTTGAACAACTCTGAATCTTGCAAAATATAGTTGTGTTCAGTTAACAAGAGTGTGTGAAAACCTTTTAGGAAGCAAGATGAATATATATATATATATGCGGTCGTTTGTTCAAATTCGTTCTGGGTTGTTCGTTGAGAAATTTACTCAGTTTTGTAATACAGATGGCGTTGAACCAACACGTAGCTCACTGGCTGGCTGATGGGACACAGCCCACCGTCTCACAGTGGCCAGCCAGTAAGCTACATTTGTTCCAGGGTACAATCATTCGTAACCAGTACAGGCAAAGAAAATGAACTTTGAATTACCATGGCAAGACAGGTGATGATATTTTAACTAGGGATGGATCGAATCCCAGTTTTACCGAATCGAATCCGAATACCGAATCTTAAATATAACATGCGCCGAATCCAGAACCCGAATCGAATCTCGAACCCAAGTAATCTGTCAAATCAAGTATCTGTATTTAAAAAGAATTACTACCCTATCACAGCCATTGATGAAGATAAAGCCTTCTGTGATGGATCTCAAATGACAAAATTACAGTAAAATTTAAGAAATTAAAATTTCATTTGGGTTTTTATTTTAAATTTTAATACCCCCTTATCCTCTTAAAAGAAATTTTCATGAAATATTTTGAGATATATGTTGTTTAGGTGCTCTAAAAGATAATAAGAAACTTTCTTCACTCTATTACCAACTGTTTCATTTTGATGAAATAAAAAATAATTGCATAATGAAGTCTTACAAAGGAAAGAATTACTTTTTTTTTTTTTTTTTTCCTTTTTCAAAGCTGAAGAATCAAAAATAAAACCTGAAAATGTGAGTAGATATTTTGGAAGTTTGAAAAATAGGTTCTTAAAAAAATGGGATGTGTAAATGTTTAATGATTTTATAGTCACATATATAAGCCGTTATAAAATTTATTATACATCCAAAGCTAATTTATTTTGTTGGTTAAATTGTGCGATGCTTCTCGCCGGGCTGCAGTGGTTATGTTGGCACCAATGGTAATAACGGCAACTCAGATGACCAATAAATGTTTTTCGTGGCAACTTCAATTAAAACAAAAATTATTTTTTTCTGAACGGGCAACCTGCTCTATGGTTGACATGATCTTGTATGTACCCTTGCCCATTCAGAAAAAAATAATGTTTGTTTTAATTCAAGTTGTCACGATAAAACATTTATTGGTCATCTGAGTTGCCGTCATTACTATTGGTGCCAACACAACCACTGCAGCCCGGCGAGAAGCGTCATACAGTTTAACCGGATTTATTGAAACAGACGTCAGATGTTTGTTGAATTGACGTTATCCCGCCTGAATGGCGCACGATTAGAACTTTTTTTTCCACTTACGGTAGTAAATATCTTTCTTCTTGAAATCCTAGTGCTTCTCTAAGGTTCACATACCCCAGCATTTCACAAAATTCGACAAAAGAATACGCGAAATTGGAATGAGACAACTCATGCAAGAATAGTGTTTCATATAGAAATGATAGGTCTGTGCAATAGTTATCGAAGAAGCGAGTGTTATGATTTTTACGTATATGTCATGATTTTAAAGGATGTGTTTAGTCAGGAACCTAAGAGTACAAAGTAACTTGTGAGTGAACAAGTTGTACTTTTAGGTTCCTGCCGAGTCACAGCCTTTAAAATCATGACATATTCGTAAAAATCATAACATTCGCTTGTTCGAATACTGGTACCTATAGTTCAGTCTAACGACCATAGCTTTGAATGACAATGAATTAAGGCCGATTCACACTGTGCGTCACGTCACGTCATGTCATGTCATGTCACGGATCCGTCACATCAAGTTGTATTCACACTGTCCGTCACGTCAATTTGCTTTTTCCAATACTCCATGTTGAAAGTCAGGTTACGAAAGGCGACGTGTTATGTAGAAAGTCATATTATAATATTGTAATTGAAGAAACAACAACGCTAAATGTTATTGATTGCCAAAATCAACTTTACAATGTATGGGCTAACTTAATGTGGTAAAGTGCTGGGAACTGAAACATGTCAAAACGTCGACATCTATTTTGCGAAAAAAATAAAGTTTCTTGCTACTGCTAGCGGAGTGAGAGTGGAATGTCTAGTATATATCGATTGTATTGCCGTTTCATTCGATGTATACGGTTCCTAGGAAATTACCTGTTACCAATGTGACCTGCTACATTTGAAGTTGAGCAATAAGTACTATTTCCTTTGTGAAATGGTGTGTTAAAATTCAATAGTCGAAAATAAAGTGGAAATTAGACTCGACTTCCTTTTTTTATTATTATTATTTTTACGAGTGCAAAAGTTTTAGCGCCAGTATTTACATTTGCGCCTACGAAGCAAGCCACTCACTATGTTTACATGTAACACATCTTCCGGAAGACGAAAACAGATTTTCGTAAACCGTTTTTTGCTTGTGGAGTGTTTACATGACCAACCAAAAGCGGAATTGGGAAATCGGTTTACGAAATCCGATTTTGGGAGCCCATGTAAACTGGGTGCGTGCAGCACTGCTTAGACGAAACGGAAAACTTACTTGTAGCGGCTCCTAGTGCCATTTTTCAGAACTTCGTTCGTTTTATGATGTCACGTCTTTCAGCAGATTTATGAAACAATAATGTAAATAACGCAAACGAAAGCGCACTGTTATGCAAAGTTAACTACAACATTCGTAACTGAAGGTTTCCATATAAACTTCGGATTCGGGATTTGGTAGTATTCGGCCATTATGCATCGAATCTCGAATCCGAACCCAGTGTGCTAGATTCGGCGAATCTTGATTCGGCTGAACCACTCGGACACAACCCTAATTTTAATAGAAAAATATAATGAAAATGTGGGAGAGATATTCGAATGTTCAAATGTTTGTAGAGCTTATGGGACTTAACTACAGGGTCATCAGTCCCTAAACTTAAAAACTACTTATGAACTAGCTTATACTAAAGACGACACACGCATCCATGCTTGAGGGAGGATTCAAAACCCCGACCACAGCAGCTATGCATATCGTGTTTGGCACTGCGGCCAGTGGGGGAGAGATTAAAATGATAGTTCGAAGAGGTAAAAATTAAAAAAAGAGTATGTTTGTCAAAGTTAAACTCAAATATCATATAATTTTGGCTGTTTGTTAAAATACAGTCAGAAAGAATATTCCGTGTTGGGTGCATAGCTATTACCACAATACTGTAGTCGTAATCATATCACCATAGGTTTTTATTATTTAGATTATTATTTTGAATCAAAATGTTTACAAAAACTTATAAAATTGCAAATCTAAAGTGGGCCGTAAAACAAGTCAGTGCAATTTTTTTTTCCAGCACTTCACAGCTAGCACCACTAGGCACATGCCATTTTGTTTGTGTTGTGTTTTTGTTTTGGTACATCACACTGAAACACTAAAGTGTATGGAAGAGAGTTTATCGACGTGCTTTTATGATATTTCTCTACAGTTTCATTCTCCAAATGTTTGTAAATCTATTGGACCAAACTGCGTGGTCATCAGTCTGTAGCTTACAAACTACTTAAACTAATGTAAACCAACCTAAGGACAACACACACACACCCACGCCCCAGAGAGAACTCAAACCTCCGACAATGAGCAACCACAGGCTCTGTAGTGAGGCGCCTTAGATCGCTCAGCTACTCCACTGCGGCTTCATTCACCAATAGACACAAGGAAAAAGGAACATCTAAATCTTTCTGTTTTCGATCTGATTTCTCTTATTTAATTACAACAGTCATGTCTCCCTAAGTAGATGGCTGCTAACAAAATATGTTCACATTCAGAAGAGAAAGTTGGTGATAGAAATTTTGCAAACAAATAATAATTTCTATCCCAACTCGTGTATCATTTCTGTGACTCTCTCTCCCCCCTACATTCCGATAATATGAAATGAACTGCCCTTCTCTGAACTTTCTCTAAATCGTCTATCAATCTCCATGTGGAGAAAAATTGTCAAAAACGCTTATCTGTAAATATGTGGTGTGATTTGATATACAATCAGTTGACTGGCTTGTTGTGTTATTGCATCGTCTTACAGGACTCTGTTATCTACATCTTCTTGTATGTGAGATTCCAGCATTACAGGAAGAGATTTCTTTGGCTACAAGAATGTGTTCTTCCAGCATGACGGAGCTGATGCATATTCTGTAGTCAGGTGAAAACATCCCCACAAGCTGGATCAATAGATATGCCAATGTTTCTTAAGTACCAGTCCTCAGACCTTATCCTTTGCTTTTTTGCCTGCTTGGAGGATTGAAAGGTGAAGTCACAAAGAAAAAGTAAACACAAGAGCTGATTTGATCAGGTTATGTATAGCACAGTCATTGTAAAATAACACAAGTGACCTCAGAAGAGCTATGCATGATGTTATCAAGAGAAGTGAAAAGTGCATCAAAGTTGGTGGTGGAATTTTTGACAATTGACTTTGAACATCTACATTTGCCATTGTTTTCAGTTTGTTTCTATTGCGTAGTAACAGCTGTATCTTTGTACTCAATAAAAATTATATACTTATTGTAAGAAATTTTATTGTATATTGTGTTTACCAAATCCTAAAAATATTTACACAAACTATTCCTCCTGAAACACCCTGTATTGTTACTTAATAAACAGTTATGTGAGCAAGTTCAGTCATGTGAAAATACAAATAAAATGAGGGATTTGATTTGCAATGCACTTAGGGTACTACTAAACATTTTTCTGATGCATATTGTATTTATTCAATATCATGTTCCCATCACCCTAATTTTCCTTTATACAGCATGTCATAAATTATTGATCATTTGATTACAGCTTTTTCAGATGTCTTACACTTTCATGACTATATGGTAGGTTTAGATGTCTGTATAGCCATTAGGAGGTATGTCTTAGTGTACATATCGGTCTGGCAATTGTCCAAAAGTTGCCCCCTCCTCTAATTCCCCCTCCCTCCCCCCCTCTGCTGTCAATGTTCTGTAGGTTTGTGTATAGCCGTTCATTTCGGAAAGTTCTTGACCGATTGCTTTGAAGTTTTGATAGAACTTTGCATTGTAATACAGGAAGGTTTCTAGGAAAATATTTCTTGAATATATTGTATAAAACCCATATGTATATTACTTTTGTGATTTTTTGTATCAACATTTGCCCATTATAAAATTTATGTAAATTAATATTTGACATATACAGGGTGTCCCAAACTGAATGACCCAATTTTAACTTGTAATAACAATATTGAGATCAATGTTACTAGGTAACTGAAACAGCACTAGATGTAATCGGCATGGTCTGGAGTTTCAGAAAAAAATCTACTAGACATCACTACAAGCGCTGACCTGGAGTGTGCACCCAATCTCATGCAAAATGGCATCCGAACAACATAAGGCATACTGCATTATTGAATTTAGTTGTACTAATTCAGTGATCACAGTTCATGGGTGTTTAATATTCGATTTTGTGCTAAACCACCATCACCAAAGAATATTCGACAGTGGTGTAAACAATCTGAAGAAACATGGTTCCTCTGTAAAGGCAAAAGTCCTAGCCGGCCACGCATACCTGAACAAACACTGGAATAAATCTGATGAGCATTTGAGTGGAGCCCTCGCAATTCTACAGGTTGTGCTAGCCGAGAACTTGCGTTACCACGCATAGCAATGTGGCATGTGCTGCAGCATCGTTTAGATACTGAGAAAGTGAAGCGAGTGGACTTAAGAAATGCTGTTCTAGAGGACATGGAAGACGACACTTTTATTTCATAGTTGATATTCAGCAATGAGCCAACTTTCCATATTAATAGTAAGGTTCACTGAATGGTGTACATATATGGGGGATCAAAAATCCTCATGAAACAACTGAACATGAATGTGATTCACCAAAAGTGATTTATTATTATTATTATTATTGTGCTGTTTTGCAAAGCAAGGTTTATGGTTCATACTTTTTTTAGGAAGAACCCATAACACGACAATCTCATCTTGGAATGCTATGGAACTGATTATTCCCACAACTTAACTAACAATTTCATCTATCAGCTAGACGTAGCACCACCGCACTGGCACAACAAAGTGCACAGTTTTCTCAAATGCCAATGTGTCTCAACATTGAATAGGGGGTACAGGACCACAAGACTTGGCCTTACACTCTTGGCCTCCTAGGTCCCCTGACTTAACACCATGTCGAGAATTTACAGCTCGCCCCCATCACGCCTTGCGTCATGACAGGAAACCAGCACCAAAATAGTACTTACCTTACCACAAAAACTTTTCCTTAGTAACACTTCATTGTTTAATGTGTTAGTAAAGTCAAAATAACTGAAAAGTAATGTCATAGGTATTTCGCCCTAGTATAGAAGGCAGTAAGCATGTTAAAATATTGATAGTGTTTTGTTATTTCATTACTGTTTCATTGTTGATAACATTAATTGCAGTACAGTTTGTAATGTATATACCGTAGAAAATCTCATTTGTTTGAATAAATGAATTGTTTGATACCACATTTGATCATGGTATTATGCCCTAATACTCCGTGTTTGTATTTTATAAGCATTTTAAGGCACTTCTGCCTGGTCAAATAATCACTTTCATTACTTGGGTCTTTTAATGAACTAAATAAATTAATTAATTATTGAAAGTCATAAGTTTAATGTACAATAATGTTTGTTAATGAAATCATTAACTAACAATATCTGAGGTTGTCTATAATGTATTGACCATAATATAATACTTTGCTGATTGTAGAATTGATTAGTTGCTTTGATTTAACAATTTCAAATAATGTAAACATATATTAATACTGCACTAATTGTTGTTTACTTACGATCCTTTGTATTGTTTTGTTTTGATGTGAAAAACTTATTATTGCATTTGTCATAATTTTGTGAATCTTTACGTAAAGCAAGATTCATTTATGTTTATAAACAAAATATGTAATATTAAGCATTTTAACTTCCATGTTCTAGAATACTATGTTATGTACTTATATGCGCAAATTGGCGCGAACTCAGTGAGTTGCAGAGTTGTACAGTCAGTCCTAAGTAAGTTGGGAAGTTGTCTGTCAGTCTAAGTGTAGTCATTATGCTGTTAACATGCAGCCTTACTTTTGTCATTATGTAACAAGCAGTCATCAATAATGAAAAATAAATTCATTATCAAGTGAAAAGCATCACATTTATGGTTTCCATGAAGCCAATAAACCCGACGTCCTAATATAATTTTGTGATGTTTTAATGGTAGGTGAGCTACGAGATCTACGAGACCACTCAACAACCGATAAAGGTGATATATTTATAATGCGGCTTTAGTGTTGTGCATAAAAAGCGCCACAGGTTCTACTTAAGAACAGTAAAATAATCATAAAGATGGTGTTTATTTAATTTTTTGTAAACAAATTGGGGTGACCTACTTTGTAACCCATGTCATCACTCAATAATGAGTTATTAAACTATTTCAGAATGAATGTTAGGAAGCAAAATGAAAAATGTTCCTGCCACAGCACAGTAAATAGGCAAATGTCTCCTGCCCAAAGAGGAGAGCTAGCTTCTCAAGTTATTTGACAGTTTCAAAAACATTAAAATCAAAAAATCATGACATATATTTACAATTATTTGGTAGAATTACTAGCCTTGTCTCATGTTAATTGTGCCACATTTTGCATGTTGTGTTTACATACATAATGTCATGCACACAACATATTTTATGATGGACACATGAACACCTATGAATGCCTTGTCACATCATATCATTTATTGATTTATTTTAGAGTTCTGTTGATCCCTGATGCAAGTGAATCACTAGTATGAAGAATGCATCAGGTAATTTCCATGTTATGTAAGATATCATGTCATACATGTATGTTGCATTGGATGTCACATTTTGCTACTTGGCAAGTTGTGTATGTAGACCCTAGAAGCTAGGGGCTCCAAGTGACATTTTTGTCAAAATAGGATTAATTGCAGAAATGGATAGTAAAATAACATGTCTCTTGACTGGATAAGAGATCAAAGCTCATTTCTTGATAGGTGCTGCTACTTAACATGGTTTCCCTACACCAACCCATGATAGTAGTTAGTTGTTAGTCACATGGAATGGCACATGGTCTAAGGTGCCATGCCACCGACTGAGCGGCCATTCCTGCCAGAGGTTTGAGTCCTGCCGTGTGTGTGTGTGTGTGTGTGTGTGGTGGTGGTGATGATGATGATGGCGACATGTATGATCGCCGAAATATTGTGCCCGTTGGACACGATGGACTGGCAGTACACCCATGGATATTTTGATTATCAAATACGCTGGGAGAAACTCAAGAATCATATCATACACCTTTACAGGGAGGAGATGTATAGCAGCATGAAGAAATTTGAAAAGTTGTGCCACCGTAGTTGTCGCTTGCTAAGTACTCTTGCCTTTCTAAAGAGATGTCGTTCCGAGAATGTTGTCCCAAATTTTGCTAAGGTTACGCATCACATCGATTCTGCAGCTGCCAAGAGAATTAAGAAACGGCCCAGCCACGCATTGCTTCATGAGAGAGTGCATTTCACCCGCCATAGGCTTGAATTCATCTCACTGGAACTATTCAAACTGCATTTGCAACTGGCTAGTCACTTAACTTCTTTTTCCTGGGATTGGTTTGATGGTGTTACCTGGGTTACAGCCGATTCCGCCCATAAGAAGGCAACGGGACGTCAAACAGCTAAGTTCTCAAGCCTCCTTGACAAACCATCTCTGCATGTTCCGTGCAAGACTGTCATCAATCTGAGTGGCAAGGAGTTGGCTGATGATGCGGTCTTGGTTTTGGAAAAACGACTCAACTTTGCTCCTACCCCCAAGTTCACTCCGGTCGCAGCAATTATTAGCGCTGTTGAACAGGTTGCGGCTCGACTTCCTCCTGAATCACCTGAGGAAATACGTCATGAAACTTGTCATGCATTGACGAAATCCAAGCCCACAAAGTCGAACATCACTAGGAAAGAGAGGGCGGCCATTCGTGACCTGAGGGAGCACCCTGAAATTATTGTCTTACCGGCTGACAAAGGGAATGCTATGGTTGTTGTCTCCCATAAGGACTACACTCAAAAGATGCAGAGCCTGCTAAATGACGATTCCTACCGGAAGATCAGCATTGACCCCACAAAGAAGGTGGACAACAAGAAGAGGGCACTTCTCAAGAATGCGGATTTACCAGAGGGTGTCGCCAAGAAACTGTTACCTCAAGGTCCGGTACCGCCAAGACTTTATGGATTCCCTAAGGTTCACAAAGATGGGGTGCCGTTACGTTCCACTGTCAGTAACATCAGAGCACCAACATATTTGTTGGCCAAATACTTGACAGGAATATTAAGTCCTTATGTGGTTAAATGCCCTCATCACATCTGTAATTCCGTGGATTTTGTTAAACGCCTTAACAGCTTCAGGCTGGATGAGTCAGATTGGTGAGTTTTGATGTCGGTTCATTGTTTATGACGGTGCCCCTTCGAGAGTCATTAGATTTGATTGGTCAGAAGTTTGACGAGAAGACCACCGAACTTTTCTTTTCAATGGTGAATACTACGAACAAAAGGAAGGAGTCACCATGGGTAGCCCACTCTCCCCTGTGGTCGCAAATTTGTACATGGAGAATTTCAAGGAGGAAGCCCTGGCATCATCTGAATGCAAACCTACTTGCTTTTTTCGTTACGTGGACGACACTTTCGTCATCTGGCCACAAGGTATGGATAAACTCCTTCACTTCCTTACACATCTGAACTCCATACACCCCAACATCAAATTCACTATGAAGACTGAAACGGAGGGTAAATTGCCATTCCTTGACGTCTCGGTCAAGAGAAGAGCTGATGGCACCTTGGGTCATAGTGCGTATTGGAAGACAATGCACACTGATCTGTATTTATACGCAGACAGCTGTCACCACCCTTCACAGAGGAATGGGGTACTTAAAACTCTAGTACATAGGGTGCGCACTATCTCCAATGCAGAGAGTCTACCTTACGAATTGGAACACCTGAGAACTGTATTAAAAACAAAAATGGGTACTCAGAGTGACAGATTCAGCAGGCTCTCCACCCAACCACTACAGCACACCCTGTGGAAACGGATGAAAATACCAGGGAGGATGAAGGCACTGCGTTCATTCCATACACCGGCGCACTCTCGGGAAAGGTCGCCCGCATTTTGAAGAAACACCAGGTTGGAACTGTCTTTAGTCCGCTGAATAAAATTTGTGGACTGGTGGGGAGCACCAAAGATGATCTCGGTTTGAGGAAGGCTGGTGTGTACCAAATTCCGTGTGAGTGTGGCAAGTCATATATTGGACAGACGATGCGTACCGTCAAGGATCGATGCGTTGAACACCAGAGGCACACACAATTAATGTATCCGAGCAAGTTGGCGGTCGCTGAACATTGTTTGTCGGAGAATCACGCGATGGAGTATGAACACATTAGGATTCTGGTACAGACGTCGAGATACTGGAACTGCGTTGTTAGAGAGGCCAATGAAATTCACACAAGTGATGACCTCATAAACCTTGACTATGGCTATAATCTTAGCAAAGCTTGGGAACCAGCGATTGGGTTAATTAAGAGTAAATCTAGCAAATGTAACAAAGTGACGACCATGGCGGACAGAGCCCTCACATCGACGTCATCTCAGACGCCGTCGCAATCGGTTCCACTGCGTGACTGCGGAGCGGACCACGGAGGGGTCGCTCTGCATGCCAGTTCCCTTCTAGTTGCCGTAGCGTGCAGATCTCCATGCCCGTGTGTTTCCAGGAGCTCAGTCCTTCAGTTCACCTGATGATGGCGACATGTATGATCGCTGAAATATTGTGCCCGTTGGATACTATAGACCTGCAGTACACCCGGGGATATTTTGAGTATAATGGTGGAACCCTCTGCCAGGCACTTATATGTGATTTGCAGAGTATCCCACGGAGATGTAGATGAGATCAATGTGCAGCATGTAAAACATGGTTAATTTTTAGTATATATAAAAATGCATATATATAATTAAAACATTTTAATATATTTTTATGATGAACTATATCACTGGGATACATAATAAAGTAAAAAAACTACCTGACTCCGAACATGACATACACATATTTCTTTAACTTCAATTATCTCAAAATAATGATTTTTGTACTTTGACCTTGGCTTCTGGTGCCCACATGTAAAGTCTCGGCACATAGTGTGCTATTGAGGCATTTCACATCATGTGGCACATCCCATGTCATGTGACACATAACAAATCAAGTCATGAGACTGAGTTATGATGTGATAAATAACATCATGTTGTGAAACGATAAGTGTCAAGATGTCATATTGTGCCCCATGATACATCACAGTATATCATAGTGTAACACAATGTATCATATCATTTTCAATAAATCACATGGTGTCACATAGTACATAATGGTGAGACTTTTCACCAGAATATTGGGGAACTAAAGAATAAAATAGATTGCCTCCGGTTTTGGAGGCAATCTGATAGTTTTATAGTCTTCAAAATGAAATGCCGAGATCGCACATTAATAATTTATGAACAACAACCAGTTTTGGTGAACTGTGTCACTATCATCTGGTCATATTTATATATTTTTTACAAGCTGGTCATCTTATTAAAAATGGATCTAAAATAATGAGTGCAATATAGCACTTAGTCACTATATAAAAATACACAAGTTAAAACATCACAGCTTCTGGTTTGTACTTCAAAATTTTTCCTGCAAATTTCTTGAATAAAATAATGCCCGGTGTACAGCCAGATGTTGTCAAACTTACCTTGGTAGATAAGTATGCAGTGACATCCAGCTGTATGCCCGACATTATTTTAATCAAGCTTCTGGTTTGCTTAGATGATATAGAAACTGAAAATGCCTGACTGAGCATCACATTGTGACTGGTATTGAAAAGGTGAATCTCAGTGGATTAAACAAGCTGCAAAAGGAAGCAGAGCTAATAAGATAAGAGGAGGAGTTGCAATATATGGCAAAAGCCATCACAGTGTCAAAAATTTAGAAACTAAAATTTTATTATTTATTTATTATTTTATTTATTTTTACTGAGAGCAACATATTGAAGCATGTGCCTGTCAGCTTAAACTCAATGATGACTCTCTTATAACTGTAACAATGTATAGGTCCCATTCAAGAGACTTCCAGTTATTTCTGGAAAACTTGGATGCCTTGTTGTGCTATCTGTCAGATAGGGGGAAGCAAATTATTATTTATGGTAATTTCAATGTTGATTCACTGAAAGATTGTAACAGGAAGAATGATCTGGAAGTCTTGCTTGGCTTCTTCAATCTGACATCTGTTATTGATTTTCCTACTCGAGTAGTTGTGGACAGCGGCATATTGATAGATAACTTTTTTATAGACCAAGATAAGTTTAACAATGTAGATGCTTGCTTGGAGAGGATGGTTTTCTGATCATGATACACATCTAGTAACAGCAGTGGTGGATACAGAATTTTTCTTTCTTTTCAAGACATTGTCCATTCAATTCAATTGTACTTCCAGATCCTTTTTATTTATGAAAGGACTTTATCCAGTTGTTCTGAAAACTACTTGCTTTTGGACGCGGCTAGTCCCAATCACAGATGATCTTTATCAAGTAAAACACTAAAAAGAAGGTACTATGTTAGGCGGAGGGCCTTAGGCCCCTTATCCACTACTGCCAGGTGGCTCAACAATTAACATAGAACAAGTATGAGACCACATTTAAATGGAACTGATATAACTGAGGAACAAAACACTGACTGTCTATTAGACAGGAGACTTGGATTCAAATCCCAAAATTGTCACAAATTTTAAGACAATACTTCACCGTACATGTACTATTCTGGCTATTAAAATTAAACATATCTAGCTTTTCCAAGTCTTTCATAGAGGACCACTTGTACTGTGAATTGAGTTTCAGCAATACACTCGTTTCATCATCATCATCATCATCATCATCATCATCATCAACAACAACAACAACAACAACAACAACATCATTATTATTTGAATCTAATCATGTTATACTGACTATAAAAGAGTGGTGTCCAACCCGCAGCCCAAAGCAACTAACAGTGCAGTTCAGCAAGTATCTACCACATGGTTGCTAAAAAAATAAAAAAAAGAAGTTATGATAAACAATATTTCAGTTTCAAACTGTCTGTCAGGCATGCTGGTCTATTATCTTACAGCTACTTCAGCTGCATCTGTGAAACATGAGATTTGGAGAAGTATAATAAAATTAGGTAATGGAAATGCAAGGAAAGTCTGTGTTATTTATGTACATATGTGATACACGGCTTAGCTAATTGAACTTCTGAGTAATCATACCATCTAGGTACACTTTCCAACTTTACCCCTGTGCAGTTAAGGTCATACATTTCTGAATATGAGTAGGTAATAACTGTGATTGTTCTTTCGTACCTGTCTAAAAGGACAGACACTACATACATATAACTTATACAATATGCTGATGACTTTCTGTGAATATGAATAAGTAATATCTAGCATGAAGTAAAATATTGTCGCATTGCAATGGAAGCAGGCTTGACTTCGAAGGCAACTAAACACAGCACTTATACTGAAAGCACGTTTATTACGAACTCAACATACATGCAGCACAGACTGCCTCTCAGGCAGAGTGCTCTGCTATTTATACACAGACAGAATTTACCAGAAGTTAGAAGAACAGTTAACATAAGAAACAAGTAGAATTTACAAGTGAACATAAGAAAGATGTAGAACCTTCTGGAATTGTAAATTACAAAGAAATAAATTTTTGCCGGTGGGCGGGATTGAACTGGCGATCTTCTGCTCCGCAGTCCATGACGCTATCCCCTGCGCCACGCCGGCAGTTGGTGTTCGTGGTCTCTCGCGGCATTGCTCCCTCTCCTGGAGAAACAGCGACCCGCTGTTATGATCCCTGTGGAGCCAGCTGCAATGTCCTGGATCTTGACTGTGTCATGGGTCCTCTGTATGACAGTTCAAGAGAATCCTTCCCTTCTCCACGATTATCGATGACAGACGTTCCTGTCGTGGATTCATCAGGAACATTACCATCCTTAAAGTCCTTGAACAAGAAGCCATTGTCGTCTACCTGCTCTTCAGGATCGTAGTAAGGCTTCATGCGTAGGACGTGAACAATGTCTCTTCGTTTTTGACGACGGCTCATAATCCTCAACTTCATATGTGACGTCTGACAGGCGGCGTATGACATGATACGGACCAAAGTATCACTTCAATAACTTTTCTGACAGTCCAACCTTCCGTACAGGGGTAAAAATCCTTACCAGATCTCCTGGGCTGTACACAACAGGTCGGTGCTTGTCGTTATACCGCTGACGGTCCTTCTCCTGAGCGTCCAGTGTCCGTATGCGAGCCAGCTGTCTTGCTTCTTCGACACTGGTGATGAGCTGTTTAACATAGTCATCCTGAGTGTCGTCCAGTTGGAACGGGAACAGTGTATCCATTGTCATCTCAGCTTCACGGCCATGGAGCAGGAAAAACGGAGTGAAGCCTGTGGTGTCTTGTCTTGCGGTATTGTAAGCAAATGTCACGAATGGCAGAATTGTATCCCAATCCTTCTGCTCAACATCGACGTACATCGACAGCATGTCAGCTAACGTTTTGTTAAAACGTTCCGTAAGACCATTTGTCTGAGGATGGTATGCAGTTGTCATTCTGTGGACAATGTCGCACCGTGACGTTACCTCTGATACTAGTTTTGACTGGAATACTTTTCCACGATCAGATATCATGACACGTGGTGCTCCATGCTTCAAAATAATGTCTTCTACAAGGAATTTTGCGATCTCTGGAGCTTCTGCAGTCGGCACAGGTTTGGTGACAGCGTAGCGTGTGAGGTAGTCAGTGCAGACTATTATCCAACGGTTACCGGTTATCGACTTCAGGAACCTCCCTAAAAGATCGATCCCAACTCGGTGGAATGGAGCTGCTGCCGGCGGAATCGGTACGATATGTCCTGGAGGTAATTGCGACACATGCTTCCGTTGCTGGCACTCTTTACAGTGACTCACATAGTCCTTGACAGATCGGTAGAGACCTTTCCAGTAATACCTGCGTCTGATTCTGTCTAGAGTCTTCACGAATCCCAGATGAACGGATATTGGAGCATCATGGAAATATTTGAGAATAGCTGGCTGGAGATGAGCTGGAACAACAAGTAGCCATTTGGGGCCCAGTGGATCATAGTTGCTCTTGTACAATGTTCCGTTTATAAGTTGAAACTCTCCATTGGTCGGTTCTCCTTTCTCCAAGGCCTCTATCATTTTTAATAGTGTTGGATCTTCTCTCTGTTCAGCTGTAATGTCATCTAATTCAGTGAGAGCCGAAATTTCATCAATGCTGTTGTGTTCCACTAATGGATTCCTCGAAAGGCAGTCGGCATCCTTGTGTTTGCGCCCGTTCTTGAATACCACCGTGACATCGTACTCTTGGAGTCTTAGTGCCCATCTTGCTAGTCGACCTGGTGGATCCTTCAAGCTAGTCAGCCAACACAAAGAATGGTGATCTGTCACGACGGTGAATGGTTTGCCGAATAAATACGGCCAGAACTTGTTGATAGCCCAGATAACCGCGAGACATTCTTTTTCAGTTGTAGAGTAGTTTATCTCAGACTTTGAGAGTACTCTTGAAACATAGGCTATCACTTTTTCGGCACCTTCCTGAACTTGTACAAGCAATGCACCAATCCGATAGCCACTGGCATCTGTGTGAAGTTCCGTTTCTGCATTCTCGTCGTACAAGGCTAGCAATGGTGCGGAAGTTAGAGCCTCCTTAAGTGCCCGGAAAGCTCTTTCTTTTGTCTCATCCCAGTAAAATTTGGCGTCTCCCTGCAGACGTTCTTGCAATGGACGTGCCTTGTTACAAAATCATTTTATGAAACGTCGGTAGTATGAGCACAGCCCGAGAAAACTTCTCACATCACGAATGTGCTGAGGAGTTAGAAATTCTGTGACTGCCCTTACTTTATCTGGATCAGGACTGACACCATCTCCGTTGACTAGGTGCCCCAGGATTTTTATCTCTTTGGCGACGAAGAGGCACTTTGGATTGAGGCAGAGACCTGCAGCCTGAACACACTTCAACACAGTTGATAGGCGACTCAGATGTTCTTCAAATGTTTTCGAGAAAACGACAATGTCATCTAAATAGCAGAGGCACGTCGTCCACTTAAGGTGTCAAAGCAAGTTGTCCATCATGCGTTCGAATGTGACTGGAGCATTACATAATCCAAATAGCATTACTTTAAATTCATAGAGGCCGTCAGGTGTAATAAAAGCCGTCTTCTCCCTGTCAGCTTCGTCAACCTCGATTTGCCAGTAACCTGTCTGCATGTCCATAGTTGAGAAGTATGTAGCTCCTTTCAAGCAGTCTAAGGTGTCGTCAATACGCGGCAGTGGGTAGACATCTTTCTTTGTGATACTGTTCAGCCGCCGATAGTCGACACAGAATCGCCACGTGCCATCCTTCTTCTTTACGAGGACCACCGGAGACGACCAAGGACTCTCCGAAGGTTGAATAATGTCATCTCGCAACATCTTCTCCACTTCCTGCCGAATTATCCATCTTTCAGCTGGCGACACTCTATACGAACGCTGGCTAATTGGCGGATGATCCCCAATATTGATACGGTGCTTTATCGTGGGCCGTTTCGTCTGACTTTTCCCCTGCTGAGGTGTGAATGCACTCGAAAATTGGCGTAGTATACCTAACACCCGCTGGCGTTGTTCCTTGGTCAGTCCAGGCCCTTTTGGCAGTTCCACGTTTGTTTCCTCCAGCGCGTTGTCTGTACTAACAGCAGGGCATGGGTCTTCATTGATGACATTGAACTCACCGTCCTGAATTGGTTCAGCTGTCCCGATACACATTCCCTTGGGGATAAGTTGTGACGGGTCGTGACAATTTGTGATCCAAATCTCTCCTTGACCACCGGTAATGCTTATGATAGCCGGTGGTATGTAAAGTTCTTTTGTGAGCCTGGTTTGCTTAGATGATATAGAAACTGAAAATGTAATAGATATACTATGCCTGACTGAGCATCACATTGTGACTGGTATTGAAAAGGTGAATCTCAGTGGATTAAACAAGCTGCAAAAGGAAGCAGAGCTAATAAGATAAGAGGAGGAGTTGCAATATATGGCAAAAGTCATCACAGTGTCAAAAATTTAGAAACTAAAATTTTATTATTTATTTATTATTTTATTTATTTTTATTGAGAGCAACATATTGAAGCATGTGCCTGTCAGCTTAAACTCAATGATGACTCTCTTATAACTGTAACAATGTATAGGTCCCCTTTAAGAGACTTCCAGTTATTTCTGGAAAACTTGGATGCCTTGTTGTGCTATCTGTCAGATAGGGGGAAGCAAATTATTATTTATGGTAATTTCAATGTTGATTCACTGAAAGATTGTAACAGGAAGAATGATCTGGAAAATTAAACATATCTAGCTTTTCCAAGTCTTTCATAGCAGACCACTTGTACTGTGAATTGCGTTTCAGCAATACACTCGTTTCATCATCAACAACAAAATCATCATCATCATCATCATCATCATCATCAACAACAACAAAATCATCATCATTATTATTTGAATGTAATCATGTTATACTGACTATAAAAGAGTGGTGTCCAACCCGCAGCCCAAAGCAACTAACAGTGCAGTTCAGCAAGTATCTACCACATGGTTGCTAAAAAAATTAAAAAAAGAAGTTATGATAAACAATATTTCAGTTTCAAACTGTCTGTCAGGCATGCTGGTCTATTATCTTACAGCTACTTCAGCTGCATCTGTGAAACATGAGATTTGGAGAAGTATAATAAAATTAGGTAATGGAAATGCAAGGAAAGTCTGTGTTATTTATGTACATATGTGATACACGGCTTAGCTAATTGAATTTCTGAGTAATCATACCATCTAGGTACACTTTCCAACTTTACCCCTGTGCAGTTAAGGTCATACATTTCTGAATATGAATAGGTAATAACTGTGATTGTTCTTTCGTACCTGTCTAAAAGGACAGACACCACATACATATAACTTATACAATATGCTGATGACTTTCTGTGAATATGAATAAGTAATATCTAGCATGAAGTAAAATATTGTCGCATTGCAATGGAAGCAGGCTTGACTTCGAAGGCAACTAAACACAGCACTTATACTGAAAGCACGTTTATTACGAACTCAACATACACGCAGCACAGACTGCCTCTCAGGCAGAGTGCTCTGCTATTTATACACAGACAGAATTTACCAGAAGTTAGAAGAACAGTTAACATAAGAAACAAGTAGAATTTACAAGTGAACATAAGAAACATGTAGAACCTTCTGGAATTGTAAATTACAAAGAAATAAATTTTTGCCGGTGGGCGGAATTGAACTGGCGATCTTCTGCTCCGCAGTCCGTGACGCTATCCCCTGCGTCACGCCGGCAGTTGGTGTTCGTGGTCTCTCGCGGCAATATTTTGTTCCATTAGTTCTTGATAGTGTGTACCCTTCCAAAGAGCAAATGGTTTAATATCTGTTTATATGAATAATAAATGATTCAAAATGGTTACTCTTGACAGTAAATTGCCTCATGAGACAGATCTCCATTTAAACTAAAAATATTTTAACACCGTATCTATAATGAAAATAATTGCACCACGTGGAAGTGGTCGCGTGGTCTGCAGCATCATGCTATGGGCTGGATCTCCTGCTGGAGAATGAAAATTAATTAAAGTTTATCAAATATTATAAATTAATTAAATCAGGACAAATATGCAGTATTATGGGAACCTGACTGCACATTAATGTTGTTTAGATCTCAAAGAATTAGTTAAACAACCAAATAATGTCCTGATGAATAATAATAATTAATTTAGCCAAAATATTGTAATTTTGGATGTATTCAGCTGATATAATCCCTGATAATCACTTTGAGATATGTATCTAAATCTTCTGCAATTGATGAATGTATCATATAATTTGCATGTGTGTTAATTTGAAAATTGTAATTATTTGTTTGTAACTAGCACTGAATAATTAAACAAATATTGTTAGTAAACTTATTTATAGTAGGCACTCTGCATCAAGGATTTACTCAATTACTTAGTCTCAGTCAGTTAGTTTGAAGTCTGTAATCAGTCTAGTCTGGAATCTGCAATTGTCAGTTGTAAATTTATTATTAATAAATTTCATGAAGATGAAATTAGTATGTATTACTACTGTTACACCAAATGGAATTAAAAAGAAAGATGAGTTCAATCATTCATGACAATCTCACAGTAATACCAGGATCATTAAAAATTCTTACTTTAACAAGAAACAGCAGAAGGTAATTCTCCGCAGTGTTGAAAATGGCTGATATGCAATGCACACACAATGGAATACAGTTAAAGTTAGGAGGGGGGAGAGGTTGGCCCAGGTGGCTTTCCTAGAGCTGCCACGGTTTCTTGTTTACATAAATGATGTTGGTTGATGACACCAAGTTGGTAAGGAAGTTGTCTGAAATATTGAAGGAGTATCATATAATGCAGTTAAAGAAATAAGTTATGGGTTTTAGAAATAGCATGATGCTATGCATAAGACTCAGTTTTTACAGTTTTTAACAAACAAGTCAATAAAAACTGTAATTTTGATTACACAGATTGGGCATATGATAAGTGAGACAAAACAGTTGAGACAGACAGTAAGCTGTCGTGGAAAGCCCAGTATCTTGTTCAAAAACTAAATGCTGTGTTATTTACCATAGAACAGCAGCTGAAATAAGTGATAGTTCAACAACAGTAATCTACTTTGCTTATTTTCATGAGCTTATGGCATACGCTGTTATGTTTTGGGGGGGAAATCTTCTGATTTGAAAATAGTATTTATTGCACAAAAACATGTGGTTCAAGCAATATGCTGTGTAAGCTAATAACCTCTTGTCAACCCATTTTAGTACCCTGAGAATTCCGACAATGGCCTGTCAATACATTTCTTTAAAGTAGTATTTTGTTAATACTGTGATATCTGGTTATTCCCAAGAATTTATGGCTTTCTCTCAGTTAATACTAGACAGAAAACAAGTCTGCATTTTGATCATACCTTCTTGACCTTTGTGCAGGAAGCACTCAGTATTCAGCTGCGTCCCTTTTTAATAAGCTGTAACATGATTCCAAAAAGCTTAGTAGTAATACATGCACTTGCAAGGCTAACCTGAAAAGTTACTCATGGCTCACTGTTTTTGTTCTGCCAAGAAATACTTGGAAACCTTAAAAATAGCTATTATTACTTTTTTTATACTTCAGCCCATTGTGTGCATAGGACTGTGATAGGGATGGTTGGTTTATGGTTTAAGGGACCAAACTAAACTGATCCCTTTTCCATTCATCCTCTACAGCACTTACGTCACTATTCAGTATTGGGCATTCAAATCACCCAATAGTACAAAAGGTAAGAGGGAGTTGAAAATCAGTGCAGCCAAAATGTTCAGGGGTACCGTACTTCATCGTCTGGAGGGAGATATTCACTGCAGACGATAATTTCCTGTGGTGCCCTGCCTGTGACAACCACAGCTTCTAAAGTCATTTGAAGGTGGCAAAGTTTTGCTATAAACAAAGGACTTGCATACGAACTACACTTGACACACTGGTCCAAACACTTCAATTTTTATAAGATCTCCTATAGCCATGAAGAGCAATTGCCTGCACTGGTTGAGAAGCTCCTGGATTGATATTGTTTCTGAGGCACCATTGAGATCTAGGTCCTAAGGGGAGGTTAGAATCTCCACCTCGTCCTCGATGCAGAGGTTTTATGAAGCAGTGGTGTAGGGAAATTGGTGTCTCAGTGTGGCATAATGATCCCATCCCAGAAACCCAACAGGATCTCCAATCCCTCCTCAAATCCTTAGGACCATTAATTCCAGGACCTCTACCCAGAGTATCTCTCTCTCTCTCTCTCTCTCTCTCTCTCTCTCTCTCTCTCTCTCTCTCCCCCCCCCCCTTCTGCCCCCCCTCCCACCTTCTACATGTTCCCTAAAGTTCACAAACCCAACCACCCTGGACATCCCATTGTAGGCAGTTATGGTGTCCCCACTGAGAGATTCTCTGCTCTCATGGACCAATACCTTCAACCTATTACACACAACATACCCTACTATATAAAACATACAACCATTTCCTCCAGCAACTCTCCGGAGTTCCTGCTCCTTTACCACCTGGTACCATGCTTGTCACAGTAGATGCCATCTCCCTCTAGACCAACAGCCCCAATACTCATGGCCTTGTTATTGTTGAACACTACCTTTCACAACACCCAACCGACTGCAAGCCTGCAACCTCCTTTCTAATTACCTTGACAAACTACATCCTCACCTACAACAACTACTCCTTTGAAGGCATCACCTACAAATAAATTTGGAGCACAGCCATGGGCAATCATTTGGCACCTTCCTATGCCAATTTGTTGATGGGCCACCTAGAGGAATCCTTCCTGACTACCCAGAATCTCAAACCCTTCATCTGCTTCAGATTCATTGATGATATCTTCATAATCTGGACTGAAGATGAGGACTCACTATTCCTCCAAAACCTCAACATACTTCCCCTCCAATCACTTGACTTGGTCCTATTCAATCTAATGAGCTATCTTCCTCAACGTTGACCTACTCCTCAAAGATGGCCTTATTATTACCCCCATCCACATCAATCCTACCAACCATCAGCAATACCTCCATTTTGACAGCTTCCACCCATTCCACACCAAAAAAGTCCTTTCCATAAGGCCTAGCCACCCGTGGTTGTTGCATCTGCATTGACAAGCAATCCCTCTCCAAATATGCCAAACGCCTCACTGGTGCTTTCAATGACCACAATTACCCTTCAAACCTTGTCCAGAAACAGATCCCATGGGCCTTGTCTGTCCAGTCACCCTCCAGCCCCCACACCTACCTTCTGGCCACAACGAAGCACCCCTCTTCGTACCCAGTACCACCCCGAATTGCCATGGTTTTGACTCCCTTTCATCCTGTCCTGAAATGAGAAATATCATATCCAATATCCTTCCTACCCCCCCCCCCCCCCCCCCCACAGTGCTATTCTGACACTCAGCACTCAGAAAACCTATGTAATATCATTGTCCATCCCTACTCCCAATCCCTTGCCCCATGGCTCAAATCCCTGCAATAGACCTAGATGCAAAACCTGCACTATCCACAATCCCACCACCAGCAACTCCAGTCCTGTCACAGCGTTTCCTATCCTATAAAGGGCAGGGCAAACTGTGAAAGCATCATGACATCTACAACCTGAGCTGCAACCACTGTGCAGCTTTCTATGTGGGCATGATCACCAACAAAGCTATCTATTCAGATGAATGGCCATTGCTAAACTGTGGCTAGGAATCAGATAAATGCAGAATTTGCAGTACTGCATAATGTGGCTCAGTTCAATGATTGTTACACAGCCTGTGCCATATTGATACTCCCCACAAACACCAGATTTTCTGAACTGCACAGGTGGGAACTCTCCCTACAATATATCCGACACTCCTACAATCCCCCAGGCCTAAACCTTCGCTCCTTCCCTGCCCATACTCTGTCCTTACATATGATTCCCATCCTGCCACACATTTCAATCCCTTTCCATCCTTCCGCCCTGTCTGTCAGATAACACTGGCATATTCTCCCCACCCATGCCATGCATTTCCCCCCTTACCTCTTGCTTCTCTTTCCTTGCCACTTCCTCACCTCTACCAGTGATTGTGGTTGCTCTCACCTTGGCCATACTGAGCCCTGCAGCCTGGTCACAGTGGCTGGAGATGGCAGTCGTCTGTGTGATTCTCTCTCTCTCTCTCTCTCTCTCTCTCTCTCTCTCTCTCTCTCTGACTGATGGAAGCCTTAACAGCTGAAAGCAATGAAATTGTTTTCTATTATTTGTGACTTTCTGCAACACATCAGACATCTCTGTGGTCAGTAAGCAACCTATACTTCACGAAAATATTGTTGAATCCTTCCTGGTATTACCATTGTTTAGTGTTACATATTAGGTATTTAAATTTTATACCTGTGCACAGTCCAATAATTTGTGCATTTCAGGCCTTGCTTGCAGCATGCTCTGTCACAGTCATCAGAGTACATTTTGTCAAATTTCAGTGCCAGGTAATAACAAAATGAGAATCAAAATCACAAGATAAATTCAATAAGAAAAGGAAATATCAGTTATAAAAAAGAAAAAATACTGACTTTATTATTGTAGTGTATTGTATTATAGTCATCTTTTTATCTTCTTTGTGCATTCAGATACTCGTTACAAACTCTGTCATCTTTATTATAAAACATGACAAAACGGAGAAACTTCTTCAGACAGAATCAGAGAATGTTCTTCGAACTGAGCAACTCCCCCACACTTTCACTCAAGCTGATTACATTGTCAGGTGAAGTATACTCTCCGACTCACTCAATTGATGCGAACCCGAGAATGTTCTCAGAAATTCTGAGAACAAAGTACAATCTTCATTTTATTAATATGGCTCGTGGAGTGCAGCTGTCAAGTGCAAGTACACAATCTATTCCCGTGATCCATTTGGATTGCATTATATTTTTCAATATCAACATTGTCGTCATCCTCATCACATTATATGCCATCATTAATTTTCACAATTAGTTTGTCAATCTTAGATAAATAAAAACAAACTTTGGTAGTCACTTAAAATTCAATGTCATTAACTGTAATAAATATTTTGTAGATTTCTGCTTCAAAAATGATGCTTCAATAAGTGACTTCTTAGTTTCAAAATTGGCAGCTGTTGACCGAAAAATAAAACAGGAAATTCTCTCAAATGTTCCCAATGTCTTCTGTCATCTGTAACTGTAGATCCAATAGTTTTAACTGGAGCAGAGGTTATGTTTTTATTAACGTTTTTTGATTTCACCAAACAATGTCATTCCTAGACTTTTTTCTCTCCAGATATTTGTCCTTTGGTCACAAAATTTAAAATATCTCTTTGTGGCACTTTGTTGTAGATTCTAAATCAAAGTACTTACAAATCACTACACAGTCACATGCAAAATATAGCTTAGAGGACATGATCATAAACACAGAAGCAGATTATATCACAAAACCTGCATTGTTTATTTAGTTGATCCTAGGTTGATTTGTATGAATTACGATTCAGATTTTCCTATACAACTATTATGTTTGTTCCCGCACACATAATACTTCTTTCCAATATTCAGCTTTTCCCGAGTGTCACCAGCCCCATCAACAGGAAATCTAAAAAGACTGTGGTGGTTCAAAGATTATTCATTTTAAATTACACTGTGTCTCCTACAGCTAAGTTTCACAGATAAGATGCACATGATTGTTAAAACGGATTTTATTTACCAATTTGTGTTGTATTGCGTTTAAACATGTCACTTAATGGATCAAAAGAACACGTGGGTACTGTGAAAACAACATCTTCGCCACAGCAGATGTATATGAGAAAACCAAGCACTGTTAACCTTAATGCACATGCTACAATGTGAAAGAAGACACAGTAAAACAACACTCACCCTCTCTTATAAATTTATTAACTGCAATAGAGATTTCTACAGAGAAAGACACTACTATTGGTTTGTTTATAAAAAGGTACAATGAGATGTTTGATGAATTTGAGTTTCTCTTTCTGTCCACAGGAAGTGTAACTTCGACAGAGATAAAGTTACATATATTATGAAGCATACGACTTGTGATTCAAATCATTTACAATTATTCTAGAAATTTATTACTGGTGAAGCTATGTTAGGCCTAGCAAGCCAGTAGTGGATTGTTCATCTGCTTTCAATAATAAAATGAGCAGTTTTATGATTAATATTTTAGTAAATTCATTGGTCAAAGATGTTGTTCTACAGAATGGACCTATGCCAGATTAAGTTTTTTTACACACATAAACCACAATTAATTGAATTTCATGGAAGTAAGTGTTACTGAACAGTTAAATGTGCTTTAGGGTAAATCTAAGAAAAGTGATTAAAATGTTAGCTTTGGCATGTTGTGAGAAAATATAATTTGTAAATGTCAAATTAGCCCAATTAAACAAGAAACAGGTTCACACCTTCCAAGCCCCCTCCCTTACACTGAAGAGCTAAAGAAATTGCTGTGCCTACCTAATATCATGTAGGGACCCCACCAGCATGCAGAAGTGTAACAATATAATGTGGCATTGACTTCTAAGCTGGAGGGAATTTCACCATGGATCCTGCAAGGCTGTCCATAAACCCGTAAGAGTATGTTTGGGTGGAGATCGCTTCAACACAATGTTGCAAGGCATTACAGATAGGCTCAATAATGTTCATGTCTGGGTAGTTTAGTGGCCAGTGGAGGTGTTTAGAGTGTGCCTGCAGCTTGCCCGTAGCAATTCTGGATGTGTTGGGTGTCGCACTGTCCTGCTAGACTTGCCCTATTCCATTGGAATGCAACAAGGTCATAAATGGATGTAGGTGATTAGCCAGGTTGTGTACAGACATGCAGAGTTTATGGATTCATAAGGTTTTCTCCATACCTATACACGACTATCCACTCCATACAATGAGACTCAGAAGATACGGCAAAACTTTTCCAGTCATCAACAGTCCAATGTTGATGTTAACAGGCCCAGGTGAGGTGTACAGCTTTGTGTTCTGCAATCAGCAAGGAGAGATGGATGGGCCTTTCGCTCCGAAAGCCCATTTTAATGATATTTGATTGAATAGTTTGCACACTGACACTTCTTGATAGCACAGTATTGAAATCTGCAGAAGGGTTGCACTTTTGTCATGTTAAACAATTATCTTCACTAGTCATTGGTCCCGTTCTTGCAGAATCTTTTCTTCAGCTTGTGGTGCTTTTTTTTTCTCTATACATCACCTGTTGTAGATGTTCAGTGGTCTCGAAGATCTCGTAGCTCGTCTGCCATAAACACATCACAAAATTATGTTATGACGTAGGGTTCTTGGTTGTTTAAGAAACCATCAATGTGACACTTTTCATTTTTGAAGTATATTTATTTATCCATTCCTGATAAAGCACAAAAGTGATGCAAGAGTAAGACTGGTTCACAACACACTTCCATACTAACTAAGATGTTACTCCTCTAAGTCTGTCTTAAGACTGACCGACTTAGTTCATGCCAATTTGCGCGTATTAATACATAATAGTATTTCTAGAACCTTCTAGAACACAGAAGTACAAAATTTAAATATTTAACAATTTGCTCATAAACATTAATGAATCCTGCTTTATGAAAAGATACACAAAACTATGAAAGATGTAATAATAGCTTTCTCATATCAAAATTAATCAATACAAAAGATCGTAAGTAAACAACAATTAGTGCAGTATTAATATATGTTTACATTATTGTTCAACATTAAGCTTCAATAATGTAATTAAGTTTGTTAGAAGACCCTAGTAATGCAGATGATGATCAGAGTGACTTGACAGAAGCGCTATAAAATGCTTATGTAATATAAACATGGAATATTAGGTTACAATACTACGACCAACTATGATATCGAATACTTCAATTATTCAAACAAACGGTCCCTCCTGGCTAAATACATTACAAGCTGCAGCAATGTCAGAGATTTTATATTTCACTGGATCCATGATATTCATGGTGCACTCATGAATGGCTGTATGGGAAAATCCAAACCATCGCTACCTTTGAAAATCTGTCCCCCATCTCTCTAGTACCACATTCAACTTACATAAATCATAACAACCTGCCATTGTAGAAGCAGTAACCAATCTAACACCCGCGCCAGACACCTGTCGTCTTATATAAGCATTGCCAACTGCAGGGCCATCCTTTGAGTAATTCCATATCTATAGTTTTGCATACACATGCCTGTATTAGTTTCTTTGACTCTTCTGTGTATGACAGTAATAACAGATAATATTTCAAATTCCACGATTTCATTTGAATTTACATGTTTCTTTTAAGATTTCAGATTAATTCCCAGTTTTTAAGGATTCAAAGCTCACTTAGCCACCTTGATATATGTATTTTTCATGGATAAAGTCTGCCCCTATAGCTCAGTCAACAGTGTCACTGACTACCATGCAGGGGGGCTCGGATTTGATTCCCGACAGGGGACTGGGTGTTGTGTTGCCATCATCATTTTCATCATCATTGACACACAAGTCGCTGAATTGGTGCCACGTAAAAAGTCTTGCACTAGCTGGCCGAACAATCCCACACAGGATCTCCCAGCCAAAAATGCCATACGATCATTTAATTTCATGGAGAAAGTTTTTATATTTAAGATCATGCATGGCAGAGGGTACCTTGTAATAGAGTTTAACATTAAGCCTCTGGCAGATTAAATCTGTGCGCCAGGAAGCTTCATATCAGCACACACACCAGAGTGAAAATTCAGTCTAGAATTTGACACTGTTTATTAGCAAACTATCCTCAAAAATAGAAGACTTGAAGCAATTTTTCATTGAATTGTTATTGTTCTCCCAATGGGCTTTCAATCCTCCTTGTTATGCTCATTCAATCACTTTGGTCTGTACTGTTTTTGTTTTGGTTGCTCTGATATAACTGGCCATTTGTCTACTTTGTATCTGAAGGCGTGTCTTTCTATTCTAAAATATCAACTGATCTTGTGTTTGCATTTTTAGGTCCTTTTGAATTTCTTCTAGCCAAGGTTCGTGTTTCACTTGCATAGAGGATTCTTGGATTTATGACCATATTGTGGTGTCAAATTTTTGCCCCTCTTGACATTGACTTTTTGTAGTAGAGGTTTTGAATTAATCCTAATCTTTTTTTCATTTTTTGCATATGATTTTGCTGTTAAATGTCTTCAATACTTGTCAGTTTGATGAATAATCCAAGGTATTTAATATATTGGACCCTGTTGATTTTACCATATTTTGTTTACTGATTCTTCCGCCACTTCTTGGTAGAACAAATTCATTATGAAAATTAAAATAGACAATTTTGTGTTTGTTCTACAGGTTTATTTTGTGAATAAATTTTCAGCTTATTAGGCCATCATCAGACTTATACTGAAGTTCAGTCAAAGAACTTATGTTGTCAGTAAACCAGAAGAGATGTTACATACAGAAAAATAAATTAACTTCTTTGATGGAGCAGTTACAGTGTAAATAAATATTTGAATGAAATCTGTACATTAATAGCACTGAAAAAAAGGAAACATAAATACCATGCACAGAGAAACAGTGCAAACTAAATTCTTACAACATGACTACAGCGAATAAAAATAAAAGTAAACAAGAATCTAATGTTTTAAGGGTTGTTCATAAAACAAGGTGGCACAAATAATTAGAAACCTGGTACACTGTTATAACTGAATAAACAAATAGACAAAAATATAGGGAGGGTATAGGTGAGGCGCATTGGAGAATTGAGAACCTTAACAAATCGGAGGTATGCACTCGAACTGAAAAATGGTGAAAATAACCATATTCAATTATAATGTTCACAATTAAATAAAGAATTACTGTAAGGATGAGTACAGAATTATTTATTTGTGATCACTATAATTGAATATGTTTACTTTCACCGTTTTTCAATTCGAGTGCACACCTCCGATTTATTAAGCTTCTCAATTTTCCGCTGCACCCCACCTAAACCCTTCTATCTAACCCCTATATTTTTGTCTATTTGTTTATTCAGTTATAATAGAGTACCAGGTTTCTAATATTTGTGTCACCTTATGTTCTGAACAACCCTTAAGACATTAGATTCTTGTTTACATTTATATTTATTAACTGTAGTCTTGTTGTAAGAATTTATGTTTAAACTGTTTCTCTATGTATGGTACTTATGTTCCTTTTTTAAGCACTATTAATTTACAGATTTCATTCAAATATTTATTTACACTGTAACTGCTCCATCAAAGAAGTTAATTTACTTTTCTGTATGTAACATCTCTTCTGTTTTACTGACAACATAAGTTTTTTGACTGAACTTCAGTAAAAGTCTGATGATGGCCTAATAAGCCGAAAATCGATTCACAAAATAAACAAACCTGTGGAACAAACACAAAATTGTGTGTTTTAATTTTCATTACCATATTTTGTTTTCAAGCTTGTAATTTATATTTTGAATAAAAGAATTCAGTTTTACCAAATGAAATTTGTAAACCTACTCTTTCCACACATTCTTTGAGTATGTCCAACTGTTTAACTGCAATCTGCATATTCTCTGTTAGTATTTCCAGGTCTTCCGCAAATGCAAGACATGGTACTCAGAGGTTGTTTTTGGCAATGCCCAGTCGGATTGTCTTCCAAACTCAATATTTCTGGCATTCTTCCTCCCATAACTTTGTCTAGAATTATGTTGAAAAAAAACAGAAGAGAGTCCATCATCTTGTCTTACACCTATTTGAATCTTTGAGGGTTTTCAGATCAACCCAATAAATTTTACTTTAGATTTTGAGCATTTAGTGTTTGTTTTACAATTTCTCTTGGTTTTGGATCTAATACCCTCTCTTCTAAAATTTGGAATAGTAAGGGCCTGTCTATTGAATCATATGCCTTTTTTTTTTTTTTAAATCTGCAAATGTACATAATACAGGATTTTGTCTGAGTGCTCACATTTAGAATATGGTTTTGACACTGAAAATTTGCTCAGGACATGATCTGTTCAGTCTGAATACTGCTTGATATTTTGCTACTTTGTGTTCTAATTTCTGTTGCATTCTTTTCCAGAGATAAGCTCTATAGTTGTTTACATCTGATTTATTACATTTTTTATATCCTACTGCATGAATCAGAGCAATCTTCCAGTCATCAGGACTTTTTCTTCTTATCTTGGTGGTGACAAGTTCTGTGGTGAGATTCCTGGTAGCACTTTTGGGAATCTCTCTTTGGAAAAATATGTGGCTGGTAGTTGTCAATTTTCTTTATTTGTTAGAGCCAATTTACCATCTTGTTCTCGAAAGCAAAGGTTCTTTGGTGAGTATAGTTTGATTTGGTTTATGAAGTAGTTATAGAAATTGTGTGTATTGCAGTTTTTGAAGTTTTCTTTGTTTGACTGCAGTTACTCATTGACATATTTTCATTTAATTTGTCTTAAAATCTTAGAAGTTTGTTTGCGAAGTTCAAAAAATGTCTTCTATGTTTCTTCTGATATGCTGTAATTTAATTTTGAAATGCTTTTCTTGTTTTTCTAGTGCATTCTCTCATTATTATTATTAAAAAATATGGGAACAGAATACTGTAAGTTATTCTTTTTGCATAGTGTGTTCGTATTAGATACAATGAATATTTTTTTTTTTCTTTTAGCAAATGTGTTCTCCTTTGCTGCTATGATAAAAATCCATCCTGTGGTTTGCTTGAAGAATTATAGGGCCATAGGTCCTTACAGACTGGCCTTAATGGAAATGTAAGCACATGAAAATATAATAAAATTTCTGGTAAACTATCTTATCTCCATTGCAGTAAGTTTTCTAGTGATGTAATTCTGTCAGTACTTCTGTGAATAAATGGCTGCAGCAATTCTGGTCTCCAGCCAGGAACAAAACTCATGAAATGTAGTTCCAAAAGGTTAAATTAAACAAGACAATGAAAAGTGAAAGTGTCTTGCATAAATGTAGAAATCTGAAAATAAGCTGGAAATACGAATTGTTAGAGATTGATACATATTGATACAGACAACGGTGATAAGCGTCATCCTAAGTAAAATAAACATGCAAGGTTATTAAGTAGAAGGTTATCTTTTTATGTCCCAGACCTAATTCAGTGTGCAGGTGTTCTTTTGTTTCTTTGTCTAATAACAAGCAGTGACGATTATGTGCCACTTGTGTAGATAAATGAGTCTGTACCAACAGCTTTCGCAGAACTCATGATTTATACAACAATAAGTCGGTAAGATGCTCCACCTCTAGTCAACGAACTAGTTTTCTAGTTTATTGACTAGAGGTGGAGCATCATAGATTTTAGTTTTATGCTCTGCCGCTGACCTAAATTAACCTTGGTGGACATATTAATTTTGGAGTTATGGTTTAAAATGTAAATGTAATACTGATGCTGCTTTCATCTTAAAGACATATTCAAGACAAAGAGACACTTGAGTATAATATGGGAAAATAAGACGTCATATATGAATAAAGCTGACAAAGTTGAAAATGTGTGGGGGAGAGGGGGTGGCACTTGAAATTTTTGCATAGGGTGGCAAAATCTCTGTGGCCAGCTCTGAATGCAACAGTATGCCTTCTTTCACTAATTTACCACCATGACCTTTATTAGAAAGCTGGAGTGACCACAGATGTTGTTCATGTGTGCTCAAGGTGTATCTGAGGGATTGTGTGAATGTATGTGTATCTTTTTCTGAAGAAAGCCATAGGAAGTAATGGCAGCCAATCAGGAGTGGTGTTCAGCTTGCCAATAAGGATGTGTCTCATCTTTATTCTCCCTCCCATCAGTAGAATTAATTACAATTTTTTTGGTATTTATAAGTATATAGAATTTTGTTGGAAATACAGATTGCTTCCAGATCGCTTATGAAAAAAGTACTTTGAGAACCAGTCACTACATGAGTGTATTTATTTATTTTCACAATAAGTTATTGGTTATCATTTTAAAGACTGTTTTCAGTAAAAGGTGCATAATAAAAACCAAGCTGTAATGCCCATGTAGTGACTGGGCCTCATTGTGCTTTAAGAGCTTCTTCCCCAGCAATTTCTTCTCCAATTAAACTGCAATCTATATGTTTCATTTCCTTATTTATTTCAAATTGTTCAGATTTTTTTTTCAATATATAAACAGGCCAGGCATATTCCGAATTAAACTGAAGCTCGTCAAAAACATTAAAGTATGTTCAACGAATATGTCACGCTTTTGCAATATTACTCCAAAAATATTTACATCCATGACTCCAAACGGTTTACAAAATGTAAAACATAATGACATTCTAACTCGCTGTCTGAATGCCACTTCTGATTGGCTGCCTTCACTTCAAGTCATACATTATGCTGCTACACATCAAGCAGAAGCTGTTGTCACTTGAACTGCGGTTTAATCACAGAAGCTTGGCCACAATGGAAAGACATATATATTAACATGATTAATAATTGCTCAATCAAACCTATCTTACAAAAAAAACAATGGTACATATTTTTCTGTGTACAGTCTTACTACTACATTAGTCACCAGACATGGATGATGTGATCAATACAGAGTGAACGAAGAAACTAAGTAAGACAGTATCAAAAGGTTTTTTTTTTTTTTGTTTGTTTTATAATCAAGTTGCCCTTACTTTTTGAAGATGCCTCACACTATCCTAAAGTTTCTTGAAAAAATGTACTGGTAATCTGCAAAAATGTTTTCAATTGGATGCGGCTATTGTTGGATGACTTATGAAATGTGTTTACATTGATCACTAAAGAGACTACAGAAGATAAACGTTTATGAATGTATAATTACTGAGAAATGGAGCTTATATTTTACTTACTGCAGAGTGTGCTTAAGTTGGTAATGAAATGTTTGCTAAATGAGGATATTTATTTTACTGACCAGACATGGACACTTACAAGAACCTTTCAACCACAGAGCAGAAATTGCATTCATTATTTATTTCATAGTGTACTGATGTTCACAATCTAATTCAATAGAAAGAGGGTACTAATCTTCTGTGTTATCCTTGAAAAAAAAATTACACTATATCTGTGCTCTATGGTTGACAGGTTCTAGTAATCAGTAAATTATTTTTTTCTCAAAACATAAACATTTCATTGACAACATTAACATATTATGCTGTCATTGCTGTAAGTAAAATGTAATCTCAATTCCTAAATAATTGTATGTTAGTAAGCAATTATCTTTTGTGGCAGCAATAAGAGCATCAACGACTTAGTTGCATGTTCGATATGTATTGTTTGGGGCTCAGTGACTTCAATTGCAAACTGTTTCGTAAAAGGCTTAATGCATCTGTCAAAAGGATTTACTAAGTAATGGTGAAAATATAAACCCACATTAAAAATTATTTATTTTGCATATTTATAAAATTATATACAAACTACATACAGTCTATCCAAACTATATCTCTGAATACTTTGATGTTATTAAATAATAGACTATAATTAGACCTCCACCAAGTGTCCTTCAGTTAGACTTTTAACTGTTTGCATATCACAGTTCTCATTTACAATAGAAGTTCAGGCTGAAATGTCAATGATAGAGAACAGTTATCAACTCGTAAGAGAGACTATTGCTGTTTCAGACAGGCATGTAAAGTAGACAGAGTCTCAGACAGGCATGTAAAGTCAACAATCACATTCATACAACTTAAAATTTTGGCCACAGCCTTCAGCAGAAAAAGATACTCACACAATCACTCAAATATAACTCAAGCCTTCTGTTATGTCTGAGTGATTGTGTGAATGTATATGTATCATCTCCTGATTAAGGCTGCAGCCAAAAAATAAAATTGTGTGGACATGATTATCTAGTCTGTCTGCAACTCAGCAATTGTCTTTACAGTGAGTAACTAACTATTCTCTATTATTGACAGTTCTTATTTGTATGACACACACACACACACACACACACACACACACACACACACACACACACAACCTGTAATCAGTGTACCACAGACTCATGTGACATATTTAGCTTGCCCATGATCTCTGCAACAATTGTATCAATCTCAGCCATGGCTCCCAAACCAGTATCACCACACATCAAAGTTTTTGAGATACAGGGAACTTCATAGTAGCCCCATTCCTTCAGTGACTCAATTTGCTTAGCTGTGATTGGATGTTCCCACATCTTTGTGTTCATAGCTGGACAGAAGAGCAGTGGCTTCTTGATTTCCCAGGCTCTTGCAACACATGTCAACAGATTGTCACAAAGACCCTGAAATGAAATATTAAACAATAAGAAGTATTTCCTCAAAATTCAACAGTGGTAACGAGTACACCAAGAATTAAAACATTATGTTGTATTACAGTGCAACTGTAAGTCATGTTGCTGACCATATGCGTTGAAATACATGCCAACTGTAATACTTCAGTTAGAAGCCAAATATGAAAGTGTAACTGATTTATTATTGTTGTTGAGGTTTTGAGGGGACTAAACATCTAGGTCATCAGTCCCCTGTTCCTAGATAATAGTTCACTGTCAGCAGCTAAAAAGAAACATCGAGAATGAAAACTCACAAAAGGGACAGACTGACAATGAACAGTTCGTTGACAGCACAAAAGGACGACACACAGGTAAAAGAAAAATCAGGAACTAAGTTAAAAACAGGACAGCAGAATATCATGGCTGGCTGATCACAAAGATAAAACAGTATGAGCCAGTCCTACTGCACACACTAAAAACCCCTAGGCATTTTGCATAAGAGTCTTAAAAGTCTTTAAAAGCACAGGATAGGTGAGGACCTGAGATATAAGGCTACAGCACCCGCCACTAGATGGAATTGTAAAAACCAGCTTCACGAATAAAATGTAATACGGAATTAGTCATGGAGGCATCGTCATATAAAACTAAGGGTAGCGCGTCTAATATGGTAAAGGACCGATGAAAGTTGGTTAAAATTGGGCAGTCCATCAGAATATGGACTACTGTCAACACTGCTCCACACCGATACACAGGCGGGGCCTCACGGTGAAGGAGATGGCCATGGGTCAGCAAGGTATGCCCAATACAGAGGCGGCAGAGGACAACTGACTCAACGTTTGGGGTGTCGTGGATAGTTTCACTGCTCAAGGCTTATTCGTTGCGGTCATAGACCATTCAGCACTCCAAGCCTCACGCAATTCTGGTGCAATGCTAACTGGAGGTCTGATTCTGTGTCACCAATGGTTAAAGGCGGCACAGTGGTGGCCTGCTTGGCCAACTGAATGACACATTCAATTCCCTGGTATGCTGATGTGGGCAGGGGTCCACAGAAAGACCACAGAACGGCCACATTTGCCGAGAGAGAGAGAGAGAGAGAGAGAGAGAGAGAGAGAGAGAGAGAAGAGTGTTTTGAATGGACTGCACTAATGGGTGGTGAGAGAAGAACTGGTCCTTTGCCTTCAAGCCACTCAGGGAGTCACTACAGATGACAAATGACCTCCTGGGACAGGCTCGGAGATGTTCTAGAGCCTTTAGAATGGTGACCAGCTCTGCAGTAAAGACACTACTTTCATGAGGTAATGAACGCTGTTTGACATGGTCGCCATGGAGACACGCATACCCAGCATGACCATCTACTAGGGACCCATCAGAGCAAATGGCTTCGGCACCACGGAAAAAATCAAGGAGTTGCAGGAACTGGCAACAGTTGTGTAGGAGAAACTGAGTCCTTCAAAGCACGAGACAGATTCAGACAAACCTGCAAGCGAGGGATGGACCAAGAAGGGATTTGAAAGGAATATTAGTAAGTGGCAGGGAGTGGATGGGATTCAAGGGATGAAAGGAGAGAATGAACACGGACTAAAATCAGGTAACCTGACCTAGGCTGTTGTGAAGTAATAGGTAATGCAGAGTCTGGAAAAAGAAGCCAGCGGTTCGGGTGGAAGGGTGAGGCCAGAACATGGGCAACATAGGAAGCTAGCAAGTGTTGCCTGCAGAACCGCAGCGGGAAGAACCTAGCTTCGAATAGAAGGCTTGTCACAGGGCTCATGCGAAAAGCCCCCGTCGCCAAACAGACACCACAATGCAGGACTGGATCCAAGGTCTGCAAGGCCGAAGGCACAGCCGAATCATAAACTATGCATCCATAGTCGATAAGCAACTGAATGAGGGCCTGATAGAGCTGCAGGAACATTGGGCATGCGGCTCCTCAAATGGTGTGGCTCAGACAATGCAGGATGTTGAGGTGCCACCAGCACTTTTGTTTGAGCTGTCAGAAATGTGGCACCCAAGTAAGATTGTCATCAAAAAACATCCCAATTGGTGCACCTCTACGACATGCAGCAGGTCATCAGCTAAATAAAGTTTGGGTTCCGGGTGGACCGTCCAACGTAGACAGAAATGTATCACCCGGGTTTTTGATGCAGAAAACTGGAAACCATGAGCAAATGCCCATGATTGCACCTTTCGAATAGCTATCTGCAACCACCATTCAGCAACTCCAATAATGGTGGAATTAAAATACATGCAGAAGTCATCGGCATACAAGAAGGTGGAAACCGATGATCCCACAGCAGAAACAAGACCATTAATGGCGACTAAAAATAGAGGAACACTAAGTACGGAACCCTATGGGACGCCGTTTTCTTGATAATGAGGTGAGCTGAGACAAGTACCAACACGAACATGAAAAGAACGCAACTTGAGGAAGTTCTGTACGAATACAGGAAGTGGACCGCGTAAGCCCCAGGCATACAGCGTATTAGTATATGGTGGCATCAGGTGGTGCCGTATGCCTTCTGCAGTTCAAAGAAGATGACAACCAAAGGCTACACGGATGGCCAACTCCAGTGACACAAGATTGTCGATAGCGGAGTGGCCATGATGGAACCCACCTTGTTGTGGGGCCAGGAGTCCCCGGTCCTCAAGAATCCACATAAGCCTCTGACTCACCATTCGTTCGAAGAGCTTGCATGGAATGTTGGTGAGCCTGGTCAGGCGGTAACTATTAGCCACCTGCAGATCAGCCTCAGGCTTCATCACTGGGATGACGATGCTGTCCCGCCACTGACACGGGAAAACACCCTCAACCCAGAGATGTTTGAGCAGGATGAGAAGCTGGTGCTTAGAGTCCACAGAGAGGTGTTGGAGGAATTGACTGTGAATGTGGTCGGGTCCAGAGGAGGTGTCAGAGTAGGCAGCAAGGACACTTTTGAACTTCCACTTAGTAAAAGGAATGTTGTACGTTTCCCAGCGTTGCGTTCAGAAAGATATTTGGTGGTGCCCCTTTCATTCTTTAAGGGTGTGGAAATCAGTCCCATAAGCAGCAGTCGCTGAGCCGCAAGCATAATGGTCTGCCAGGTGCTCAGCTATGACGGCAGGGTCAGTACAGATTGTACTCTGAATGCTGAGGCACGGGATTCCTGCCGATGGGTGGTGCCCGAAGAAGCGTCGAACTTGCGACCACACCCATGAAGGAGAAGCACAGGAACCAAAGGAGGCAATTTACTTCTCCCAGGAGTCCCTCTTGCTTTCTTGGATCAGTCACCGTGCCCGTACCCGGAGACCCTTGAAGGCAACAAGTTGTTCTACAGAAGGGTGGTGTTGGTGACGCTGCAGTGCTTGCCGATGTTCCAGGATGGCTTCAGCAATCTCTGGTGTCAACCAGGACATTGACTTACAATGGAGCGAGCCGAGTGTGGTGGGGACTGTTTCCTCAGCTGCAGAAACGATGGCCTCTGTGACCTGCTGCACAGCGGCATCAACATCAGCTGGAAGGGGAGAGGAAATCACAGCAGATGAGTAATAAGCTGGCCAGTCAGCCCTATGGAGGGACCAGCGAGGCAGACGGTCGGCAGGCGGACACTGCAGGAGTGACAGGAAAATAAGAAAATGGTCGCTGCCACACAGGTTATTGTGGACCCTCCAGGTGAGATGTGGAAGAAGGCTACGGCTGCAGACAGACAAGTCTATGGCAGAGTACGTCCCATGTGCTATGCTAAAATGGGCAGGAGCACCGGTGTTGAGGAGGCAGATGTTCTGCGGCATCAATAGTCCAACGTCTCTACCCTGGGCCGAGGTCTGTGTGCCAACCCACAAGGTGTGGTGAGTGTTGAAATCCCCCAACAGAAGAAAGAGTGGGGGAAGTTGGGCGACCAAGGTAACGAGGTCTACAGGAGAGATAGCATCATCTGGTGGAAGGTAGGCAGATGGTAAAATCTTGCACTAACCAGAGCCTAACAGCCACTGCCTATAGAGGTGTTTGAAGAGGCATGGCAACACTGGGAACAGAAGGTAGGACGTAGATACAGATGCCACCAGAAACTGTCATATTCAGAACAATTTTTAAAATAGCCCCAATAGACTCAAAGGGAACCACATTTCTTGTAAGGCTAGACAGAGCACTGGGAAGTGGCAGAGTAACTGCTGCAGCTAGGCCAGATGGTGGAAGAAAACTGGGGCAATTCCACTGCAGAATTTATATTGCACTGGGCTGAACAACCATAATGAACAGATAAGCAGGTTATTCTGGAGGGGCACCTGCTGCCAACTCCTCAGCATCTGCAGGATCTAGAACCATCGCGTTCTGGCGATCTTGTTACGGCAAGATCCTCGGGGGCGCAAGGATCTCCACCTCATCTTCAGAGGCAGAAGATGTGATGGAATGTTGCTTTCGTGCCACTGAAGAGTCTTTTTACTTTTCCTTTTTCTTCTGTTTCCCCTATCACTGGCCCTTAGGTGTTAAGGGCTGGGAGGTCTTCTTGGGAGCGACATCAGGAACTGTCGAAGAGCCGGAAGCCCTTCGACCTGCAGTTTGCGGAGTCTTCAGCCATTGGCTGGGATCCCCTGATGCACTCTGAGAATTCTTGGAAGGGAGAGCCCGAGGGACTCCTTCTGAGTGAGAGGTGCCAGAGAAAGTTGTTGCTTCTCTGGCTGGGGGTTGGGGACTGGTGTCCCCAATGGTTGGGGGGCAGCTGCTCCCACAACAGGTGCTGGAGCAGTAGATGGAGAGTCACCCCCACCAGCAATAGATTTATGGCCTCTAGGGCCCACAGGAGGCGGCGATACCTTGTTAGGAGTCATACCCATAGTGCACGGGGACGACATTACTGTAGCAAAAGAGGTGGTCAAGTTCACCGGATGGAACCGCTCATACTTCTTTGTAGCCTCATTGTATGACAGCCAGTCCAAGGTATTTATTTCCATAATCTTACGTTCTTTGGGTGGAATTGTACAGTCCAGAGAGCAATGTGGATGGAGCTGCTTACAGTTCACACAAACGGGAGGTGGGGTGCACGGAGCGTCCAGATGAGATGGACGCCCACATTCCCTGCACAAGGGGGCTGGAAGTGCACTAGGGTGACATGCCCGAACTTCCAGCGCCTGAAGCACATCATATGGGGCGGGATGTATGGCTTTACGTCACACCGTCACACCGGTAGATCATTACCTTAACCTTCTCGGGCAGTGTATCGCCTTTGAAGGCCACGATGAATGCACCGGTGGTAACCCTGTGATCTTTTGGTCCCCTATAAACACGCCTGACAAAGTGAACACCTCTGCATTCCAGGTTTGTATGTAACTCTTCATCAGACTATGACAATAAATCCCGGTGGTAAATAAGACCTTGGACCATATTGAGCATCTTGTGGGACATGACGCTGACGGGAATATCACCCAGCTTGTTGCAGGCCAATAATGCCCTGGACTGGGTTGGGGACGCCGTCTGTATTAAAACAGCCCCACTTCTCATTTTTGAGAAAGACGCCACCTCACCATACTTGTCCTTGAGGTTGTCAACAAAGAACTGTGGCTTGGACAAGAAAGTGTCTCCATTGGTCCGGGAAAAAACAAGGTATTGCAGCGAGTACAGCTCAGAACGGTTTAAGGCCCTGCTTTATTCCCATGGCGCAGCCAGGGAAGGTAACATCTTAAGGTTGTATGCTGTAGCATCAAAATCTGACTTTCCACACTTAGAAATGGCATTTTTGCGACTGCCCACACTGTTATTTGCTCGTTTCATCCTGTTCCCACAAACAGCTAGGGAACTATACGTCCATCCAAGCAGAGCCCCGCTTGCCTGGGTAAGCCATTATACAACTGAGGTGCGGCAGATTCCTCAGAGGTTGCTTGCTAGTGACCAACCTCAACAGTCGTGCATCTCCTCAGCACGTAGCACACCTTGAGACTGAGGGTTCTTTTTTTTTTTTACAGAGGTTTGTACCGTCCTTGCGACCCGGAAATTAAGCCAAGATCCCCGGGCTCTGAAATGTACAACGTTCCATCGTCACGCCAAACTATGGTCATTGAAGCACACACACAGATTACGGTGTAGCGGACTGTTGGCGCAACACAGCCCATGGCTCAGGACCCCAGGTTCGCCAAGCCCGTACTCAGCATATTAATGCTGAGTCCCTGAGGGGTGATTACTTTTATTTTTAAGTTACTACCACTGTGAGCATATGTAATCAACATTTTCTCAGTTTTCTGTTAAATTATCAGAGAATTTCTAGTCACAGCATACTCAAAGGTCTATCAGACTTATTTACTCTCTACTTTTCTACTTGTTACTTAGGTATACCACAGGTTGCATCACCATTCATCTGCTTTGATCATGATGTCACGCATGGGGACACACTATAAACATTCCAACATTACAAAACACAAAACAAACAAAGTTCTTACATTACACAAAGAAACTTTCCTTCATCACATTTCTCTGCCAATCAGTTCCCATTATGAACAATCAAAAGTTTCAAATGGGTAGTATTTTTTTAAATTTTATCATGTTCCTTGGTAGACAGATGGGTAAACATATTGATCAATTTGTACTGTAAAAAAGTAATGACACATTCATAAGAAAAGTGCACATTGCAAATGATCAGTGTTTCAAGTTATACAACACACTGATGTCTGGGGTCAAAGCAAACAGGTGGTATCCCGTGCTTCAGTTGACCCATTATTTATTATTTTTATTACACAGCTTTAAATGTCGATGCACCATAAAAGAAAGTACTGATATTTACCAAAGAGGTCTGTGGTAGCACCAGTCTGCATTGATACTGATCTAACTTTGTTGGGAAATGGCCTATCTGAAATTGATTGCGCACATAATGGAGTGTGCTCAGGCATTTTCTAATCTCAGCTGATTATGCTTCTAAATTATTTGTAAGTGCTATTGGTCAGGGGTGATTATTGCAGTTTATTAAAATCCCTGAAATTTTGACTATCATATATATGTACAAGATAACGTAAAATTTCAACTGGGCCTACTATGTTTTCAAACTCAGTTATACAGTACAATTACAAGCAAGCTAAAATTTCTAAAAATTTTAATTTAGCAAATAAATTTTTTATAAAATATCCATAGTTTGATTAGTTGGGCTACTTGCAGTGTTGTTTTGACAATGAAGCATGGTGGAAGTTGTAAGAAAATTACTTATTTCTGAAAAAAGTTTCCAAATTTCATTTGTTTTCCTTTTATTTCTGAAAATTCTATATTTTTTCGTTTCCCATCATTTTTTACGTTTGTATAAGGCTGTGGGTCAATGAAAGTAGTTCACGCAGAGGATGAAGAAGAAATTGTAGATAGCACTACTTCAAGTGTAGAGTTTAATTTAGTTTTTCCAGCAGAGCAATATTAGAACTGAACGGTTTATCCTGACACTCATGAGTACAACTTTCTGCATTAGAACTAGATCTCAATGAATCTGATGTCTTGGCTTTGTGTAGTGTCGACTGATAAAACGACCAACTTTTCATTAAGTTCTGTACAAACTGTCCAGTGGTTTCTTTGAGGGAACATCACTCGTTATCGCATCTGACGCGTAGCTCTACAGATGTCGCTCACGTGGAACAGACTCATAGGAGTACGTGTGGTTGTGATTTGTTGCTTGTAGCTTTCGCTCTCTTTTGTCTCCCACGTAGGTTAAGCCCAGCGGCGGATAAATACATTATAGATCGCATGCTGTGGCTATACATAGAGCAAAAAAACTAAAAACATTTTTTTCGTGTATTGAAAATCACTGATTTCCTGAGAAAATTTTTACACAGATAAGCGCCTTTACTGAAACCCGGAACTATCCAGGTACATAAATAAAAAAATCCCGGTTTTCTGAGATAAACCTGGAAAACAATCACCCATGGTTGGTGTATCAGTGGATTCATTCAGTGGCAATTAGGGGCAATAGGTCAGATTTTAAATTATTAGTGTGGTGTAGGGTTTATGATTGAATATTTAATCTTATGTTTCATTTTTTTGTTGTTAACAGATCTGATATTGTAGTTCATGAGTATGTTCCTGCATGCCCCAATGGGAATGAAATATTGATCTCAACTAAATTCCTACAGTTGTTCAGTTTAATTAGTGAGTGTGTGCAGTGTTAAATTTGTGAAGGTATGACATTAGTCATAGTTGCTGTGCCTTGGAGCAGGAACTGGTATTTGTGGCATTGTCAGTGGGACATAGTATGATATTCTACTTGAAAGTGCCCCTAATTTAACCTCTGGGTTACTTATCAAACAAATGTTGTTGATGTTCAAAAATGACAAGAAGTTTGTCGAAACTAGTCACAATAAATAACTTTTCAATGTGCGATATAGGCATGTGAAGCACTGATCTCATAATTTTGTTGAGTTACTACTTCTGCTATCACTAGATTCATAAACTTCTAGGTTTGCCGACTTCTTATTGGTATATACGTTCCTTTTCTTCTTCTTCTTTTGTTTTTTTCCTTTTTCTTTTTAAATCTTAGCATGTATGGTACGTCTGTTTATGTATAGTTATTTCATGCATATCAAAATTGGTGTCAATGCATTTTTTATAGATTTAAGAGCATGTTGTTAGTTGTTCGTAACTAGGTTGAATGGTAATTAGTAGGAATAGTGGAATTTGTTTAACTTACATAGGTGAAGTTAGACTTCTGAGATTACAGTTCATGTCATCATCTGCTCATAGAGGTGGAGCGATAGGAGGAAGCATGGAGAAGAGGAGCTATGGTCAAGCACTAATTGAGTCTGCGAGAGAAATGTCGCATAACTCGCGGCCAGCCACACACATAGACAATGAATATTATCGACTGTCAGTGCAGTAATGGAGGGGGATGTGCAGAATGTATGAAAACTGGGATGGCTTCCTACGTGACGAGGACTATAGTAATATAAACATGTTGGGGGTTCACCATCAAGTAAGGTCAAGTGAAGAGTTAGGCAGCCTACAGATTTGTCGAATGAGGATGGCTTTGTGGATTTCATCTGAGCTATATAAAAAAGACAAAACTCAGATACCATTTTACCTTTTTTTAATTGAGGTTTTGTTGATAATTTGTGTCAGTTGCAACTCACAGTTGACGAACTGCAGACTGACTCATAAAAAAGACAGTCACATATACACACAACTTAGTGTTTGGCCATAGCCTGCACCAGAACAGAAAATGCACTAATTCAATCATATTCTCACACACACGCAATCCCCTTACCATCCCCAATAACCAACTACAAAAGTCCCCCCCCCCCCCCGCCCCTCCCAAATTACCCAGAACCACCCTGTACTGGAAAAACTGAACAACTCATTTCGTCAAGACTTTGATTTTCCTTTATCATGCTCTGACATGTCAGATACCCTGCTCAAGATTCTTCTGACCGCTCCTAAAATGGTGTTTGTTACCTACCCAATCTCTGCAACCTCTTAGGCCATCCCTACACCAGACCCCTGTCACATTGATAATAACCCTACAGAAGACCCCCTTGCAAGACCTGCCCAATACATCCACCCAGCAATTCATATCCCAGACTGCCACAGGCTTATACTAACTCATTGAAGGCCAGACCACATGTGATTTACCAACTCTGCTGCAATCACTACACAGCTTTTTATATTGATATCACTACCAAGCAGCTATCCATAAGAATGAATGGCCACTGCCAAACTGTGGCCAAAGAAAGATGGACCACACTGTGGTACAAGAATCAGCTGGGCATAATGTGCTTTATTTCAATGGCTGCTTGACAAGCAAGGCCATTTGGATCTCCTCCCCCCCCCCCCCCCCCGCCACTACTAGTTTTTCTGAACAGTACAGATGGGAGTTATGTTAACATTACGTTATCCAGTCCTGTAATTATCTAAGCCTCAACTTAGAGTAACCTACTGTATCAACATACTCCACAACATCAGTTCCTGCCCCCTCTGTACCTCTCCCAATTCTTGTTACCCACCATCTGCACTATTTTCTTACCCCCTTATTTACTCTTCTCCCTGCTGGGTTACTAATCCTCATCTCTTTCCACCCATGTAATACCTACATACTCTATATGGCAGTGCTAGTACATTTGTCCCCTCTATCGCACTGTGTCCTTCACATCCTCCTCCCATTCGAGTTGCTCTCACTCCAGGGTCTTACTCAGAATGCAGCAGCTCAACACCACGATTGTTTTTTACCGAGTTGTGCATGATGGCTGTATTAATGAATGTATGTTCTGGTCTGCCAAAGGCTGTGGCGCAAAATTGTGTGCATCGTAATTGTCTATTTGTATGTATCTTCTTCCAGCTCAACTTTCTGGCGATCTGAATCCTATCCTCATTAAATTATTGAATTCCAACATGGACTTTCAAGTATTATATCACATAAGCCTACTTTGTGGATTGTCACAATAGTTTTAGGTTTTATGCTGTAATTAAGCATGTTTGTACTATTTGCGTATGTTCTATTGCATAGCAAGTATGCCTTGCTGAATATGCTTGAACAGGAAGTGTCATTGTCTTGCAGGAAAGCTGGTTCAGCATTTGACAATGTAGAGGGGCAGGAACACTCTTCAATTCACACTAAAAATCAGTCCATGTGGCCAGTAAAATAAGGGATAATTTGCTTCAGATCATATTAGGTCTATGTAGTACTACACCCTTGTCACACAGGTAAAGTAGGGTGAAAGTGGCATATAATATTAGTACTGCTAACTGTGCTAGTATCTACCGAAACTATTTTCGCATGAGTCGCCCATGATATGCAAGGTAAGGAAGTTAATACAGACAAGAGTAAACAATAAAAGCTTACAGTAAGTACTGCACACAGTTAACATCATATGCAAAAAAAAGTGCAGACAATTAAAAGGAAAGCAATAGAAAGAAGCCATTTATAACATGATTTTGAAAATAGCTTAAAAGCAGCAACCATAACAGTTTATTTGCTGTAAATGGAAACAAGCAGCCCCACAAATAACTTTATCCATATTTTGACACTATCTAATGGCGTCTTTATCAGTGGTGCAAAATGAGACAAAGAATTAGAGCATATTGTGCTCAAGTCATATAAAATGACATCAAGTTTGGTCATTAAACAAAATAATAAATAAAATAAATAAATAAAATAATTAAAAATATATAAATAAAATAAATTACATTCCAGGTGAAAACCAGCAGGGTTTATGAAAATTAAAAAAATGTGGCTAGCTGTTATAGGCTGCCGTAGTGCTTGCTGTCAGGAGAGGCATCACTCCATGAGTAATTGTTTTATAATATGAAGAAAAAAGTAAAGATGGAAACAGAGGAAGGTATGTAACTATAGAGGAGGAGATTATAAAAGATCTCTGAAGAAAACATTTTAAGAAACTGTTGAATACTGACGAGTTGGAAAGGAAGACAACAATTAATATGGGGAAAACTAAGAGAAACTAGGAAACAGAAGTAGGAAGACTTACACGGGAAGAAACAGAAGTAACTGTGAAGAACATGAATGAAGAAAAACCCCAGGACCTGAAGAAGTAAAAATAGACACAATAAGAGCAGTGGCACCAGTGGGAATTCAGTGGATGTATAGAGTATTGTTTGGGGTGTGGATAAATAGTAAAATTCCTGCTGACTTGAAAAGGCAATAAAAGACGTGTACAAATTATAGAAGAGTAACACCTGTGAGTCATAGAGCCAAGGGTTAAATTTTACTTCGCTTGATAATGTTGGCAAAGGATACTAGATGCCAGCAGTCATGTGAAATTGGTATTAGACAATCAAGAGACAATGCAAAGGTTTTTGTCATAAAATCTTTGTTGTATAAAGGTAATTTCTTTTATTGAGCGGGCAAGGGAACATACAAGAAACTGTCAACTGTAGACCAAGAGTGGGGGGGGGGGGTTCATTTGGTAATCGTGAAAGCGTTACAGAGATGATCGATAAACTCCAGTGGAAGACTCTGCAGGAGTACGGGTTTTTGTCGAAGTTTTGAGAACATACCTTTACCGAGGAGTCTAGCAGTATATTACTCCCTCCTACGTATATCTCGCGAAGAGACCGTGAGGATAAAATCAGAGAGATTAGAGCCCACACAGATGCATACCGACAATCCTTCTTTAGGCAAACAATACGTGACTGGAATAGGAGGGAAAATCGATAGTGGAACTCAAGGTACCCTCTGCCACAGACCGTCAGGTGGCTTGCGGAGTATGGTTGTAGATGTAGGAAGGAAGGAAGGAAGCTTGCAGTTTAACGTCCCGTCGACAGCTTGGTTATTAGAGACGGAGCTTACGCTCGGAGTGTTTGGTAAGGATGTGGAAGGAAATCGGCCGTGCCCTTTCACAGGAACCATCCCGGCATTTGCCTGGAGTGATTTAGGGAAATCACGGAAAACCTAAATCTGGATGGTCGGAGGTGGATTTGAACCAGCATCCTTCCGAATGCGAGTCCAGTGTGCTACCACTGCGCCACCTCGCTCGGTGTTGTAGATGTAGATTCATTTACTTCTTGGTACATACAAAACACTAATCAAGTCATTCTATGTGGTTCGGATTTCTAATATTAATGTCTAGGAAAAGATTTTCTGCCACGTTACTGATGTTGCTAACAATCAGTGCCGCCGGGACAGTAAATTTTACCATCCAAGATTTTTGAAAGAATTTTCACTAAACCAAGTAAATAAAAATACAGAAAGGGGGGGGGGGGTGAGTGAAAAGGATTATGAGTTTGGAAAGGGAAGAAGCATGACTTACCTGATATTTTCCATCCATTAACTGGTGGAAAAAAGTTGAGAATATAACAGAAGGGTGGTAATGATATTCAAAAAAGGAGAAATGGCATATGGTTCAGTTAACAGGACAGGATTCTGTGAAGAAATGAAGATAGGTGTGCAGAATGGGTACATAAATATAATGAAGACAAAGTACAGAAGATACAACTGTCGAATTAGAACAACAATGAGGAATTTGAACGCCTTAATGCAAGACACGGACTTAAAGTAGTAAGAATTCTCTCTCCTCCACTTTTTGTTATGAGGGGAATGAATAGAATAGGGTGAAAAAAAAGGGGGAAAGACAAAAAGTTCTATGATTTTCAGGCAATACTGAAGTACCCGATACCACCCTTCAGTTTTGACCCACAATGTCATTGTCATTTTAATTTAAATGGGGAAAAAATGTGGAAAACAATTTCCCTAAACATAAAATAATACTAATAAACTAAAACTTTCCATTGTGTACAAAGAAATTTTCCTTTGTAATAGTTCTGCCAAGCAGTTTCCATTATTAATGATAAACATTTCAAGTGATTGGCGTTTTTAAATAAAACATGGGGCTCGGGTAGGTGGATAGGTGAACTTAAATTTATCAGTTTATATTGTAAAAAAATAGTGACATATTCGTAACAAAAGGGAAAGGATTTTTGTTTCAAGTCATACAAAACTACACGACAATTTCAGGATCAAAGTCGATAGTTGGTATCCCTTGCTTTAGTTGATCCAATCTCTGTAGATGATATGGGATTATTGTTGTTGTCGTCGTCTGGCAACCTACATCTGTTTAAATCTGCTTATTGTATTCACCTCTTGGCCTCCCTCTGGATTTTACCCCAAACACTTCCCTCCAATGCTAAATTCACGATTCCTTGATGTCTAAGAATGTGTCCCACCAATCGATCCCTTCTTTTAGTCAATGTATGCCAGGTAATTCCTCTTCCCCCCGATTCTGTTCAGTACCTCCTCATTGTGTGCCTCGGTTGCACAGTGGTAGAGTGTCGGACTACAAATCCAAAGGTCACGGGTTTGATCCCCGCCAGGTCCTAGGATTTTTATCTGTCACTTTCCACTTCTTTCACCTCTGACAGTATTGCTCATGTGAAAAATACCGAGTAGCACCATGGTTCGGAACCCACGTTAAACTGTAGGTCCCCCTATAACTGGCTGGGTAAGTCATTTCGAAGGTCGGAGGAAGGCAACGGCATACCACCTCCAAACAGGACCATTCCTAGTAAAGCACTGCGGTGTTCAAACCAATCTTCAGATTGTTGACTGCTTTACCTTTTTTTTACCTCATCATTAGTTATGTAATATGGAGTAATAAAAAGGATGATTTACAGTTACAACTAGAGATATGGAAGGAAATCATTACATGGTATAGATTAAAAATAAAGAAAGATAAGAGTGAAGTCATATTATTTTGAAGACACATAGGGATAAACAGGAATATTACTTTGAAAGGAGAACTCCTGAAATCGGTAGACAGTTTCACTTAGAGTTGACATACATGTATAGCAATGGAGCAATAACTAATAAAATTAATAGAATGTTACAGAAGGTAGGATAGATAGGATAGGATGTTTTGGGCGCACAACAGCAAGGTTTTTAGCGCCCTGACTAAAGAATTAGACAACAGTAACTAAAGTAGGTCTCGGCAACAACCCGAACCCATATTGCCAGTCAGCAATGGAAGTTGGCAGACGGATGGTTGAGTATGTTACAGAAGGTAGGAAACTTTTATTAAACAATACAACACCTGGTTTTAAATAAGAAAGTACCATAAAAAGGAAAACTCTTTTTGTACGAAGGTTATTACTTTATAGTGTCATTTACGGGCAGCAACTTGGAGAGTGACAAAATGATTGGAACAAACTGCAAACATGGAATCTGAAATTTCTCAAGAGCAGTGGAAGAAACAAGAATGTCGGAAATGTTGATATTAGAAAATAAATAAACCAACAAAGTATGAGAGACTGGACTGAGGAAGACGACATTTTATGAAGATGTGCAGTCAGAAATCAGCAAAAATAACAGAACAGCTAAACATATACAGAAGACCTGCAAAGCACCCAAGAATACAGTATTACAGTGAGTACATGTTTGGAGAGAAGAGGAGTTAGATTAGTGCTTGTCCCAAAGATCATAAATACGACATTTCATAATGTGGAATGTATCACTTTAATACACGGTATCTTTATATAATATTAGAAGACATGCACTGTTTTACTTATTTTATAAAATTATTAATTTATATCTAAAAATTTCCACCCCCATGAACCACAGACATTGCCGAGGTGGGGTGGCTTGCATGCCTCAACGACGCAGACAGCCGTACCATAGGTGCAACCACAGTGGATGGGTATCTGTGGAGAGGCCAGACAAACGTGTGGTTCCTGAAGAGGGGCAGCAGCCTTTCCAGTAGTTACAGGGGCAACAGTCTGGATGATTGACTGAGCTGTCCTTGTAACATCAGCTAACATGGCTTTGCCATGCAGTCACTTTGAACGGCTGAAAAGCAAGGGGAAACTACAGTCGTTACTTCTCCCGAGGACATGCAGCTCTACTTTACGACTATATGATGATGGCGTCTTCTTGGGTAAAATATTCCAGAGGTAAAATAGTCCCCCATTTGGATCTTCAGGTGGGGACTGCTTAGGAGGATGTCGTCATCAAGAAAAACAAAACAGGCATTCTACACGTCGTAGTGTGGAATGTTCTAATCCTTAATCGCGTAGGTAAGCTAGATAGGTGGGGATTAGTGAACTTCAGTGGCAGGATGAACAGGATTTCTGGTCAGGTGAGTACAGGCTTATCAATACAAAATCAGTTGGTGGTAACACAGGAGTAGGTCTGATAATGAATAAGAAAATAGGGTAAGTTACTATGAATAACATAGTGAACGCATTATCATAGTAAAGATAGACACGAAGCCAACACCGACCACAGTAGTGCAAGTTTATATGCCAACTAGCACGGCCGATGATGAGTATATCGAAAAAATGTATGAGGAGGTAAAAGAAATCATTCAGAAAGTTAAGGGAGACGAAAACTTGATTGTGATGGGGGGCTGGAACTTGATAGTAGGAAAGGGAAGAGAAGGAAATGTAGTAGGTAAATATGAACTGGGAAAAGGAATGAAAGAGGAGGTCGCTTGGTAGAATTTTGCGCAGAGCACAATTTAATGATCACCAACACTTGGTTTAATCATCATAAAAGAAGGCTGTATACGTGGAAGAGACCAGGAGAGACTGGAAGGTGCCAGATTGACTTTATAATGGTAAGGAATAGATTTAGAAACCACATTCTAAACTATAAGACATATTCAGGGGCAGATATAGTCTCTGACCATAACTTATTGGTTATGAACTGCAGATGAAAACTTAAGAGGCTGCAGAAAAGTAGAAAGGTCAGTAGATGGAACATGGACAAATTGAAGGACCCAGAGGTGGTTGAGAGTTTGAGAGGGAGCATTAGGCAAGGTTTGGCTGAAACGGGGGAAAGTAATACAGTAGAAGTAGAATGGGTAGCTCTGAGAGATAGGGGAGTGAAGGCTGCAGAGGACCATATAGGCAGAAGAACAGGGCCTAATAGAAATCTCTGGATAACACGGGATATACTGAACTTAATTGATGAGAGGAGAAAACAAAAAAAATTCAGCAAGTGAAACAGGAAAAAGGGAGTACAAACGTCTGAAAAATGAGATTGACAGGAAGTGCAGACTGGTTAAACAGGAGTGGCTAGAGGGCAAATGCAAAAACTGTAGAAGAATCCATAACTAGGGGAAAGATAGATACCACCTACAGGAAAATAAAAGAGATATTTGGAGACAAGAAAAGCAGCTGTATGAATATCAAGAACTCAAATGGAAAACCAGTACTAAGCAACGAGGGGAAAACTGAACTGTGGAAGGAATATATATAGAGGGCCTATACAAAGGAAGGCATTATTCTAGAAATGGAAGACGAAGTGTGGGAAGATGACATAAGAGATATGATACTGCGAGAAGAATTTGGCAGAGCACTGAAGGATTTGAGTCGAAACAAGGCCCCTGGAGTAGATGATATTCCGTCTGAACTGCTGATGTTGTTAGGAGAGCCAGTCATGAAAAAATTGTATCACCTAGTATGCAAGATGTATGAGACAGGGGAAATACCCTCCAACTTCAAGAAGAATACTGTAATTCCAATTCCAAAGAAAGCAAGTGCAGACAAGTGTGAAAATTACAGAACTATCAGTTTAATAAGTCATGGGTGCAAAATACTAACACGAATGATTTACAGACGAATGGAAAACTTGTGGTATCCGACCTCGGGGAAGATCAGTTTGGATTTAGGAGAAATGTAGGAACACGGGAGGCAATACTCACATTACGACTTATCTTAGAAGATAGGCTAAGGAAAGGCAAACCTACATTTTTAGCATTTGTCGTTTGAAAAAAGCTTTTGACGATGTCGACTGGAATACACTCTTTCAAATTCTGAAGGTAGCAGGGGTAAAATATAGGGAGCGAAGACTTATATTCAACAGATACAAAAACCAGATAGCGGTTATTAGAGTTGAAGAGCAAGAAAGGGACGCAGAGGTTGGGAAGGGAGTAAGACAGGGTTGTAGCCTTTCCCCAATGTTGTTCAATCTGTACATGGAGCAAGCAGTGAAGGAATGGGAAGGAGAATTTGGAGAGGGAATTAAAGTTCAGGGAGAAGAAATAAAAAGTTTACGGTTTGTCGATGACATAGTAATTTTGTCATAGACTGCAAAGGATCTGGAAGAGCAACTGAATGGAATGGACAGTGTCTTGAAAGGAAGATATAAGATGATCATTAACAAGAGTAAAACGAAGGTAATGGAATGTAATGTCAGAAAATCAGGCGATGCTGAAGGAATTAGATTAGGTAATGAGACAAAAAAAGTTGTAGATGAATTTTGTTATCTGGGTAGCAAGATAACTTCTGATGGCCGAAGTAAAGAAGATATAAAATGCAGAATGGCTATGGGGAGAAAAGCGTTTCTAAAGAAGCGAAACTTGTTAACATCCAACATGAATTTAAATGTTAGGAAGTCCTTCCTGAAAGCATTTGTCTGGAGTGTAGCATTGTATGGCAGTGAAACGTGGACAATAAGGAGTTCAGACAAAAAGATTATAGAAAATTTTGAAATGTGGTGGTACAGACGAATGATGAAGATTAGATGGGTAGATCACGTGACTAATAAGGAGATGCTTAACCGAACTGGGGAGAAAAGGAGTTTCTGGCGTATCCTAAGAGAGGGGATAGATTGGTAGGACACATTCCGAGACATCAAGGAATTGTTAACTTAGCATTAGAAGGAAGTGTGTGGGGTAAAAATCATAGAGGGAGACCGAGGGATGAATACAGTAAGCAGATTCAAAAGGATGTAGGTTGCCGAACATATTCTCAGATGAATAGACTTGCCCAGGACAGGGTAGCATGGAGAGCTGCATCAAACCAGTCTGCAGACTGAAGACAACAACAACAACAACAACAACAACAACAACAACAACATCTGAAAGTTCATCTATCAAGTAAAAGGAGTTACCATTCAAAAATTCCTATTTTTTGTAATGGTCGATGGCTGTCAGAATTTTGATGCTATTTGGCAAGTGACAAGACTTTGGGACAGCATAAGTCACCGCTCTCTGGGCCAAAGTTAAATTTAACCTTTAATAGCGAAGATCATCCTTTTTCCTAGTGTTGTAGTTATGTACACTGCTGTTACTTACTATTTTTCTCAGTGATCAATTACCACAAAATATGATGCCACATGAGAGACGTGAATGGCAAAGGACATAGTATGGTAATTTAATGAAATGTCTTTCAGAACATGTACCTATAAGATAGGAGGAATGAGATGCAGCTTAGGAATTGAGTGGGGAGGTGGGTGATGTGGTTGCACATGTGCAACTGGGATGGTGAAGGATATTTTAGGGGCGGGGGGGGGGGGGGATCCTCATTTAATAGCAGTTGGTGATCCTAATCCATGTAGTGATGAATTTTCACAAGTTAGTTCTTGTTTATCAGGTGTGATTACAATACTCGATTCATCAGCAAAAAGCACTAGCTTTGCAGCTCCATGAATACAGAACAACAAGTCATTGATATATACATGGTGAGGCAGCTAAGTCATAACATGCCTTGTATCTCCCCAACCGTAACAGAAACAAAGATGACATTTGGAAAGTGAATTGCAGGGACAGGGGCTACTTGAATACGTCACATTTCATGTTTGTGCTATTTTTTTATTACGGAGATATGAGGCCATTTTTTTTAAATGGAACTCTATGTTAAATTTTAGTGTAATATGATAGGCTTAAAAAGGCCAGTTCAACTACGTGTATATCATAATATTTAGGCGAATAGTTATTGAGACACATATATGTTCTCTTATCGCATTCGTCCTTCGAAGCGGCACTATACCTTGGGACCTTTCCTTTTGTGTACAGTACAGCCAAACGACATCTTTGTATCTATTATGGTTGTGAAGATACAAAGGGTTTTATGACTTAGCTGCCTCACCCTGTATAATAGTTGGCATCATGTAGAAAGGCGGTTGCGTGCACAGAGGCGGAGTGATAGGAGAAAAGAAGAGGGAGCTACAGTCAAGCGCCAATAGTTGAGCCTGCGGGAAAAACATTGTGTAACTCGCGGCCAGCCATGCACCTTGAGAATGAATATTATGGCTGCCAATTCAATAATGTATGGGGATGTGCAGAATGGCTGAAAACGAGGCCACCTTCCTACATGACAAAAGAACAGCAAAGGATGCAAGACTGAGCTCTGTCTGTAAATCTCATTCTTGAGAGCTCCCCAGTTAGAGGATAAAGCTGAATTTTGCGCATTATTCACTTATTTCAACTCACTGCACTCTTCCGGTTAAGTAAATATTAATCCATTGGTGCATGGTCGAACTCATACCACAATACTTATCTAAAAGTACGCCACGATTTGCACACTCAAAAGTATGTGAGGGATAACAAAAAAATTCTAACAGGTGATGTCCATTTGTTCAAAACATTTAATATTTAAGCAGTGAAACTACATAGCCTTTCTGAAAACCAAACTTACATTCTGCTAGTAGAGCTTACATTATTTTTAGAAATATGTGAAGCTACTCTTCAGTACTTTCCTTTTCAAAAATTTTGGGTAGAGCGGTGATTGAGTGATAATTGTTGGACATCAGACCTATTATGTAATGGCTTTACAATGGAATATTTCAGCATATCAAGGAAAATACCCTGTTTCAGAGAGGTATTACACACATGACTGAAAATCATACTTAACCGTTGGAAACAAGCTTTTAGTACTCACATGGAAATGACATCAATCAGATCATTTGAAGATGGGGATACAACATGTCGGCTTTGACTCTTAACGTATGCGTATTGTGGTGTGTGACATCATCACAGCACGGTCAGTTTGAGGTATGTTGACAGGTGCCATGAGTAAATTATGTGGAGGAATTTAATTGTTTTGTTGTCATAAGCAGTCTTACAGTGGTGTGATGTGTGTTCCATTATCTTGCATACCATTCTCGTTCAGAAGTGAATGCATGTGTTTGTTCGTGGATTATTTGTGCTATTTTTATGGTTTATTTCTTTGTTTCTGATTGTTTTGTTTTGTTCGGATGGATATCACAAGAAAAATTAGCTAGTTAAATTTGGTATAAGGAGGCAATGGGAGAAACTATGGTGGATATCATCAAGTTTTTGCAGCTATTTGGCTCAACAGCTGAAGTTGTTAAATGTGCTGAATGCAGACAACCTATGAAGATAGTGTCCCCCCCCTTCTTTGTCTTGTTGTTATTAGTGTAGAGTTCATTCATTTTATGTAAGTCTTTCTCCCCCTCTCCGTGAGTTTCAGATGAATTGTAATATAGGTCAATTGAAGTGTCCAATACCATTTTTTCTTCTCTGATGGTGTTTGGGGGTGATTAGTTTTAGCGAACACAATTTTGTCTGGATAGTTTGGTTTTTTTCCAATAGATTTTTTGTCGTTTTTTCCCGCTTATAATGTCACAACCCCCCCCCCCTTGTCGCGTTAGTGTCATTTCATTGCTTTATGTTAATTTTTGCACGATTAAATGTGCTTCTTTCGAGATTGTTTTGGCCGCAATATTGGTTACAACTGTATATTTGTCATTGCCGCCATGGGTTAAAGCTGCTGGATGGTATCCTGGTCTTCAATTATGCCCATCAATCCCATGCCAGTGTTTACTTTTTAGTGAGTTTATTATTCTTCTAACTTCAATCTGTTTTCCTCAATTCATTCTCTCATACTTTGCTGGTTTAGTTATTTTCTAATATCAACGTTTCAGACTGTCCATTCCTGTTTCTTTCACTGCTCTTGAGAAATTTCAGTTTCCATGCTTGTAGTTTGCTCTGCAGTCCTTTAGTCACTCCAAGTTCCTGTCCATAAATGACACTAGAAAGTAATAACCTTTGTACAAATTAAACCTATTTTCTCCACAACAATTAAAAAATAATTAAAGATATTATCAACTAACTTTTATTCAGTAAATTTTTCATTCTATTTTGATGGTAATACATACTTATACTTCCTGTGGTCCTCTCCCCCCCCCCCATTTCCCTTTCAATAATATTCGAAATTCTGTTAATTTATAATCATTAAAGTGACTAGAAGTAGAGGGGGGAAAGTGGCGAGAGAACAGTCAGATGGGGAGGTCTTGTCAACAGGGTAACTGCAATGGCATCCATATATTCATAGATATTCCTGTGTTATGGACTGGGGCCCATCGAACCAATTTCAAATTTTCATAACCTAGGCCTAGTTCACAGCTTTACTCATCGACAGAACTTTCACCAAGAACTACATCAACTGTCTGTCATCACCTGGCCTGTAGAAACAGAGTGTATTGTAATTACAGCCGAAGTACTGATTCAATTCCTTGTACAGCAAAGAAATTAAATTATCAGGGAGTATCTTGTGGTAATTGAAGTTGGCATGAAGAAATATACTTAACATTGTTTTTTAGACCTCAAAAAATTTCAAATAAATAAGAATCTAAAAATGCCAAGTTCTTCAGCAACATACTTTTGCCAACTTAGAAACATAACTAACTACCAATGAAAAGACGGCCCTATACAAGTCCACAACGTGTTCCACCTGATGAAATGATGCAGATAGGAGGGAGGCATTAGCAAAAAATGTACTTGGCTTAAATGTGAAGCATTTGTAAACACTCTTGATTAGTTTATAATTTATCATTGTTACAACACAAAACGGTTGGATTGTCGACTTTTAAAGTGAAGCTGTTGAGAGGATATCGCTTTAGAGAGCTTGAAAGATGACAGTTCTAGGGTATAATGTGTGTAAAGTTAAACTGTCAATTCAAAATGTACACGACCATTATAAACACAGCTGCAATCAAAACGTATTACTCATCTAGTTACTGTAGATTAAAATTAGTAGTCAGGTCTACTTACATGTGCTAATTTCGCTAAGGTATTGGCATCAAGAGGCGCAATAACAAAAACATCGGCCCACTTTGCCAGTTCTATGTGAAGCACAGGATCACCTCGCTTGGACCACATATTCCACTCGTTGTCGTCTGTGTAAATTGTAAAACTGGAAGGTATATCTTTAGCCGAATAGAAATGTTGTGCACGATTCGTCACGATTATTCGAATATCAACATTATAGTTTTCGTTCAAATATTCAACAAGTTTGGGCAGTTTAATAGTAGCAACACTTCCTGTACAACCTATCAAAATTCGTTTCTTCTGTTGCAATGCACCATCACCACCGGGAGGCAAATCTGTATTCGGCATTGTTTTCAAAAGCAGATTGTTACACAATACTGTATGTAGTCTGATGTACTCTATTTCTTAGACTCTACATCGACGTCAGCAAGACCTAGTTTCGACCAGTCTTCTTTAGCCATCAAATTATGATCCATCCTACATCCTAAATAATCTTTTGCTTCTTTCCTGCATTTTGAATTATCATTCTTATTCTCGCGCAGGCAGATCATATATCTAAGCATAGTCGCCTTACAAACACCCTCATGATCAAGTGGAAAACTGCCCTTATCTGGAGGCGTAGGCGTAAATGTTTTTTTACCGAATGTTACGGCCGACATATTAAGAAAAAGAATTACAATAACGTTTCAATACGACGTCTCCACATAATGCTTTAAGCTTTTTGTGAAAAACAGCTGATTTATTTTGAAAGCCGCGTTTCCCAAAGTTACTACATAATCATTCCTAAGTTTTTCAAAGATAAAAATGCCGTCTGGCAGGCGCCAGCAAGTAGGTTAGCACAAGGGCGCCAGTTTCATCCGTACCAACTGGCGGCATCAGTTGTTTCTACTCGTAGGTTTCTTAATATGCTCTGTTTTATTGTATAAATAAAACTTTATTGTTTATTACGGCAGCCGTCACAACTTCAGACGACAACTATCGAAATCTACAGGTTTAATTAGTAATAACTTGAGCTCTTCAGACACTTGGTAGACCTACTGTGTGAAATTTAAGAGCGTTGATTATAACCATTTATTACCTTGCCTACATCGTCCACTTGCGACTTGCTACTTTTAGTGCTACTGCGCTTCTAAACTGCGACTGAAATCGCAGTCAGAATCCGTAAAGTTGCGACTGTGAATACTGCTACTTCCAAATCACTGTGACTCTTAACAGATACGCGATTTTCGACCCATCCCTAGTCCACTAGCTATGGCTGAACAGACTGGGTCAAAGTTAAAAAACGTTTGACACAATGAAGGCCAATTCACACTGTCCTTCACGCCACGTCACCATCCGTCAGAACAATATATTTCTAATGGCTGCATTCACATTGTCCGTCATCGGACCGGCACATCACGTCAACGTTACGTCAGGCTTTTCGAGAAGAATATTTTGACGGAATGGTCGTCTACTAATATCGGAAGTTAACCTAATTTCATCACGCGATTTTCATGTTGTAGTCGTAATAACACGGTTTACAGGCAAATATGTCTTATTATTTTTTATTTTATTATTATAGTTCCTTTTAGCGGTAAAATCCAACGTTTCATGAAAAATTTAGAATTTTTTTCAATTGAGTGTCCTTCTAAAAGTGAGGTCGGATATGTGAAACACAAATTTATTGTTTTGCAATATTTTAACATAAAAGACTGAAACAAAGTGTTTATTTGAATAATGGCCAATTCACACCAGAGGGAACTCATCTCCTATGGCACCAGCGTAGGACACAACAAGAAGTCGAAGGATCTCGTCTCTATACCTCTGAGCAGTGAAAGCGCCATTCTGAACGCCATAGAGGTCCAAATGTCCCCTAATACTGGCTCCTGCCCTCACTGTTCGTCCACCTCCATGATATCTTTCCTGCCCATATGCGTAATTGTTCCTAGATCCACGTTCTTTCCACACGAGAGACCGACGATTGTTCGGTTGAATACAAAATCTTGACTCATCTGTGAACAGAGCCCGGCGCCATTCCTTACAAATCCAATACCGATGTTTCTCCACCCAATTTCTGCTGGCTAAACGGAGTCGTAGTTTTAATGAGAAACACACCACAAGCCTCCGTGAGAAGAGGCCACATTGCCGAAGGTGATTAAGGACTGTATGTGTTGATATTGGGTGTCATGTTGCAGCTTGGAGGGTGCGTAGCCGCTGAGTTGCATTCGGCCTCCTGTCTCGAAGAGCTGTTAACCTGATATAACGCTCATCTATTGCTGATGTAACCCATGGACGACCTTGGCCTTCCCTCCTTTAATGGTTCCTGTTGTCTAAAATTGCTTCCTGTGCCCTGGAAATTGCGCTTTGGGACATCCAATTGCTGGAGCCACCTCTCTCTGTTCCTGTTCAGCTTCCAAACTTCCCATGGCTCTCCATACCGTAGCTTCGCGTATCTCACGTTTTTGTCACACTGCAATACCTGCTCACTAGACTATCAGAACCATACTGCTTGCGTAATTTTGGTTAACACAAGTCAACATCAACCCCGACTGCAGCAACTTTGTGTTATTACCACGTCAAGTTGTCTTCACACTGTTTGTCATGCACGTCAATATCACCTCATGGCGCCGTCACGTCAAGTTGTATTCACACTGTCTGTCACGTCAGTTCGCGTATCCCAATACCCGATGTTGAAAGTGAGGTTGTGAGTGGCGATCTGTTATGTAGAAAGACATAATTGAACCCCGTAGCTGCTGCCGCCGATCATCCGAATCGTTGGGTCACGTGCGCCCTTGCGGCTGCCTAATCCTGCTACTTGCGCTAGAGGTATCCCCACGGCCTGCTACAAGCCGACTGAGCCAGCCAGTTGGCCATCCTCGCCCCGTGCTTAATATTCCTGCAGCCAAGGGCGGTCACGGCTGTGTGATCCCAGACACACAATTCTTGGACACTTGTTCTGTGGCTTTAAATCTGTAGATGTATTAGTACATAGACATCATGCGCATTGAGACTGTTTGTTGGCCATTCCATGTCAATTGGCCTGATATCGCAACATTTTGCCACTCGATTATCACAGATATCGAAATTTATTTTCTTTTTTTTTTTAATATGCAATTTACACATGTTCTGACGGATGGTGATGTGATGTGATATGATTGGCCTTAAGATTGTAATTTGATGACGCAATTTTCACTAAATAACATTTTAAATGAAAAAGTCCATGCTAAAGTGGGACAAAAATTCAGTTGTGTATGACAGTATTAATAATGTCAGAGGAAAATCATAATGGATAAAGTAAAAAGGCTCTGTTTATATTCTTCAAAATGTTGTTTGATGGTTTGATGTATTTGTATGTTTATTTTTTCGATTGAATATATATATCGATGTTTTGAAATACTGTTTCACTTCCAAGCACTTTACCACCCTTCAGTTGACCAAAAACGTACATTGCAAAGTTTTCTTTGGCTGTTAATAACAGTTAGCGTTGTTGTTTCCTCAGTTATCAAACTATGCATACAGACACAGCAAACAATACATATAAGAGAATAAATAGCTCCTGTTTGCTTCATCTATTACGATTTCCACCCTTACATAGTTAATAACATTTCCTTCTTCGTTAGTGTTGACTTTTTCATTTAAAATGTTTATTAATGACATTGCTTCACTGAATTACAATTTACTCATAAACACTGTTTGCATTAGATTTTCTGTTACTCTAGTCTATACGTAAACAAATTTTCGGTTTCAATCCAACTTAGATTTTGGAAGGACATTCAACAGAAAAAAAAAAATCAAAGTCATCATGAAACATTTGCAATTTACCGCTAAAAGAAGGTATAATACTAAAATAAAGATAAATAAGACACAGTTGCATGTAATCAGAAATGACAACATGAGAATCGCGCTACGAAAATAGTTAAACTTCCTATGATAGCAGACGGTCGTTGCATCAAAAAATTCTTTTTGAGATAGCTTGACATGACGTGAGGGTGTGGTTACAGACAGTGAGACCGCCATCGCTAGAAATATATTGTGGAATGTTCTGAAGGTATGTGATGTGACAGATAGTGTGAATTGTCTTAGTGGAAAATAGCAAGAGTGTTTCATGACAACTTAGATATTTTTTTCAATCATGTATCCATCTAAAAGCGATGTCAGCGAAGTCAGCACTAATGAAGGAGGAAATCTCAGTTGAGGAAAAACGGTAATGGACAAAATGAATACGCTCCATTTATTCATTTTACGTTATGGATGCTAACTCATAATCTCACATTCAACTTACGTCAATAGGCTAAGCGAATAGACATGATGGACAGTGTGATTGGTCTTTAGTCACCCACAGATTTTGTAGACATTCTACGAGGATGTATGAAAGAGGAATGCCTCATAATTTATTATTCTATTTTCAGCATTTTCACCCCCATGAACCACAGACATTGCCGAGGTGGGGTGGCTTGCGTGCCTCAACGATGCAAATAGCCATACCGTAGGTGCAACCACAACGGAGAGGTATCTGTGGAGAGGCCAGACAAAGGTGTGGTTCCTGAAGAGGGGCAGCAGCCTTTTCAGTAGTTACAGGGGCAACAGTCTGGATAATTGACTGAGCTGGCCTTGTAATATCAGCTAACGTGTCTTTGCCACATGGTTACTGCGAACGGCTGAAAGCAAGGGGAAACTACAGCTGTTACTTTTCCCGAGGACATGCAGCTCTACTGTATGAAAATGTGATGATGGCATCCTCTTGGGTAAAATATTCCGGAGGTAAAATAGTCCCCCATTCGGATCGCCGGGCGGGGACTACTCAGGAGGATGTTATCATCAGGAAAGACAATACTGGCATTCTACAGATCGGAGCGTAGAATTTTAGACGCCTTAATCGGGAAGGAAAATTAGAAAATTTAAAAAGGGGAACGGATAGGTTGAGGTTAGATATAGTGGGGATTAGGGAAGTTTGGTGGCAGGATGAACAGGATTTCTGGTCAGGTGAGTACAGGATTATAAATACAAAATCAGTTGGGGGTATCACAGGAGTAGGACTAATAATGACTAAGAAAATAGGAATGCGGGTAAACTACTATGAGCAGCACAGTGATCGCATTATCATTGTCAAGATAGATACAAAGCCAACACCGACAACAGTAGTACAGGTTTATATGCTGTAACGATACTGCTGACCCCCTCATCTCAATGTTACCATACGATACCATCTGCGTCAGACCCGGAATCGTGTGGTTCAGTTGTGATATATGTTGCGTGTGAAGTTAAAAACGTAATAGCCAGCCTAGGAATCAGTGTAGGACAGTGTCTCAGTGATACTGTGATTAAAACAAGTGATAGATTTCATTAATTAAGAGATTCATATAGTTTCTTTCCAGACAGTTCTGTAAACAATACTTTTGTCATTGTACTTTATTTCAATAAATAGACAGACGAAGGGTAAAAACTTTTGTAATACATAAAGAAATGAAAGTAAATAGCATTGTATATATCTTAGGCTAATAAACAAGTTGTGTAGACCAGCTAATTGTGTAATTAATGATGTACTCGAGATTTGAATATTGTATTTCTTTGTATATATTGATTCACTTGAGATTTAGAATCTAGTTTGAGAATTGCCAAGATAATTGATAGCTCAATATATGTTAGGGACATGTGTGATGTACTCGTTAACAAATTAATTGATATTTAAGATTGCACTTTGTTGTCAAGAGAAAGATCGGAAATTTCGTCTCAAAAAGATAGGTTCGATCTAAAATTATTGTGTGTATAGTTTTCAATTTTTATTGTGATTATTTTTGTGAACATGAAATGTTTTTCTGTTATGTTTGTTAATTGTAACTCAGTATATTCTATTGTTATGAACAATGCTTAATGTAACGCCATTATTGTCAAGGTTATATATTTGCCTCACCGCCTTGCATGAGGGGTTCAAGTTTGAGTCGTTTGTCAAGTGCTCTGGAATCCATGTCACTCAGTGTTTTGAGAATGGAAGTACTACCAACTAAGTTCTAATGTATTGAATTCGTATTGTTTTGGTGGAGAAGTTTGAGTCAGATTAAAGAAGAAGTGAAAATTGTACATATCGACTATTTATATCTACCACGACGGCCCAGGAGAAGTTTGAGTCAGATTAAAGAAGAAGTGAAAATTGTACATATCGACTATTTATTTCTACCACGACGCCCCAGGAGAATAATGTTGCAGCGAGCAGAACCCCCATACATCGTAATCTTAAAAAGCTGAGTATCGGTAGAATAAACTGTAATATACTTGAATTATATTAAATTGTTTCAATGCCAACTAGCTCTGCCGATGATGAGGAGAGCGAAGAAATATATGAGGAGCTAAAGGAAATTATTCAGACAGTTAAGGGAGAGGAAAACTTAATTGTGATGGGAGACTGGAATTCGGTAGTAGGAAAAGGAAGAGAAGGAAAAATAGTAGGTGAATATGGACTGGGCAGAAGGAATGAAAGAGGAAGTCGCCTGGTAGAATTTTGCACGGAACATAATTTAATCATAACAAACACGTGGTTTAAGAATCACAAAAGGAGGTTGTATACTTGGAAGAGACCAGGAGACACTGGAAGGTATCAGATAGATTTTATAATGGTAAAACATAGATTCCGGAACCAGGTTATAAACTGCAAGACATACCCAGGGGCAGATATAGACTCTGACCATAACTTGTTAGTCATGAACTGTAGGCTGAAACTGAAAAAACTGCAGAAAGGTAGGAAAATAAGGAGATGGGACCTAGATAAATTGAAGGAACGTGAAGTTCTGGTGAATTTCAGAGGGAGATTTAGGCAACAATTGACAGAAACAGGGGGAAATAAAACAGTAGAAGAGGAATGGGTAGCATTGAGAGATGAAATAGTGAAGGCAGCAGAGGACAAAATAGGTAGAATGGCAAGACCTACAAAAAATCCTTGGATAACACAGGAAATACTAAATTTAATTGATGAAAGGAGAAAATATAAAAATGCAGTAAATGAAACAGGCAAAATGGAGTACAGACGACTAAGAAATGAGATTGATAGGAAGCAGGAGTGGCTAGAAGCCAAATGCAAATCTGTAGAAGAATGTATAAGAAGGGGAAAGTAGGTACCACCTACAGGAAAATCAAAGAGACATTTGGGGACAAGAAAAGCAATTCTACGAATATCAAGAACTCAGATGGGAAACCAGTTCTCAGCAAAGAAGGGAAAGCTGAAAGGTGGAAAGAGTACATAGAGCAGCTCTACAAAGTAAATGAACTTAGAGACGATGTTGTAGGAAGGAAAGAGGAAGTAGATCAAGATGAAATAGGAGATATTATACTGAGAGATGAATTTGATAGAGCCCTGAAAGACCTACATCTACATCTACATCTACATAGATACTCTGAAAATCACATTTAAGTGCCTGGCAGAGGGTTCATTAACCACCTTCATAACTTTTCTCTACCGTTCCATTCTCTAATAGCGCGCGGGAAGAAAGAACACCTAAATCGTTCCGTTTTCGATCTGATTTCTCTTATTTTATTGGGATGGTCATGTCTTCCTAAGTAGGTGGGTGCTAGCAAAATATTTTCACATTCATAAGTAAAAGTCGGTGATTGAAACTTCGCAAACAGATCACGCCGCAATGAATAACGTCTTTCTTTTAATGATTTCCACCCCAATTCGTGCAACATTTCCGCGATGCTTTCCCCCCGTAACGTGATAAAACAAAACGAGCTGCCCTTCTCTGAACCTTCTCAATATCTTCCGTCAGTCCCACCTGGTGAGGGTCCCACAAGGGGCAACAGTACTCCAGGAGAGGACGCACAAGTGTGATGTAGGCCGTCTCTTTGGTGGAGCTGGTGCATCGTCTAAGCGTTCTGCCAATGAAACGTAACCTTTGGTTCGCCTTCCCCACAATATTTTCTGTGTGTTCTCTCCAGTCAAAGTTGTTCGTAATTGTAACTCCTAGGTATTTGGTAGAATTTACGACCTTAAGGTTTGACTGATTTATCGCGTAATTGAAGTTCAGCGGATTTCTTTTAGTGGTCATGTGTATTACTACACACTTTTCTTTATTTAGTGTCAATTGCCAATTTTCGCACCAAGTAGAAATTTTGTCTAAATGGCTTTGCAGTTGCTTTTGATCCTCTGTTGACTTCACTAACCGATAAACGACAGCATCATCAGCGAACAGTCTAAGGGAGCTATTCAGATTATCTCCTAAATCGTTTATAAACACGAGGAAGAGTAGGGGACCAATAACGCGTCCCTGTGGAATGCCAGATATCACTTCTGTTTTACTCGATGACTTACCGTCAATTACAACGAACTGTGTCCTTTCTGATAGGAAATTGTGAATCCAATCGCACAATTGGGGAGATATTCCATAAGCACGCAATTTCATTAGAAGCCGCTTGTGGGGTACAGTATCAAAAGCCTTCCGGAAATCCAGAAATATGGAATCGATTTGAGATCCCTTGTCGATGGCACTTAACACTTCATGTGAATAAAGGGCAAGCTGTGTCTCGCAAGAGCGATACTTTCTGAATCCGTGCTGACTATTGGTTAATAGGTCGTTCTCTTCGAGGTAGTACATAATATTCGAACAAAGTATATGTTCCAAAATCCTACTGCAAATCGAAGTCAATGAGATAGGCCTGTAATTTTGGGGATCACTCCTATTGCCTTTCTTGAATATTGGAGTAATTTGGGCAACTTTCCAGTCTTTGGGTACGGATCTTTCGCTGAGTGATCGGTTGTAAATTATAGTTAAGTACGGAGCTATTGCATCAGCATACTCTGAGAGGAATCTAGTTGGTATACAATCTGGCCCGGAAGATTTATTTTTGTTTAGTGACTTAAATTGTTTTACTACTCCAGGAACATCTACTTCTATGTTTCGCATGCTGGCAGCTGTTCTTGGATTGAATACTGGAGTGTTCACTTCGTCTTCTTTGGTGAAAGAATTTCAGAAAGCTGTGTTTAGTAATTCTGTCTTAGCAGTACTGTCGTCGGTAGTATTACCATTGCTATCGCGTAGTGAATGTATTGTTTGTGTTTTGCCGCTAGTGTACTTCACATATGACCAGAATTTCTTTGGATTTTCTGCAAGATTACGAGACAGGATTTCGTTGTGGAAACAACTATAAGATTCTCGCATTGAAGTCCGTGCTAGGTTGCGAGTTTCAGTAAAAGATTGCCAGTCTTGCGGATTCTATGTCTTTTTTAATTTTGCATGCGTTTTTCTTTGTTTCTGCAACAGTGATCTGACCTGTTTTGTGTACCACGGGGGGTCAGCCCCCTCTTTTATTAATTTATTTGGTATAAATCTCTCGATTGTTACTGATATTATGTCTTTGAACGTAAGCCACAACTGATCTACACTCGCATTTTTAGTTTTGAAGGACTGGAGACTATCACTCAGGAAAGCGTGAAGCGAATTTTTATCTGCTTTATTGAATAGATATATTTTTCGTTTATTTTTGGTGCTTTGGGAATTTCGATATTCAGTCTCGCTACTACAACTCGATGTTCGCTAATCCCTGTATCTGTTTTGATGCTCTTTACTATCTCGGGATTATTTGTTGCCAGGAGATCAAGAGTATTTTCGCAACCACGTACTATTCTAGTAGGTTCATGAACTAACTGTTCGAAGTAGTTCTCAGAAAAAGCATTCAGAACTAGTTCGGACGATGTTTTATATTTGCCCCCGGATGCCAACATATCGAGGGTAAATTAAAGTCGCCACCGATTATAACAGTATGCTTCGGTTACCTATTTGAAATATGATTCAAGCTTTCTTTGAACATTTCTGCAACCGCATCGTCTGAGTCAGGGGGCCGATAAAAAGATCCAATTGTTAATTTATTTCGGTGGTCAGGTATAACCTCAACCCAGACCAATTCACAGGAAGTATCTGCCTCAATTTCGTTGCAGGATAAACCGTTTGTAACAGCAATAAACACGCCACCCCCTGTTTTATTTATTCTATCCTTCCTGAAGACCATTTGGCCCTTTGAAAAAATTTCGGTCGAATTTATCGCAGGCGTCAGCCAGCTTTCAGAACCTATAACGATTTGTGCCTCAGTACTTTCTATCAGCGCTTGGAGCTCTGGAATTTTCCCAACACAGCTACGACAATTTACAACTGTTACACCAATGGTTCTTCCCGTGTCTGACCTGCCCCCTTTGAGACTGAAACCCATTTTGTGTATTCCCGAGGCCATCTAACCTAAAAAACCGCCCAGTCCACGCCACACAGCCCCCGCTACCCTTGTAGCCGCTTCCTGAGTGTAGTGGACTCCTGACCTATTTAGCGGAACCCGAAAACCCACCACCCTTTGGCGCAAGTCGAGGAATCTGCAGCCGACACGGTCGCAGAACCGTCTGAGCCTCTGATTCAGACCCTCCACTCGGCTCTGAACCAAAGATCCGCAGTCAGTCCTGTCGACAATGCTGCAGATGGTGAGCTCCGCTTTCATCTTGCAAGCAAGACTGGCAGTCTTAACCACTTCTGATAGCCGCTCAAAACCAGAGAGGATCTCTTCCGATCCAAAGCGACACACATCATTGGTCCCAACATGAGCCACCACCTGCAGTTGGCTGCACCCTGTGCTCTTCATGGCATCCGGAAGGAGCCGTTCCACATCCGGAATGATTCCCCCCGGTATGCACACGGAGTGCACATTGGAATTCTTCCCCTCCCTAGTAGCCATTTTCCTAAGGGGCTCCATTACCCGCCTAACGTTGGAGCTCCCAACTACCAACAAACCCACCCTCTGTGAGTTCAAATGTTCAAATGTTTGTAAAGTCCATGGGACTTAACTACAGGGTCATCAGTCCCTAAACTTACAAACTACTTATGAACTACTTACGAACTAAGACGGCACAAATATCCATGCCCGAGGGGGGATTCGAACCCCCGACCGTAGTGGCCGTGCTGACCGTGACTGGAGCGCCTCAGTCACCTCGGCTACCGCGGCCGGCCCTCTGTGAGTGCCCGGATCTTGAAGGCAGAGGGGCGAGTACAGGACAAGTGACACCATCCGCATCAGGAACATCCCCTGCCACAGACAGCGCCTCGAATCTGTTGGCAAGACTAACCGGGGAGGCCTCCACTTCGGTCCCCCGGGAAGTCTTACGCCGCCTGACACGCGCTGAGGGGACCTCCCAATCCACCACGGATTGGGGGGCTACCTCCTCGCGGGTAGTGAGCGGGCTGGCCACAGCCGCAGGCCGATCGGAGGGCACAACAGACGCACAGGGCGTCTGCTGTACCCCCGCGAGCGGCCCACAACAGCGGCACCCACCCACCGCAGTCTCAAGCGTTGCCAGCGAAGCCAACGCCGCCTGAAGCTGCGAGCGAAGAGTCACCAACTCTGCCTCCATCCGTTCGCAGCAGTCACAGTTCCTAGCCATTCTAAAAACCTTTGTTTCTTCCAAGTAAGTACGTCAGAGGACTCAGTAGTTTGATAAACAGTGAGCTTTGTAAAGTATAAACCTAACGCTGAACTGTTTATTAACGGCGAATCTGAAAAATATATACGCGAGCTAATAAATAAAAAATTCAGTAACTGAGCTGACAAATAAACGCGATTCTTAATAAACAAACACGCGAGCACACTAAAGTATAAAGAGCTGCAAGAGAAAGCACACACGAAATGTAAATAAGTCGCTTCTATTAAGAAGCCGGTTACCGTACAATGTAGAGCTGCTGCTGGTCACGTGTGCACTGGCCGCCGGTCACTGAGCAACTGAAGTGAAGGACTACCAACCGCGAGTACGATCAAAACAAAACAGAAGCAGTGAGTGGCGGATTTACACTGCGGATGAATACACTGAACTGACTAGTTGAACGCGAATCTAAGTAAATATACACAGCAGCAAGAGAAGTTTGATAAACAACGAGCTTTGCAAGGTATAAACCTAACGCTGAACTGTTTATTAACGGCGAATCTGAAAAATATATACGCGAGCTAATAAATAAAAAATTCAGTAACTGAGCTGACAAATAAACGCGATTCTTAATAAACAAACACGCGAGCACACTAAAGTATAAAGAGCTGCAAGAGAAAGCACACACGAAATATAAATATGTCGCTTCTATTAAGAAGCCGGTTACCGTACAATGTAGAGCTGCTGCTGATCACGTGTGCACTGGCCGCCGGTCACTGAGCACCTGAGCACTGAGCACCTAGTTCGGAACAAGTCCCCAGGAGTAGATGACATACCCTCAGAGCTACTAAAGTCTCTGGGAGAGCCAGCCATGACAAAACTATTTCAACTGGTGTGTAGGATTTATGAGACAGGCGAAATACCCTCAGACTTTAAGAAAAATGTAATAATCCCCATTCCTAAGAAATCAGGCGCAGACAGGTGTGAAAATTACAGAACCACCAGTTTGATAAGTCATGATTGCAAAATTTTAACACGAATTATCTACAGGAGAATGGAAAACCTGGTAGAAGCTGACCTAGGGGAAAATCAGTTTGGATTCAGGAGGAACGTAGGAACCCGGGAGGCAACACTCACTTTACATCTTATCTTAGAAGATAGATTAAGGAAAGGCAAACCTACATTTTTAGCCTTTGTAGATTTGGAGAAAGCGTTTCACAATGTTGACTGGACTACACTCTTTCAAATTTTGAAGTCAGCAGGGGTGAAATACAGGGAAAGGAGAGTTACCTACAACTTGTACAAAAGCCAGACCGCAGTTATTAGACTCGAAGGGCATGAAAGGAAAGCATCTGTTGGGAAGGGAGTAAGACAGGGTTGTAGCCTTTCTCTGATATTATTCAATTTGTACATCGAGCAGGCGGTGAAGGAAAGCAAGGAAAATTTTGGAATAGGGATTAAAGTTCAGGGGGAAGAAATAAAAACATTGCGTTTTGCTGATGACATTGTACTTCTGTCAGAGACAGCAAACGACCTGGAAGAGCAGTTGAATGGGATGGACAGTGTGTTGAAGAGAGCGTACAAGATGAACATTAACAAGAGCAAAACAAAAATAATGGAATGCGGTCTTAGAAAATCAGGCGATGCTAAAGGAATTAGATTAGGTAACGAAACAATGAAGGTGGTAGATGAGTTTTGTTACTTGGGTAGTAAAATAACATGTGATGGTCGCAGTACAGAGGATATAAAATTCAGAATGACAATGGGAAGAAAAGCATTTTTGAAAAAGAGAAATTTGCTAACATCGAATATTAATTTAAGGGTAAGGAAGTCTTTTCTGAAGGCATTTGTGTGGAGTGTTGCCTTGTACGGGAGTGAAACATGGACGATATGCAGTGCGGACAGGAAGAGAATAGAGGCTTCTTAAATATGGTGTTACAGAAGAGTGCTGAAGATTAGGTGGGTAGATCACATAACTAATGAAGAGGTACTGAACAGAATTGGCGAGAAAAGGAATTTTTGGCATACCCTAACTAAAAGAAGGGATCGCTTGGTAGGACACATTCTTAGACATCGAGGAATCGTAAATTTAGCATTGGAGGGAAGTGTGTGTGGTAAAAATCGCAGAGGGAGGCCAAGAGACACGTATAGTAAGCAGATTCAAGTGGATGTGGGTTGCCATTCTTATGAGGAGATGAAAAGGTTGCTCAGGATAGAGTAGGGTGGAGAGCTGCATCAAACCAGTCTCCGGACTGAAGACCATAACAACAATAACATTTTCAGCATCGACATTGCCCACTCTGAGGAAAACATGCGGGCAGAAGAGGTACTTAACATTCGCGTTGCAAGCGTGTAGTAAACTGACCGACTGACACTGTACCCACTAATCATGTTTGTTGTAGTCAGATTACATTTCTGTTTATTAGCTTATTATTTAAACTTACCTCACACGTTTAAAACTTTCAATCACTTGTCTCCAACGTTCCTGGCAAATAAAAACCAGTTATGAGTTGTTAGTGTGGTAATGTGATGTATGGCAAAATCATAAAAGAGTAAGTAAACGAAGTGGCTGTGCCAATGGGATAGAAAATTAGACAGAGCGTATGAAACACGAAATGAAAATCAGATTTTATATCTTATAACGGTTTATGATAATAAATTACCACAACTGCATTCCTCCATACTCCAGAATAAATGCAATAATTCCTTTATCATGCCTCCGTATATTCTCACAAATCTAGACATACAAATGACAAGACAAAGCACTGTATAGTCAGTTTATACTGTTGATTCTAATTTTCGTCACGCTTAGGCCTACTGCATGCTACTAGTACCACAGTGTCCAAGGGTTAGCTTCGATATGTGTAGAAAAATTCACACATCCCGAGTGAAGTAGGAAGGACGGGTGAATACTGTCAGTTTAGATTTTACATGACCTGTGTATTACATCTATTTATACACCTACCTCTTTCTTAAGCCACCTCAAGGTGTTTGGTGAGGAGTATTTTATCTACCACTTCCTTCTCCTGTTCCAGATCAGTATTGTTCGCTGGAAAATGATTGGCAGAATGCCTCTATGTGTGCGGTAATCTCTCTAATTTTATCCTCGTGATTGTTTTGGCAGATACACATAGGGAGAAGCAATATATTGGTTAACTCTTCAAAAACTGTATACCCTCGGAAGTCTGATGGAAGTCATACCACGAAACAGAAGGGATGTCTCCTAGTGTTTACTACTGGAAATATATGAGCACCTCAGTGACGCTTTTGCACCCTCTAACTGAACCTCTAACAAAGCATGCTGTTTTCTGTTGCATCTTCTACACCTGGTCTGTCGATCCTACCTGGTTCAAATGTTTATGATACTACGGGACCAAACTGCCAGGGTCATTGTCCGTAGACTTACGAACTACTTAAACCAAACTGTGCTAAGGACAACACACACACACACACACATCCATGCCCGAGTGATGACTGGAATCTCTGACAGGAGGAAGAGCTCATTCCTTCACATGACGCCACATACCACGCAGCCATTCACACTTGGCTATCTGCTATGTAACCCACACTGATGAGCAATACTCTAGCAATGACTGAACGAGTGTTTTGTAACCTACATCTTTTGTTGGTGGACTACACTTACTGAGGATTCGTCCAATAAATTTCAGTCTGGTACCTGTCGTACTCACAATTATTTTCTTTGTTCTAATCGATCCTTGTGCCTAGTGCCAGATTTTTTGGGTGTAACTACTGCCAGTATTCAGGCTGATACTGCATTATTATATAATAAAAGATCTTTTTTTGTATGTATTCACAGCAATTTACATTTGTTGATGTTCAGAGCCAGTTGCCATTTCCTGCACCAATCGCCGATATGCTTCAGACCTTCACGCATATCACTGCAATTTTCCTTTGTTGGGACTTCTTGATAAACTACAACACCATCTGCAAAAAGCCACAATGAACTTCTGATGTTGTCCATAAATTCCTTTATAGATATTGAAAGACGGCTCTCTGCCTCTTTTCATTTATTTCAATGTTTGCTCACCTCCCTTTGCAGTTAAAGCCTTTGCACTTGTTAGATTCTATTTTCAATTAAAAACTTATTGATTTATTGACTGTAAGTTAAAGTATTAACATGTGCATTGACATGTAGTTATGCTCTCCACCCTGTATTTACCCTGTGTGTGAGTGATACGCTTCTACTGTGTTCTGCACTTGCCTCGTTTCACCGCAGGGAGCACTGCTGTGCGTCGTTCACTGATGCCTTGCTTCCACCAGAATTCAGTCTGGAAACATCCCTTAGGCTGTGGCTAAGCCATGTCTCCACCATATCCTTTCTTCCAGGAGTGCTAGCCTTGCAAGTTTCGCAGGAGAGCTTCTGTGAAGTTTGGAAAGTAGGAAGCGAGGTACTGGCGGAAGTAAAGTTGTGAGATGGCACCGTGAGTCGTGTCGGGGTAACTCAGTCGGTAGAGTGCTTGCCCGCGAAAGGCAAAGGTCCCAGTTTCGAGCATCGGTTCTGGCACACAATTTTAATCTGCCAGGAAGTTTCAAAAATATTATGATATCATTCTATGCAGCCAACACGTAAATTTATCTCTGGCTGTATTTTAATGAACAGCCAAAATTATTTAATATTAGAGTTTAGCTTTGACAAACCTATACTCTTTTGAAACCTTTACCTAAAAAATTTTACCTCTTTAAACTATTATTTTAATATCTTAGCCATATTTTCATTATCCTTCTCCATTAAAATATTATCATATGTATTGCCATAGTTGTTTGTCCACTTTTTCAAGTTTATTTTCTTTACCTGTACTGTTTTTTTTTTTTTTTTTTTTTTTTTTTTTTTTAATAAGATCAAGTGATAAAGTCTAATCGCCGTTATTTTTGAAAATATCTCTGAAACGGTGCGAGTTATGGAAATAACGTAACAGAGCAAAGTTGTTCAGAATTTAGTCCTCTACAAATACGCTTATTCAAGTTTCATCTAAGATGAATGGTTAAGGGTTTTTTTTTAATTAAATTTCCTGCAGTCAAAAGGCCATCAAAAAGGCCTATTTTTAGTTTTGCTTACCTATTTTTTCCGAAATATTTGAAAAAGGGAGGTTCTGATCGCTGACAGCCAAAAATTACGTCTGTAAAATTTGGTGCGACCTAAAACATGGGAACATGTTAAGACAGCGCCAGATCGACGTTATTTTTGCTAATATCTCTGAAGAGATATGAAAAACAAATAAGAGAACACAGTTGTAGAGAATTTTCTCCTCTAAAAATTCGTGTATTTAATTTGCGTGTCAGATCAGTATTTAAGCCGTTATTTTCATTCAAATTTCGAGCTGTCAATAGGCGATGGAAATGGCCCACTTTTAGTGTTACTACCTTAACCTAAAGTGGGCCAAAATAAGACTCTAAAGCTATGTCAACGACGATTGCACTGTTTATATGCACATGTGTCTTATTCATCTTTATTTTGTTGTTATACTTCTTTTTATGGGTAAATCTCAAATATTTCATGACGACTTAAATATTTTTGTCAATTGAGTGTCCCCCTAAAATCGAGGTAGGATATCTGAAACCAAAAAATGGTTTATGTTGCATAACATTGTAACAGAAAAGACTGAAGTAAACTGTTTATTTGAATAAGATTGTAATTTGATGCCACATTTTTTATTACATAACATTTTAAATGAAAAAGTCAGTTGTAATGAAAGATAAAAATTCAGTTGTTTACGCCGGTATTAACAATATCAGCGGGAAAATCGTAACGGATAAAGTAAACAGGCACTATTTAGGCTCTTATAAGTATTGTTTGATGTGTTCATATGTTTATTTTTTCGCTTGAAAATAGATGTCGATGTTTTGAAATGTTGGTTCAGTTCCCAGTAAGTTGGTCAAAAACATATACTGTAAAGTTTTCTTTGGCCATCAGTAACATTTAGCGTTGTTGTTCCCTCAATTCTAGTATTAAACTATGATTGTCTACATAACAGATCGCCACTCATAACCTCACTTTCTACATTACATATTGAGATGGGAGAATTGACGTGACGGACTCTGATGGTCAGTGTGAATACAATTGACGTGATGGTGTCGTGACGGTGCCGTGACGTTGACATGACGGACAGTGTGAATTGGCCTTTATATCTCTGTCATCCATTTGCAAAAGGGGACAAGTCCAAAAATTCCACTTTTCAAGGTCTTTGTGCCATCTTGTCCGTCTTTCCAAGACGAACTGAACGATATATAAAAATGCTGCATAATGTAATAAGTCTAGCTTTAAATTCGCTTAGAAATTTACAAAAATTTACAGAATGGGACATGTCCAATGGCAATTCTGCTGCAGAAGGGGACAAATGAACACATCTAACACCTAGACTGCAAATAGGGACAAGTCCTTCAGAATTATCATTCTTTGTTCATTCTGCAGTTTTTTGCGCCAAAACTCACGCAGGACTATTGTTGGTTTGTGACAAAGCAAGTGTAAGACTGTGTCTTAGTATGTGTTGGTGTTTAGCTGCCAGTTGTTAAGTAGGGTATTTCACTACGTCAGATTTACCTGATGTAATGATTGAGGGTAATATCACACCATCACTGAGAGGAAAAGGAAGGGAAACGAAATATAGCAAGAAGAAACAGGTAAGCAAATTGCAATATCTTTAGTATTGAATCTTGGAATTAGTTATTTTCTCGCTCCCTGCAATAGGTTTAAGCTGACTAAAAGTAAAAGATTAGGTTCTGTTCTTGTCCAAGGAGAAGTAAATTATTGCCTTGATGTTGGCGTTGCCAAATCTTTATTGAAGCGTGGCATGTTACTCAATTGTCTTCAGCCAACGATAGTTAATACTGGAATGGTGATCAAAGCAGCTAAGAAGAAAGATGTAGCGGACCTACTTGCTGCGCATTGTGGAGAAAACTGGGTCTCACAACCAGAGCTTTATTATTATTATAAGTTAGTTGTGCAAGAAACACATGAACCAGAAAACAATGTAGTTGATGATCCTCTTTCTGACTTTGAGGAAGTTATTGAGGATGAGCTTAGTGGTATTCTTTAAATCACTAGTCACCTCGCTGTGAATAGGAGATTCATGAGTGTTCAGGCATAAGTATTTAAATTTAAAGATTATGTGTGTGGCAATGGAACAAATATAAGCAATTAAATAATATTAGTCAGTTAATAGGAAGCAGTACCATACTACATGTTTGATTTTCATTTGTATTTCAACATAATAATTTGGATAATTGCATAATTTTTGGTATAAAATGTCATAAATATGGTGTATTGTCTATATTCTAATAAAATTTGGAAAAGAGGAAAGTATAGTTTGCATATTTTTCTTTACTGGGTTAGATCCCTACTGCTGCAATAAGGGGCAAGTCCATCAAAAGGTTGCATAGGGGGATAAGTCCAAAATTATTTTTCATTTGTTGAGAAAAGTACTAATACAAGATTTACGAAAATACATTCCCTGAATGCACATATCCTACAGATTTATTTAGAATGAAAAGGTTACAATAATTTCAGTTTCATCAGTCACAAGTAGTTTTTTTGCGTTTTGCCAACTTTTTGCTCTCAATGAATTGTCCCTGTCTGCAAATGGATGACAGATCTCCAAGATAGGACTCGAGTTGTAGAACTCATCTCATAACATACAAAAAATAAAGTGGTTATCACATGCCAAGAAAGTAGAATCAGGTGTCCTATAAGGTACTATTCTTAGCTTCCTATTAGTCCAGATCTATATTAATGATATTAAAACCCAAACAGCTCATCTAAAATTATGTTACTGGTGGATGACATAAGTGTAATTATAAGTGATGACAGCTGGGAACGTTCCTAATTATGTTGTGAGCTTGCAAACAGATATCTCTTTTTACAAGATTAAGAAGCACACTCCTATTGCCATAGGTGATAAGATCAGAACTAGTTCGATTAATTACCCAGCAGAATATACTTTTCCAATTAGATGTTCTGAGCCCCCAAGTGCTACAGTACAAAACAACATTACGTGAGCTAGTATATTTAAATATAGACAGTGCAATAGAGGGTTAATCTTCCGCTACGGTATGCGCGGCCGAAAAACTCACCTGTGGCCACACTTCTCCAGCAGCGTCTACTGTAGCATCGCATGTCGTTTTCGCGTGCGCGGTCGCAGTCACTATCAGGGATTGGGCATCCACTGCAACACAGCTATTGACAGTTTATAACAGATAGCGACTCCAGCCGTCGGTTCCGTAAACTAATAGAGCCTTATTTAACTCCACAGCGGCGTCTACAAAGTGAACGCTAAATTCCGAGAGTGCCGCCGGAAGTTGACTGCCGGAAGTTCCTTCACGTGAAGCAATAGTGCCTTTGGTTTCTGCTTTGCAGACGACATGTTGAAATGCAAATCACGACAATATTTTAGGCGACAGTACATTGAAGATTTATTACACACACTTCAGTTTGCTTCGTTAAATGTCAATGATGAACGAATATCAATTAATGATGGAATAACGCTGAAATCGAAAGCACGACATATGAAGTAAAAATTGTGTAAGAAATGTATGTGATTCATGTTGGTCTTGTGGTTAAAGCAATTGCTCCATGTGAAACTATTGGAAAAGTTTTTGGTTCGAGTCATGTCAAAACTGAAATTTTTTTTCTTCTTTTTTAAAGTTCGTAACTGACTCTGGACCAGTAATTTAAATGTGTTACAAGTCTGTCATACAGTATTAGTCAGTTTTTTCCGAATACTTTGTGATATGCGAGAGTGACGTTATGCAGAAACCTAACAGTATAGCTTAAATTTGTGCGAATGAAATGAGTAGGAATGTTTATATTTTTCCTTATCGCAAAGACTTTGCTGGCCGTATATTTCAGAATATGTGGCGTTTTCTGAGTTGGTATTTAGGTATGATCCTAAAAACAAACGTTAAACTAGTACAGCGAAAATGAGTAGGCTACTCTGTCAGTTACATTTAAATTCTCTACCTTATCACAAATCCTTGCCTGTTTATAACCGAATATTTACCGATTTCCAAGTGCGTAATCAGGCAGAAGCATTAGAAAACAACTTCAGTTACTGTCAGTGAAACGAGTACATTACCACTGACATTTATATTATTCCTTGTAGGTGTCTGCTTGATCATTTTCATTTGTAGAGAATAAGTCAAATATAATTTTTAAGGACATTAGATTGTCATCAACTATTTGTAATTCACAGTTAAGATTTCTGTCGAAATGTCCATTTTCATATGCTACATAACAATTTTAAATTGTCAGACATGCCCGAGAAACATGTCATTGTCACATCACTGTACATTTAGTTTCACAAAACATTTCCATAATTGAGCACATATTGAAAATTTACTTCATCACTGCATTGAAACGAGACATTACAGAAAAATGAAACGTATTCCGTGGTCAACATACCAGTATGATCGGATTTACTTTACACGTCATGTAGCATCACCATATACAGTAATACACGCTCGAACCATGAATGTGAATTTAAAAACAACTGATGACAGGTACCCGGCATTCCCTTGAAAGAAAACGTTCGCAGTATATTTTCGAATAAGTAGTAATTTACGAGTTTGTGATTAGGTGAACCTAACATCATATGCGAGTGAAACGAATTACAACAAAATTCATATTCGCTCATGTCATTAAATGGTCGTCTGTTCGTTTACGTGTATGTTGTGATCATGGTGTCGAGTGCCATGATTCGACCACAAAACTCGATAGTTGTTCTAAATTCACCCTTTGGTATGAAACTTCCTGGCAGATTAAAATTGTGTGCCGGAACCGGGACTCAAACCTGGGACCTTTGCCTTTCGCGGGCAAGCGCTCTACCACTGAGCTACCCCGACACGACTCACGACACCGCCCCACAACTTTACTTCCGCCAGTACCTCGCCTCCTACTTTCCAAACTTCTCAGAAGCTCTCCTGCGAAACTTGCAAGACTAGCACTCCTGGAAGAAAGGATATGGTGGAGACATGGCTTAGCCACAGCCTAGGCGATGTTTCCAGAATGAAACTTTCACTCTGCAGCGCACACTCCGCTTCTGAGAAGTTTGGAAAGTAGGAGGCGAGGTACTGGCGGAAGTAAAGTTGTGGGGCGTTGTCGTGTGTCGTGTCGGGGTAGCTCAGTGGTAGAGCGCTTGCCTGCGAAAGGCAAAGGTCCCAGGTTCGAGTCCCGGTTCCGGCACACAATTTTAATCTGCCAGGAAGTTTCATATCAACGCACACTCCGCTGCAGAGTGAAAGTTTCATTCTGGAAACATCCCCTAGGCTGTGGCTAAGCCATGTCTCCACCATATCCTTTCTTCCAGGAGTGCTAGTCTTGCAAGTTTCGCAGGAGAGCTTCTGAGAAGTTTGGAAAGTAGGAGGCGAGGTACTGATGGAAGTAAAGTTGTGGGGCGGTGTCGTGAGTCGTGTCGGGGTAGCTCAGTGGTAGAGCGCTTGCCCGCGAAAGGTAAAGGTCCCAGGTTCGAGTCCCGGTTCCGGCACACAATTTTAATCTGCCAGGAAGTTTCATATCAGCGCACACTCCGCTGCAGAGTGAAAGTTTCATTCTGGTCACCCTTTGGTAACTTCCGGCGGCACTCTCGGTATTTAGCACCGAGTCGTCTACAAGCCAGTTCTACGCTCGCAAATGCTCGACTCAACAACAAGGAAGTGTTTTGCTACAGACTGCTGCCTGCTGCTTGCTATTTACACTTGTGGCCTGGACTTGTATTCTGATCTATATACGGAACTTGGATATCGACATTCACATGGCTTAGAATATCGATGGACTGGTGACTTTCTACAGGACTTTATTGTCATACTGATACAGCACGGACTTTGGTATAACCTGTAAAAATTATGTTACATTGATACATGTTTCGCCAAAAACATTGGACCCTGTCAATGAAGTAATTTTTTAAATGAAATATTATTTGTGTTGATACTGGTTATAACGCAAATAGAACGGCGACGATTGTGTAGCAACCTACAATGTAAGTTCTAATCACACAACTTCTTCATCAGCAGGACAAGAACTAGAAGTACTACTGAACACTCTCCAGCCACTTATTCAAGGCTTAATACAGATGCAAACAACGCAGTAAGTGCCAGCTTTTTCGTCTTTTGATGATGCACCAGAGATTTGGGGAGCTTACAAATCGAGATGAGCTTTATGAAATTTTTGTTATGGTCCTGGTATAAACGGGAAATTTATCGGCTTCTGTGCAAACTGGCCCCTTTATAGAAGCCTTCAGAGCTGACCTTTTCAGATATTCGCTCATGACTGACCAAGTACTACCAGTAGCCTACTTATGAAATTTCCTCTCAGGTAATGTTTTATAACAGTGCGCCTCGGTTGCACAGTGGTAGAGTGCCAGACTAGAAATCCAAAAGTCGCGGGTTCGATTCCCGCCAGGTCCTAGGGTTTTTATCTGTCACTTTCCACTTCTTTCACCTCTGGCAGTATTGCTTATGTGAAAAATACCGAGTAGCACCGTGGTTCGAAACCTACGTTAAATTGTAGGTCCCCCTATAACTGGCTGGGTAAGTCAGTTCGAAGGTCGGAGGAAGGCAACGGCATACCACCTCCAAACAGGACCATGCCTAGTAAAGCACTGTGGTGTTCAAACCAATCTTCGGATTGTTGACTGCTTTACCTTTTTAATGTTTTATAAATGCAAGAAGCAGTCGCATCAGACTCGTAGAGAATGGGCGGCGGAGATACAAGGTTTGGGACGAAAGTATCATTTTGTTATACCTAAAAGTAAGGAGTCATATGAAGAAGAAGTGATCTGGGACATGATCATTAGTGGTACTACAGAGATTTTTAGCATGAAGACCCATCATTAGAGAAAGTTTTGGACTTAGCAGAAAGCTTCATACTGACCAATGCAGGAGGCAAGAAACTGGAAACATGGGTCGACGTGTCAGCCATTAATGTGAACGCATCCGACCAAGCAGCAAATGGCCACGCCAGTAGTGACTTAGACATAGCTACTGAACAGGCAAGATACAATGCCGATAACCACCCACGTCCTCCATCTTATTCTGATCGATCATATCGATCATGGGCACCGAAAAGATTGACACACTGTCCGGATTGTTTTAAAAAACATCAAAGTGACAACTGTCCTGAAGCGCCTTTTGCCAAAAATGTTCTTCTGAGGGGCATTTAGCTTCTGTGTGTCGCAAATCCTGTCAGATGAAACAACCTCCTGACCAATGGATGAATATTAATTTGTTTGCGTCATGAGACCTCTAAAAGGCTTTTCATTGATGTACAAATTGCCAAGAAACTAGTTCAACTACAAGTTGACACCCGTGTGGCTGTGAGTATCCTGAATTACGCTACCTATTTGAGACTTGGAGCTTTCCCCTTGAAAGAGATGTGGACAAGTATTACCTTCTTAGTTGATAATAGTGATTCCGCTGAGAACTTGTTTGGACTTAACGTATTTCGGAAATTTGGATTTTCGAAAGAATTTGCTATCTGAAGAAGTGCAATATTCAGACCTCGAGAAACTTTGCCAAGAGTATACAGACCTGTTCACACCAGAACTCGGCATCGCAAGGAATTCTGAGGTGCACATCACATTGAAACATAATGCTAGGCCTCATTACTTTCGAGCTCGCCGTGTTCCCTTAGCTCTCAGAGACAAAGTAAAGGAAGAGTTGGATCCCCTAACTGCAAAAGGAGTTCTTGATCCTATCTGTTACAGTCAATGGGCTACCCTGTTGGTCATCATATGAATGCCATCAGGAAAGATCCGCTTGTGCGCCGATTTTAAGTTGACTATCAATGCCCAATCAGAAATTGGAGATGTAGTATCCTGAAGTGTGATGCATTACTATCCGAAGGTCGTATCTTCTTTTCTAAAATAGATCTAGCAGATGCCTAACCCAAACTTTCCCTGGATGCAGAGTCTCAACAGTTTCTTACTCTTAATACCCCCCATGGGTTATATCGTTTGAAATGGCTAATGTTTGGTATAGCAAGTGCCCCCGCCATTTTCAGCGTTTTTTTAAGCAATTAGTACTCAAAACAGATGAATGCATTAACTTTTGGACGACATCATAGGCAGGCTGGCCTCAAATGTGGGAAACAAATGTGTTATGTCCATTAAAATTATCCGGGCTGTTATACCGTGCTCGGTTGAATAGGTTGACAAAACCCAACGTTTCGTCGCCATCTATGGAGGACCTTTTCAGTGGGGGTATGTAGGATTGTAGGTCCGACACACACTGTGGCTCTCTACTGACTGCCGCTAAGTTCGGTGACCGCGCAGACGCGTGACGTAATGTGTCTTGCAGATGTTAGTGCAACTGGCCGTTGTCCGCTGCCACCGATCGCCGTTGCCATCACACTGTAGTTGGCGCGTGGTACATCTCTTCTTCAGCACCGGCATCCATATACCGTTTTGTTTTCTGCCTTCTTGCTTACGATTGAAATTATTTGGATGTTTGGCATTTCAATTGCCTTCATGTAGAGCTTTTCATAGTATCCGCTTGTGGCCACTAGTATTTGCGTCTCGTCAAAGAGAATGTGGTGGTAACCTGAATGGAAAGCATGCTCCGCAACAGCTGATCGTTCAGCTTATCCTCTTCTACAATTGCCCTAGTGCTCTTTCAAACGTTTTGCGACAGTTCTTTTGGTGGTACCCACATAAACATCTCCGCAACTGCACGGGATCTTGTACACTCTAGCTTTTTCGAATAGTTTGCGAGCGTCCTTGGCAAGCTTAAGATGTTCCTGTATTTTATGGGTTCGATTATAAATTACGGATATATTCCGCTTCGTCAAAATTCTTCCAATTCTTTCCGTTAAATTTTTAACGAACGTCAGCGGACGATGGCCAGTTGCACTGGTGTCTTCAAGACACGTAACATCACGCGTCTGCGCGAGAATGCGCGGACACCGAACTTAGAAGCAGTCAGTAGCGAGCCAGTGTGTGTGCTGGAACTACAATCCTACAGACACCCATGAAGATGTCCTCTGCAGACGAGGACGATACGTTCGGTTACGTCAACAAATTCAACTGACCACGGTATAATAGCCCGGATAATTTTAAATCGACTTGGCATTTCCGGCCTTGAAAGTCTACATTTTACTATAAGAAATGTGTTCTTTTTTTTCTAACCAGAGATTGAGTACCTTGGTCACATGATTTCCAAATCTGGTAATCGTCCACTGAATAAACACTTTGAAGCTATCATGAAGCTGCCCAGACTAACAAGAAGTAAGCATCTGGGTTCCTTTCTGGGGAAGATATTATATTACCGCCAGTTCCTACTGGTGGCCACAACAGACACAGCCCCCTTGTCTCAGTTATTGAAGAAAGGGGTGTCCTTCCAGTGGACTCCAGCATGTGACCAGGCTTTCAACAGATTGAAGTCCCAGTTGTTGAAGGCTCCATGCCTCGCACATTTTGATCCAACGAAACCAATAGTTATTGCTATGGATGCTTCTGATACAGGAGTTGGAGGAGTTCTGGTGCACAGTTTCCGACGAGGGATTCCCACGATTAGTCATTCGTCATTCTTTACGTCAGAAAGTGTTGAACCTATTATACTAGGGTCACTGAGGGGACTTCCAGAACAAAATTCCTGGCTTGTAGGTTCACTTACTGGCCGGGCATGAACTGCGAGATTGAACAGCTCAGCTGAAAATGTTCCTCCTGCCAAAGCCAGCATGTATCACCATGACATTCATTTGCTTCTTGGTCACCATGTGGCCGCCCTTGGGAATGAGTACACATTGATATTGTTGACCTGGTATTTAATGCCATGTTTTTTATAGTGGTTGATATTTACTAAAGGTTTCTGTACATTGTCCAATGCACTACCACATATTCCTCAACCACCATCAAAGCCTTGGGAAAAAGATTTGGAATTCAAGGTCTGCCAGAAATATTTATAACCAACAATGTAGCAAGGATTTTCAGGTTTTCTGTGCCCTTACAGCTGCAATCCAATGACGAAGCGGAGAGGATGGTGCATAACTTCAAAATGCAAATGAAGAAATACCTCCAGGAACATCTTAACATTTTAATTGAGCAGTTACGGGCCCAGACCCAACGGCGACAAAAGTCTAGCAGAACTTCACGTACCCTCGTGAGCTTACTCTTGCCAACCCCATGGCGACACTGCCACTGTCCACACCTAAGTCCCACCCTAGGAGTTTGGTATGGGCGAAAGGCTTTGGCTGGTAACCAGCTTGGATTCCAACAACCATAATCCAGTCTGTCTGTATGTCTGTCTGTCTCTCTTTGGCCCTACTCTCACACATGCAGGGTTGGCACTGAGTTAAACGCGGATTTGGCATATGTTAATAATTACAGGATGGCCGGATGCCCTTCCTGCCATCACCCCATGCTCCCCCAGGAGGAAATGTGTAACCCAAATGCCTGTGTATAGTGTTATGTGTGTATGAAAGTGTAAAGTGCTACGAAATGTTTGCGAATCGTGTAACTGAGGCGGTACTTGGGGACCAGCCTGGTATTCACTTAGGGGGATGTGGAAAATCGCCAAAAACCACATCCAGGCTGGCCGGCACTCCGACCCCTTTCGTTAATCCGCCAGGCGGGATCGAACTGGGGCAGGTACGCCTCCCCATCTTGGAAGGCAGTGCATTAGACCACATGGCTAACCGAGCAGGTCCAACAACCATCATCCAGTGACAGGGACGAAAGGTCATCAGGGTACAGCTTCCTTTTAAGTAAATTAGAATTCTATGGTGTCACAGGAATTGCTGCAAAATGGTTCAAGCCGTACCTTGCTAACAGGAAACAAAGGGTTTCAGTGCAAGGTACTAGTGAATTAAGCCAACAGTCATCAAATTGAGAAGAAATTACATGTGGTGTCACACAAGGATCCATTGCTTTTTCTTGTGTACATTAATGACCTCTCATCAGTTACACTACCAGAAGTAGAGTTCGTTTTGTTTGCAGATGATACAAGTATTGCAATAAATAGCATGTCAACCATAGTTCTGGAAAGGTCTGCTAATGATATTTTCGTTAACATTAATAAATGGTTTAAAGCCAACTCATTGACATTATACTTTGAAAAGACTCACTACATGCAGTTCAGAACATGTAAGAGATTCCCATCTAGTATATGCATAAAGTATGGAGAAAAGCAGATAGAAGAGGTTGACAGCATGAAATTCCTGGGATTATAGCTTGATAATAAATTCAGTTGGGAGGAGCACACTACGGAATTGCAGAAATGACGTAACAAATCTGTATTTGCAATATGAGTGGTATCAGACAAACGAGACATAAAAATAAAACAAGCTTGCATACTTTGCTTACTTTCATTCCATAATGTCATATGGTATAACATTTTGGGGTAACTCTTCAAGTCAAGCAAAAGTTTTCAGAGTCCAAAAGCATTAATACGTAATATTTGTGGTGAAAATTCACAGACATCCCACAGAAGCCTCGTCAAAGAGCTGGGTATATTAACTACTGCCTCTCAGTATATTAATTCCTTAATGAAATTTGTCATAAATAATATATCCCTTTTCTCAACAAACAGCTCAGTTCGTACCTACAATACCAGGAACAAAAACGATCTACACAGGGATCTAAAAGCACTTACTCAGGAACACATATTTTCAATAATTTACCAACAACCATAAAAATTTAGCTACAAATAAAGATCAGTTTAAGAGAAGCCTAAAAGACTTTGCTAGTGGCCAATTCCGTCTACTCCGCTGACTAATTCTTAAATAGAACCAAATGATGCATTTATCTGTATTCATAATATTATACTATCAGCTAGTAAAACTGTACATACCTGTATTAGTATTATATTATATAAAAACACAAAGACATGTTCCACAATCCATGATGATCTCCTCAACATGGATCAATGGAATGAACCAACTAATCTAATTTAATCTAATCTAGGTTTTCTGACATGCCAATCAAATTTGTCCTTGATTGGGTTCCCATCAGTTTTGCCCTTCTATCTCTCCACATCATCAGTGCCAGTTACCTAGTCACCCTCGTACTTCACACAATACAGCTTGTGAAACACCAGGCTTCTGCATATCTTCTGCTCACAATCAGCTGCCCAGTTCGGCACCCAAGCAAGAAAGTCTTTCCACAGATGACATTCAGCCGCAATCACAACCATCCCCAGACTACAAACTGTTGCCCAGTCACCATCTACAAGTACTTGAAGTACTTGTGAATGGTGATGAAGACATGCCTCCAGCTACTCCTGCTCGCCTGGTACACTGCCACTGTCCACATGATACAACCTTCGCCATCACACTGGAAGTTTACTTCCATATTCTCCAGTCCCCCGAGTCACTGCCGACACAGAAACCTTCTAGGAGGACACCATTTATGTAGCATTCATCCACAGCAGAAGCTTCCACGCTTCCTCCAAGGGTGGGATGGGTGTAATTATACACCACTCTTAACCCTCTATGGCACAAGAATAATTGAAGTAAGAATTTTCCAGTAACAACATTGGAGTTATACTTCACGGTGCCTCTGAATGTAACATAGGTGATCATAAACTTTCCAGTATATATATTTTGGAAAATGCACTCTGTATATTCAAATATATACTGCAAAAATATGGATGTTCTGAGAACTTACATATTAGTAGAAGGGACTAAATTTTTGGGGAACAGCGTTCAAAATGTATGGTACATCAGCAAATTAAGACTTTAAAATACAATGCATTTATTTAAGAAAATGAAAAACATTAGAAAGGTTGGGTATACATCAGTTGGCAAAATGTTACAGCTTTGCAATTACATAATTCTAGAATTAATACATTGTGAAAATTGTAGAAACAATTTCTATCTGGTACAAAAACAAATAGGTGTCACATTTCATACACATTATTTTTGTCATTTTTTGACATTTATTTTATTTACATCTGACAGGTTTTCCACTGTAGTTAGGCCAGTGATCGACTTGGTCCTTCCTGATATCAGCATTTGCTGTATATTGCTGCCTTCTCTTTCCTGTGCTATTGCCTGGTGATCTACCCAGCGACTGTCTCTTGAATGGTCTTCCTGACCAGCATAAGGATTCAGCATTATCAAACTTGAAACAAAGGCTTCTGAGTTTTCTCTTCAATACCATTTTCAATGCACAATCTCTCGTAAAATACCCAAGCAACAGCACAACTCATGTCCAGTAAATAGAAGAAAAGTCTCATGTAAAATTTCTTTGACATGATTTTCGTTCTGTACAGAGCTAATAAGGAGTCAATTATGTCAACACCTCCCATATACTTGTATACCTTTGCAATCTTTGGTTATTGTATTTGGATTTTTTTCATATCTTGCAACCTGGCTTTCTGGGTATGTACCTGAGAGAGTGGTAAGAAGGCTGAAACACACGTTGCCTTGCCATTTCACAAGAATTAAGTCATGTCCAGAAGCTGATGCAGTCAAACAGATGTGCCTCCTTCCTGCTTTTTCATTTCAGCATCGCATGGCATCTTATTGTTTCTCACTCTATTCTGTTGTAATGGGTATCCACATTTTATTCGGGTATAGTTCGCTTTTACCTTTACTGCACACTGTTCATTCAAATGTACACACACAAAAGTTGTTATAAAAACAAAAGAAATAATTATTTCAAAAGAAACAATACATTATGTAGATTCTTGCTAGAGAAAAACAGCGAAAGTAAAACTCTGGGAGATGTCACTCGTGAATAAAGATATGCAAACAATGCCCGCCAGGAGACTCACAGTCTTCTAGACATATTAACAGTTCTGCGAACTTTTACTCAACTGCTGTTAGCAGATTCTTCCATCTGCCATGACACTCGAGAAGAACAACTGTGGATCAATATATACACTGTGCTTGAATGGCACAGTTACATTACGTGACTAGTATAGAGTTCTGAACACATGTATATTTTAATATACACAGTGCAATAGAGGGTTAATCTTCCGCTTCGAGAGGCGCGCGCTACGGTACGCGCGGCCGAAAAACTCATCTCTGGCCGCTACTGTAGCATCGCTGTCTGCCCCCACTATCAGCGATTGGGGATCCGCGATAACACAGCGATTAGCCGTCTAGAAGAGACAAGGAGAGAAGAGATAGCTATCCCAGCCGTCGGTTTCGTAAACTAATAGAGCCATATTCAACGTCACCGCGGTGTCTACAAGCCAGTTTTTCGCTCGCCGATGCTCGATTCAACAACAAGGAAGTGATTTGCTATGGACTGCTGCCTGATGTTTACGTTTGTACCCTGGACTTTTCTTCTGCCCGATATACGGAGCTTGGATTTTAAAATTCACAGGGGTTTAGAACGTCAATGGAATGATGACTTTCAGCCGGACTTTATCATCATACTGATTCCGCTATGACTTTGGTATAACCTTTAGAAATTATGTTCATACTTTTTTCGCCAAAGTTCGGATCTTGGAAAAGAAATAAGTTTGTTAAATAGTTTGTTGCTGTGCCTAGTTATAACAGTGAAGTAGGCTTCAAGACAAATTTATCTGTAACAAGGGGTTTCCGCCTGTCGAGTATGACTACTATACAAATTTATTGCTACTCACCCATTCTGACCAGGGCTTGAATTATTATGTAAAATGAAGCTATCAGCTCTATAGTGGCTTAACCCACAGCACACTGGTTTGTGGGAATAACCACTGGAAGATATTGACGTTTTCAGGCTTTATGTGTAAGGTATTGATTGCAGCGTATAACAATGATTGTTGTATACATAACGTGGTATGGTGTCCAGTAATCGGCCATATGTGAACCCTAATAGTATTTTTAAACCGTTTTTGTGTGGGTTAGGCCACTATTGTTTTGGCGCACTGGCCGTAATACACGAAGGATGTGGTATAGGGCGCTATTGCTTCACACACTGCAGTCAAACACTGGACAATATGCACATGAAGCGTTAATGTTCATCATCCGTATCATCATTTACAGGGATGGTGTCGCCATATGGGTGTGAAGACGTCTTCATGTTACGGTTATAACCATGGTACACTGGTGTATCAATTACAGCAAGGTCATTAAATAGGGCTTTTTCTACAGAGCTGGTGAATTTGCCAAAGAATCAGGGGCATTAGGTACATGGGTGCAAATAACTGGTCTAATCACCAGCAATTGTGGGGGTTGGATTGTATAACTTGCCACCTCAGTACACTGTTATTCATTTTCTTACTGCAATCAAAAATCTGACCGTATCACTGGTAAGAATTTCTGCAAAAATGTCACATTGGTCGGAACTACTGCTGCGGTGCAAATCATGCTGCATTCATGCCAGGTGTTACCTGTCTAAGGACTCCCGATGGGCGACTGTCAGATGCCTCCTATGGTAAAGGTGGCATCAGTCTTTCTGACTTCATGTACCTGCACCCTGTGACTATTCTTTCAATGTTCAAATGTTTGTAAAACTTATGGGACTTAACTACGGGGTCATCAGTCTGTAAGCTTACAAACTACTTATGAACTAGCTAACACTAAGGACGACACAAATATCCATGCCCGAGGGGGGATTCGAACCCCCGACCATAGTGGCCGTGCAGTCCGTGACTGGAGCTCCTCAGTCCCCTCGGCCACCGCGGCCGGCGCCTATTCTTTCTCAATGGTCTGGTTAATACTGCGACCTAGGACCTCATTGTCTATCGTCTATGCATTGTGGCACTAAGTAAGTTGCTGACCACACAAAATGCAACACACTGACGCTAGCATCACAAGCACCAGTAACGCCACCTGCAAGTGCTGTATAAAGCTGAACAGACGGCCACGTTGTCGTCCTGGAATTGTTCTTTCGTGCGATTGTTTTGTGTAAGCCGTTTCAGTATGTATCATAGAGGAAAGAAAACATCTTTTGAGGACGTTTGGAATTCAACCGAGGAAGAACAGTTAGTTGCCTGTTGGGATTGCGGATTATCCTTGAGAGGAACTGGTGCTTGTAATAGCATGCAACCAAACAACTGTTTTGTCTGTAATCGCTGGATGCAGGAGGAAATGAGGGATAGATTGTTCAAATTTTCAAATGTTTGTTCCGTGGCATCGCACCTTAGACCACGCAGCCATTCCCGAGCGGCGGAATCGATTCAAATCAAATGTTTGTTAAGCTTATGGGACTTAACTACGGGGTCATCAGTCCCTAAACTTACAAACTACTTATGAACTACTTACGAACTAGGACGGCACAAACATCCATGCCCGAGGGGGGATTCGAACCCCCGACCGTAGTGGCCGTGGAGACCGTGACTGAAGCGCCTCAGTCCCCGCGGCCACTGCGGCCGGCGGAATCGATTGCGCCCACCTCCTTGCACTACTACTTCAGCATGGCAGTGATGGCTCGGTCTATCACATCATGGACCATAACACCACAAATTCGGTCTGTTGCTTTACAGCAGTGTTTCCCAACCCTTTTGCATCGTGACCCTCTTCCAACTATAAATATTGTAGTAACCCCCACCCCACCCCCTTCCCGAACCATAACACAAATTTGTATGTAATTCCAAAGGGACAGAATTTAATTTTCTTTTGCTGATTGTCTTCTAAAAAATATATTAAAAAGTGAAAACACATTATTGTACGTTAAAGGATCATGTTTAGTTTCGTCTCGTAACGAAGTTTCGCATTGCAAGTAAAGCTCAGAAGCGAATTATTCTCGTCGAGCAATGTCCCACTCTGTAGCTAATTTGTAAACAATCGAATTTCTCAAAAATACTTACTGCATGTTGTACATTTAGCTGTCGCCTTGTACCTGTAAACAGTTTTCAGGTCTTTCGTTTATTCATGGTTAGCACGTTGTATGTAATATAAAACAATCTTTTTTTCTACTGAACTGAGAATTTATGATCAACAACGAATTGCATAATTTTGATCTAAAATGAGTTTGTTTTTACTTAGGCATAGGTTTTTGCATTACGGTACCGCTAGTATTGAGGCATGGTCACGGCTGGTAGTTGTATTATGGTGCAGCTACTTGCTCCTATGTCGGCGACCCTACGAACAAGACTTTTCGGACCTCTCTGGGGATCGCGACCCACCGGTTGAAAAATACTGTTCTGCAGGCAGTGTACATGGGTGCCGGAGTCCACTGCTACATTTACCACAAGCGTTTGCGCTGGCAATGGTGTGGTGAATGACGGACACGGACAAGGGAATGGAATGAAGTTGTTTCTACTGAAGAATCTGCGGCGCGCCAGTCACGGTCTGCGCGGCCACTACGGTCGGAGGTTCCAATCGCCCCTCGGGCATGGATATTTGTGCCGTGCTTAGTATTAGCTAGTTCATAAGTAGTTTGTAGTTAAATCCCATAATCTCTACAAACATTTGAACATTTTTGAGCCTGCAGCACCTGACTGTACCAGGAAGCGGAAGCCTAAAAACGATTTGGAAAAAGTTGTAAAACCATTCTACCTATTATTACTGTATCTTCGAAATTCGTCGGCACATCCCAGTTCTTTTAAACTTAACTGCCATTAACTGTAGTGTAGTAGCTAGAATATACAATAGGGGAGAACGGGACAAGACGGGGTACTTAAGCACTTAACAATTTTTTGTAGGCTTACAAAATGCTCTAGTAAATTACCAGATATTCCACCTTAAACTTGAGTATTTCTAGAGTTTATATAAAAAATAGGACCAAAATTGTTATTATTTACTATTTAAAAAATATATTTTCCCAGGGTTTACCAAGTACCCCATCTTGCCCTACAGTGAGGGCAAGATGGGGTACGCAGGTGGGGCAATATGGGTTACCTCAATACTGTATAAGGCAAAGGTAATTAAAATATTAATTGAGCACAGGTTTACAAATTTATAAAAGAATTATTCTAATATCTAATGAAAAGGCATGAACTAAACATTGTGTGATGTTAAAGTTCAGTTTCTTGTTATTCAGTTATTATCGTCATCTCCAGGAATTCTCTTCTGTAAGGGGAGCTAGTAACAACAGTTTTTCGTTTTTTGCGGCCTGTTTCTCGGATGTTTTTCATTCTGACATGAGGGATCTGGACAATCTGTTCCCAGAAGCCTGCTTGTTTGTAATGTGGTAATTGGGGTTATTATCATTCCAAAATGAGCACCTTCGGCTTAGGCCTACAGCAAGCGTATCTTGCTCTTTAGTACCGCCTTGGTTGACAGGACCATCGCTTGTCTCTGACTTAAACTGCTTATGTGAGCCAACTGAATCCTCTCCTTGGTCATTATTGACAGAAATGTTAGCGACCTCACTTGTAGTTAAAGGAGTGTCTGTAGTGACAGAAGCTTCAAACACTGAATCTGTGAAGATGTTTGGTTCGAAAGGGCGAATTCCTGTTTTTTTTATTTTATTTTTTAAACCGTTTGTGGCAGTCAACATAGTTGCAGCTCATGTTATGTCCTGTGGGGTATGTTATGGGGTACCCAATCTTGCCCTCCCACTAGGTATCCCGTCTTGCCCCCAGGGACCATTTTTACGTTAGGTTAATATTATAGCACCAAGGATACATTAAATTAGTTATAGCATGCATTAATTTATTGCTAAACAAACTGTTTTTTGATTGATGATATGTAAGAGTATGAGAAAAAATTACTTCTCTTACCTTTTCACGTCTGAAAATGACGAAAAATTATATCAGCATAGACGAAAACACGTTTGGAGGTATTCACTCCGAATGGTTTGATCAAACGGCTGCGAGCACTGTCAGACACTCGCAAAGCAAGTGCCTACTACTTCAACTATTCGCCACTTGGTTGCGATATCTTTCGTGGTAGAAATTAGAAAAACCCCGTCTTGCCCTCCAACCCGTCTTGCCCCGGTCTCCACTATGTGTCCAAAAGTATCCGAACACCTGGGTGAAAATGACGTACAAGTTTGTGGGATCCTCCATCGGTAATGCTGGAATTCCGAATGGTGTTGGCACTCCCCTACCCTTGATGACAGCTTCCACACTCGCAGGCATACGTTAAATCAGGTTTTTGGAGAATTGCAGCCCATTCTTCACGGAGTGCTGCACTGGGAGAGGTATCGATATAGGTCGAGGATGCTTGGCACGATATCGGCGTTCCGAAACAACCCAAAGGTGTTCTGTAGGATTCGAGTCAGGACTCTGTGTAGGCCAGTCCATTACATGAATGCTATTGTCGTGTAACCATTCCGCCGCAGGCTGCGCATTATGAACAGGTGCTCGACCGTGTTAAAAATGCAGTCGCCGTCCCTGAATTGCTCTTCAACAGTGGAAAGCAAGAAGGTGCTCAAAAAGTAGATGTAGGACTGTGCTGTGAAAGTGACACACAAAACAACGAGTGCAAGCCCATTATAACGTCACAGCTGCGTCCACCTAATCCTCGATGGGCGAAGTTGCCGTTATATTATATTTGCTGCTTAATCATTTAATAATTGTTCCAATGATTTGACGGTATGGGATGCGGACAATTACTAGGTTGATCCATAACAATAAACTTTGTTAACTTCCTTTATTAAGGAACGACAAATGTTATAACTCTTCTTTAAATACACTGATTAAATAACCGCGTGCCACTACGATGAATGTCTACAAGTCCACACTGAAACATTTCAATACGCAACTGCAACCGAAACTTATATGCGATACGACTGCAGTGCAAAAACTTTAGCCACCGCTAAACGCGGGTTACGGACGCACTGTCAACATGCTACTGCCTCGCTCTGCGGTCGGCGGGAGACTGCCTCACATCGGGCAAAAAACCAAAAATACATTCCGACCTAAGCATTGTTGCCAGCAGTTATCGCTGCACGCCAACGATAACTATCGTTCGACCAAAACGTACCAAAGAGGTTTCCTAGCTAAAACCCTGTATCCTCACACCATCATATGAAAAACACGATCACACCATTACAGCAAAGCCTACGAATTTTACTGTTGGCACTACACACGCTGGCAGGTGATGTTCGCCGAGTTTTCGCCTTGCCCACACCATGGCAACCGTTCGCCACATCGTGTACAGTGATTCTTCACACAACGTTTTTCCTCTGTTGAATCGTCGAAAGTTTACGCTGCTTACACCAAGCGATGCGTCATTTGGCATTTACCTGCATGATTTGTGGCTAACGGGCAGCTGCACGACAATTAACACATTCAACACTATGGCCGTACGCCATACGGGCGCGCATGTTTAGGCCGTGTGGACGGCGCCCGTATCCAGTACGGGAACCGGTCTTAAGGTCGCTGAAAGGTGTTTTTCACCGCACCACACGACTGGCGGCTGTAAGATAACTGCTGTATGACATAAAAGTTTTCTGGTTATTGTACCGCGTCATGATGTAAGGATATTACTTAAAAAAACGGACGTTTCGACCAACGTTACAGTGGCCTTCATCTGGGTATACTGATGTGAGCTGGTTGATATTACACTTTATATTACTTTCATTTAGACATTACGTCATAATTTTTAAAAATAAGCGATGTTATTGTTGAATTTTTGGCGGAAGAATGGAACTTTATTTTGATAGGATGCTGAGTTGGAAGGGGTGGGGGTTAGCCGTTGTTTCTTGCATAGCGAGACATGATTGGTGTTCATCGGCGAATGGAGTGAGGGCTTCCGTTTCTCTCCTGCTGGCCGTGGGCCGCGCGGCGGCAGTTGCTTACTAGTGACGCTCGCGTGTTGTGTTGTCAGTGTGGCCTATTTCGCTGTGATGGCTGATAGCCAAGAGGGGGCAAGCCTGAGTCCATCTTCTCTATTCATATTATTAAGGTGTTGTACAATTTCGATGGCTTCCCTTATCTTGCGTTTAAAAATAATGCGGTAATGTCTAAATGAAAGTAATATTGATAAAATATTGTTACCAGAGCGTTGTTTTATGCAATGCAAGCATTTAGTTTTTAATGAATTTATTGCAGGTAGCACAATTGCAGCCACACAATAAAAGAAAATAGTACATCATCAAGACAAAGAATAATAAACATCAGAGAAATTATTTTATATATATATATATATACACTTAGACTTAACATAAAATCGCTATTTCATCACTCCGCCTCAATTCTATGTAACACTAGTTTACAATTTTACACATTCCCAACCCTTTGGACATTTTTTCAAACTTTTCTTTGCACAGTGGTTTTGTAAAAATGTCAGCTAACTGATTTTCTGTATCAATGTATTTAACATTTATTATCTTTTTCAGACACAAGTCTCTAACAAAAGCATACTTAACATCTATGTGTTTCAGTCTTTTATATTCCCATTTACAAAGAGAAGAAATGCAAGACTGGTTGTCTTCATAAATTACAAGTTTCTCACTTTTCAAAATTTTTAAATCTTGAAACAACTTCTCAAACCACAAATATTCTGCAGCACAAGTTGCAAGTGATACAAATTCGGCTTCTGTAGGTGATAGTGCTACAGTAGTTTGCTTTTTAGACCCCCAACTTATGGTGTTACCAAAGAGCTTGATGACATAACCGGTTGTTGATTTCCTATCTGAACTATTTGCCCAATCAGGATCAGCATAAGCAATTACAGTTCCATTGTCTCCCTCATTTTTGTAATGCATACCATAGTTTACTGTGCCCTGTATGTAACGCAGTATTCTCTTTAAACCTTTCCAATATGATTCTTTTTGATAACGACTGAAATAATTAACAGCATAGCTTAAATCAGGCCGTGTTGTTTGTGTTACATACAGAAAACACCCTATTAATTCTCTATAAGGTACTTTTTCATGCAGTCTTTTATCATTTTCAACTTCCCTGTAATTTAATTCCATGGGTGTGTTAATTGGCTTACATTCATTCATACCAAACCTCTTCAATAAATTTTCCAAGTAAGTTTTCTGGCTCATGATTATTCCATCCTCCCTCTTATCTATCTTAATTCCCAAGAACATTTTTAAATCTCCCAAATCTTTCATCTTAAAGTTACCTTTTAAAGCTAATTTGAATTCTTCAAATTTTTTTTAATATCATTTCCTAATATGAGTATGTCATCAACATACAATAAAACTAAAAACTTAGTGTTGGAGTTCCTGAAAGTATATAGACATCCATCAGCATTGCTTTGAACAAAACCTAAATTTTTAACAAACTTGTCAAACATTAAATTCCAAGACATTGAAGCTTGCTTCAAACCATAAATTGCTTTGTTTAGCTTACCTACAGCACCTGGCTTCTCATTAAATTCTGCTGGTATCTTTACAAAAATATCTTCATTTAAATTTCCATGAATAAAAGCACTGTTTACATCCATTTGATTTGCAATCAATTTTTCATGATTCATAACAGCAAGTAATGTTCTTAAAGTAGTCAGCCTCGCCACAGGAGCATATGTCTCATTATAATCAAACCCTCTTTTTTTAGTACAACCACGAGCAACTAGTCTAGTTTTATAACTACTAATCTTGCCTGCATCACCACGTTTCACTTTAAAAACCCACTTAGTGTCAATAGCCTTCTTGTCTTCAGGTAATTCACATACTGTCCAGGTCTTGTTTTCATTTATTACTTGCATCTCTTCTGCTAAAGCACGAAGCCATTCTTCTTTATCTGATCTGCCGTAAATGTCACTGAAAGTCTCTGGAACATCCTCAACATAACATTTCTGCATTTAGAGCTAGTACAGCATAATCTTCCATCCATGCTGGCCGCTTTGTTTCTCTTACACTTCCGCGGATTTCAGGGGGTTTCACCTCTTCAGTTTCATTTTCACTTGATACGGAGTCATTTTCAGGAGATGTCACATCTTCAGTTTCATTTTCTTCATCACTGATAATCACATTTCTTGTGTCTTCTTTGTACGAGAACCAATCTTCATTATCAAAAACAAAATGACTTTCATCAAACTTAACATATCTTCCAAGAATGATGCGTCTCTCTTCTGGACACCATAGCCGATTTCCATTCAAACAATACCCAACCATGAAACATTTCTTTACTCTGGAATCAAACTTTCCAGCAATTACTTCTGCAGGAAGTCGCAAATATGCTACACAACCAAAAACGTTTAGTTTTTGCAACTTTGGCATTTCTCCATACCACAAAGTAGCAGGAACTGTCTTTTTTAATGCACTTGTAGGTGTTCTGTTTATCAAGTAAATAGCGGTCTTCACTGCTTCTGACCAAAACGATTTACTAAGTTTACTGTTTAATAACATACAGCGAGCTTTGTTTAAAATGTTCCTGTTCATACGTTCACTCACTCCTTTCTGTTGTTTTTCTTTAAAAAAACTTTTCATTTCATTTGACAAATATTCACCTCTATTATCACAGCGAAATCTACTAATCCTGGAATTGAAATGAGCTGTTGCCATAGCTTCATATTCTTTAACATATTTCAGTACTTCAGATTTATTATGCATGACATAAACAGCTGTAAAATGGGTATAATCATCTATAAACGTAATTATATACCTCTTTCCATCATAAGACGTTGGAGTTATAGGACACATCACTATGAATTAGCTCAAGTGGACGTTTTGCTCTTGTCCTCTTCTGATTATGTGGAAGTCTTGTTTGTTTACCTTCAGTGCAGATGGTGCATGACGGTGGTGTCTTCAAATCTTCAGTGTTCATTCCTTCCACATAGTTTGGAAGTACTTTTAGATCAGTATAATTCAAATGACCTAATCTTTGATGCCAAATTTCCAGTGATCCAGTAAGAAGCGCTGAGCAGGGCATCCTGGTGAATTTCAGAGCATACATATTCGTTTCTTTTTTATTTGCGATTGCAACAACATCCTTTCCTTTCTGAATAATTGCTCTTCCATTTTCAAATGTAACCTTGAAACCATTTGTCTCCAATTTATGCACTGACAGTAAGTTGTGAGCTAGTCCAGGAACAAATAAAATATTTTTTATCAAAATTGGCACTGCCTTCCCATTGTTGTAGCTAATAACATTCATTTCACCAAACTGTGTTGCTTTCAAAACAGATCCGGACTTTGCTACGTTAATCACAACTTCTCTTTCAAGAATGTGTAGGGTTGCCAGATCTCCGGGCGCCGCCCGGAGTGCCCGGGTTTGGAATGAATTCTCCGGGTCTACGGGCCAATCACTCTCATCTCAGGGCTTGAATGTAACCTTCATCTTAAATTTTTTTTCGACGCTTTTTAAGTACTATGCTCATGTAGCGACGATCTACATCGAACTTAACGTAACTTAAACTAAGGACGAACACAACGTCCATGCCCTAGGGGGGGGGGGGGGGGGCGGGATTCGAACCTCTGGCGGGAGCAGCCTCGCGCGCCGTGGCAAGACGCCTCAGTGCGCTGGGCCATTCCCGGCCGGCTCCTCTCTAGTAATTATGAATAACTTTATATAAATGTCAATTTCTTATTGCAACAAAACGCCACTTTTCTTTTCTTCCTCTGAAAACTTTTCATTGCGTCGGTAGTAATTGGCTAGCGCATTATTAAGCAAACACTGTTGCGGCAACGTGTCAACTTGCGACGTCTATTATTTGTGTTCGTTCGTTCATTGTTTGTTGTCAGTTTGCCGGCAATACTCGGATCGTGTGAGAACAGACAAGCTCAGATTAGTGAGTAATAACAATGAAATGAAGAGACGATATCTAAGTTCGTTCCGTGAAGAATGGTTACAGAAAGAAAATTATAGAGTGGCTACAAAAAGTCGATACTGATGAGTGTATGTGTAAGTGCAGAATATGCACTATCTCATTTACTTGCTGGGAGGGAGTAGATGATTATATATATATATATATATATATATATATATATATATATATATATATATATATATATAGAATTCACGTGTAATCCTGGTTGGGGGGGGGGGAGTTGGTCGCAGTTGGGGGGGGGGGGGGGCGAGTCAGTGGCAAAGGGGGAGGGGGGCACGTCTGGTCTCCGGGCCTGCCTCGAGTTCAATCTGGCAACCCTAAGAATGTGCACTTTATCAACATGTTTCAAGTCATTCACAAAGTGTTCACTCGCACCAGAGTCCAGATACCACGAAACTGATTCACTGAATGCACCAGTCGAAAAACAATATGCATCCGAATTCACAGAAGAATCTTGAGCGTCACAATTTACTGAATTTGCAGAACCTTTCTTGTCTTTGAGTCTTTTATTGCAGTCAGCTCTTTTGTGTCCAAATTCAATATATTGTATGATCAATATTTGATGTTAACAGATTTCTCTTTTTCAAAAACGCTCTTCTACCCATTGCCATTCTGCATTTTACATCCTCTGTACTGCGACCATCATTTGTTATTTTACTGCCCAAGTAACAAAATTCATCTACCTCCTTTATTGCTTCGTTTCCCAATCTAATCCCTTCAGCATCACCTGATTTTCTTACGCTGCACTCCATTACCCTAGTTTTTCTCTTGTTAATGTTCATCTTATATGCAGCTTTCAGCACACTGTCCATTCCGTTCAACTGCTCTTCCAGGTCCTTTGCTGTATCTGATATAATTACTATGTCGTCGGCAAAACGCAATGTTTTTAATTCTTCACCCTGAACTTTAATTCCTTCTCCAAACTTCTCCTTGCTTTCCTTTATAGCTTGCTCAATGTACAAATTGAATAACATCGGAGAAAGGCTACAACCCTGTCTTACTCCCTTCCCAACCACTGCATCCCTTTCATGCCCTTCAACTCTGACAACCGCTGTCTGGATTTTGTACAAGTTGTAACTAACCTTACGCTCCCTATATTTTACTCCTGCTTGCTTCAGAACTTGAATGAGTTTATTCCAATCAACATTGTCAAAAGCCTTCTCCAAATCTACAAAAGCTAGAAATGTAGGTTTGCCTTTTCTTAATCTGTCTTCTAAGATAAGCCGTAAAGTGAGTATTGCCTCCCGAGTTCCTACATTTCTCCTGAACCCAAACTGATCTTCCCCGAGGTCGGCTTCCACCAGTTTTTCCATCCTTCTGTATATAATTCGTGTTAATATTTTGCAACCATGACTTATTAAACTGATGGTTCTGTAGTTTTCACACCTGTCTGCACCTGCTTTCTTTGGAATGGTGATTATAACATTTTTCTTAAAGTCTGAGGGTACTTCGCCTGTCTCATACATCTTACACACCAGGTGAAACAGGTTTGTCATGGCTGGTTCTCCCAGAGACTTCAGTAGCTCTGAGGGAATATCATACACTCCAGGGGCCTTGTTTCGACTTAGGTCTTTCAGGGCTCTGTCAAATTCTTCTCTCAGTACAGTGTCTCCTATTTGATCTTCATCTACATCCTCTTCCCTTCCTACAATATTGTCTCGAAGTTCATTTCCTTTGTAGAGCCCCTCTATATACTCTTTCCACCTTTCAGCTTTCCCTTATTTGCTGAGAACTGGTTTTCCATCAGTGTCCTTGATATTCATAGAGCTGTTTTTCTTATCTCCAAATGTTTCTTTTATTTTCCTGTAGGCTGTATCTATTTTTCCCCTATTTATACATTCTTCTACATCCTTGCATTTGCCTTCTAGACACTCCTGCTTAGCCATTTTGCACTTCCTGTCAATCTCATTTCTTAGTCGTCTGTACTCCATTTTGCCTATATCATTTACTGCATTTTTATATTTTCTCCTTTCATCGATTAAATTTAGTATCTCCTGTGATATCCAAGGATTTTTTGTAGGTCTTGCCTTCCTACCTATTTTGTCCTCTGCTACCTTCACTATTTCATCTCTCAATTTTACCCATTCCTCCTCTACTGTTTTATTTTCCCCTGTTTCTGTCAATTGTTGCCTAAAGCTTCCTCTGAAATTCTTACGAACCTCAGGTTCCTGCAATTTATGAATGGGGAAAATTGAGAGATGAAATAGTGAAGGTAGCAGAGGACAAAATAGGTAGGAAGGCAAGACCTACAAAAAATCCTTGGATATCACAGGAAATACTAAATTTAATCCATGAAAGGAGAAAATATAAAAATGCAGTAAATGAAACAGGCAAAATGGAGTACAGACGACTAAGAAATGAGAATGACAGGAAGTGCAAAATGGCTAGGAAGGAGTGGCTAGAAGGCAAATGCAAGGATGTAGAGGAATGTATAAATAGGTGAAAAATAGATACAGCCTACAGGAAAATAAAAGAAACATTTGGAGATAAGAAAAACAGCTCTATGAATATCAAGGACACTGATGGAAAACCAGTTCTCAGCAAATAAGGGAAAGCTGAAAGGTGGAAAGAGTATATAGAGGGGCTCTACAAAGGAAATGAACTTCGAGACAATATTGTAGGGAGGTAAGAGGATGTAGATGAAGATGAAATAGGAGATACTGTACTGAGAGAAGAATTTGACAGAGCCCTGAAAGACCTAAGTAGAAACAAGGCCCCTGGAGTAGATGATATTCCCTCAGAGCTACTGAAATCTCTGGGGGAACCAGCCATGACAAACCTGTTTCACCTGGTGTGTAAGATGTATGAGACAGGCGAAGTACCCTCAGACTTTAAGAAAAATGTTATAATCACCATTCCAAAGAAAGCAGGTGCAGACAGGTGTGAAAACTACAGAACCATCAGTTTAATAAGTCATGGTTGCAAAATATTAACACGAATTATATACAGAAGGATGGAAAAGCTGGTAGAAGCCGACTTCGGGGAAGATCAGTTTGGGGTTAAGGAGAAATGTAGGAACACGGGAGGCAATACTCACTTTACGGCTTATCCTAGAAGATAGATTAAGAAAAGGCTAACCTACATTTCTAGCTTTTGTAGATTTGGAGAAGGATTTTGACAATGTTGACTGGAATAAACTCTTTCAAGTTCTGAAGCAAGCAGGAGTAAAATATAGGGAGCGTAAGGTTATTTACAACTTGTACAAAAACCAGACAGCGGTTGTCAGAGTTGAAGGGCATGAAAGGGATGCAGTGGTTGGGAAGGGAGTAAGACAGGGTTGTAGCCTTTCTCCAATGTTATTCAATTTGTACATTGAGCAAGCTGTAAAGGAAAGCAAGGAGAAATTTGGAGAAGGAATCAAAGTTCAGGGGGAAGAATTAAAAACATTGCGTTTTGCTGATGACATAGTAATTCTGTCAGATACAGCAAAGGACCTGGAAGAGCAGTTGAACGGAATGGACAGTGTGCTGAAAGGTGCATATAAGATGAACATTAACAAGAGCAAAACTAGGGTAATGGAGTGCAGTGTAAGAAAATCAGGTGATTTTGAAGGAATTAGATTGGGAAACGAAGCAATAAAGGACGTAGATGGGTTTTGTTATTTGGGCTGTAAAATAACAAACGATGGTCGCAGTACAGAGGATATAAAATGCAGAATGGCAATGGGTAGAAAAGCGTTCTTGAAAAAGAGAAATTTGTTAACATCGAATATTGATTTAAGCCTAAGGAAGTCCTTTCTGAAGGCATTTGTATGGAGTGTTGCCTTGTATGGGAGTGAGACATGGACGATAAACAGTGCGGACAGGAAGAGGATAGAGGCTTTTGAAATATGGTGCTACACAAGAATGCTGAAGATTAGGTGGGTGGATCGCGTAACTAATGAGGAGGTACTGAACAGAATTGGAGAGAAAAGAAATTTCTGGCGTACCTTGACTAAAAGAAGGGATAGATTGGTAGGACACATTCTTAGACATCAAGGAATTGTGAATTTAGCATTGGAGGGAAGTGCTTGGGGTAAAAATCGCTGAGGAAGACCAAGAGATGGATACAGTAAGCAGATTCAGATAGACGTAGGTTGCCGTTCTTATGTGGAGATGAAGAGGCTTGCTCAGGATAGGGTATTGTGGAGAGCTGCATCAAACCAGTCTCCGGACTGAAGACCACAACAACAACAACATATATATATGCACTTAGACTTAACATAGAATTGCTATTTCATCAAATATAAAGTGTAGTATCAACCAGCTCACATCAGTATACCCAGATGAAGGCCACTGTAACGTTGGCCGAAACGTCGGTTATTTAAGTAATAGCCTTACATCATGACGCGGTACCATACCCAGAAAACTTTTATGTCTTCTGACTCTGGCCGCGAAGCCTACGTAATTATAACTGCTGTAGTTCATATTTTGTTCACTAATTGAAGCAGCAGTCCATGTGTTCTGTATAACAGTTGTATAAAATACATTAGCTTTCGCAACTGTTGTGAAAATCAGAACAGCCTTACCAATAAGCATCAAAACAAAGAAACTGAAGCAAAATGAAACGATATTTTTGAGGAATGGGCCCATTCTAGCGCTGAAGTGGAAAAATAAGCGTGATGTATACTGCCTTTCTACAAAACATCAGGCTACCACAAAAGACGTCCCAGTACGTCCAAAAGATGGGATTACAACAGTAATGAAACCAGACGTTGTAATTGACTACAATAAGAACAATATTGGTGTAGATCGTGTGGATCAGCTGTACAGTTACTACCCATTCGCACGAAAAAACAATGAAGTGGTGGAAGAAACTGTTCTTTCATGTTTTCCTAATGTCTGTCGTGAGCAGTTTTATTTTGTCCAAAGACGCCAGTAAACGTAAAATCTCTCTTGTGGACTTCATGAAAAACGTTAGCTTGACATTGGTAGAAAAAGGTGGAGCCTGTAGATCTGTAGAGCCAACATCAAGCACTAGCCTGGACAGAAATTTTGGTCTTCAAATCAAATGTTCAAATGTCTGTAGAGCTTATGGGACTTAACTACGAGGTCATCAGTTCCTAAACTTACAGACTACTTATGAACTAGCTACAACTAAGGACGGCACAAATATCCATGCCCAAGGGGGGATTCGAACCCCCGACCATAGTGATCGTGCAGACCGTGACTGAAGCGCCTCAGTCCCCTCGGCCACCGCGGCCGGTAAATTTTGGTCGTAACTTTCCAGAAAAAGTACCTCACACTGCCAACAAAGTAAATACTATACGGTATTGCAAAGTTTGCTCCGACAAAGGGAAGAACGAGACGCAAGCGGGTAAGAAAGGAAAGCGGATGGTGGTGCAAAGACTGCAACGTAGGACTCTGCGTACCTCAGGGCTTTCAGGATTACCAACTGCAAGTGAATTATGTATAACAAATATGTAAGCTTTTTATGTCATAAAATATTGAATAAAAACCTATTGTGAACCAAATTCTTTTTATTATAAACACCAGAAATCATGTTATGTAATGTAAAAGTGTTTTCCATGTAAAGGTTTCTCATGGTTTTTTTTTTTTTTTTTTTTTTTTTTTTTTTTTTTTTTTTTTTTGGATTGCTGGTACACCTCTACCGATGCAGGCATACATATAAGTTTACATTTTTCCTACTCTATAAAGGATGGAGTTTCAAATGATGCTAGAAATTTGCCTTTCTGGCTCTTAGTTATTGTACAGTTATTTATCAACGTTACATAAAAATCGCCAGTTCACCTGCACAGTCGAAGTACATAGATAGCAGTGTGGAATGTGTTAAATACAAGTTTTCGTAACTCCCGCCTAACTGTGATAGTACTCGGAGTAGATCCTGATGCTGTTTAGAATTTAAAAAAAAAAAAAAAAAAAAAAAAAAAAAAAAAAAAAAAAAAAAAAAAAAAAAAAGTTCAAATGTTTGTAAATCTATCGGACCAAACTGCGTGGTCATCAGTCCGTAGCTTACAAACTACTTAAACCTAGGTAAACCAACCTACGGACAAACACACACACCCATGCCCCAGGGAGGACTCGAACCTCCACGGCGAGCAACCGCGCGCTCTGCAGCGAGACACTGTAGACCGCTCGGCTACTCCACAGCAGCGTTTAGAATTCAGATGCTTGCCTTGCCTGTTACACTGTACGACCCTTTTCAACTGTCAGCGGTCTGGTCAGTCAACAGATGTGGTCGACCATTACGGTTTCATGTTGTACGTGTCCCTTCATGTTTCCACTTCACTATTACATCAGAAACAGTGGTCCTAGGGATGTTTAGGAGTGCGGAGATCTAGTGCACAGACTTCTGACACCCAACCGCCTGACCACATCAGAAGTCAGTGATTTCCACGGAGCTTCCCATTCTGCTCTCCCATGATGTTTAGTAACTACGTCTATCGCTAATATGGAGAACCTTGCAGTGGGTGGCCGCACAATGCACCCAATATGAAAAACGTATGGTTTTAGTGGTGTCCAGATACTTTTGATCACGTGGTCTGTGAACTCTGATGATGAATTATTCCAGCACAATAATAGGGGCCTACTGGAAGATAAGCTGGAACACACAAAAAATAGAGCAAACGGGCCCTCGTACGATCTTATTGTAGTGTTCTCCAGTTTGTTGCTTGTATATCCATTACATCAATTGCACAATGTTACAAGTGCATAGCGATTTATGGGACTCTTGCGACCGCTACTATTTCCAATCTCCCCTAATGAATAGGTATATTATTCATTAATTTACAGTTCTAGGCTACCACAACTCTACCATGCTGTGTTACATATGATTATTGCTCTTTGCCACATGGGTCTTACAACCGTGATGCCAGGAAAGTTTTAGATCTTCTGGCAATAAATAATACTATTTTCACCAAGACATAAAATTATCACATCCAGTCATAGTGACCAAGTGGTCATCATTGACGATATACTCGCAACAATGAGAAATTTAATAACTATGGTCTAAATGTTTGTTAAGCTTATGGGACATAAGCTTACAAACTACATATAAACTAACTTATACTAAAGACAACACAAACATCCATGCTCGAGGGAGGATTCAAACCCCTGATGGGGAACGGCCTCGCGCATCGGAGCATAGCGCCTCAATGCGCTCGGCTACTCCGCCGAGGCATGTAACAATAGTCTGATTACAATTATTTGTTAGTTGACGCCTCATGTGTCAGTGTTGCTATCCGCTAATAGGAGCTCTCAGTGTCATCACAAATCTGATCACTGTTGTCAGATTGTCACAACTAGGGGAAGGTTGTGTACCTTTGACCACTTTTGACATTTTTAATTGTAAATGACCCATAAATATTTTAAACATTATTTTTATTGTGTTACTTGACAGTACAAACCGTATCTCATATTACAATATTATTTAAGTTTATTTATCTTAAACAATGTCATAGAAATATTATTTTTAGTAGAATTCTGCAATTGGTCAATGGTACAATGCAGTGGTTGTCCCTTTGACCATCTGAAGAAAATAGAATATTAGTATGACGAGTGACCTTACATTATACTTTTTTTAACAAGAAATAAATATTAGAAAAATGTAACTTGCACATATTGTTGTGTTATCATGTTAATGAATAATTATAAAAACTTTATTTGACCATGACGTTGTGGTTGCACTCAAGTGAACTTCCCAACTATTTCTTCTTTTAACACAGCGCTCATGTCATCCACATGTGGCATTGTGAAAATGTTGATGTGCTTTCGTTACTGTCTCATAAATTTCACTTCAACTTTATTTTTCGTAATTGCTTTTAACACTTGAGCTGCAAAATGTTTAACACCTTTCCTGCATCAAGCTTGATATGTTGAATGAAGTGCTTCAAAAACTCCAAAACAAGCTCGTCATTGGACCATCCTGAACAAGATGCTCCTCCAATGGACCCGGGTGGTGCACCATGCAACAAATTCCTTAAAGTGGACTCTTGGAAAAATAGCATCGGTGGTTTTGAGTTTCCTGCAGCATTCGCGGCAGCAGTCACTGTCACATTTGCGCCTCTTTCCCCTGATGTGACAGCTACAATTTGCTTAAACCCCTTTGGGGCTAGGATTTTGTTGGTAACATGGACTGTTGACATTCCAGTCTCGTCCAGGTTCCAAATGACAGATGGCTGGAAAGGATATCGTGATAATATTTCTTTATAGTTCTGGAAAACAAGTTTCACAGTCTCACAATTGAAGGCGGTGGATCGAGCAAGGCTGGTTCCATCTGGTTTTATTAAAGACAGTTCACCTGAGTACCTCTTACGAAAATCTTTTAACCACTGGGTCCAGCTTTCTCTTTAGTTTTCCAGGATAGAAGAAAATTTTTATTGTTGGCCACAGTGTATCTGTATGCCAGTTGCCTTACAATCACCAGGCTCAAACCATGGTGCATCTTCTCAGCTTCTTTTATATGTTTAACCAGCAACAGTATTCATCCTCATTATTGAAAACTTTCTTTACAGCCAAGTTTGGTGAACATACAAACGTCTTTTTTCCAGGCGCACTGAACTGTTATAAATGAAAAATCAATATAGGTTTTTTTTTATGCTGAAGTGTTTTTCTGCTTTGCCTATAGTCATATCTCCTAACTTTACAGCACTCACTGCTTGTTCCATGTCTTGTTTCACTATTTCCTTCCTGGTTACTCCTGCCTTACCTCTCGGCATTCTGTTGTTGAAATGAAAGTATTGTTATCGACTGGGCCGCGGTGGAGTAGCCGAGCGGTCTAAAGCGTCTTGCTACGTAGCGCGCGGTTGCTCGCCATGGAGGTTCGAGTCCTCCCTGGGCATGGGTGTATGTGTTGTCCTTAGGTTAGTTCATCTTAGTTTAAGTAGTTTGTAAGCTACGGACTGATGACCACGCAGTTTGGTCCGATAGAATTACAAACATTTGAACATTTGAATTATTGACTGAATATAAATTGATGTTGTACCTTTGACCGGTCAAAGGTACATCGAAATGAGTGGTCAAAGGTACAACATACAGCAAGGTTTTCACTTAGGACCACATGTGCATGTTAGGTTATGTTTCAACTTTAAACTTTTTTTACAAATGTCACTCATAATTGACAGTATTATATATCAATAATGATTTATTTAAGATTGAAAATAATTTACGTGACAAAATTACTTCGTAAAGTACATGCATAATATTTACTTTTCTGGATGTAAATGGATAACTTCGTATTTTAGAAATATGCTTCCAAACAACACCACAAAAAACAAGTGAATTTGCTGCCTCTGTGGCGAAATTGTGAATTATAGTATATAGTTCCCCTCTTCAAACACACATGGCCCCAGAACTCACAGTGGACAAAGGTACAATGTGGTCAAAGGTACACAAACTTCCCCTACTCATCATTTCAATTTCAAGATAATTCCCATAGATTTACAAACATTTGAACATTTTCCTTGACTAACTTCCTTTCTTGATATATTTGTGTCCAAATTCTTCGTTTGCCTCTTCTGTTTCACATTTCATTAAATGTGATAATCACACCAAAAACACACAAAAATAACAATACTAGTGACATACAATTCAAACAAAGCACTAATAATAAACTATTGCACCCTTTCCCACAAGCAGCGATTCCACATCACAAATACACTGCTTGACAAAATATATGATGCACCAGAAGGAGTGGTCCAGCATTGGCCCATTTCGGTTCACCTCCATAGCATTGGTGTGTGAGTAAAATAATTAGATTTACACCACCTTGTTGCAAAGGTGATATGAGTCCACTGCGTTGAGTCAGACAGTGAAGCAAAAAATTTACATTCTACCACCCTATATGTTGGTTGCCATTGACACGAGGACACCAGCGCGTCGTTTTGAGTAGTGCCGTGCTCAGGGGGCATGCATAGAGCGTGATTGGTGTGGAACCACGTGCATTGGTGAGTCCTGCTTTTCCATAATGTCCGATGGCCATCGCGTTTGGCGCCATCAACTGCAGAAGGCACATCCTACAAATATTGTGGAGAGATATACAGGTGTAACTGTTTGCCTCAGGTTTTTGGGAGCTATAGCATGTGTGTCCAGATCACTTCTAGTCGTACTTCAGCAGATATTGATTGCACAGCTATACACTATCAAGTACTGGATCTTTCATGTTCTAACAAGATAATGCACATCCACACATAGCCTGTGTGTCTATGGATTGCCTACTGCATTTTGAAGTCGTCCTGTCTCCAGCAAGATTCAAAGAGTACTCCATCACCATGTGTGAGATGACAGTGGAAGGAGCATCCATCTCATTACCAACCCACACGACCTGGAGGAGCAACTGCAACAACTGTGGAAAAAATTGCCTCAGGATCCAAAAGCTATCTGATTCATTCCAAACCAAATAACAATATACATTGTGGCCAGATGGAATGTGTCAACCAGCTGACCTGTTGCTATCGTGAGCCTATAATTGTTAACTGTCTCGTCTCTTTCAACCAATATTGTCATCAGTTCAGTAAAACGGCAAGATTTTTTTACCATATGTAGTTTAATTCAGTTCCAACCGTAAGGGTATAGTTAAATATTTAACCCTTACCATTTCTCTCACATTGGCAGTTCGACTGATATTGAGATTAATTGATTGATTTAATGCAACTGAATGATGCACTCTACTCATTAACTTATCGGATGTAGTAGTACTAATTACATTCTAGTAAAATAATTAGAGAAAAGATATTACTGAGGCAGAAGTTAGGCGTGGTCAGGACCACCCAACAGACGTAACACAAGAAAAAAATAAGAAGTTCACGTAGCTTCATCGTGTGGCCCAGACTAAGGAGGTCACGGACAAGGCGAGCAGATAAAAAAAAGAGGCCGTTCCACTTCTCAGTAATGACCCAGTAATCCACAAGGCAGCCAAGTGGGAAGCCCTGATGTGACTCACTGGAGGAATGGGGCTAGAGTCTGAGGCTGAGTGCTATAGTCTGAAACGGAAAATAAATGTGTGGTGGTGTTCTCTCTCTCTCCCTTTATTTTTTTTTTTTTTATTTTTTATTTTATTTTATTTTTTTTTTTTTTTTACTGCCCAGCACAAGCCACTTGCTGTGAGTGCTAACAGAGATAATGACATATATACGTCTCACCCCAGGTCTCGACAGGCAACGAAAGTTTATGTCAAGTTAAAAGAAACTTTAGAGGGTTAGCAGACACCTGTGGTCATAAAATGAATAAGAGCTCAGAAAATTAAGTCTTTTCTCTTTCAACAGAATGCAGCTGGGCGATCTTGTATTTATTAGGGCAACATACATCATGCAACATGAAAGAGATTATAACACCATAAATACCAAACAGAACAATTAGGGACCTTCGACTGTGATGCCACACCAAAGGTTTGTTTGGCCAGAGAGAGACAGAACGAGATAAAAACACTTGGCACACCCCTTGATGTTTGATTGACTGATGGGATTGTTGGGAATGGCCAGATTAGTGATTGGTGAGAGACATTTTAGTGAGCAAAGCTGACGTGGCGAACGTGGCCAAGTAAACAATGTTTAAAGAATTGCATACGGCAGAATTCTCATTGAAGGAATAGTGTCGACATATCGCTTTACGATCCATATATCGATTTGGGAATCGAACTATGGGCATTTGGTTCATAAGAGATAGCGTGTATTGTTGATGTTTTATTATTACTGAACGCCCAGGGAATCAAAGTTCCACATTACAACAAACTTAGGTAAGTTTATGATTGATTTAAGTTAGTTAAAGGCCCAGTGTAGACTTGGTAGGTTACAGCTGTCTTGAAAGATACACTAAAGATAGAGACGACAGCAAAAGGTTGCAGCCAGATTTTCATTAAAGTAAAGTTTATCATATTCTCATGTTTGGACGAAATAGGTGTGTTAATTCACTTCAAATTCTGCTTCAGTCAGTGACAGAGCTCATGCACTGCTTCAGTCAGTGATAGCTTCAGTGTGACGGTTGAGGGAAGAGTAGATGTATCATAGGTTAGCTGTTGTTTATAATATTTCAGTTTCACTGTTTGTGTTTGTTTTTGGTTGAAGATAACAGTAAAGTTGTGGAGATGACCACTTAGGTCAGATAGATTTAATCTTTCAGAATAATTAGATTTAGGGTCATTCCATGCCAAGTGGTCTAGAGGCTCCCACATGACCCTCATGGATTTTGATGAAATTTTGTCTGAACATTCACACATGTTCTCAATGAACACGTTTCAGTTTCAGAAATTCAATACTTTCTTAGATACAGTCACTTGTTTTAAGACAATAGCACAGCTTCCAACAGTGCGTCGTTGAATTTTCATCAACTTTGAGATGATATATCTCTGGTAGTATTTGCATGAAAGAAACAAAACCTGGCCATCTTATACAACTTTTAGAGCTCTTTAAAGTAAAATAAGAAGAAAAGGATTTATGAGCAATTTTCATACAGATAATTTAAAGCAAAGTTGGGCGAAAAAATAGCTGGTCAAAAAAAATGCGAACTTTAGTTTTTTATATCTCCGAAAGTAATTGTGGGATGTACATGAAACTTTGCACACCATAACTCGCCAACACAAGGTCTTGGAATATAAAGTTTCATTCTCCTGTTGCTTTCCATTATTTCACAAATCTAGGGTAAAGTTGCCGATTTTTCAAAAAGTGCTAAAATGGGTATTTTTAGTCAAATTTTACAAAAAAGTGTTTTCTCCAAACTCTTCTAAACTATGGTCATTAGAAAGATCATGTTCTAAACTATCTAGAAAAGTGGATTTGGTTTTGCAATGCAAGCATATAAGGATCTAAAAAGTAGCATTATCATAGAGGCGCACTGGAAGTTTGAACACATTTTTCTGGCACTCAAATTATACCTGAAATCTTTTATTATGCCTACTAAATGTTTATTAATGTCTGGGATAAGTGAAATAGAAAGTCCTGATGAATATGACTTGGCTTAAGTCCGAATAGTGAAAGAATATAAATAGAAACTATGTTATTTCTTAATTGTCACCTCCCCCCCCTCCTCTCTCTCTCTCTCTCTCTCTCTCTCTCTCTCTCACACACACAAAATTATTATTTAGAATGAATGTAAATCGTAAAATTTATTTGCATAATCATTATCTAATTATTAGTAGCCTGTTTAATGAACAACATTATCTTACGGATGGAAAAGAAGTGTATAAATGAGTTGCTATTGTCCATGGCGGTTTAACCACTAATAGTTTCATTTCACCTGAGAAAACCAGCATCCCCATCGCCATAGAGGCCACACTCGATAGCTTAGCAACAGCAGCCATGGTGGGTTTCTTTACCACTGAATCCCAAGCCTAATAAGGGTTACTTTGCACAGGTTCCCAAGCCTGATAGTAAAATTATTTACGTGCCCTGGGTAAAATTAGAAGCTACTCTTTGGTTACTTAGATTGTTTCCTCTAACCTATTTCAATTTTTGATATTCTGCATTAATTTTCTGATGAATAACAAGAGTAATGGTGTATTGCCAGCCAGACAAATATACTGATGGAGCTGGAATAACTGCAATAATGTGGTGTTCCGGAACCAACACTTGTCACTTCTTGGTGGCCAATAAAATGAATTTGCTGAACCATGTGGATGCATAAAGTTTATTAATGCTTCCCTTTGCTCAGTGGAAGTCTCACAGATATTCTCAATCCACCACACATTTTCCTAGATGCATGCAACATATTGCAGTGGCTGGAGGGCAGACATTAATATCCCTCCTTCAGTTCTGTGATCTATTTTAGCTAGAAAAGATGAACAATCATTTGAAATTCTGCTGACTGTTTCATCAATAGGTCAAAAGTGATGATTTTCTCTAGTGTCTGCTACAGTTCATCCAAGTTTAAACCTCTCTTCTTGTGACACAATTTTTTTTTTTTTCAATTTCATCTTTACTGATGCAAACAAATTTAATCCCATTAATGTTTTCGGAGCAGAAGTGAAACAAATTTAGGTGAGCTGTTGCAAGCTTCTCTTGCTGCTAACTGCTTTGTTGTACTCCAATCCCATCACAAGGTGATTTCCCGTGACTAGTTGCAAACAAATTCCATTCCGCTGTCATTTCAAAATCACTCTTATGATAGCGCAAACTTAGGAAATTCTTATATTGAGCACTGGAGAGACCAATCGAATAACGAATGTGGGATATCTGTGCATATCGTGCTTTTATATATTTGATGAGCTCCTTGATAAAAACATGAACTATAACAGTGTCAAGCCGGAAACAATCACTGATAATGCAGAAACTTAAAGATTCCACTTTCTCATTTTGACGAAAGTAGATAACAAATGGATGAATAAAAATCCATTAGCACCATAAGCTCTTCATCTTTCAGATGACATTTAAGGCCTTTAAGGTGCAAGCTTTGATGTTGGCAATGTAATGATGGCATGACAGACTCCATATTTTATTTTTTACACCTTCAATAAGTTCATCCACTACCATTTGCTTCGTGTCCAGTGTGGCCCGATCAGTACGGATCCTTTGCTTAAACACAATAACTTCCTGTGGCTCATGATCTAGGAAATAACTGGCAATTTCAGATTTCACATGTTTCCCTAATAACTTTAAGACAAAAATTCACAAGTTAAAACATCTAGGTATTAAAATCTGCAATATTGATTATAAAGTTTACATCACTTGATGCATGATTCAAGCAAACCGATTCGTTTTTGGAAAAATGTTTTATACAATTGAATCCAACAATTAGGTCTTCATTTTCCACTTGCAAATACTTCTAATATTCATTGAATTCTTTATGATCTCTCTCTCTCTTTTTTTTTTTTTTTTTTTTTTTTTTTTTTTTTTTTTTTTTACAAATGAGAAGAGTTTTATGCAGATGAACACTTGCGATAAAAGGAGAAGGGCTACTTCTCATAGTTTGTAAGTTTTTCTGACATTCATTGCCTATGTACCAGATCTTTTTATTTAACTTATCCCAGACAATAATAAACATTTACTAGGCATAATAAAAGATTTCAGGTATAATTTGGGTGCCAGAAAAATGTGTTCGAATTTCCAGTGCGCCTCTATGATTATGTTACTTTTTAGGGCCTTATATGCTTGCATTGCAAAACCAAAACCACTTTTCTAGATAGTTTAGAACATGATCTTTCTAATGACCATAGTTTAGAAGAGTTTGGAGAAAACACTTTTTTGTAAAATTTGACTAAAAATACCCATTTTTAGCACTTTTTGAAAAATCGGCAACTTTACCCTAGATTTGTGAAATAATGGAAAGCAATAGGAGAATGAAACTTTATATTCCAAGACCTTGTGTTGGCGAGATATGGTGTGCAAAGTTTCATGTACATCCCACAATTACTTTCGGAGATATAAAAAACTAAAGTTCGCATTTTTTTTACCAGCTATTTTTTCGCTATCTAAGAAAGTATTGAATTTCTGAAACTGAAACTTGACCAGTGTTCATTGAGAACATGTGTGAATGTTCAGACAAAATTTCAACAAAATCCATTATGGTCATGTGGGAACTTTTCTCGATATTAGACCACTTGGCACGGAATGGCCCTTTATGGTTTTTAGAAACGTTAGTGTTCATGGGAAAACGTTTATTTGTAAATTGCAATGGTTTCTCATTGATATTTATGGGGGCTGTAAGAAGACAGTGTAGAGAGAAAGTCATTGGTCATTGTGAAATAATTTACTTGTAACATTGTTATTATTATTTTACCGATTTTATGAGAAACTAAATTAGTACCTTTTTTTTTCAAAGTTCATTTTTCAAAGATTTAAAAATTATAATTTGTTTAGGGACTAGAATTGTATCTTATAAGGCAGTTAATTTACATATATACATGTGGCGTCTGTTCGGAAAGAACAGACGTCACATTCTGATCCTGCAGCTGTTATTATTTAATATTCATAGAATATATGACTTCAACTGCGATTGGGCAAAGCTGAAAATGTGTACCCAGCCGGGATTCGAACCCGGGTCTCCTGCTTTCTAGGCAGTTGCGCTGACCCCTACACCACTGGGGACACAGTGATCACCGCACCTGCAAGGTGCATATATTCTATGAATATTAAATAATAACAGCTGCAGGATCAGAATGTGACGTCTGTTCTTTCCGAACAGACGCCACATGTATATATATAATATGCCGGTGACGGGCAATGATCCTATCGTTAGTGGGGAGGGGTGGGCAAGTTTGAAGCCCTTACTCTTACGGGAATTAGTTAAACTACGAGTTTGAGTACTATGGGCAGGGCGAAGCTGGGAATTTGTATCTGACGGGAGGCGTGCGTGGGTAGTCCTTGCAGGTGCGGTGATCACTGTGTCCCCAGTGGTGTAGGGGTCAGCGCAACTGCCTAGAAAGCAGGAGACCCGGGTTCGAATCCCGGCTGGGTACACATTTTCAGCTTTGCCCAATCGCAGTTGAAGTCATATATTCTATGAATATTAATTAATTTACAGTCTGTGTTCATGAAAAGTAGATAGAAACCTACTTAACTGAAGCTATTGCAGCCAAGACTCCGCTTCTGATTGTGACGCACCGTTTTCGAAGTAGAAATCTTTCACTTGATAGGGTAGATAGCGATGTAGTCAGAGAGTTATTATCCTGGCAGGAAGATAGGCACGCCGCGCCGGTCGCGGTGGCCGAGCGGTCTGCTGCGCGCCAGTCACAGTCTGCATGGCCACTACTGTCGGGGGTTCGAATCCCCCCTTGGGCATGGATATTTGTGCTGTCCTTAGTAGTAGGTAGTTCATAAGTAGTTTGTACGTTCAGAGACTGATGACCCCATAAGTCCCATAAGCTCTACAAACATTTGAACATTTGAACACTGTATTATATACCTTTAGTGGTTACTTCTCAGCGACAATTTGAATTCCATGTAATTCCTGGTACAATCCTAAGGTTAACCATACACTTCTGGGTTCTGACATTGGCCTTGTAATGAAAACGTCAATGTTTTACGTCTCTTTATGCCTAATCGAGTCTCGAATACAAACAGAAGCTTTTTTTGGTTAACAGTGCATTCACATTCAGAGCACGAACAAAAACTTATCATGTCATTGAATGAGTTTATAAGGTTGTCACTTATTGTAATGAAATTGAATTTACGTTACTTTCTCGTCTCTAATAAGTTGTATTCCAATGTTTTTTGTATGACGGTATTGAATTACTTGTGGACTGACTGCCATAAGGAGCAATGTCCTCTACTGCGTCTTAAGGTACCCATTATGAATAGTCGAACGACTGTACTCCACAGGGGTTCTGTGTGTAGACTACCCGCAACACAGCTCCATTAGTTGGGTTGCATTCAGCAGTGATCCACTTTTTTTGCTGTCAAGTGTACTGAATCGTATGTTATGGTAGAGACTGCGTTGTAACACACACCATACAACAGTAACGGTGAATTGCTTAACACAGCCTTCCGAAATTCCTTCACGAAAAATGACGAAGCAAATACTCCAGAATTCGTATCAGGAACAGCTGTCAGCACGCGTAATTTAGAAGTAGATACCCCTGGTGTGTTAAAGCAACTTAAATCACTTAACAAAAGTAAGTCCCCGGGTCCCGACTGTATACCAATTAGTTTTCTTTCAGAGTACGCTGATGTAGTAGCCCCATACCCAGGGCCGTATTTAGGCAGGTGCAACATGTGGAGGGCGGCAAATGCTTGGGCGCGGCAGATTTTAAATATTATTTTAATGTTAATTGAATCATCATTATTCAGAGTTTCGATACAGCACTAAATTTTAAAATCCAGTTTGCTGTGCTGATATCAGTGTCGTATCCAGAGAGCTGTTCTTTTTTTTTTTTTTTTTTTTTTTTTTAGAAGTCAGTTTGAATCCCTGATGCTGGGGAGGGGGGGGGGGGCGTAAAATAAATTACTGCACAAGGGCGTCGCATACCCTAAATACGGCGCTGCCCATACCTAGTTATCATATAAAACCGCTCGCTCTCTCGTTCCGTACTCAAAGACTGGAAAGTTGCACAGGTCACTACAATATTCAAGAAAGGCAATAGGAGTGACCCGCAAAATTACAGGCCGATATCATTGACGTAGGTTTGCAGCAGTATTTTAGAACATATACTTTCCTCAAATATTACGAACTACCTCGAAGAGAACAACCTATTGAACCATGGTCAACATGGATTCAGAAAGTATCATTCTTGTGAAATATAGCTATCTCTTTACTCACATGATGAGTGCTATCGACAATGGATGTCAAATAGTTTCCGTATTCCTAGAATTCCGGAAGCCTTTCGACACTGTACCTCACAAGCGTCTTCTAATCAAACTGCGTGCTTATGGATTTCGCCGCAATTATGCAAATTGGATTCGTGATTTCCTGTCAGAAAGGACACATTACGTTGTAACTGACGGAAAGTTATCGTGTAGAACTGAAGTGACACCTGGCGTCCCCCAAGCAAGTGTTATAGGGCCCCTACTGTTCCTTATTTTTATAAACGATTCAGGAGACAATCTGAGAAGCTCTCTTAGCTTTTTCACGGATGATGATGTCAATTAACGGTTAGCAAAGTCACCAGAATATCAAAAGCAACTACAAAATGATTTAGATAAGATATCTGCATGGTGCAAAAAATGGCAATTGACCATTAACAATGAGAAGTGTATGATCACTAAAAGAAGCCCATTAAACTTCATTTACACGATAGAACTGTCAAAACTACAGGCCGTAAATTCAACGAAATACCTAGGAGTAATAATTACAAACTACTTAAATTGGGAATAACACATAGAAAACGTTTCGTTGGTAGAACACTTAGAAGACGCAACAGCTCTACTAAAGAAACTGCCTACACCACACTTGTGCGCCATATTGTGGAGTATTGTTGCACATTGTAGGTTTACCACCAGGTGGGACTGACAGACGATTTAGAGAAAGTACAGAAAGTACTCGCTTCGTATTACCGCGATATAGGGGGGATCGAGTGTCACGGAAATGATGCACGAGTTGGGGTGGAAATCATTAAAAGAAGGGCGTTATTTGATGCGGTGAGATCAATTTGCGAAATTTATTTCACCAACTTTTTCTTCCGAATGCGAACAGATTTTTTAGCACTCACCTACATAGGAAGACATGATCATCAATGTAAAATAAGAGAAATCAGATCGAAAACGGTTAGATTTAGGTGTTCCTCTTCTCCGCGAGCTATTAGAGAATGGAAGTGTACAGAAATATCTGTTAAGCACTTCAGTGTGACTTGCAGAGTATTTATGTAGACGTAGCCACAACTATAGTACGTGTTGAAAGTGGTTTCCACGTTCCTCATTGTATGCTTGCTCATGGTGTGGCAAGGGCCAGGTTGCATCTAAACAGTGTCAAAGGCAGCATGAATATGCTGCTGCAGTGTCTTAACACCTGGGATGGGCTGTGCATACACGATACTTTTGAGATGACCCAATAACCAGCAATCACATGGGCTGAGATCTGGTGAATGAGTAGGTAATGCAATTGGACCTCCTCATTCTGATACATCGGCCAGGGATGAAGCGGTTGAGATGTATCCAAACATTAACGATGAAGGGGACTTGAGCACCATCCTACTGCTTCGAATAGTCAATGTCACATCTTCCAGCAGGGGAGGCAAAGACACCCACCAGAAACGCTGAGAGTTTCCGCCTGTTATGCCCATTCTACACGGGAAGTGAGAGCTTACGAGATTACCCATGATACACCGGTCACGCCGTCCGCGTACAGTGTAGACGTGTCAGCTTGTACAAGATGCACGCATACGATCGCTAGTAGACGGAACAGGATGGATCCTATTCTCACGCGTATGGAAGTGCTTCGCGCATGCGCAGACGACCGAATGGGGAACGCAGCTGAGACACGAAGCCAAGTCGGGAATTGATTTGGGAATGTGTACTTGTCTCCTGCTCAGAGGAAGGTAGTTTTTCGACTCAGTCGTAAGTGTTTTAGGAGGTGATAGTATAGAGGAATTGCATTAAAAATTTAATACAACATGTGTACAATTTTTATTGAATTCAGAGATATAGCTGTTAATATGAAATCAAAACAAACGTAGAGCAAATGTAAATCAAGAAATTTTCACTGATTTATCCGTCGGTTTTTGGTAGTATCACACTTAATTAAAAGTAGAATTTTGTGTATGTTCTACTCGTTCATTTCCACTTAGTTACCCGGTTTTCAGCTTACTAGGACAATTCAGACTTTAAATTACGTATATGGTGATCTACCGAGAATCGACGAAAGAATCAGTTAAAATATCCAAATCAGTTTGTTGTACATACCAAGAGCTGTATCTCTGTACAAGGACCGGATCTAGGATATTTGCCAAGGGGGGCAAGCTTAAATTGGCCGCCCCTTCTTTCAACCCCCCCCCCGTAAGAATAGACTGACGCTAATTGGGTTACATATTTCTAAATAAATGTCACAATCTCACAACATGAACTTATTTTATTGACTGAATTAAGATCAAAGGAAAACAGAACAATTTTAGTACATACAAAAATATTACAAGATTACACATCGTACAAAAGTCATTTCAAAATTTCTCTTTTCGAGCTTTGTTTGCTGCAAAAGTGTTTTTGATATCATCATAGTTTAGAGAAGCAGCTAGTTTGCTATCAGAAGTGGTGAAGACTGCCAGTCTTGCTTGCAAGATGAAAGCGGATCTCACCATCTGCAGCATTGTTGATAGGACTGACTGCGGACCTTTGGTTCAGAGCGGAGTGGAGGGTCTGAATCAGAGACTCAGACGGTTCTGCGACCGTGTGGGCTGCAGATTCCTCGACTTACGTTAAAGGGTGGTGGGTTTTCGGGTTCCGCTAAATAGGTCAGGAGTCCACTATACTCAGGAAGCGGCTACACGGGTTGCGGGGGCTGTGTGGCGTGGACTGGGCGGTTTTTTAGGTTAGAGGTCCTCGGGAATACACAAAATGGGTTTCAGTCTCAAAAGGGGCAGGTCAGATACAGGAAGAAAGCAAATCTAGAAACCATTGGTATGTTGTTGTTACGGTCTCCAGTCCGGTCTCCAACCTACTCTATCCTGAGCAAGCCTTTTCATCTCCTCATAATAACGGCAACCCACATCTACTTGAATCTGCATACTATACGCGTCTCTTGGTCTCCCTCTGCAATTTTTACCCCACACACTTCCCTCCAATGCTAAATTTACGATTCCTCGATGTCTAAGAATGTGTCCTACCAAGCGATCCCTTCTTTTAGTCAGGGTATGCCAAAAATTCCCTTTCTCACCATTTCTGTTCAGTACCTCTTCATTAGTTATGCGATCTACCCACCTAATCTTCAGCATTCTCCTGTAGCACCACATTTCAAAAGCCTCTATTCTCTTCCTGTCCGCACTGCTTATCGTCCATGTTTCACTCCCGTACAAGGCAACACTCCACACAAATGCCTTCAGAAAAGACTTCCTTACCCTTAAATTAATATTCGATGTTAGCAAATTTCTCTTTTTCAAAAATGCTTTTCTTCCCAATGCCATTCTGCATTTTATATCCTCTGTACTGCGACCATCGCATGTTATTTTACTACCCAAGTAACAAAACTCATCTACCACCTTCATTGTTTCGTTACCTAATCTAATTCCTTCAGCACCGCCTGATTTTCTAAGACCGCATTCCATTATTGTTGTTTTGCTCTTGTTAATGTTCATTTTATACGCTCTCTTCAACACACTATCCATTCCATTCAACTGCTCTTCCAGGTCCTTTGCTGTCTCTGACAGAATTACAATGTCATCAGCAAAACGCAATGTTTTTATTTCTTCCTCCTGAACTTTAATCCCTATTCCAAATTTTTCCTTGCTTTCCTGCTCGAAGTACAAATTTAATAACATCGGAGAAAGACTACAACCCTGTCTTACTCCCTTCCTAACTGATGCTTCCCTTTCATGTCCTTCGAGTCTAATAACTGCGGTCTGGCTTTTGTACAAGTTGTAAATAACTCTAATTTCCCTGTATTTTACCCCTGCTGACTTCAGAATTTGAAATAGTGTATTCCAGTCAACATTGTCAAATGCTTTCTCCAAATCTACAAACGCTAAAAATGTGGGTTTGCCTTTCCTTAATCTATCTTCTAAGATAATACGTAAAGTGAGTATTGCCTCCCGGGTTCCTATGTTCCTCCTGAATCCAAACTGATCTTCCCCAAGGTCAGCTTCTACCAGCTTTTCCATTCTCCTGTAGATAATTCGTGTTAAAATTTTGCAACCATGACTTATCAAACTGATGGTTCTGTAATTTTCACACCTGTCTGCGCCTGATTTCTTTGGAATGGGGATTATTACATTTTTCTTAAAGTCTGAGGGCATTTCGCCTGTCTCATACATCCTACACACCAGTTCAAATAGTCTAGTTATGGCTGGCTCTCCCAGAGACTTTAGTAGCTCTGAGGGTATATCATCTACTCCTGGGGCCTTGTTCCGACCTAGGTCTTTCAAGGCTCTGTCGATTCATCTCTCAGTATAGTATCTCTTATTTCATCTTGATCTACTTCCTCTTCCCTTCCTACAACATCATCTCCAAGTTCATTTCCTTTGTTGAGCTGCTCTATTTACTCTTTCCACCTTTCAGCTTTCCCTTCTTTGCTGAGAACTGGTTTCCCATCTGAGTTCTTGATATTCGTAGAGTTGCTTTTCTTATCTCCAAATGCCTCTTTTATTTTCCTGTAGGCGATATCTACTTTTCCCCTTGTTATACATTCTTCTACGGTTTTGCATTTGGTTTCTAGCCGCTCCTGCTTAACCATTTTGCACTTCCTGTCAATCTCATTTTTAGTCGTCTGTACTCCATTTTGCCTGTTTCATTTACTGCATTTTTATATTTTCTCCTTTCATCAATTAAATTTAGTATTTCCTGTGATATCCAAGGATTTTTTGTAGGTCTTGCCTTCCTGCCTATTTTGTCCTCTGCTGCCTTCACTATTTCATCTCTCAATACTACTCATTCCTCTTCTACTGTTTTATTTCCCCCTGTTTCTGTCAATTGTTGCCTAAATCTCCCTTTGAAATTCTCCAGAACTTCACTTTCCTTTAATTTATCTAAGTCCCATCCCCTTATTTTCCTACCTTTCTGCAGTTTTTTCAGTTTCAGCCTACAGTTCATGACTAACAAGTTATGGTCATAGTCTATATCTGCCCCTGGGTACGTCTTGCAGTTTATAACCTGGTTCCGGAATCTATGTCTTACCATTATAAAATCTATCTGATACCTGCCGGTGTCTCCTGGTCTCTTCCACGTATACAACCTTCTTTTATGATTCTTAAACCAGGTGTTTGTTACGATTAAATCATGTTCCGTGCAAAATTCCACCAGTCGACTTCCTCTTTCATTCCTCCTGCCCAGTCCATATTCACCTACTATTTTTCCTTCTCTTCCTTTTCCTACTACCGCATTCCAGTCTCCCATCACAATTAAGTTTTCCTCTCCCTTAATTGTCTGAGTAATTTCCTTTAGCTCCTCATATATTTCTTCGATCTCCTCATCATCGGCAGAGCTAGTTGGCATATAAACCTGTACTACTGTTGTCGGTGTTGGCTTCGTATCTATCTTGACAATGATAATGCGATCACTGTGCTGCTCATAGTAGTTTACCAGCATTCCTATTTTCTTATTCATTATCAGCCCTACTCCTGTGATACCCCCAATTGATTTTGTATTTACAATCCTGTACTCACCTGACCATAAATCCTGTTCATCCTGCCACCTAACTTCACTAATCCCCACTATATCTAACTTCAATTTTCTAATTTTCCTACCCGATTAAGGGATCTAACATTCCACGCTCCGATCCGTAGAACGCCAGTATTGTCTTTCCTGATGACAACATCCTCCTGAGTAGTCCCCGCCCGGAGATCCGAATGGGGGACTATTTTACCTCCGGAATATTTTACCCGGGAGGATGCCATCATCATATTTTCATACAGTAGAGCTGCATGTCCTCGGGAAAAGTAATGGCTGTAGTTTCCTCTTGCTTTCAGCCGTTCGCAGTAACTGCATGGCAAGGCCACATTAGCTGATGTTAGAAGGCCAGCTCAGTCAATCATCCAGACTGTTGCCCCTGTAACTACTGAAAAGGCTGCTGCCCCTCTTCAGGAACCACACGTTTGTCTGGCCTCTCCACAGATACCCCTCCGCTGTGGTTGCACCTACGGTACGGCTATCTGTACCGTTGAGGCACGCAAGCCACCCCACCTCGGCAATGTCTGTGGTTCATGGGGGTGGACCATTGGTATAACAGTTGTAAATTGTCGTAGCTGTATTGGAAAAATTCCAGAGCTCCAAGCGCTTATAGAAAGTACTGAGGCACAAATCGTTATAGGTTCTGAAAGCTGGCTGACGCCTGAGATAAATTCGGCCGAAATTTTTTCAAAGGGCCAAATGGTTTTCAGAAAGGATAGAATAAATAAAAAAAGGGAGTGGCGTGTTTATTGCTGTTACAAACGGTATATCCTGCAGAGAAATTGAGGCAGATACTTCCTGTGAGTTGGTCTGGCTAGAGGTTATACCTGACAACCGAAATAAATTAATAATTGGATCTTTTTATCGGCCCCCTGACTCAGACGATGTGGTTGCAGAAATGTGCAAAGAAAGCTTGAATCATATTTCAAATAGGTATCCGAAGCATACTGTCATAATCGGCGGCGACTTTAATTTACCCTCGATATGTTGGCATAATTACGTATTCAAAACCGGCGGCAAATATAAAACATCGTCCGAACTAGTTCTGAATGCTTTTTCTGAAAACTACTTCGAACAGTTAGTTCATGAACCCACTAGAATAGTAAGTGGTTGCGAAAATACCCTTGATCTCCGAGCAACAAATAATCCGGAGATAGTAAAGAGCATCAAAACAAATACAGGGATTAGCGAACATCGAGTTGTAGTAGCGAGACTAAATGTCGAAATTCCCAAATGCACCAAACATAAACGAAAAATATATCGATTCAATAAAGCAGATAAAAATTCGCTTCACGCTTTCCTGAGTGATAATCTCCAGTCTTTCAAAACTAAAAATGCGAGTGTAGATCAGATGTGGCTTACTTTCAAAGACATAATATCAGTAGCAATCGAGAGATTTATACCAAATAAATTAATAAAAGAGGGGGCTGACCCCCCCGTGGTACACAAAACAGGTCAGATCACTGTTTCAGAAACAAAAACGCATGCAAAATTAAAAAAGACACAGAATCCACAAGACTGGCAATCTTTTACTGAAACTCGCAACCTAGCGCGGACTTCAATGCGAGAAGCCTATAGTAGTTACCACAACGAAATCCTGTCTCGTTATCTTGCAGAAATTCCAAAGAAATTCTGGTCATATGTGAAGTACACTAGCGGCAAAACACAAACAATACATTCACTACGCGATAGCAATGGTAATACTACCGACGACAGTACTGCTAAGGCAGAATTATTAAACACAGCTTTCCGAAATTCGTTCACCAACGAAGACGAAGTGAACACTCCAGTATTCAATCCAAGAACAGCTGCCAGCATGCGAAACTTAGAAGTAGATGTTCCTGGAGTAGTAAAACAATTTAAGTCACTAAACAAAAACAAATCTTCCGGGCCAGATTGTATTCCAACTAAATTCCTCTCAGAGTATGCTGATGCAATAGCTCCGTACTTAGCTATAATTTACAACCGATCACTCTGCGAAAGATCTGTACCCAAAGACTGGAAAGTTGCCCAAGTTACTCCAATATTCAAGAAAGGCAATAGGAGTGATCCCCAAAATTACAGGCCAATCTCATTGACGTCGATTTGCAGTAGGATTTTGAAACATATACTTTGTTCGAATATTATGAACTACCACGAAGAGAACGACCTATTAACCAATAGTCAACAAGGATTCAGAAAGTATCGCTCTTGCGAAACTCAGCTTTCCCTTTATTCACATGAAGTGTTAAGTGCCATCGACAAGGGATCTCAAATCGATTCCATATTTTTGGATTTCCGGAAGGCTTTTGATACTGTACCCCACAAGCGGCTTCTGATGAAATTGCGTGCTTATGGAATATCTTCCCAATTGTGCGATTGGATTCACGATTTCCTATCAGAAAGGACACAGTTCGTTGTAATTGACGGTAAGTCATCGAGTAAAACAGAAGTGATATCTGGCGTTCAACAGGGAAGCGTTATAGGTCCCCTACTCTTCCTCGTGTTTATAAATGATTTAGGAGACAATCTGAATAGCTCCCTTAGACTGTTCGCAGATGATGCTGTCTTTTATCGGTTAGTGAAGTCGACAGAGGATCAAAAGCAACTGCAAAGCGATTTAGACAAAATTTCTACTTGGTGCGAAAATTGGCAATTGACACTAAATAAAGAAAAGTGTGAAGTAATACACATGACCACTAAAAGAAATCCACTGAACTTCAATTACGCGATAAATCAGTCAAACCTTAAGGTCGTAAATTCTACTAAATACCTAGGAGTTACAATTACGAACAACTTTGACTTGGAGAGAACACGTAGAAAATATTGTGGGGAAGGCGAATCAAAGGTTACGTTTCATTGGCAGAACGCTTCGAAGATGCACCAGCTCCACCAAAGAGACTGCCTACATCACACTTGTGCGTCCTCTCCTGGAGTACTGTTGCCCCTTGTGGGACCGTCACCAGGTGGGACTGACGGAAGATATTGAGAAGATTCAGAGAAGGGCAGCTCGTTTTGTTTTATCACGTTACGGGGGGGGGGGGGGGAAGCGTCACGGAAATGTTGCACGAATTGGGGTGGAAATCATTAAAAGAAAGACGTTATTCATTGCGGCGTGATCTGTTTGCAAAGTTTCAATCACCGACTTTTACTTCTGAATGTGAAAATATTTTGCTAGCACCCACCTACTTAGGGAGACATGACCATCCCAATAAAATAAGAGAAATCAGATCGAAAACGGAACGATTTAGGTGTTCTTTCTTCCCGCGCGCTATTAGAGAATGGAACGATAGAGAAAAGTTATGAAAGTGGTTAATGAACACTCTGCCAGGCACTTAAATGTGATTCGCAGAGTATCTATGTAGATGTAGATGTAGTTTGTGTTTTATGGATATTAGATTTGTTAAGCAGTCGTGCTCCTCAAGTGTATTTAATTAGTTTCAGCTTATTGAAACTTCTTTCTCCAGACGAAACAGAAACTATAATAGTAAGATATATTTTAACGCTTTAGTAAGGTTGGGATACCCCTCTACCAATTTATTTTTATAAATTAAACGTAATGTTGATGATGCAGTGGAATCTTGCAAGGCTCTGTCTACTGCCAGCGCATGTTATCTGAAACTTTCAACTTCAAGTTCTTCCTCGCTAAGATCTTCTGCCAGTTCCGCTGCTTTGGCCTTCAAAAGTCCTCCAATTCCATTTCTCGAATTTGCACACCACACAGAAAACTAATTTTTGCACCAATTTTCTCAAGTGCGGTAAACCTGGTACTAAGCTTTGTCAATTTTTCCTTATTTTTTTCTGTGAATGTTGGATACTTCATCCTCACAAAGCTCATCGGCCATTTTCTTCTTTCTTCGAATCCTTTTTTCGGAGAATACCGTTGATACATCCTTATCTTCTGCTAGCACTTTGGCCTCAGAAATTGCTTCAGAGGTACAAGAATCGCGGGAAGTTTTGAGAAAGCCCAAAAGTCCTTGAATGTTTCGAACAGCTTCATCAACTGTAAAGTATTAACTTCGCAGAAACTGATTAACATGAGCAATTTATTTTAATATTGCATACCAGAAACAAGTGAAAGTAACGAATTTGAGTTTTCTCATATTTTTTAAAATATGATCTTGTCTCTGATTTTGTTTCTAGTGTTAACAATTTATAAGTTTCAGTTTCTTCCAGAGCCTTCAAAACTTTATGAAAATGCTTGTAAACAGCTTCAACCGCATCTACTCTTGCAGATCACCTGGTGTTGCTGAATGTCTCCTGAATTTGCTCCTACTAAATTTAAAGAGTGAGCAGCACATGGTACGAAATAGGCCAGTTCATTCTTCTGAAGTATTCTTGACTGGACCCCTTTGTAATTTCCAGCCCTGTTTGCCCCATTGTCATGAGACTGCCCCCTGCAGTACTTAATGTTCAACCCATTTTGTTCCAATTTTTCAGTATCTCTTGACTAAGGCCTTCTCCTGTTTCGTCTGTAACTGTAAAAAAGTCAGTAAAACTTTTCACAACCTCTGATCATTCGACTTAACATATCGAATTACCTGTGTCATCTGCGCATTGTGGCTGATGTCTGGAGTGCAGTCAAACACCAGTGAAAAGAATTTAGCAGCTAAAATATCTTTAATTGTATCTTGTTTTATTTTGTCAGCACTCAAGTCATGGAACTCATCTTGTATATTTTTGTAAAAATAGCTAATCTGGCCTTTCTTGTGGCGTTCAATACGCAGACGAAGGGGGACACTATAGTATATGAGATCAATTGTATTTAGAAATTTGCCGCTATGTGGATCACCAAAATCACCATCTTCTTTTGTTCCTCTAAAAGGACTTCCTTGCTTAGCTAGAAAAAGGACAGAATCAACAATACAGTGAGATTCCTCCTGTTTTAACTGGTCTTTCTGCCCAGTGTGCGATACTTATCAGGTGGGTTTGTCGGAGGACATCGAAAGAGTCGAAAGAAGCGCAGCTTCTTTTGTATTGTTGTGATAAAGGGGAGACAGCGTCACGGAAATGATACAGGATCTGGGATGGGAATCATTAGAAAAAAGGCGTTTATCTCTGCGACATGGGCTACTTACGAAACTACAATCGTCAACATTCTCCTCCGAATGCGAAAACATATTGTTGCCTCCCACTTACATAAGTACAAAAGATCATCTGAATAAATACGTGAAATCAGAGCTCGAACAGAGGGATTCAGATGGTCTTTCTTCCCGCGCGCTATTTGAGAATGGAATGGGAGATAAATAGTATAAAAGTGGTCCGATGAACCCTCTGTCAGGCAGTTAAATGTGATTTACAGAGTATCCTGTGTAGATGTCTATCAATTCCACCGATACCGAGAGAGGACTGTGGATCCTTAATGCTTCTGACTTGCAATAAGAAGTGTGCGCACCTGAAATACTTTATATATGACTGAAACGTTATTCTAATTCACCTGTTCTACAAATATTACCTTGATATGAAATATGAATATTCATTTATCTGAAAAAGGAAATTATGCAAATTAATAAACATTGTGCATTTACTTATGCAATAGCTCAAACATCTCCCTCACTCTGGCTAATATCTAGTATATTTTTAAAGTCTGATTAGCTGAAGTATCTGTGACAGGGCAACACTGAAGTCAGCAACCAGGAATTTTAGTTTTATTAAATGATTTCGGTATTTCTTGCAGTCATTTTACTTTTAATAATTCTGTGTCAGTTAATTTTATTAAATTATTCCAGAAAGATACATTCTGTTAAAAAAATGCACGTCTCGTATAGAAAGGGCTTTAGGCGACGTGGAAGGAAGACTGGTCCCAAAATACGGTCGCCAATTATCCCGGCCCACACGGTCCATCTGCAGCGATGCTGATTACTCGCCGACACCAAACCATGCAGTTTCTGCATACTGTCCCACAGATGACTGTTGAAAAAGTTGACGATACCACTCCGTGTAAAGGTAGCCTCAGCTATGAAAAAGATGGGTGACACAAATTCCAGAATCGTGGTTGCCTGGTGAATAAACCAGTGACGAAACTGTTCCCGATGTGGAAAGTCGGTCACCAGTAAGCCCTGCACTCGCTGTGAGTGTTAAGGATGGTAACAATTGTCATGGAGAATGTTTCACATGGTCGTCTGTCTTACCCTGTACCAGCGAATCAACTGCCTGGTCCTCACACAGTGGTCACCTTCCACAGTCTTAATCATAATTGAAATAAATCGCAATTTGCGATCAGTTATGGCATCACTGTACTAGGTTTAGATGGAATACCAAAGAGCGGCGAATAAAAATTTGTACCCGATTGGGATTCGAACCCGGGATCTCCTGCTTATTAGGCAGACGCGTTGACCACTCCGCCACCGAGGACACAGTGACAAGCCCGACTGTAGAGGTTTCTTCCCTGCACGTCTCCAGCCATACCCAAATCTCCATTCGCCACGCTTTGGTATTCCATCTAAACCTAGTACAGTGAAGCCATAACTGATCGCAAATTGCGATTTATTTCATTGATTGAACGCTGTAACGTCGTCGAAATATATAAGTTAATCATAATTTCCTACAAATCTGGCGTCCAAACATTCTGGGTACGTCCTTAATGGTTTCCTGCCTCCTTAAACCACCATGACTCAGACAAACGGTGAAAAACAGTGTGAAACACTGTGGTTATTGTCGGCAGGGGTAGGTCTCCAGAAGAAACCTTGCTCTCCGTTGCCATTTTCCTTTCCGTAAGTAAACACTACGTCGGCAAGCTCTCAATTAGAATACCACACATTGTGTACAGCGCTGTATCACATCGACTACAAGGTGAATCAGCAGGGGAAGTGAATCGGACACAAGATTTTGAGTTACTGTAACAAATTTGTTGTTGTTGTGGTCTTCAGTCCGGAGACTGGTTTGATGCAGCTCTCCACAATACCCTATCCTGAGCAAGCCTCTTCATCTCCACATAAGAACGGCAACCTACATCTGTCTGAATCTGCTTACTGTATCCATCTCTTGGTCTTCCACTGCGATTTTTACCCCAAACACTTCCCTCCAATGCTAAATTCACAATTCCTTGATGTCTAAGAATGTGTCCTACCAATCTATCCCTTCTTTTAGTCAAGGTATGCCAGAAATTTCTTTTCTCCCCAATTCTGTTCAGTACCTCCTCATTAGTTACGCGATCCACCCACCTAATCTTCAGCATTCTTCTGTAGCACCATATTTCAAAAGCCTCAATCCTCTTCCTGTCCGCACTGTTTATCGTCCATGTCTCACTCCCATACAAGGCAACACTCCAAACAAATGCCTTCAGAAAGGACTTGTTCAAATGTTTGTAAAGCTTATGGGACTTAACTACGGGGTCATCAGTCCCTAAACTTACAAACTACTTATCAACTACTTACGAACTAGGACGGCACAAATATCCATGCCCGAGGGGGGATTCGAACCCCCGACCGTAGTGGCCGTTGCTGACCGTGACTGGAACGCCTCAGTCACCTCGGCCACCGCGGCCGGCCAGAAAGGACTTCCTTATGCTTAAATCAATATTCGATGTTAACAAATTTCTCCTTTTCAAGAACGCTTTTCTACCCATTGCCATTCTGCATTTTATATCCTCTGTACTGCGACCATCATTTGTTATTTTACTGCCCAAGTAACAAAACTCCTTTATTGCTTCGTTTCCCAATCTAATTCCTTCAGCATCACCTGATTTTCTTACACTGCACTCCATTACCCTAGTTTTGCTCTTGTTAATGTTCATCTTATATGCGCCTTTCAGCACACTGTCCATTCCGTTCAATTGCTCTTCCAGGTCCTTTGCTGTATCTGACAGAATTACTATGTCGTCGACAAAACACAATGTTTTTAATTCTTCACCCTGAACTTTAATTCCTTCACCAAATTTCTCCTTGCTTTCCCTTATAGCTTGCTCACTGTAACAAATTTCTTTCTTTGTGTGTGAAGACTGTTTCCTGAAAGTTTGGCCGTACCTTTTTGTAACACCCTGTATAAACGGTGATCTTTTACCACCGTATACTGTCTACTAATTCATACAAAACAAGAAACTTCAAATGATTTTACGTGCGTAAATGCATGGTTTCCACGCTAAAGACAATTTACTCGACTGTAACAAATTATGATCGAGTAAATTGTCTTTAGCGTGGAAACCATGCATTTACGGACGTAAAATCATTTGAAGTTTCTTGTTTTGTATGAATTAGTAGACAGTATACGGTGGTAAAAGATCACCCTTTATACAGGGTGTTACAAAAAGGTACGGCCAAACTTTCAGGAAACATTCTTTACACACAAAGAAAGAAAATATGTTATGTGGACATGTGTCCGGAAACGCTTAATTTCCATGTTAGAGCTCATTTGATTACTTCTCTTCAAATCACATTAATCATGGAATGGAAACACACAGCAACAGAACGTACCAGTGTGATTTCAAACACTTTGTCACAGGAAATGTTCAGAATTTTCTCTGTTAGCGAGGATACATGCATCCACCCTCCGTCGCATGGAATCCCTGATGCGCTGATGCAGCCCTGGAGAATGGCGTATTGTGTTACAGCCGTCCAGAATAGGAGCACGAATAATCTCTACATTTGGTACCGGGTTGCGTAGACAAGAGCTTTCATATGCCCCCATAAGTGAAAGTCAAGAGGGTTGAGGTCAGAAGATCGTGGAGGCCATGGAATTGGTCCGCCTCTACCAATCCATCGGTCACCGAATCTGTTGTTGAGAAGCGTACGAACACGTCGACTGAAATGTGCAGGAGCTCCAACGTGCATGAACCACATGTTGTGTCGTACTTGTAAAGGCACATGTTCTAGCAGCACAGGTAGAGTATCCCGTATGAAATCATGATAACGTGCTCCAGTGAGCGTAGGTGGAAGAACACGAGGCCCTATCAAGACATCACCAACAATTCCTGCCCAAACATCAAATGGGCATCGCCAACTCCGAATTTGTAAATAATGCACTGACTGCCAAACCACGTTCTTGATGAACACTAACCAGTTGATGCTACGTACTGATGTGCTTGATGCTAGTACTGTAGAGCAATGAGTCGCATGTCAACACAAGCACTGAAGTCAACATTATCTTCCTTCAATTGGGCCATCTGGCGATGAATCGAGAAAGTACAGTACATACTAATGAAACAGTTGGGTATTTTGACAATTGTCTGCACAAATTACTTCAATTTACATTTAAAGAGAAATACTAAAGTGACCTCTAACATGGAAATTAAGCGTTTTCGGGCACATGTCCACATAACATATTTTCTTTCTTTGTGTGTGAGGAATGTTTTCTGAAAGTTTGGCAGTACCTTTTTGTAACACCCTGTATAACACTGCATTACTGAGCGGTAAAGTAGTGTGATGGTCAAAATACTGCTGTGTAGAAGGTTGTGGGGTCAAAGCTTGTCAGATACATTAGGATTTTTTATTTCATATCTTATCAGAATGACTTAGTTACTATTTTCATTAATTGTATCAAGTGTAGTGATTCTGATGGTGGAAGGATCTGGCTCTGGGATCAATCCCTACTCTGCCCATTGTACGTCTCTGATGATTACATGTGTCGGCCCCTATTTCCTCGTGTTGCATTCTTCGGGGAGACCCATTCCACGAATGTACAGAAACTAAGAACTCTATCCATTGCTAATAAGCTGTTTGGGTGCAACCCCTGTTGACAATATCTACCCTCTGTCGGGTATAACAGCTCCATATATAAGATGAAGAATGGCTGCTGAAATAAGAAGGAACTAGTGGGAAACAGACCCAAGACATCTCCTGTTTGCATATGAACATCAATAATCAAGACTGAAATGAAAAAGAGTTTTCTTCAGACAACAGAACCATATCTACAACATCTGCAGACTCAAGAACACAACGATGGCGTAACATCAGATGAATGTTGGAACAACTCTAAAGAAGAACTTTCTGCAGTTTATTGTCTCACACATAAGACACGGAAGATCCTTAATAGGCTGAGACCTGGTGCATCTCTATGTACAAGGGGGCACAATAATAATAATAGTAAGAAGAAGGAAAAATAAAAACGTACATTCATGCTGCAGTTCTATGTTATATGCTCAGAAACCAGAACTACACATCCAGGTTGTATAGGGATCATTACCTGCTCCCCATTTGTTGGTATAATAACACGCCATCTGTGAGAAACACTGGAGAAGCGTCGATGTTACTGCAATGTACTTGTTATCTGCGGGGAGGGAAGGGGGAGAGTGTGAGGATGTCGTCGCTTATCACATCTGTGTGCTTTCCTAAAAGACTGAGCAGCGCGACAAATTTAGCACTATCACCTGCAATGTCATAAGTGGCGAGACTGGGAAACCCGACAATGAGTGGTCAGGGCCGTATCCATAACCGTACGTAATGCTCCTTACAGTAGGGTGTCCATTTCATTTTTATTAGTAAGGGAGACATTTTTAATAAATCGAGAAAAAACGGGGCACAATTAAGGAAAAAGGGACACAATTTGTATTGACAAAATTTAATAGACACTGACTTTTACCTTTTCATAGTACACTCAAATAATCTCAAGTGAATGTTTACATTTTCTCTGCTGCACTGTTACCATACTTTTATGAATGTTATCAAGAAGTGCATTTTCTTTCGACACTGTCTCATGGAAGTCAGCCGTGATATACCATTAAAGTGTGTTTTCACAATAAGTGAGGCCTTCACTATTTCAATTTTCATTCTGTTTTTTTTTTTTTTTTTTTTTTTTTTTAAATCTGACCACAAAGAGTTCACCAAGGAAAACACAAGTTCACAGCAGGATTTGAAACAGGGATTGCCAGACAAAACTCCACCAAATGAATTATGTTTTCATATTGATGTTTTCACAGGAATAGGACTGATAATGAATAAGAAAATAGGAATGCGGGTAAACTACTAAGCGCAGCACAGTGATCGCATTATCATTGTCACGATAGATACGAAGCCAACACCGACAACAGTAGTACAGGTTTATATGCCAACTAGCTCTGCCGATGATGAGGAGATCGAAGAAATATATGAGGAGCTAAAGGAAATTATTCAGACAGTTAAGGGAGAGGAAAACTTAATTGTGATGGGAGACTGGAATTCGGTAGTAGGAAAAGGAAGAGAAGGAAAAATAGTAGGTGAATATGGACTGGGCAGGAGGAATGAAAGAGGAAGTCGCCTGGCAGAATTTTGCACGGAACGTGATTTAATCGTAACAAACACGTGGTTTAAGAATCACAAAAGAAGGTTGTATACGTGGAAGAGACCAGGAGACACCGGAAGGTATCAGATAGATTTTATAATGGTAAAACATAGATTCCGGAACCAGGTTTTAAACTGTAAGACATACTCAGGAGCCAATATAGACTCTGACCGTAACTTATTGATCATGAACTGTAGGCTGAAGCTGAAGAAACTGCAGAAAGGTAGGAAAATAAGGAGATGGGACTTGGATAAATTGAGGGACCCTGAAAGTCTCAAGAATTTCAGAGGGAGCTTTAGGCAACAATTGACGGAAACGGGGGGAAATAGAACAGTAGAAGAGGAATGGGTAGCATTGAGAGATGAAATAGTGAAGGCAACAGAGGACAAAATAGGTAGAAAGGCAAGACCTACAAAAAATCCTTGGATATCACAGGAAATACTAAATTTAATGGATGAAAGGAGAAAATATAAAAATGCAGTAAATAAAACAGGCAAAATGGAGTACAGACGACTAAGAAATGAGATTGACAAGAAGTGCAAAATGGCTAAGCAGGAGTGGCTAGAAGCCAAATGCAAATCTGTAGAAGAATGTATAACATGGGAAAGAGTAGATACCGACTACAGGAAAATAAAAGAGACATTCGGGGACAAGAAAAGCAACTCTACGAATATCAAGAACTCAGATGGGAAACCAGTTATCAGCAAAGAAGGGAAAGCTGAAAGGTGGAAAGAGTAAATAGAGCAGCTCTACAAAGGAAATGAACTTCGAGACGATGTTGTAGCAAGGGAAGAGGAAGTAGATCAAGATGAAATAGGAGATACTATACTGAGAGATGAATTTGACAGAGCCTTGAAAGACCTAGGTCGGAACAAAGCCCCGGGAGTAGATGACATACCCTCAGAGCTACTAAAGTCTCTGGGAGAGCCAGCCATGACACGACTATTTGAACTGATGTGCAGGATGTATGAGACAGGCGAAATACCCTCAGATTTTAAGAAAAATGTAATAATCCCCATTCCAAAGAAATCAGGTGCAGACAGGTGTGAAAATTACAGAACCATCAGTTTGATAAGTCATGGTTGCAAAATTTTAACACGAATTATCTGCAGGAGAATGGAAAGGCTGGTAGAAGCTGACCTCAGGGAAGATCAGTTTGGATTCAGGAGGAACGTAGGAACCCGGGAGGCAATATACTCATTTTACGTCTTACCTTAGAAGATAGATTAAGAAAAGGCAAACCTACATTTTTGGCTTTTGCAGATTTGGAGAAAGCACTTGACAATGTTGACTGGAATACACTATTTCAAATTCTGAAGTCAGCAGGGGTAAAATACAGGGAAATTAGAGTTATTTACAACTTGTACAAAAGCCAGACCGCAGTTATTAGACTCGAAGGACATGAAAGGGAAGCATCAGTTAGGAAGGGAGTAAGACAGGGTTGTAGTCTTTCTCCGATGTTATTAAATTTGTACTTCGAGCAGGAAAGCAAGGAAAAATTTGGAATAGGGATTAAAGTTCAGGAGGAAGAAATAAAAACATTGCGTTTTGCTGATGACATTGTAATTCTGTCAGAGACAGCAAAGGACCTGGAAGAGCAGTTGAATGGAATGGATAGTGTGTTGAAGAGAGCGTATAAAATGAACATTAACAAGAGCAAAACAACAATAATGGAATGCGGTCTTAGAAAATCAGGCGGTGCTGAAGGAATTAGATTAGGTAACGAAACAATGAAGGTGGTAGATGAGTTTTGTTACTTGGGTAGTAAAATAACATGCGATGGTCGCAGTACAGAGGATATAAAATGCAGAATGGCATTGGGAAGAAAAGCATTTTTGAAAAAGAGAAATTTGCTAACATCGAATATTAATGTAAGTGTAAGGAAGTCTTTCTTGAAGGCATTTGTGTGGAGTGTTGCCTTGTACGGGAGTGAAACATGGACGATAAGCAGTGCGGACAGGAAGAGAGTAGAGGCTTTTGAAATGTGGTGCTACAGGAGAATGCTGAAGATTAGGTGGGTAGATCGCATAACTAATGAAGAGGTACTGAACAGAATTGGCGAGAAAAGGAATTTTTGGCATACCCTGACTAAAAGAAGGGATCGCTTGGTAGGACACATTCTTAGACATCGGGGAATCGTAAATTTAGCATTGGAGGGAAGTGTGTGGGGTAAAAATCGCAGAGGGAGACCAAGAGACGCGTATAGTAAGCAGATTCAAATGGATGTGGGTTGCCGTTCTTATGAACAGATGAAAAGGCTTGCTCAGGATAGAGTAGGGTGGAGAGCTGCATCAAACCAGTCTCCGGACTGAAGACCATAACAACAACATTGATGTTTTTACGATTGTCAAATAGTCACTCAAACTTTTGTTTCCGCTTTTCGTTTGAAAATTAATACGATGTTTCTGCGTCGTAATGTGATTCTCAGTATCTGACCTTCCACCATGCCCAATACAAATTTTGATTTGCACAACGTACACTCTACAATTTCTCTGCTACCAGTGATAAAAGGAAACTCACTGTTAAAATGATTAGATTAGATTAGATTAGTTTTTCGTTCCGTAGATCCATGTTGAGGAGATCCTCGAGGATGTGGAACATGTCAAGAAACAAAATTTACAAGTTGAATAATAGATAATACTAATAATATAAATACAGATAGATACATTTTAAGATTTATTTTTTATTTTTGATAGCATATAATATAATAACACTAATATAGTATGAGTACATACATCGTTTGGTACGATTTAGAAATTCAGTAATGGAGTAGAAAGAGTTGGCCACTAGAAAGTCTTTTAGGTTCCTCTTAAACTGATCTTTATTTGTAGCTAAATTTTTTATACTTGATGGTAAATTATTGAATATGTGTGTTCCTGAGTAGTGGACCCCTTTTTGAACTAAAGTAAGTGCTTTTAAGTCCTTGTGTAGATCATTTATATTCCTAGTATTGTATGTATGAACTGAGCTGTTCGTTTTAGCACGATGAAACAGTGACTGCACATCAAAAACCTCCCAGAAAAACTGTTTTCTGCTCTTAGATTCGTGATGTTTGATTATTTCGAATTAAAAAACTAATTGAGTTTTGATTTGATCCATTTACCCACTTTCGTGTACAGTTTGGACTGATTCGAACAAATTTAAACTGTAGAAGCGATGCACATCAAAAACCTTCCAGTAAAATTGTTTTCTGCTCTTACATTCCATATGGTACACACACAAAATGGTGCCATTAGCTGAGTATTAATTTCATCCCAATTGATATCTTGTGCAAATGGAATTAACGATTCACGCAATTTGCCAGGCGCTAGCTCCAGTTCGTTGTCCAAACTTATATACTGTAACATAGGTACAGTAAGACAGACTAATGGCTGTACAAATGGGTGTTGATCGAACTAAAACTAAAAGTAAAACTTGTAACCGCATGTTCCTGTCTCAAATGGGAACCAGGCACCAGCATTCCCTTATCCCCTCCCCCCCCCCCTTCCCAAACCGCCATTCTGCTCGCAGCCTTTACAAACGATATAACGATTGCAATGATACTTATTGGAATAAAACATAAAAAATGCAATGGATGCAGGAAGATAAGTAAGTGGGGTAAATTAAAGAAATAGGAATATTAATGTTGTTATTGTTGTCTTCATTCCGAAGACTATTTTGATACAGTTCTCCACGCTACTATGTCCTGTGTAAGCCTCTTCATCTCTGAATAAGAACGGAAACCAATATTCTTTTGAACCTGATTACTGTATAAGTCTCTCGGTCACCCTTTACAATTTTTGCCATACATGTTTTTCTCAAATTATGGACGATTCCTTGATGTCTCAACATGTTTCCCCACAATCAATACCTTATTTGAATCAAGATATACCATAAATTTCTTTTCTCTCCAAATATCAAAATAAACTCCGAAGTACTTTCAGTCCATACATTATGTGTTATTGTACAATGAGGGTGTACGAAGGGCAGATCGAAGAATATTTTATGGTCATGCAAAGAAAGGGACAAACTTTAGTAATTTACATTTTTACCTGACCATGCATGCAATAGACGAAAGTAGTATTTATAACTGTAGAAATAATATCTCACAATGGACGAGCAAGTTATTTTAAAACTAAAATACATATATTGGTAGGAAGACGGAGACAACTGATAATACTAAAAAACAAGTCGATGCAGTTAAGGCGATGTTAAAAGACTTTAAAAACACAGTTGTTAGCTTGGCAGGAAATGAGGATGTAATCGCAGTCGGGACGGAAAAACTTCGCAAATACATTAACAAATACACCAGCAGTAAGGACCAGAGAACACAGAGGTTAAAATGCAATGATTGTAATCAATGAGCAGCAAATTCAATTCACCACAGTGTTTAGTCAACTATAATATTAGCAAAGTCTAGTAATCTCCGCTCTAGTAAATGCAGTGCAAGTCGTACATTTTTTACAATTGATAAGAGATGATAGGAGAGTTAAATTCCCAACTGGAGGAGAATGGATATAAAATACCGGTACTCAGAATTTCTGACGTAAATGCGTTCTTGTTATGACAATATATTGATTTATAGCCTGGATGTACATTTAATGTCAGTCCATTAATTCAGTTACTTCTGCCTGCAAAAATCGATGTCCTATACTTGCATACAGCTCCAGAAAGATACTTAGTTATTATTGACCAACGTAAACGACAATATGTAAATTTGGGGAGTGAACTATTACAGTATGAATAAGTACCAAAAGTAGAAATATGTAAATAAATCTTTTTTGCTAATGTCTACCGATGGGCACGAAACCTAGGAAGCTGTAATATTATAAAACAGACTACAGAAATTTGTCACATAACATGAGGGAGTGTGGACGTCTGCAGGAAATAATGACTGAATTTTTGTAACACTTAAAGGCAAAGGTTTTGCCTTTTATTCAATGGTACCCAACTGGTAGACATACAAGCAGGGTGACAAACTTGAGAGCTTAAACTGTTTGAACATGAAAAATCCCCAGAAAGTCGCTAGATTTCCGACATTCAGTGAATTACGGTTGGGAAAAGGGAGGGGGGGGGGGGGGTACTTAGGCTGGATTCACGCGGTGAGCAACGTCACACACTGTCAAAAATCCAAATGCATTCCCACTCCACGGAACATCAAGAGACCTCAAAAATAAAGCACCATTTGCACGTAATACGAGTAGTTATAAACACGAAACAGCGACGGCATTTGTTTACAAAAGAAAACGGCAAACATTAAATTTAGTGTTCAAGCATTAATTACAAGTGCAATTGCCTTAGATGGCGAGAAAAGAGAGCAGAAATTCGCCTAAGGGAACAAAACGAATAGGTTTTTGACTGATTATTCCGTCGCTTCTTGGTAGAACATAATCAAATAAATTAAAAAAACAATTTTGTGTGTGTTCTACAAGTTCTTGTGTTCTTGTAGAACACACATAAAAATGTGTTTTTTAATTTATTTAAAACGAATAGGGGTTAAGGAAATGCTTTTGAAGAGAATATATGAAGGAGAATTTCTACACTATCAGAAACTGATCTGCAAACATTAGCGATCAGTCAGTATTAAGTTTAAAACCCTAAGTAGGCTCGGTTTTATAAAGTAATAGCTACTTATATTAACATACCATAAAAAGGGATGTAAGACAACAAGCCTATATCTACTACATTTTGTCTCGCATAGACACGTATCTAGTATAATAATACAGTCCGATATAGTTTTGCTGCTCATTTCACAGAGTACCACATGGCACATTGTGGTGAACAAGCTCACTAATATTCCGTCGTTCATTTTCTAATACAGGTTGTAGTGATACCAGTTCCCTTGTCATTATGAACGAGATGATACGAAAAGTCATGCAACCACCCGCTACCAGCGCCTTAGAGACAAATACAAACTCCTTAATCTTTAGCTTGCTGACAATTATTTGTAATGAACTGTTCAAAATGTACAGTGAGTATACAGTTTAATAAAGTGTGTATAGGGATCAGCTTGAGTAATTTGGTGGAACTTTGATGGTTAGTGAGTAAAAGAATGTGTTAAATTACGTCTTGCTTTCCAGAACATTGTAAACATATCTACACTGAATTAACGAAAATAGGAAAGAGACTGAAGCCTGAAATAACCGATTTATGTCTGTAAATGTTCTTTAAAGAATTACCAATCTGAAAAGATGTGAAACAAATAAAAATGCATAAGTAAAACAATGCAGAACACTATCTGAACTATATGAAACGATGCAATACTTCATGAATAACAAAAGCATTGTTCATTTTGACACTTTGTTCTAATTATTCCTTGTATACAGACACTATGGAAATATTAGGAACACTGGAATTAAATAACCATTAATAACCATTTCACATTGTGAATTCATGTATGTATTCGTATTTGTGAGATTTCATGCAAAGAAACTGTTAAATTATATCTATACGTTATGTCAGCTTTGTGTAACCTAATATTTGGTGCATGTAAAATCATTTCATATTATACTTGGTAATAGTAATTCGATTATTGTCATTATTGTAAACAATATATTTGTACACTCCTGGCCATTACAATTGCTACACCACGAAGATGACGTGCTACAGACGCGAAATTTAACCGACAGGAAAAAGATGCTGTGATTTGCAAATGATTTGCTTTTCAGAGCATTCACACAATATTGGCGCTGGTGGCGGTACCTACAACGTGCTGATATGAGGAAAGTTTCCAACCGATTTCCCATTACAAACGGCAGTTGACCGGCGTTGCCGGGTAAAACGTTGTTGTCATGCCTCGTGTACGGAGGAGAAATGCGTACCAACACGTTTCCGACTTTGATAAACGTCGGTTTGTAGCCTATCGCGATTGTGGTGTATTGTATCGCGACATTGCCGCTCGCGTTGGTCGCGATCCATTGACAGCAGAATATGGAATCGGTGGGTTTAGGAGGGCAAAACGGAACGCTGTGCTGGATCCCAACGGCCTCGTATCACTAGCAGTCCAGATGACAGGCATCTTATCCACAAGGCTGTAACGGATTGTGCAGCCACGTCTCGATCCCTTAGTCAACAGTTGGGCACGTTTGCAAGAAAACAGCCATCTGCAGGAACAGTTCGACGACGTTTTCAGCAGCATGGAGTATCAGCTCGGAGACCATGGCTGCGGTTACCCTTGACGCTGCATCACAGAAAGGATAGCCTGCAATGGTATACGCAACTGCGAACCTGGGTGTACGAATAGCAAAACTTCATTTTTTCGGATAAATCCAGGTTCTGTTTACAGCATCATGATGGTCGCATCCGTGTTTGGCGACATCCCGGTGAAAGCACATTGGAAGCTTGTATTCGTCATGGCCATACTGGCGTATCACCCGGCGTGATGGTATGGGGTTCCATTGGTTACACGTCTCGGTCACCTCTTGTTCACATCGACGGCACTTCAGATGTGTTACGACCCGTGGTTCTACCCTTCATTCGATCCCTGCGGAACCCTACATTTCAGCAGGATAATGCACGACCCAGTGTTGCAGGTCCTTTACGGGCGTTTCTGGATACGGAAAATGTTCGACTGCTGCCCTGGCCAGCACATTCTCCAGATCTCTCACCAATTGAAAACGTCAGGTCAATGGTGGCCGAGCAACTGGTTCGTCACCTTGGTGAACTGTGGTATCGTGTTGAAGCTGCATGGGCATCTGTACCTGTACACGCCATCCAAGCTCTGTTTGACTCAATGCCCAGGCGTATCATGGCCGTTATTACGGCCAGAGGTGGTTGTTCTGTATTGATTTCTAAGGATCTATGCACCCAAATTGCGTGAAAATGTAATCACATGTCAGTTCTAGTATAATATATTTGTCCTTTGAATACCCGTTTATCATCTGCATTTCTTCTTGGTGTAGCAATTTTAATGGCCGGTAGTGTAGTAACAATTGTTAAAAGATCTATATATAGCGGTGCCAGAGGGCACTCAGGAGATCAGTAGTTCAGCTGTAGTTGTAGTAGTTGTTGTTGTGTTGCGTTCTGTTAGTAATGTTGGTGCTTCCGAAATAATGCATTTGTTTTTACGAAAAGATTTTAACGAGAGTGTTGTGATGATTAAAGACTAAGAAAGGGAATTGCCGAAGTTCGATCTTTATTTGAATAATACACACCAGGACACTAAAAGCAGGGAGGAGATAAACCCCGAGTGTAAAAGATAAGTAGAATGTGTTACTTGAAACTTAAATCATTGCTCAGATTTCATTGCTTCTTGAAAGACAGTGTAACATCAAACGGTATGTGCTGCTAGCAATGGCACTGGAATCGGTTGTCTGCTGCCATAATACATTATCGCCAAATTGCGCTCCGCTGTCCTAACATATGTCGCATGTCCCACATTGATTTCTGCGGCTCTTTCATGCAGTGTTGCTTGCCTATTGGCAGTGACAAATCGTAAACTCCGTCGATCACGGACAATAACTTTATGTGGTATGAAGTCTTCAGTTGATATGAATACTTCTTTAAATTTAACCGACATCTCGTCCACACTTTTGCTGTTTCGAAGGAATGGAGACTGTCTCTTGTAAGATGCCACACTAATTTGTATATCCTGAAACTTTCTAGTGAATTCAAACTGTGTGCCGGAACCGAGATTCAAACGTAGGACCTTTGACTTTCGCAGGCAAGCTCTCTACCGACTGAGCCATCCTGGCACGATTCAATACCTGACCTCACAGCTTTACTCCCGCCAGTACCTCGTCTTCTACTTTCCAAACTTTCATATCCTTTTTTAAAAGGATATATTTTGCGTTAACTTCACATGGGTTTGCTTGATGTGGTATGGAGCCTTACTGCAGTGGCCTTGTGTTCACAGATCGTTGCATTCCTCATGATACTTTTTGTTTACTCGGAATTATTTTTGAGCAAAAAAAAAAAAAAAAAAAAAAAAAATGAAGTGTGTTTTCGCAAATTTTTACACTCTTTGTGTGTGCTCATGAACTAATAAAGTAATTTTTCGGAGGAAGCATTTAGTGCATTTTCGGAAGATGTCTTCTGCTCGCTACCAACTCTGAACACCTTCTAACCTCGTCGACCAACATAAAGGGTGACCCAAAGGAATGTCACATAACTTGCCACGTGATTCTATAAGTGAAAATAAGCTGTAAAAGCCGTGTGAACATGCGCGAGATTTTTTATCGTTACAGAACTGCGGTGGGTTGAAGTCTACACATATCGGTGTGGCAAGTGCGAATATTACTTACCAAAAGTGTTGTATAGGCAGCAGTGGCGGCGCGTACTATGTATTCACTGATTCCGTGAACCCACGAAAAAACTCGTCGTAAAAAAAAAAAAAAAAAAAAAAAAAAAATTAAAAAAAAAGTAGAAAAATAAATAAAAAAAAGTGAAAAGTGTTTTTAAACTGTCATTCTTCGTTTATTTCAGCTATCAGATAATTTTATATGTACTTTCAAAGTATTCTCATCACATGAGAAACGTTTTACGTCGAGGAGACAGCACGAAAATGAGTCGTAGCGCGGTCGCTTAATATAGGTGGCAGTGGCGGCAGAGTTGCAATGCGCATGCGCGGGTGAGGTTCTAATTCTCTTCTTGACACCCTGAAGGCAGAATATGGCGCGCCCGCGGCAGGGAGGGGCGAGAGGAAACGCCGCTTTTAACATTGGTGTTGGAGCTGGTAGAGACACCAGCTCTTGGCTACTCGAGCACTGGCGGTTATGCACCAATGGTCCCTAAGCAAAGGGACTGGGGCTACTCCATACCTCGTCTTGCGCATGGGAAAATTCTCCGTGAAGGCAACATCCACCCTTCATATTTGATTTTGGAGCATTGAAAATTCATCAAAAACACGCATTTTGGTAAAATATAACTATAAATTAAAGGCGCATCAACTGTAAAAGCCTTCAGAAGATCCGATTATGAATAATAATGAAGTCATTACTCTTCACTTAGCAAGAATAGCTTTTAGCAAATTTTTGCAAATCATAGTGTCCTTGTTTAACTGCATTTGCACGCAAAGTGTTTCCTTACTTAGGTCTTTATTCGTAGCTCTTCCGTTGTCCTGACTACTAAGATACTGACGTCTGCTTTTTTTCTTCTTCTTTGACGGCAGCTGTGCTTGTACGTCCAGTAGTTTATTACATTGCATTCCCATTATGTTTCTGTCATCATTTATAACGATAATTATCGTCAGCAGTCATTATATTTGTAAGCAATTAGTGAAGCTATGCTAGCAATTCTGCAATTGTTGTATTTCTGAAAGTAGTATAGAATTTAGGTTGAGGAATACAGACGAGAGACGTCCCTAGTATCATGTATGGTTTAGTGGTGGGCTGAAGCTCCACAAAGAAATGTGTTTCAAGAAATGGGAAGAAGGTCCCTAATGGTAAAAAAAATAAAAAATAAATCGTTGCACGTCCATTCTGGCTTCGCCATATCATTCAGTAGTAACGGGAATTTTCACTTACGTAGTGCTGTCATACCTGCCACAAAGATTACTGAAACCAGAGACTATAGACAGTAAAAATACACAGTCAACATCTTCGGTTTATGAATCTCGGTGTCTTTCTACGAGTATTTCAGTAAGTTGTTCATTTCCAGCTTGTGTCTGTATCGGCAGCATACGAAGAAGAGAGACACGAGGCAGTTCCACACTCGGCACAGCAGGCGGCAACAGCCCCGCGTCTGCCGCGTAGCTGCCGACCGCGTCGCGTCAAACGTACCTCACGTATTTTCTCCAGAGTGGAAGGAGGTATGGCTCTCCTTACACCGTTAAAAACAATTCCGATATGTTATCTACATTTCGTACGCAGTAATGTATGGTTTAAAACGCACCAAACGCGAACTGGCCAGCCACTACATTTTTCACTGCAAATCTTCAAAACATGCGCGGCATTGTACTTCATTTTTATTATAACAATAACTATTGCCAATAAAAAAAGAAAACCAGTTCAATATCATGCGGTGGCTTCTGGCTATAAGATACAGTAAAATAATTTTTTCTGTCGAATAGTATCTGCAAAATCGATTGAGAAAATGCGTTAGCGCAAAACACGACAAATATGAAAATAATGTTTTTAATTATTTTACGCAAAAAGTAAAAGGTTTAGAGAGACACTAAATACAGAGAAGGATGTAGCTTATATTCGTCCACATAAAACAATTTTTTTTCGAAGAAACGCCTACCCTCCGCCTCGGCAACACCACCTAGAGAGAAGGCCGCGGCGGTCTCTTGTGACGTCAGGCAGAGTAGGTTGCGCGCGCATAGCTGACTGGGTAGCCGCTGGGGCACGGCCCACTATGCCAAAGCAGCGAGCCAGCCAGCTATGCGCGCGCAACCTACTCTGCCTGACGTCACACGAGACCGCCGCGGCCTTCTCTCTAGGTGGTGGTGGCCTCGGCTGCGTTAAATGTGCGCTGTTCCATTGGAAAGCATGGTTTACAGACGGCTGGCGAGCTATTCTCTGCCTCTCCTCTGCCTGTGCTGTGTCGAGTGTGCACCGGGCGTAATGGTGGAAATGATTACTGATCCATCCTACAAGAGGTGTAGGGGTTCTCCAACAATGGCAGCACTATGATGTCACACTGAGGCAACAGCTACAAGCGTTCCCAGTGTTTGCAATCTTGAAGTTTTGTGCTTTTTGTGCTAAAGTGTTGGGCAGATCCATTCTGTCCGTGAAAAGCAACATGTCCATACGTTCACCTATGCAGAGTACACAGACATGTACGTGTTACTAAAGTACCGTGATCGCAGGGACCGTGCGGCTGTGGCAGAATACCTAAGCAATTTCTTCAAAGGTGGACTGGTTGTGGCGGAACCTGAAATTTGCCGTCCAGATGAGCCACCTTAACCTCTTTATAACTCTGTTTTGTTCTGGTTATATGGGGTTGTGTACATCACGAAGGTAGAACTTGTCATTCGTATCAACGACTCTGTTAGCTGCATTAAAGCCAGCCAAGATGTGCTACGGAACACACCCTCCAATTCATAGAAAAGTGCATTGAGATGGGCGGGGAACTTTCTCACCACCTCTTTGAGGATCGGTCATCTGTCCTATTTCTGTCGACCTCACAACATTTCGCTATGTAATACTTACACGTTTTCACAATCATTCGTGGATGTGTGTAGCCTTCACACCACTTCAGTTTCGTAATGATAAAAAATCGGAGACATTAGACTTTTCGCTTTATTTTCACATGTAGAATCACCTCGCAAATTGTGTGAAATTCATCCTGAATGACATTTCCTTTCGTGGAATGAAAAGATATATGGCTTTCTTGCGACCGTTGAAAAAATTAGATACCGTTTACTGTCAATCTGTGATATCAGACCTTGAGAAGAAAAAAATCATTTGAAGCATAAAGTTTCGCGTGTGCAGCCACAAAATGTTGCTTTTTTAATTTTGGAGATGAGTACCGGTCCATCCATCTTCAGAGCGAGTTCTTGGACTGACACTTAGCACTCGCTGTGTTCTTTCAAACCCGCGGACCGCGTCAATGCGCATGCGTACATAGGCGCCAGAGACGTTGATCGGGGGCAAATAAGTACAACATACAACCTCTGACAATAAAGTTCGGAAGAATAGTTCTGCGAAAAATTCACTTCCTGTAACTATGCACCGCTAAGTCTGCGATACATGTTTAGAAACTGCACGAAGTCTTCCTTTGTGGTGGTGTTCAAAAGCCTCGTCACGTTTCGTTGGATGTCAGGAATATCGTCAAATGTTTCCTTTCAGAGCGAGTTTGAGTCGGGGGAATAGCAAGTAGTCCGGAGGGCTGAGAGTCAGTGCGTATGGTGGACAACGCTCGCCCACACACTGACGATACCGCCAAACAGTTCCTGGCAAAAAAGGAGATGGTGCAACTCGAACAACCACCATACTTGCCGGATCTCAATCCTCCACACTTCTTTCTATTCTCGCGACTCAAACTCGCTTTGAAAGGAAAGAGTTTTGACTATATTCCTAACATTCAACGAAATGTGACGAGTTTTTTTAACGCCATCCCAAAGGAAGACTCCGTCAAATTTTCCAGAACAGGTGACTATTTCGAAGGTCAGTAAGGTAACTGTAGTTCATGGATCATCTACGTTAGAACTAATCACCGAATTTTCTTGTCAGAGTTTCTATGTATGAATTATGTCCGGGGTGCACGGTTGATCCTTATGGAGATATCGATGTATTAGTATGATCTGTACTGTGATGATGTCTTTATACGTTTATTAAAGAAAACTCCGGATTCCATGATTTATCTAGACTGAAGCCGCTGCCTCTATTAATTAAATTCGTTTCGTAACGAACAACAGTAAGCCTTTTAATACCACGACTCAGTGAGCTTTCGAGGGGGTTGCATTTCTTGTAGCAAGTGTCCCTGAGTAAGCATGCATCGTAAACATACTTGCCACAGAGTGTCATATTACACGACATGAAAAAACTGACATGAGCCATGTTATAGAACGTGGCATAATGAACCGTGTAACTTTACATATGTGTACATCTACATCTGCGTACATACTCCGGAATCCACCATAAGTTGCGTGGCGGAGGGTACACTGTACCATTAATAGGTATTTCCTTTCCCATTCCACTCCCAAATAGAATGAGGAGAAAAAGAATGCCTATAGCCCTAATTTCTCTCATCTTGTCTTTGTGATCATTACACTAAATAAAGAAAAGTGTGAAGTAATACACATGACCACAAAAAGAAATCAGCTGAACTTCAATTACGCGATAAATTCGTAAATTCTACTAAATACCTAGGAGTTACAGTTACGGACAACTTAGACTGGAGAGAACACATAGAAAATGTCGCGGGAAGGCGAACCAAAGGTTACATTTCATTGGCAGAATCCTTCGAAGATGCACCAGCTCCTCCAAAAGAGACTGCCAACATCACACCTGTGCGTCCTCTCCTGGAGTAGTGTTGCCCATTGTGGGACTTTCACCAGATGGGACTGACGGAAGATATTGAGAAGATTCAGAGAAGGGCAGCTCGTTTTGTTTTATCACGTTACGAGGGGAAAGCGTCACGGAAATGTTGCACCAATTGGGGTGGAATCATTAAAAGAAAGACGTTATTCATTGCGGCGTGATCTGTTTGCGAAGTTTCAATCACCGACTTTTACTTCTGAATGTGAAAATATTTTGTTAGCACGCACCTACTTAGGGAGACATGACCATCCCAATAAAATAAGAGAAATCAGATCGAAAACGGAACGATTTAGGTGTTCTTTCTCCCCGCGCGCTATTAGAGAATGGAACGCTAGAGAAAAGTTATGAAAGTGGTTAATGAACCCTCTGCCAGACACTTAAATGTTATTTGCAGAGTATCTATGTAGGTGTAGATGTAGATAAGTAGGCGGCAGGAAGGTCGTACTGCCGGCCGCGGTGGCCGAGGAGACTAAGGCGCTCCAGTCACGGTCTGCACGGCCACTAGGGTCGGGGGTTCGAATCCCCCCTCGGGTATGGATATTTGTGCCGTCCTAGTTCGTAAGTAGTTCATAAGTAGTTTGTAAGTTTAGGGACTGATAAGCCCGTAGTTAAGTCCCATAGACTATACAAACATTTGAACATTTTTTTTGAAGATCGAGTACTACACTCAGCTTCAAATTCAGGCCCTCTAAATGTCCTCAACAGAAATTCACGAAAATGTCACGATTTTTTGTTTCAAATATTTCTTATGCTGCTAGATAAATCGGGAAGCTAGTTCTCATTTTTTACATGTTTGATTCTGGTCAGGACATATTCGGTTATTCTTGTGCTGCTACAGGAGCATTTTTCATTCTTTTTTGCAATGAAGTTCCGGATTGCTGCTCATGTTTTATTTAATAGTGCTACAGCTGTTTCGACAGTTTGTCATTCTCAAGCGCGTCTAAGATGTTTGGACGTTAAATGTTGACATCTGGCGTAACTGTTGCATAAATTACATGGGAATATACACGTATTTAGTTGTTATATACGGTTTTTAGCTGTCAGGTATTATGCAGCTTTTTACGTTAAAACTTTAAATTAAAGAAAACTTTTATATTTTTTCGTAATTAACAACAGCTTTGCCAAAGATGTTTACATATATAACTGTGAAATTTCAATCAGCTTATTCCAAACACATTAGAATACCTAACTGGCAGTTTGGTAGCGTGCAATCAAGTTGCATTTCTGTCAGTATGTACCAGTATTTTGTTTTTCGCGAGGTGTGGCAGCTGTACAGTGACACCGACTCTTAACTGCCTGCCTGCTACGCTCGGCAGAAACTCTCGCTGACCTCGAAGGCCGCCATTTGTTAGCGGCGGACATGTTATGCATGCCACACGGGCAGCGGCGCCAGCATTTGCATATATGGGCGTGCCAAAGCAATAAGAGCTGCCTTCTATCTGGCCGCCAGCGTCTGCAACCGCTAAAATAGCTGTTTTTAGTGCTACCGCGTCACTAAGACCCAGTCAAGTTTCTTTTTTATTTTTAACGCCTGACATTTGAAGGCTCTGTGAGCAACTTTCCAGCCTCCCACTTCACACGAAACACGCTCTGTATTCAACTACATTCGCTGAAGCGAAGACTTTCAAATTGTCGTGTATTTCAGAAGGAAGTGTGCAGAACGCGAAAAGTCAAGCAACCATCTGCTTGCAAACTGGTGAATGTTAAAACCTTAAATTGAACTTCTTGATTGTTGGGCCTGCAGTGTGATAAAATTTGAAGGAAATTGTAATGAAAGTTACAGATCACTGCTTACGCTTTATTATACCACGCTGCAGCTGTTTTTTGCTATTTGCCATCATCAAGCACCTGAGTATATAAGAATTACATTAATCAATTTCCATCCCCTTACAAGTCAAATACTACCAATATATATATATATATATATATATATATATATATATATATATATATATATATATATATATAAACATCGTAGACGTAAGTTATAAGGAAAATTTATAAAAAAAATGCATAGTATTTGACTTGAAGTGCGATGGAAATTGATTAATATAACTCTAAGAGCCGGTTTATCAATGTCTCGTTAAGTTCCAGTTAAGATTTTAACTTGTCGTTAACGGAGAATTGTGTTTGTCAATGTTTCGTTATTAGTTAACCTAACGTTAAAAGACCTAAAACTGGCCGTTAAGTTAACGAGTGAAATTCTGCTCGTTACACGGCTAACGAGCAATTAAGTTAGAATCTGTATGAAAATGGCAGGATTCCAAAGCGCTAAAATACCGCAATATAGCCTATTCACGTGATAAAGACCGATTTATCGAAACCAAATAACAGAAGCAATACATTTATGAAAAACTAGTGTGGAAAGCAGCTTTATTGGAAAATTGTATCGTCATATTTCTCGCCCCATCCATGTCAGTAGCGATTAGATGAGTTTGATATATTGCAGATATGCAACATAATCTCAAAATTATTGTTGCGATGTAAAAATACAAACTTACGGGTAATGACTAGTTAAGTGAGAATCGTTGCGATAAAAATGGCTGTAATAAGAAATTTGCTTGAAAATTACGACGATGTCAATGTTTTGAACGATCTAGAAGTCATTGCCCCTATAAAGCATCCTAGACGTATTTATGTTCGTCCAAATCATTTTGAATGCTGGGATAATGCAGAATTTCGTCTTCGAAAAGCCATTTTGGAAACGCTGCATGAAAAACTCCACGACCATCTGAAGACTCCAACAGATAGTCACGTATTTTGTAAGTTATCAGTCATAATAGAAAACAGAATACATTACTTATGTCTGCAAGCTTATTAATTCAGTATTTTCTTATGCTTGTTACGCATAGAGTAAGGCCTAAAATGTGATTTCTTCCTCCGATCTACAGGAACAGTGCACTTTCGCCTATGTGCAAGTTATTGCTTGCACTAAGGTACTACGCACTTGGCAGCATGTTATCGTACTTAGCACTTTTGCTGTTATACATATGTTCCATGGATAGCATCGAATTTATTTGTCACGATGTCGCTCCCTTTTCCTTCTGTCTGTTTATTCCAACGTGTCCTTATGTTTCTCTATTAAGGAGACAAGACTCTCGCACTAACTTCTTGTAAAATCCGAGCTTCTTTCACGTTTGTTTGCCATAGCGCCAAATAACAACTGTCTGCTAATATCCGTCCTGGCAGTCAAATATGGCGAACAGCTGTTTATTTTGACGGCACTTTCATTTGTTTCTATTGCCAACATAGTCGAAATATATCGCACCTTCTCGTTTTCTCCAGCTTAGGTAACGAGAGGTGTATCTGGCAATGACAAACGCAATGCACTTAACGAACACATTTAATTGGACGTTAAAGGCATATTCTCGTTTACTAACGAAAAGATTAAGCCGGCCGCGGTGGCCGAGGGGACTGCGGCGCTCCAGTCATGGTCTGCACGGCCACTACGGTCGAGGGTTCGAATCCCCCCTCAGGCATGGATATTTGTGCCGTCTTTAGTATAAGGTAGTTCATAAGTAGTTTGTAAGTTTAGGGACTGATGACCCCGTAGCTAAGTCCCATAAGCTTAACAAACATTTGAACATTTGAGAAGATTAACGAGAGATGGACGAATCGGCCCTTATATACGCAAGCGCTTGATAATGGCAGAAAGCTGAAACAGCTGTAACGTTATATAATAAAGTGTAAGCAGTGATCTGGAACTTTCATTGCTAAAATGAACATTTAAATACTCACATCGGAAATAAATCATAAAAACACTCGATTGCAACAGTTCAGGATGCAAAGAACTGATTAAATAAGCACAAATGAGTGTAAAGTAAGCGACACATCGTTTTGCGGAACGGAAAGTCCTGTACTATAGCTGCATTGAATTTACTAAGAAAATCAGTTATTTGAAGACAGCGATACTGAGGCACTCGCACTGTGCGATCTAAGCGACGCATTTCATTGTATCTCCCACAAGACATTCTCAAAAAAATTAAAACACTATGGTGTGGGAGGTACAGTACTAGCTACGTTTAAATGTTACCTGAAAGACAGAAGGCAGCTTGTTTCAGTGCAAGGAGCAACAGCAACATCCGAAGAAAAGAAGGTGGAACATGGTGTGCCGCAAGGTACCGTCATAGACTCGCTCCTCTTTCTCATTTTTGTAAATTTGATTTGAGCCAAGTTGGAAACACAATACAGTTTTCTGATGACACCACTCTCATTGCAAAGGGAAAAAATTCTGCTCAAGCCATCCTGAAGTCTGACGTACCAGGGCAAATCAGTTACACTACTGATCATTAAAATTGCTACACCAAGAAGAAATACAGTTGATAACTGGATATTCATTGGGAAAATGTATTATACTATAACTGACATGTGATTACATTTTCACGCAATTTGGGTGCATCGATCCTGAGAAATCAGTAACCAGAACAACCACCTCTGGCCGAAATAACGGCCTTCATACGCCTAGGCATTGAGTCAGAGCTTGGATGGTGTGTACAGGTACAGATGCCCATGCAGCTTCAACACGATACCACAGTTCATCAAGAGTAGTGACTGGCGTATTGTGACGAGCCAGTTGCTCGACCACCATTGAACAGACGTTTTTAATTGGTGAGAGATCTGGAGAATGTGCTGGCCAGGGCAGCAGTCGAACATTTTCCGTATCCAGAAGCGCCCGTACATGACCTGCAATATGCGGTCGTGCATTATTCTGCTGAAATGTACGATTTCTCAGGGATCGAATGAAGGGTCGTAACACATCTGAAATGTAATGGCTACTGTTCAAAGTGCCGTCGATGCGTAGGTGACCGAGACGTGTAACCAATGGCACCCCAACCCATCACGCCGGGTGATACGCCAATATGGTAATGACGAATACACGCTTCGAATGTGAGTTCACCGCGATGTCGCCAAACACGGATGCGACCGTCATGATGCTGTAAACAGAACCTGAATTCATCCGAAAAAATGACGTTTTGCCATTCGTGCACCCAGGTTCGTCGTTGCGTACACCATCGCAGGCGCTCCTGTCTGTGATGCAGCGTCAAGTGTAATCGCAGCCATGGTCTCCGAGCTGATAGTCCATGCTGCTGCAAACGACGACGAACTATTCGTGCAGATGGTTGTTGTCTTGCAAACGTCCCAATCTGTTGACTCAGGGATCGAGACGTGGCTGCTCGATCCGTTACAGCCATACGGATAAGATGCCTTTCATCTCGACTGCTAGTGATACGAGGCCGTTGGGATCCAGCACGGCGTTCCGTTTTTCCCCTCTGAACCTACCGATTCCTTATTCTGTTAACAGTCATTGGATCGCGACCAACGCAAGCAGCAATGTCGCGATACGATAAACCGCAATCGCGATAGACTACAATCCGGCCTTTATCAAAGTCGGAAACGTGATGGTACGCATTTCTCCTCCTTGCACGAGGCATCACAATAACGTTTCACCAGGCAACGCCAGTCAACTGCATGAGAAATCGGTTGGAAAATTTCCTCTTGTCAGCACGTTCTAGATATCGCTACCGGCGCCATCATTGTGTGAATGCTCTGAAAAGCTAATCATTTGCATATCACAGCATCTTCTTCCTGTCGGTTAAATTTCGCGTTTGTAGCACGTCATCTTCGTGGTGTCACAATTTTAATGACCAGGAGTGTATTATCCAAAAAGTAGTCATAAAATTTTATTCTAATCAAAGACGAAACTTAAAAGAACATAATTTTTTTGACTTCTTGCGTTTCAACGCATGTGGTCCATCGTTGTACAAGCTTCCTGATGCCCTCATAAAATAAGGTTCTCGGTTGAGACGCGAACCAGGAATGCACCGCTTCTTTCACTGCTTCGTCCGAAGCAAATTACGGCCTCTAAATGTCTATTTGAGTGGACCAGACAAGTGATAGAAGGGGCAACTATAACAACACAACACGTTTTAACAGCAATCCTCGGTGTTTACTTCGAATTGCAGCCTTTATCCTGGCAGTAAGCATCTCACTGTAACATGCACAGTTTATATTGTTATGCCCCTTTCCCCATAATGTTCCATTTCTGGAACTTGTGCGTCCCAAACAACCGTAAGCATCAGTTTTCCTGCGGACGTCGTGAACGTTTTCTTGCACGGCGAATTTTGTTGTCTCCATTTCATACTACGTTATTTGCTCTCCGGCTCTTAACGATGCATCCATGTTTCGTCACCAGTAATGATCGTGTCTAAGAAGTTGTCCCCTTCCTTACCATAGCGATCTAAATGTTTTTTGCAGATGTATAAGCGCATTTGTTTATGCAACTGCGTGATTTGTTGAGACCTATCTTGGAAGAACTTTATGAAACCCAAGTCCGTTATGGATGATTTCGTAGGCATAACCGTGACTAACTTTGTCAATAGTTAATCGTCTGTCTAAGAGAATCATTTCACGTGAACGCTCAATGGTTATTCATTTATGGCGATAAACGATCGTCCGTCTCCTTCATTGTGCGTAACACTAGTGCGACCATTTCTGAATTTTTCAATTCATTCTTAGACACTCCTTTGGGACAAAACACTGTTATCGTGCTGTACGGAATGTCTTCGATGAATTTCGGCCCCTGATACGCCTTCCGACCACAAGAAACGGATCACTGAACGCTCTCTTCTTTGATGCAAATAGCGAAGCAGTCATGATTAACAGCACGGCAATGATCACGAAACTAACCAGCTTGAAAATGCAAAGATATAACAACAAATAAGCCTTCGTCATCAACATAAAACGACAGTACTACCAAAATAAACATAAATATAATTAAATTGCGAATAATAATTGAGTTACCCTCGTACTATTCAGAAACGCTAAAGAATGTTTCATCACCAATAAGATGAAAATAAATGAAGGAAAATCACAGTGTATGGTTTGCGACCTCAGCTAAAAACACACACATTCGAGCCATATATAAACTGTGAAATTGTTAGGCTTTACAATACACCACAAATTTTCATGGAATGGTCAGAATGAGAAAGTCTGGAACGAACTTTCTCCAAAGAAAATTAAAGGAAGTAATTACAGACCAGTATCTGAAAACTGTCAAACATGCATTGTTCCATAGTCACATTGTTTATGGATTACAGATATGGGGTCATTCGGCAGGCTGCAAGGATGTGCTATTGCTGCAAAAGAAGGTGGTAAGAATTATTATGTCCAGCAGAAAACAGTAACACTGCAGACAGTTATTCAGAAAACTGGGAATAGTGACTGTCTATAGCCATTATGTATTACTTTGCCTCATCCACGTAAGGGAAAACTTATATCCTACAGCAAGAGAAGTGATATTCACAAACATAATATCCGCAACAAAGAAGACATGTCCTATGTAAAATCGATAAGCGGGTGAAAGCCCACTGCCCAGTCACTCGTTGATCATTCCGGGGCAGTAATAGAAGAAAGCAAATAGACAGCTGAAGTTCCAAATTTAACCTTTAAGAAATCTTTCACGCAGGAGGACTGCACAAATCATTTGATCAACGTACTAATTCCGAAATGGGGGACATAGCAATAGGTATTTCCGGTGTAGAGAAGCAGCTGAGAGAGCTAAATACGAAAAAGTCTGCTGGTCCGGATGGAATACCAGTTCGGTTTTACAAAGACTATTCTGCGGCGTTGGCCCCCTACTTAGCTTGCATTTATCGCGAATCTTTAATTCCGCGCAAAGTTCCTAGTGATTGGAAAAAAGCGCAGTTGACTCCCGTTTATAAGAAAGGAAAGAGAACTGACCCACACAATTACAGGCCAATATCGTTGACATCAGTTTCATGTAGAATTTTAGAGCATATTCTCAGTTCGAATATAGTAAATTTCCTTGAAACGGAAAAGCTTCTTTCCATGAATCAGCACGGGTTTGGGAAACATCGTTCATGTGAAACTCAGCTTGCCCTTTTCTCACATGACATCTTGCGAGCCATGGATGAAGGACAACAGGCGGATTTTGTTTTTCTCGAGTTCAAAAAGGCGTTCGACGCGGTGCCACACTGCAGATTGCTAACAAAGATACAAGCTTATGGAATAGGTTCACAGATTTGTACTGGCTGGAAGACTTCCTAAGTAATAGAACGCAGTACGTTGTTCTCGACGGCGAGTGTTCATCAGAGACGAGTGTATCGTCAGGCGTGCCCCAGGGGAGTGTGATAGGACCGCTATTATTTTCTATCTATATAAATGATCTGATGGACAGAGTAAGTTGTAATTTGCGGCTGTTTGCTGATGATGCTGTGATGTATGGGAGGGTGTCGCCCTTAAATGACTGTAATAGCATACAGGATGACTTAGACAAAATTTCTAGTTGGTGCGAAGAATGGCAGCTAGCTCTCAATGTAGAAAATGTAAGGTGATGCGCATGAGTAGAAAAAACAATCCTATAATGTTCGAATACAGCATTAGTAGTGAGCTTCTTGATGCTGTCGCGTCGTTCAAATATCTAGTCGTAACATTGCAGAGCGATATGAAATGGAACGAACATGTAAGGACAGTTGTGAGTAAGGCGGACAGCCGACTTCGGTTTATTGGAAGAATTTTGGGAAGATGTACTTCACCTGTAAAGGAGACCGCGTATAAAACGCTTGTACGACCACGTCTTGAGTATTGCTCAAGTATTTCGGACCCGCAGGAAGACATAGAGGCGGTTCAGAGGCGAGCAGGTAGATTTGTTACCGGTAGGTTCGATCAATGCGCGAGTGTCACGGAAATGCTCCGGCAACTCAATTGGGGATCGCTGGAAGACAGACGACGTTCTTTTCGTGAATTTCTGTTAAGTAAATTTAGAGGGCCGATATTTGAAGCTGAGTGTAGTACGATCTTACTGCCGCCTATTTACATTTCGCGTAAAGATCACAAAGACAAGATAAGAGAAATTAGGGCTCGTACGGAGGCATATAGGCATTCTTTTTTTCCTCGTTTGGGAGTGGAATAGGAAAGGAAATGCCTTGTAGTGGTACTGTTTACTCTCCGCCACGCACCTTACGGTGAATTGCGGAGTATGTATGTAGATGTAGAAGACATAAATTTACCAACCTGTCGCTTGTCCGAAACAAGAGACAGTCTTCGAATAACTGCTGTGAGAATGTTCAACACACCACCCGCAGAAGTCAGATACGCTGGAGTGGTTCAAGAGGCAAATGACAGAAGACCTAAAACAAAGTCCACTATACTCATTGCAAGAATTCTTTGACTGTGTATACTGTTTAAATGAGAAGAAATTCTGTAAATTATTCTATTAAGAATGTAACTTTGACACAGTCTGTGCAGCCATGGTTGGTGAAAGACGCAGACCTGGTAATAAATGGTAATGACAGACTTCGGAATAGCCTCGGATGGAGGGAAGCTTCAGGTAAACAGAGAAAGTGACTTCTTATGAGAAGTGTTTATGGGCTGCTCTACAGTAGGCGCATTTTCTATGGTGCTTCGACAGATATTTGCAACTTCATTTTCGCTGTGGAGTCAACCCAAGTAAATACTACTGTGACTACCTTTTTACGATGTTTTGTGTCGACAGAAAGCGCCAGTTTGTGCCTTGTTTCAAGCAAAGTGGTTTTTAGTATAGCGCGATGTTCAGTTTACCAGTATGTAATAACAGGGGCAGTTATTACACGATGAATAACCAGTATTCCAGCAGCGTTTAAAATATCACTGCTGCAGAAATGGTTATTCATCACGTTTTACTGTCCGTGTTATTACGTAATGCTAAACAGAATATCGCAGCAGACTAATTCCGGACCGTTGTATCGAACATTCTTATTTATCACTCTAACGGACGGAACTGTAAAATCTGTTAAGGAAACTCCAGATGAGTCAAGAGATGCTGTAATATGGAGGGACACAAAAATAGAAATACAGGAGAGACGGAATACATGGAACAATAAATTTAAAGAATTTAACCTGAATGAAACTTTCACTCTGCAGCGAAGTGTGCGATGATATGAAACTTCCTGGCAGATTAAAATTGCCCGCGAAAGGCAAAGGTCCCAGGTTCGAGTCCCGGTTCCGGCACACAATTTTAATCTGCCAGGAAGTTTCATATCAACGCACACTCCGCTGCAGAGTGAAAGTTTCATTCTGGAAACATCCCTTAGGCTGTGGCTAAGCCATGTCTCCACCATATCCTTTCTTCCAGGAGTGCTAGTCTTGCATGGTTCGCAGAAGAGCTTCTGTGAAGTTTGGAAAGTAGGAGGCGAGGTACTGGCGGAAGTAAAGTTGTGAGGCGGCGTCGTGAGTCGTGTCGGGATAGTTCAGTCGGTAGTGCGCGTGCCCGTGAAAGGCAAAGGTCCCAGGTTCGAGTCCCGGTTCCGGCACACAATTTTAATCTGCCAGGAAGTTTCAATTTAACCTGCAGATCGGCAAGACGAATATTGTGGAGATGATAACAGAGAAGGAACAAGTTCAAACATCTGTTTCGAGGGAACAAAAATTGAATCAGTTTCTCACTTTCTATAGGTCGGAAATATATTGTCAAAAATTAACACCATTAAAGAAGAAATTCGAAATGGGATACTGAAAGCATCCAATTTATACAAGAAAGTTCGAAACTGGGAACTTACCTTGGAAAAATTACCCTGGGAGAAGGAAATTCCCCAAGCAGCAATGTTAACATTGTATCATACTTATTGAACCCCAATCCTTATGTATGGCATGAAAATAAGTACATTATTTTAAAAAGGCTACAGATGAAGCCCAGCAACAGAAATGAGATTTATCAGGACTATGAATCAAAGTAGAGGAGAGACAAGAAATGATAGAGAAACTGCTGGTATCAGGGTTCCTGTTGCCAAGATACTGGGGAAACGTAACTACAGTGGTAAGATCTTCTTTGGTTGCCTCTATCTACTCGTAGCAACAACGAATCACAAACATCTGCTGGAACGCAAAAAAAAAAAAAAAAAAAAAAAAAAAAAAAAGTTTCTGACAGCCCATAGGAGAGACACGCTCTAAACAGGTTGAAGCGAAATAGGCGCACTCGGGCTTCGCAGAGCGATTCCTCCCATGCCAGCAATAAAAACACGTCTCTCACAAAATTTTGCCCTGCTCATATTTCCGGCAGTAACTGAACGTCGAAGATTGAGATGGGTGTGTGTTCCATGCGTCAGTGGGTTTCAGAATTACACAATTACACCAACAAACTTCTTGTGGATGAATAAGGCGTATTGAGAAATAAAATGAGCATAGTAACCCATGCCCGAAAACGCCATTCGACGGCGCTACGGAGAGTTCAAGTTCCAGGCACCAGCGCCTGGACATCCCCTCCAGAGACCTTTCACGCGTCTAGCAGTATGGGGTGAAGCGCCATCCTGCATAAAAATCGTACGTTCCAGCAGGTGTTTATCAGCCAGGCTGGGGATGATGCGATTCTGTAACATATCGGCGTACCTCTCCCCCGTCACGGTAGTAGCACAGACAAATATATACAGACGGGAAACCTCCGTAAGGGCCCAGTCACACGCTCAGGGGTGCAGCGAGGGAGGGTTACCAGCAGTTCCGTAAGATGTCCCATGATGGCGCTGCGGTCAGAAGCAGCCCTTTAAAACTGGCCAGAGCAGGCGGCAGGTAGCGGCTGTCTCCACCACCACCTCCCCTAAAACGCCAGCAAGCCTGACACAGCCGTGGCCTTGTGGCAGGCGGCACGAGCTCTCCCCTCAGCCTCCCCTCCACGCTACCCTCTGACGTGCGAGAGGCACCCTCAGAAGCGCCTCTAGTGTGATCTACCGGTACCAAGCCAGGAAACCACCTGACATCTACTGGCATCTTACGGAACTACGAGGAGAGCGTAGGACAGTGGTTTAGAGGGGGTTTCTTCTCTGTATATGTGGTAGTAGTTACACAACCAGAATCACGCAGTTCGCCGCGGTGGAATAGCCGAGCGGTCTAAGGCACCTCGCTGTGGAGCGTGCGGTTGCTCGCCGTCGGAGGTTCGACTCCTCACTGGGGCATGGGTGTGTGTGTGTGTTGTCCTTAAGTTAGTTTACCTTAGTTTAAGTAGTTTGTAAGCTACGGACTGATGACCACGTAGTTCAGTCAGATAGATTTACAAACATTTGAACATTTTCATGCAGTTCCTCGAAGAAGAAAGCCCGATAATAATATACGTGGTTCTAATAAACCCCCTCGTCATTCCAAGCAGATGTGTCAAATTTTACCTCTCTATCTACGTTATTCCATGATGTATTAAGTTTTCCAATTTATACTGACTTTTGATCACCCGGTACATGGACTGGACAAATGTATAGGGTATACTTGAATATTAATTGTGTTATGGCGTAAAAGGAAGGCAGCGTCAGCGGTTACCGCTTTATTAACCTGACGATATTTACAAAAATCATGAAAAAGTGCTCTTAATAATACTGTTAAATAACTTTTTGTATAATAAATGAAACTTAATCCGTGTAGCATTAGTTTTATACTGATACTTAATTAATGTCGACAACCAGTTTCACACTGTAATAATTGCAGCTTCATTTGGGTACTTGTTATTTCACAGGGCCATAAGAAAATGACGCACCCCCAACATTCTTAGGACAGAAATCTGATGGAAGGATAATAATGTCCTAGTTTGGGAACCTGCAAAAATGGTTTGATGTCACGTCATCTGATGTATTTAAGACCAAAGCTATCTAAACTAAAATAGCCATGATGATAGGCGACCTCCGAAATGGAGACGGTGGATGAAGAAGAATATTCTTAGCTTTAAGTACTTTCTACGTCACTAATAGCGTGGCTTGTGAATCCAATACAGGGTGTCCATTTTAATTTATCATAGCTTTTGCTGGTGTTACAGCACACTTTTATCGAGGACATTAATCAGTTTATCCATTCAAGACTACATTTCACAATGTTCAAATGTGTGTTAACCTTTTTGACCAAAGTGCTACGGTCCTCAGTCACTACTTAAACTCACGTCAACACACATACCTATGCCCGAGCGACGACATGAATATCTGGCGGGAACAGCCGCCCAGTCCGTAGCGTGGCTCCTTAGACCACGCGGTCATTTCATGCAGCTACCAATGGCTTCATTATTAAATTTACTTATTGACGTACAAAGGGCTTATAGCTAGAAAGTAATCTTCTGATGGCCCTATCTTCTTCTTTGTCTCGCATGCTGGCGGGGTCCGCTGCTTTAGCTCACTGTCGCTATTTCCTACGATCTTGTGCCTAGTCAGGGTAGAGACCTGAGATCTTGAGATCTTCAAGCTGCCTTGGTCTACCTACTGGCCGTTTCCCCATTTACGTTTAAGTTAAAATCAATTTTGGCCACTGTTGTTTCATCTGCTCTAAGGACATGCCCATACCACCGAAGGCGGCTTTGTCTTAACTTATTTGCACAATAAGTGTAACACCGTACTGCCTACGAACTTCATTGCTTGTGACGTGGTCGTACAGCGTTAATCGTGACGTCCACCTGAGCATCTTTGTTTCCATTACAGCAAGTCTTCGCTCCACTTCTTTTGTCGAAGACCAGCATTCAGCCCCATACAGTGCTATGTTCCTTCACACAGTACTCCAGCGCAGACGGTTGGAAAGCATTCGGTTAAGAGCTTTCGTAGATATAAGATTTTGAACACTACGTTAGACAGAGGTGTAAGAGGAAATACAGGAGGAGACGGTGCAAAAGGAGATGAGAAGGAGAAGAGGAGATGATGCACGGGTAGAAGAGGAGAGACGGATAAAGAGAGGGAGAACAAGGCTTGGAAGAGGGGGAACAGAAGGAAGCGTGGAGTATGGGATGTACTCTATATCCAACAGAGGTGTGATGTTGGGCATTTTGCTCTTTCGTATTCGGTCGAGTGTGCCGCGCTCGGGTTGGCTTGTTGGGATACGTATTCCTGGAGCGGGAAGGCTGTTGGAAGAACTAGTCTCACATTAATTTAGTCATCCTGTACACAAATGTACCTGCATTGTAATATTAATGCTTTAGACAAAAATAAATAAATAGTCATAAAATACGGAATAAATAATTGGAAGCATTTAAAAGTCTCACACGTCAAATTAGTTGTTCTGTAAAATCTTCATGTCATTCACTGTCGCAGGCGATTTTGGTCGACGCAAATTTAATTCCAACCATCTTTATATTGCTGCAGGCCTCGCAGAGGATACCGTGCTCACCGGTGCGGTTCCTTTAGGGCGATGCTTGTCCACGGTTGGTCGAGCTGATCTCTACGAGTATACGACAGTAACTCGGGCGTCCGATCCTTGATTGTCGTGAGTGCACTCGTGCTCTCCGATAATCCATTTGTAGTCTGGGGCAACGTCCCGGATATAAATTAAATTGGTCCCAATTCCCCGGTCCCGACCAAGGTTTTCGGGAGGTTTTTCCTTGGTTGTAAGGGGTATGCCGGAACTGGTAAGCCCCTCCCACTTATTCCCAATTGGGATCCCCCTTTGCCCCACTATCAGCTTGTCTGATAATTGGCTGAATAGAACCGCGACTCTTTATGGGCCGGATCTCAAACAGCCCGCTCCACTCCTCGGAGTGGAGAATGAAAAGAATAAGGTGTGTGTATTTCTGCTGGCAGATGGACGCAGAGGGTACCAATCTCCAGGGCGCCCCCCTGGCTGAAATCCCATAGGCCCATGCCCGAATCTTATCTGTTTCATTGCTTTTGAGAAACCTCAAATTTCGAGAAAACAAAGAACCGCGACTCTTTATGGGCCGGATCTCAAACAGCCCGTTCCACTCATCCACTCGTCGGATAAAGTTTTATTTTTTATGCTATATAACTCGTGAGCAAAAAAATAAAAAGATGGGATGAAACAAATATGATAAGGCGAATGTAGCAGTCAGAGATAAAGCTATATGGACACTGAGATTATTCTCTACTGCAACCGGTTGCTGCCGAGAAAAACATTCGTACCGGTATGTAGGTAGAATTTTCTGAACACGGATGATTAAAACCACACGAGGTTCCGATACCTAGTCCTGACTGCTAGTAATCGCTTTGGTCTCCTTCAACGTTTGATTAAGCTAAGCTCGTGAGAATTCCTTTGGTTTTCCAACGCAATACTGACGCCACTGAGTTAGACCTTTTTACAAGTTAAAATATTAGTTTGACAAACAGATGCACGTGATGGACAAATTGTGTGATTTCAAAAGATCAAACGTTGCTCTGAATTGTGGCAGGTTGAACTGAAAAGAAAGAAAATAGAAATCACACACTTATAATATTTGTAATTTCATAATGCTCTGTATATGAGAACTGTATATCCATCGAACACTCCCTGATCTGCTTTTGTCTCTTTTCGTTCCACTCTTTTGTCCAAATCGTCTTCCCTCCCCACTCTGTCCAACACTTCCTTTTCCTCTTCATTTCCCCCTCCCACCTCTTTGTCCAGCGGATCTTTCTCTATCTCTTTCTGGGCATCTCCACTTCCTCCATCATGCTCTTCCTGTTCAACCCTTCTTCACCTATCTCTACGTTAATTTTCTCCTCTACCTCCTGTTACAGCGGTGTCCGACTTATTATGTTATGTATAAATTCTTGTCTCTATCAAAGTTCTTGGCCAAATGCTTTGAAATTTTGATGCAACAGTACATTGTTATATGTGTTTTTTCTTTGTGCGTAACTTTTTAATATATGAGGTTTATCCGAGGTGCGATTATTGCTACTTGAAAAACAAGCATATTTCCATAGCAACTCATGTCCGCATCCCTTAAGCCGTCCTCTCACGGGACGTGGAAACGCACGTGCAGAAGTGATGACGCCGCAGCGTGGAATTTCACGTTCCACTGCCCTGCGAAGCGTGGAATGAAGGATCCAGCATGTTAGAATTTTGCTTCGTGGAGTGGGACGTGGCCAATGAGATGCGGCCTGGTTTTCACGTGACAATCAGAACTTTTGAGCCGCCATATTGCAAACGGAACTCCGTATTTAGTGCCTTGTTTCGTTGTAGCGTACGGTATATGAATATAATCTTTTTGAAAGCGTCATAATATTGAAGAACTTTTGAAAAGGCGTCATTTTAGATACGCGTTGTTACAATAAATTACGGGAAATGACATTTTCATAGCTTTAAAGGTTCTCATATTTAACGTGTGTCAGTGTTATAATTTGTATTACGTGAAAGAATATCGTTCCTTTGCTACGCTATAACGCATCAAAGAGGCGCCTTTGTGATGCCATGTCATACATAAATATTACAACATGTTTTAGAAGTATAGTGTATGTGAATTTTGAAACGCCTCCATCAGAGCAGGAAGAGCGTACTTGGTAACTTCGCGAGAAGTGGAGCAGAGATTGCTATGGAAACAGGTTCGCGTCTGTGCACTTCCGAAACATTTTTATTTTTTCCTTTTTTGTTTCCTTAACGTTTCTGGTTCCTTCTTGCTAACTGAAGTATAGTATTCGATATTCGTTGTTATTTCGTTTTAAGCTGACTTATTAGTGTTGTGGCTAGGTCACGAGCTGCGGAGGAAAAGAGATGTAAATAATAGGTTTGCACCTACACACTCCCAGATATTTTTAACGATTTGTTTCAATTACGGTGTATGTAACTTATTTTTTATTTAATACAATTATAATATTCGGTATTCGAAATTATTTATTAGAAACAAGAACGAACTTTGTCCACGAGATGATTTGTTGAGTTTTTCGTTCTAGGCCACTCGGTTTTCCTCACGGTGTTTGAATTAAGTGGCAGTTCAGTACACCGTAGGAATAGTCGAGTTTCATAGTGCAACGTGAACATGGCTAGCGCGTGTTTACTGAAGCAGATGCAATGTTCACGTACAATACTAAAAGCAAACATATCACAACGAACTATGTAGAGCTGAGACGTTGTTCCGCATGTATAAGTAAAATGTATTGGTCAGAACATCTCCGAATATGCAGAATATCTACAATGTGGAAAATGGGAATATAAGAGCAAGACAACTGGAGCTGGTGCAAATGATTTATTTTGCCGTCGACAATTTTTTAAAGTATTTTTAGCAAAAGTAATTTTACTATTCTCAGCCGCTTTCGGATAAATGTACCGTCTTTGTGTTTCTTGAAGAAAAAAACTGCAATTTCTGTAAGAGAATTGCATGCCACATGCAAGCATAAGAAAGCTTTTTTTTTTCTCCATCTTTGTGAAGACAATGATCTACGCACCAGCCGGCAACGGGCGCTGGAGAGCACTGCAGTCGCAAATCACGATGAGCAGCACGTTGTGTTCCGTGGGCCTGCGCCACGTTGGGACAACACGTCTCGTGTGAGGACGGCTGTCTACCTAGCTACAGCACGCTCTGACACGACCTGCTACATCCCACGGAACTCAACATGCTGCTCATCGTCATTTACGACCGCAGCGCTCTCCACGGCCGTTGCGGGCTGGTGCGTAGGTCATTGTCTTCACAAAGATAGATGTGCGTAAAATTACACGGCATCTGTTAGCGAACGCCGAAAAAAAACTGAATACTGTAGCTTTCTTATGCTTGCACGTTGCATGCAATACCCTTCCAGAAATTGTAGTTTTTTTCTTCAAGAAACACAAAGATGGTACTTTAACTGAAAGCGTTTGATAATGATAACAAAATGTACGACTAAATCACTTTTGGAAAAATATCATTAAAAAAAAAACAGTAAACGGTGAAATCCTTCATCTGCGCCAGCTCCACTTGTCTTGCTCTCTTATATTGCTATTTTTCACTATGTACATGTTCTGCATATCCAGATGTTTACTTGGGCATTCCTTCGAAGGTAATAAGTTCTGCCTGATACAATCTACTGGTCCATACACGCGGGACAACGCCTCAGTTGGACGATGTTCGTTGTGATAATTTTTGCTTTGTACGTAACACTTTTGCTCCTTTACTTCATCTGCTTCCATAACGACACTGTCTCTGCACTGTGAAACTTAATTATTTAAGCACTGTACTAAACTGCAACGTAATTCAAACACCGTGACGAAAACCGAATGACGTGGGGTACTCTCTAGAAATTTATTGGTACCTGTTCCCTTGCACGAAATACTCAAAAAGTTATCTCGTGGGCAGAGTTCGTTCATGTTTGTAGTAAATAACGTCGAATACTGGTTGTTACAATTATATTAAATTAACAAATTAAAAAAATTAAAATTTGTTTACATGATAAATCAATCAAATCTGAAGGCCGTAAACTCCACAAAATGCCTAGGAATTACAATTACTTCTGACTTAAATTGGAAAGAACACGTAGATAATGTCGTGGGAAAGGCGAACCAGAGACTGCGTTTTTATAAACCGTAATTAAACCAAATCGTTAAAAACATATCCATGAGAGTGTAGATGCAAACCTGTTATTTACATCTCTTTTCCTCCGTAGCTCGTAATGCTAACCACCACGCTAATCCGTCGTCTTAAAAAGGAATAACAACGAATATCGGATATTACACTTAAATTAATAAGAAAGAACCAGAAACATTAAAGAAACAAAAAAGGATTTTTTTTTTTTTTTTTTTTTTTTTTTTTTTTTTTTTTTTTTTTTTTTTTTTTTTTTTTTTAGAAGTACGGTGTCGCGAACCCAAGTTACTCTCAAACGTGGACTCTACAGGTTACCGCGCTGCGCTACGAACTACGCTATTTCTCCTCGGTAGAAAGAGCACTGTATTTATGATATACTATGCACCTAAAACATGTTGTAATGTCTTATTTATGACAAAGTATCATAAAGACGCTCCTTTGATAGAATGACGTTGAACCGTAGCATAGGAACGATATTCTTTCACAGCATACAAATTATAACACTGACTAACGTTTAAATACGATATCCTTTAAAGCTATGAATATATAGTTTCCGATAATTTATTGTAACAAATCATACCTAAAATAATGCGTTTTCAAAAGTTCTTCAATTTTCTGGCGATTTATAAAGATTATAAATCATACGCTAAAATGAAAGAAGGCACGAAATACGGAGGTCCGTTTGCAATATGGCGGCTCAAAAGTTCTGCTTGTCACGTGGAAACCAGGTCGCTTCTCATTGGCCACGTTCCACTCCACGAAGCAAAAATCTAACATGCCTGAAACCTTCATTCCACGCTTCGCAGGGCAGTGGAACGTGGAATTCCACGCCGCAACGGCACCACGTCCTCCTCCACGTGCGGTTCCACGTCCCGTGAGAGGACAGCATTAGCGCACGCCGCTAGGCGTGGTTGAATAACGACGCGCGCCGCCAAGAGGGTAGGCACACCACATGCCGTACATGTCGCCACAGTAGCGGCACTGCAGGCAACGTCTTCAGTGTATTTGTAGCAGAAGGCTAAATGAGAAGTCGCCTTGAAGTGCTATAACGTTTGTTTGACACAGTCACAAAAAGTGCTAGAAAGTATGCCATCTTGTTTGAATGCACGCCGTGCAGCGAGACTCACCCCGTTTACATGAGCTCCCAAAACCGGATTTCGTAAACCGATTTCGCAATTCCGCTTTTGGTTGGTCATGTAAACACTCCAAAATCGATTCTGGAAATCCACTTCTCTAAAGCGGTTTTCCAGTTCCACAATCGATTTTCATGCCCATGTAAACGCAACCGTTTTTGAAGCGTTCTTAGCTTGTCAGATTGTGTTTTCTTGGTAAGAATTTTCGTCACATATGGATAGAGAGATATTTTCTAATGTGAAATAAAAGTATTAATATTAGAGTGATCATGAATCTGTGTATTTATGTAAAGAAAAATAGTGATTATGCTGACTAAATCGGGGACTGAATCAGCTGTTTTTCAGCCCCCATCTTAAGCGGACTGGGAAATCCGATTCAGGCTGTCATGTAAACACGACAGCGAAAAACGGTTTACGAAAATCGGTTTTCTTCTTCCGGAAGATGTGTTACATGTAAACGTAGTGACTGCATTGAATGTCGCACTCTCTCAAACACTCCTGGCGAAGCGGATATTGCATGGGAGGGCGCCATAATTCGTTCTATCAAATCTTCATCAATGGCTGTTTCGCAGACAAAAGATTTCTGGTCGAGCGTGCAGGCCACGCCACCGGCCCACTGTACCCTATCCAGTTCTCACCAAAGGTTTCATCCAAATCCATTCGCACTGCATGTGCAACGTGCGCAGATGCACCACAGTGTTGGTACCACATTGAGTGCATCATTTTCCATTAACTCTGGCAGAGCTTCTCGTAAAAAGGTCAGGTAGACGCTTGCGCTCAATCGGAGGCGTAACATGTATCGACCGACCAGGCTTATCAAGTCAGCCCAAATGCTGACGGCGAAGAGATGTTGAGGACCACGAACAAAGGTGCCGTGCGGATTTTCCCTTGGCCACACGTGTTCATTGCGGCTGTTGAACATACTATCTCAACCGTAAAAATTACACAGTTCAGAAATTCAGATTGAATGACACACTTTTACAAAAATCACTGGCAGAATTCAATTCGACGTGAAAAATCGTCTCGTTTAGGGCTTGAACCTATTAAAGGCAGTAGGGGTGCAAATCATCTTCATGCCACACAAGCTAAATCGGCCGGCCGCAGTGACCGAGGGGACTGCGGCGCGTCAGTCACAGTCTGCACGTCCGCTACGGTTGGGGGTTCGAATCCCCCCTCGGGCATGGATGTTTCTGTCGCCTTTAGTATAAGTTAGTTCATAAGTAGCTTGTAAGTTTAGGGACTGATGACCCCGCAGTTAAGTCCCTTAAGCTTAACAAACATTTGAAAATTTTGAAGCTAAATCGTAGAATGGCTTACACCCATTTTTCGTGCAAACACCGCAAGCCTGTTGAGGATGTGCCTTCCACCAGTGCTAATGCTTCCCTTTCAAACCTTGGTGTACGCAAAGTATGTTGACGACCGCGTCCGTCGGGCCTTCGCACCTTTAACACAAAATGAATACATCTGGTAGGACTTAGTCACATGTGCCACTACGAGAACGTGCCATTGGGAAACTTACCTTAAGTGAACCAGTCCCTCTTACGGACCTGTGGATGGCAGTAAATAGGCGTGGATCTGGCAACGACGATTCGAAAACCGCTGAAAGTGGAGCAGCATGAGCATTTCCATCAGCCACTCTGTAAGAACAGTTTATGTCTGCTCTTTCCGTCCAAGAATAGCGCTCCATTTCCTGTACGCTCCACACAATAACAAAGAGTTTCCCCGTTTCATGACAAACGAACGCAGGGCGAACTAGACTCTGCAGTGTGCACAAGTTCTGCCATCTATGCAAAAACTATGAAACAGGCATGTGAACGACCAAAAGCAACGTGTTCACGTCCCAGTAAATGGAGGAAAACCGTAATGCTGTTCCGCCTGGAATGTCTGCAACTATGTCGACTACAGCGTTTGCAAATAAAGGTCATAAACCTTCAACCCGACGTCTCTTTTACCTTGGTGTCACAAAAACTTTGAAAACGTTGCTCTGCACTGCCGTTACTGTGATGACTCGAATGGGATGTTGTTTAACTACCCTCTTGCCGGCGGGCGACGCTGTACAACGACGCCTAGCAACGTACGCTAAGGGGTGCGGGCATGGGTTGCTATGTGAGAAATGCTTGTTTTGACTTACTCTACCAGGCATTTCATTTTCTACATTCATGTTAGATACTACCGTATGACTTTTATAGTAGGGAAGCGTTGTTGCCAAAAAAATAATAATAATAATAATAATAATAATAATAAAATAAAATAAATAAATAATTTAAAAAGTTACATGCATGTGTAGGTTATATGTAACATATTAAAGAAATTAGTGTCTAAAAACCTTCCTGTCTTAGAATGCAACGCTAACTTTGATAGCGATGGGTGAACAACTTTCAGAGATTAACAGTTTTGCAAAAACAAACATTTACATTTTATAACGTTTCCCAATTATGAAAAATACATTACACATATAGCAGGTGGTGTTTCTGAGTGTAGTAAATAAATTTGTACTAAATCAAATGCAATATTATGTAAAAATGCCAAAGCGATACAAGAGTCGGAAGGGGTAGTACCAGAGAAAATAGCGATGTTGAACACACGGTCTGGAATGAAGTCGACGTTCTAAAACATCACAAAGGCGTTCCATTCGGCTTCAGGACGAGACTTTAGGTAGACTAATCAATTTTAGCAATGTTACTGTCCATAAACCATTGCGGGACAATTGGTGCTTTATAACAGTTCAGGGTGTACTACGATTCCAATAATCATCGTCTCCAAACTGTTCCTTTACCGTGTGCAGTACACAGTGCTGTAAAATTTCATACCTTTCCAGTTTTAGCGTTATCTTAACCACAACAAGGGGACCTCACCTCAATCAAGAAAATCTCCCATTTATAAAATCAACATCTCCGACGTGCCAGCTGACAAACCCAACCCCTCCATCGGAATGATACAGGGCATCTCGTGTTGTACTACTGCAAACCACTCGTTTCTAGTAGTCACCTGTTCAGTGGTGTCTCTCTTTACACCGTATCATGCGGCACGTAGCATAGACTACAGAAACGTTTGGTTTCTCAGAGGCTGCACGTCCCAACAAACCGACATACTGTCAACTCGATTCTATGACCAGTCGACCATATTATGACGACGCTGGCTTTTGCAGATACACAGACACTGCAGCCGGCCCAGGAGACATTGTCGGTGCTCAGTAGCAGGAGTACCTCTCAACGACTCTGACTCATACTTTTATGAAGAACATTGATACGTGTAATGGTACCGAACTTGCACGATACCTCAGACAACATTATCCGCGGTGGAGTAGCCGAGCGGTCTAAAGCGTCTCGCGGCGGAGCGCGCGGTTGCTCGCCCTGAAGGTTCGAGTCCTCCCTGGGACATTGGTGTGTGTGTTTGTCCGTAGGTTAGTTTACCTAGGTTTAAAGTAGTTTGTAAGCTACGGACTGATGACCACGCAGTTTAGTCCGATAGATTAAAAAAAAGGATAACATTATATTGCACATCCGTCGCAGATACGACTAAGGCTACTACCCTTACAACCAGTCGCAGCTGTCGCAGAGGTTCATTTTACCTTGGCACTGCCTTTGGCACTTTCTCCCCCCTCCCCCGCCCCCTACCCCCTCTGGCCTTAAAATCGCTGCGCTTCGTTCATTTTTAGTTCACTGTTTATCTCCCGTTGGGCCGTATTTAATAGATAATCACCTGGACCAGGCAATATCAATATGGAGTTTCTGAAGTATGGTGGTGACAAAATTGTGAAACTGATTACGCGGCAATTCAATGAAATGTTACATGGAGATTCTATGCCCAAGTAGATGAAACTAGGCTATATTAGTACCATATTTAAGAAAGGGGATCGCAAAATTTGCTCGAACTATCGAGGAATTTGTGTTACAAACACATTAATGAGAATTTTTGGGAAAATATTAAAAACAAATTGGAAAAAAAATTTAGAACCCAAGAAGAACAATGCGGTTTCACAGCCGGTAGATCATGTGGACTGTGTTATGCATCGCAAGACCAAGCGCCGTTACTTTATATTTCTGATGTGAGCGCAATTAGTGCTGTTTAGTTGTTATTCACTGTGAGATTTCACTAGTAACTGAAAGAATACTAACGATTCTTTGGTGCAAAAAGTTGAGAAACATTCATAAATAAATATATTTTAAGAACAAGTAATAATTAGGTCTCCATTATGTCAGTTATGACATATGGCGCTTGGACTAGTGATGCATAACACCGTCCATGTGCAGACCATATTTTCACATTACGACAGAATTTGGAGAAACATAGCGAAAAATCGAAAAATGTAGCATTTATTTTTATAGATCTAGAAAAAGCGTACGATACTATTCCAAGAAAACTACTCAGGAGAGCACTACATATGGCAGACATAAATACTTCCTTAATTAAAATAATACAACAGATGTATAAAGACAACATTAGCCAAGTGAAAATTGGCAATACACTTTCACATAAATTTAGAAAAAGCATAGGTCTGTTGCAACGCTGTCCCATCTCCCCAACATTATTTAAAATCTATATAGATATTTGCCTTAGAATGTGGTCCCGGAAATGTAATAGTATGGGTTTAGAAATTAGAGATGGAGTTTATCTACATCATTTATTATTTACTGATGATCAAGTTGTCATAGCACAAGAAGGGGAGGATGCAAACTACATGTGTAATCAACTAGCAATAGCAAACAAAATTTGGGGTCTGTAGATTAAAGATAAAAAAACAGAATACTTGACTAACTGTACATAGAGGGAAAGAAAATTTTAAAAAAATTGACACTTTCTGTTACTTGGGATTCATTTTAGAAATTGAGGGAAAATCAGACTTAGTAATTAATAATAGAATTAGCAGTGAACGAAAGGTCATTGGGATGCTGAACTCAGTCCTATGGATCAGAAGTGTAATGAACAGAAAAAGAGATAAATAAATGTACATTAGAGAGTGTATTTGTGCATGGACTGGAAACCTGGACCGTTAACCGGAAACAGAATCAGAAACTACAAGCTTCAGAGATATCTGGAGAAGATGGGCCAGAATTTCCAGGAAAGAAAAAAAGATGAAACACCGAAGTAATAAAGAGGATGGAAATAAAAGAAAGAGTAGATGAAGTGATGGTTAGAAAGAAATTACAATGGTATGGACATGTAGGCAGAATGGAGGAGACCAGATTACCGAAACTGGTACTGGAGCGGCAATCTGAGGGGAGAAGAAGAAGAGGACGGCCTGTGACCACCTGGCTGTAAAATGTGCAGCTCACAATGAGGAGACTGGGCGCAGAAGAAGACGCACAAGATCGAGACACCTGGAGGAATATGTCGAATACTTTCTTTAAGACCATATGTACTAGGTGTACTCATTTCCGGGTTAATTGTTACGTTGTAGGTAAACCTCTATAATGAGGAAAATCTCAATAAATGAAAAAAATAATCATATCCATATGAACGAACAACATCACAGACAGAAGCGAATATAGCTTACGATTTTTTTTGGGGGGGGGGGGGGGGAACTAATGTAAAGATAAGTAATTTTAAATAGACACCCCATTATATTTTGAATCACTTTTCCTACTCATATTCAAGAATAATTTGCGCTGAAGCCCCTTTTACTTTACCGAAATCAAGCTTTTTTTAAATTTTTGACATTAGATCATAGAAATGTAGCTATTTTTTTCTTCATTATTTCGGGATGGGGGGTGGGGGCTCGTCCCCCCTCCCCTTATATACGCTCCTGATCACAGACGAGATCTCCTCGACAGGAATACTAACAAATGTAGACGTGACAGGAGGCCTTCTGTAATGGTCGCCATGCTAGTGCGGGAGTGGAGGGGCTCTACTCATTCTTTTACATCAGGGCCTCCGACACAGCAATCGTATTCAGATAACACCGGTACGGTACGCCCGATTCGTACTATTTTGGATAGACATTTGTAAATTGCTTAGGCCTTTCGGAATAAATCTCTAATGTATTTGGTGGAAGTGACTCAAAATCTACGACGATAAGATCCGTTTTATCGAAATGGACCAGGAGGGAGTTTCTCTTCATTCTCTGTATTGTTAATATAAATTTCTGGCCACAAAAATTTTAAGTGGTTTCAGGCATTCTTAACACTTCTGATGTATGTAACCGCTGCAGCATCTTGTCTGAGCCCTAATATTGTGGGTGTATGTGCTCTTTTTTTATTTATTTTAATTTATTTTTTATTTTTAGATTCGAAATGAGCAACTAGGATCACGAAACAGATTCAGTTCCTCTTCTTTCGTTGTTGTTTCCTGTTATCCCAATACTACTTCATCTTCTCCCCATGTTGTCTTTTTCTTTCTGCTGTCCATGTTGTTCCAGATTCCTTATTTTTTCTGCCTTGAAAGCCTTCTAAATTTGGTACTTTTATTCCTAAAAGTGTTCCTGTCTTCTATTTCTGATTCTGTAATGTTGTTTCTTTCTAGATCTTTTTTTACTTCTGTGATCCATGCTATTGTTGATTTTTTTAGTCAGCCTGTTCATTCATTCGTAAGAGATGCCCAAAGAAGATTAATCTTCGCTTTGCCATTACTTCTGATATTTTCTCTTTATTTTCATAAATGTCCTTGTTGCTTCTCATTTTCCAACCATCTGCCATTTCTATCGCACCCATTATTTTCCTAATAATCTGTCTTTCAAGAACATCTATTCCGTCCATCTTGTAGTTCGTAGATAAGCATTCACTTGCATAGAAACATTCCCGTCTTACTACAGTGTCATGTTATTATTATTATTATTTTCCTAAGGGACCAAACTGCTAAGGTCATTGGTCCCTAAAGGCCCCTACACACGTTCCGACTTGTTGGGACTAATTTATCGGCGGTCCGATAAATATGACGTGTTGAGGCGCTTCCCGACCGACTTTTCATGTCGAATGGTTGATCGGGCCAGGCCGTCCAACATCCGACACCCCCCCCCCTCCTCTTGACGAGGCCTTACAACTGGCCGTGGCTACCTCACACCGAGAGGCGGCGGCCGCCATCTGACTGGCTGTCCGCTGGGGCACGCCCACCGCCTCGTAGCGGCCGGCCAGTCAGCTAGCGTCCGCGGCCTTTTGGTGTGACGTAGCCACGGCCAGTTGTCAGGCCTTGTTGACTCCACCCGACAAATTGTGCGCTACCCGATCGACTTCCTGCCTACGATCGTCTACTGTCTGTACAGCGAACAGTCGAAAACAAAAACAGTTGGTCTGGACGTTCAAAAATGTTCAAATGTTTGTAAAGCTTATGGGACTTAACTGCGGGGTCATCAGTCCTTAAACTTACAAACTACTTATAAACTAACTTATACTAAAGACAACACAAACATCCATGCCCGGAGGAAGGATTCGAAACTCCAACGCGGGAGGCCGCGCGATCCGCAACGTGGTGCTCCTGACCGCTCGGCGGTCGGAACGTGTGTATAAGCTGTGTAACTCGACTTCTTTATATTGATTTTGGTTTGGTGGTACGTCGTCGTGGATGAAATGGCTCTAAATTTTATTTGGCTTGCCTGTATGAAATGTAGGTTGGTGTGCCTGATAATCTTTCGTAATAAAATACTATCTTTTATTTAACTTGATACACTGCGTCGTATTTATCTTTTTTCTGAACCTATATGTTAATTTAATGATTGAACATGAAGATTCTTTTTCTCTGGGGCTTCTAATTTCATAACATAATATTTAGAATTTTTTTTTTTTTTTTTTTTTTTTTTTTTTTTTTTTTTTTTTTAATTTCCGGTAGTTCATTTATGTCGTAGCCAGTTACAAAAGAAATAGTTTATGCCTGATTTTATCTTGGGATTGACCTTGCAGATTAGATTGTAGGTAAATTTCCTTTCACTACGTAGCCGATAAATTATTCTTCCACATATATTTAGCGATCTATTGAAAATCGAAGATATTATCCATGCGACAAAGGGTTCTAAGTACTGGCTGTTTTTAAAACAACTTTAAAATCTCACTCGCTTCTATATTCTTCCAAATCACACAATTTACAATAAATGCACTTGCACAAAAACTCAGAGGAGCTAAAGTTAGCCGGCCGCGGTGGCCGAGGGGACTGAGGCGCTTCAGTCACGGTCTGCACGGTCACTACGGTCGGGGGTTCGAATCCCCCCTCGGGCATGGATATTTGTGCCGTCCTTAGTTGTAGGTAGTTCATAAGTAGTTTGTAAGTTTAGGGACTGATGACCCCGTAGTTAAGTCCCTTAAGTAAGTAGAAAGCTAAACCTTTTGACAGCAATGCTCAGCGCTTGTTCTATATTGTCTAAACTTACTGTTGTCCTTAATTTTCTCTTCAATTGTGTGACCCAGTTCATCAGTAACCAAAGATGATCGCCCACTTCGTCCTTCATCGTGCACGTGATCACGTCCTTCATTGAACAGTCTGACCCACCTGCTAATTGTTGAATCACTCATAGGATTTTGTCCGTAAACCTCGCAGATTTGCCGATGAATTTCCTTTGGTTTAACTTCCTTTGCATTTAGAAAACGAATCACAGATCTGATTTCACAAGCGGTGGCATTTTCAATTACGGCTTACATAAAGAAGCATGTGCGTGTCCTATTCCTAATTTTTCTTGCTACTTTGTTCTTATTTTAATGCTAGCTTATATGCCCGTGCTTTGCAACGGTTGTTAAAGAAGGGCATGTGCGTATCCTGGCTTTTTAAGGTTCCACATGTCACTCAGTAAAAATCCTTGTTGCATCGCTCTATCAATAAGTTCAGTTGTTCTAGCCAAGATGTTAATTGTTAGTAAAAGTCTTTGTCCGAAACGATGTATCTTCATAAAGATGTCAGATGTAAGTAAAAGTCATCCTCCGAAACTATGTATCTGCATAAAGTTTTTGATACAAAATGAAAGATGCCAAAAGAAGCAAAGAAATGTCGTTAAGTATTTAATACACAAAGCTAAATCAGTAACACTATGTTCAATGATTGTTGCGCGCGCATTGCTGACTGGGTAGCCGTTGGGGCACGACCCACTATGCCGAAGCAGCGATCCAGTCAGCTATGCGCGCGCGACCTACTCTGCCTGACGTCACACGAGAGCGCCGCGGCCTTCTCTCTAGGTGTTTATGGTACTACCCCATAGTTATTTCACATCAGCGGCGTCTGTTAGTTCTTTGGTGCACTACAGCGCCTCTATCGCTTATTTGCTGTACTATGCCATCCATACTTCAAGTATAGCCTACATCTAAATATCTTTCCGAGATCTCAGTTTTATGAAACGAAGTTGCTCCATGCAAATCCGTGAAGTAGTTTAGGCGATTAGGTGTTTCTAATAGATGAACACACAGTTACTGAAAACACTTAAGATTACGACGTATCTTTTTTCCGTGATCTGATTTTAATGAAATCGTGCCTGCATGTTGCCCCAATCTTATTTCAAGTTTCCTGTGAAAACCGCGTAAAAATGTGTCAATAGATTTTTTAAAAATATTTTTGCGAAACGTGTTACAAATAGGCATATCTTCATGAATATGACGTAACTTACATCAGTGATATTCGCAATTTTAAACATTTATTTCATGATCATTCATATCTCGTGACAATGTAGGCCTACTGAGGCATGGAAAGCTGAAATATAATAAGTCATAAGTATTTCATCAATGAAGTAGAAACATAACTGAAAACAATTATTATTCTTACGGTTGGCTCTCTTTCCGCTAGATGCACTATTGTCGCTCCAGGGGTGAGACTTCAACTTCCATAGCAGTTGTACGTATATTTTAGACAGTGATCTCTGTATGTAATTGTATCAGTTTCATATTCATTGTGTTGAATCCTATCTATTAGTTTTCTGGTGCACTAAGAAAGTAACAGTGCGTCTATTGGTTCTTTGCTGCATTACGCCGTTCTTTCTTAGCATGAAGAAAAAAAGTAAATAAATAAAAAAAAGGGGTAAAGCAGTCAACAAACAATCCGAAGATTGGTTTGAACACAACAGTGCTTTACTAGGCATGGTCCTGTTTGGAGGTGGTATGCCGTTGCCTTTCTCCAACCTTCGAACTGGCTTACGCAGTTATAGGGGGACCTACAGTTTAACGTGGGTTCTGAACCACGGTGCTCCTCGGTATTTTTCACGTGAGCAATACTGCCAGAGGTGATAGAAGTGGAAAGTGACGGATAAAAATCCTGGGGTCTGGCGGGGATCGAACCCACGACCTTTGGATTCTTAGTCTGGCACTCTACCAGTGTGCAACCAGATTACTATACCTTTTATTTTTACCTGATTTGATTTTGACGAAATGAAGCCTATATGTTGCCCCAGGTTATTATCAATTTATCTGTGATACCACATGAATGTTCGTTTAGTACTTTTAGATATTTGCCGTTCTACACCATGGTTATAAGCATAGTGTGCACATAAAACTTCGAATTTCCCTGATTCGATTTTGATGAAAAGAAGCCTACGTTACGCTTCAAGCTATTCTAAAATTACGTGTGAAGCCCCACGAATGTTCGTGTAATACTTTTGGAGATTACTCTCTACAAATAGATACATGCGACCGCTTTCAGAAAAATGTTTAAATTGTGATATCTTATTTATTCTAATTCGATTTTGTGAACTGAAGCGTTTATGTAACCGCACGACACCCTCACGTTACCTGTGAAAAACTTCTGAAAATTCGACTATTAGTGATGAAAGAAAAAAACAGACATGACGGTTGTAGTTAGAAGACGTTAAATTATGATATTTTTACAGTGATTCGATTTTTATGAAACTAAGTAGGCTTAAGTTACCTGTGAAAACCCCATGCGAATCCATGAAGTCGTTTTGGAGATAAGTGGTTTCTAATAATTATCAGACAGACACGGCGGTCACTGGAAACACTTAAAATTACGATATCTCTCTTTTTTTCATGATTCTATTTTGATGAAATCATGCCTAGATCATGAACCTATCTTCTCATATGTTTCCTGTGAAAACCGCATGAAAATTCGTGCAGTGATTGAAGCGAACAGCGACAGGCTTACATTTACAGACTTATTATTCGTACAGATGTGTTGTACAATTGTATAATTTTTCAGGAATATATTGATTTGTATAAGAGCTGTATGTCGGTAAAATCTGTTGCGCATACGGTTAGTAGTAAATAAGTTATAGATTAAAACGTGATGCTTGATGGGGCGGTTTTCCAAAATGTTCAAATGTTTGTAGAGTCTATGGGACTTAACTACGGGGTCATCAGTCCCTAAACTTACAAACTACTTATGAACTAGCTACAACTAAGGACTGCACAAATATCCATGCCCGAGGGTGGATTCGAACCCCCGATCGTAGTGGCCGTGCAGACCGTGACTGAAGCGCCTCAGTCCCCTCAGCCACCGCGGCCGGCGCGGTTTTCCATGAACGTTACTCTTTACGTCCTCATACCTCATAAACTACGTGTTGTACTATGATACAATTTCGAACGTACATTCAGCTTTAAGTGTGTATACCGATTGCAAAATTTCCTGCGAGTACAATTTGTAGTGTAGCAATTATAAATTGTAAAGTCATACCGAATGCAATAGTTTTGCTCCATGGACAGCGAAAAAGTAGTAAGCGAGTAACTTTTTTCTTTTCATCATTTTGCTGTGGTTGTCAGCGAGAAAAAGTTCAATAAAGGTTTGAAATTGTTTAAAGTTTGTTGCAAGTCGCTAAGTACTCTCATTCTCATAGTGTATTCATAAAGTCTCGTCGCATTATGTGGCAGTTTCTTGCAACTCTTATTGTTTATGATGTTATATCTCTTGAACCATATGTCGTATGTGATCCGTACTCCTACAGCAATTGTTATCGCTCATAAGGAATATGTGTACCAAATTTGGTTGAAGTCAGTCCATTAATTTAGAAGCAGATGTAGAATATTATCGTATGATGCGGCCATTTTTCACGACTGCCATTGTTTATGACGTCATATCTCCTTACGTATGTGTCGTAGGTGGTTCTTACCCCGATAGTTGCCTGATAGCCGGCCGCGGTGGCCGAGGGGACTCAGGCGCTCCAGTCACGGTCTGCACGGCCATTGCGGTCGGGGGTTCGAATCCCCCCTCGGGCATGGATATTTGTGCCGTCCTTAGTATAAGGTAGTTGATAAGTAGTTTGTAAGTTCAGGGACTGATGACCCCGTAGTTAAGTCCCATAAGCTTAACAAACATTGGAACATTTAGTTGCCTGATAGTAAGGATCATGTGTACCAAGTTCGGCTGAAATCGGTCCAGTAGTTTAGGAGGAGATGTGGAACATACATACACACATACAGCCATTTTATAAGACGTAAGATTATAGCGGTTTCTTGGAGCAAATGAACTTTTAAATCATTGGATGTCTGCCCGACTATGACACGAAGTATTTTTATTGTAATGCGGTGTAAAGAAAATGCCATAAGCTGTGTAATAATTTGTTTACCTACTATAATTGTACACAATAAGACTGTACCTCCAAAGCTTTTGCCCATTTTTTTAAATTTTTTTTTTATTTATGATTCTGATGTCATCCCAAAAAGGCTAAACGCCTTAAGTAAATAAGATATTCGCAACCGAGGCTCTGTTTAATTGGTAGTCTATCGTAATATTAGCTTTACTCGAATTAGTAAATACCATATAAAATTAAAATCAGTGACGATAAACAGCTCTTCCAGAACCTATATTGCTATTTGAGGTGTTCATATCTTGTATGTATTTTTTCTTGGGTAAACATCATCACCTCGAAAACTGCACTTGGAAGAATATGTAAATGCAGAAAACGTTGCTATTTTAGTAAAAGACCACCTGAGTCAATACGAGAGTTGTGTGAAGATGTGAAAAATTAACGATAAATGGTAGTGTGGAAAACTTGAAAATATCTGAACATTTTCCTGAGCACCAAGTAAGCTACATTTTTCCTGTTATTGCCTGTTACTCTTTGCAAAGATAAGCTGTGTGTGGCAGAGATGTTTATCGCCACTTCTAGAATGGTTTGATATTTAACGCACCTACAGATACTCGTGTCAATAAATAATAACGAATGTAAAATTGAGTAAGATAAGAGAATCTTTCGTCCTTAAACCATGCATGTTTCTTAGAAATTGTGGTAAACACTGTAGTTTATCGCACGCCGAGAGATTATATCTGGAGTTTTTCTTGCCTAAGTTGAGTGATAACGTTCCTGATAGTAAAATGTTACATAATCCAAGATACAGCCGGTCAACACGGGAGGCTCTGTGATGGATACTGCGAACTTCAGTTACTTTCTTTTAACTTGGACATCATTCCAATAAATTAGCGACGTTCTTATCCTTAAGCTCAAGTATTTATTTACAATGTTTTGCTGTAGTTTACAGGTGACGAACGTAAACTCTCGCTCCTCATAAAAGTGTAAGCATCTCCCTATAATACAACTGATGCAGTTTGATTCCTACTAGCGAATCGGGCAATGCTTCGCAATTGTTAATATGTGTGGCAATTCGACACACAACCTAATCTCCTTCTTCTCCTCCCTCTATCCCTCTATCTCTCTCATACTCCCTCCTTTACTTGCCCACTCCTCCTCCCCTTTTGCAAAGGGGTCACCAACATGGTGACCAACTCAATAGTTCTACTGTCACCTCTGTAATCTGGTTAGTTTGCTAAGATGGATACGGGCTGTGGGAGCCGCGATGTTATCCGTACGTGTGGGCACGATCACCCATTAATATGGTGCATCTGGAGATAGAATTGGTCGAAAGGTATACGACGGGTAAAGGTATGTAAGGGCGGAGGAAAAAATTGCCAAGGCAAAAGCCAAGGAATGTTGTAGTTATGGTCTTCAGTCCAGAGACTGGTTTGATGCAGCTCTCCACCCTACTCTATCCTGAGCAAACCTTTTCATCTCCTCATAAGAACGGCAACCCACATCCACTTGAATCTGCTTACTATATGCGTCTCTTGGTCTCCCTCTGCGATTTTTACCCCACACACTTCCCTCCAAAGCTAAATTTACGATTCCCTGATGTCTAAGAATGTGTCCTACCAAGCGATCCCTTCTTTTAGTCAGGGTATGCCAAAAATTCCTTTTCTCACCAATTCTGTTCAGTACCTCTTCATTAGTTATGTGATGTACCCACCTAATCTTCAGCATTCTTCTGCAGCACCACATTTCAAAAGCTTCTATTCTATTCCTGTCCGCACTGCTTATGGTCCATGTTTCACTCCCGTACAAGGCAACACTCCACACAAATGCCTTCAGAAAAGACTTCCTTACACTTAAATTAATATTCGATGTTAGTAAATTTCTCTTTTTCAAAAATGATTTTCTTCCCATTGCCATTCTGCATTTTATATCCTCTGTACTGCAACCATCGCATGTTATTTTACTACCCAAGTAACAAAACTCATCTACTACCTTCATTGTTTCGTTACCTAATCTAATTCCTTCAGCATCGCCTGATTTTCTAAGACCGCATTCCATTATTTTTGTTTTGCTCTTGTTAATGTTCATTTTATACGCTCTCTTCAACACACTGTCCATTCCATTCATCTGCTCTTCCAGGTCCTTTGTTGTCTCTGATAGAATTACAATGTCATCAGCAAAACACAATGTCTTTATTTCTTCCCCCTGAACTTTAATCCCTATTCCAAATTTTTCCTTGCTTTCCTTCACCGCCTGCTCGATGTACAAATTGAATAACATCGGAGAAAGGCTACAACCCTGTCTTACTCCCTTCCCCACTGATGCTTCCCTTTCATGCGCTTCGAGTCTAATAACTGCGGTCTGGCTTTTGTACAAGTTGTAAATAACTCTCCTTTCCCTGTATTTTATCCCTGCTGACTTCAGAATTTGAAACAGTGTATTCCAGTCAACATTGTCAAATGCTTTCTCCAAATCTACAAAAGCTAAAAATGTATGTTTGCCTTTCCTTAATCTATCTTCTAAGATAAGACGTAAAGTGAGTATTGCCTCCCGGGTTCCTATGTTCCTCCTGAAGCCAAACTGATCTTCCCCGATGTCAGCTTCTACCAGCTTTTTCATTCTCCTGTAGATAATTCGTGTTAAAATTTTGCAACCATGACTTATCAAACTGATGGTTCTGTAATTTTCACACCTGTCTGCGCCTGATTTCTTTGGAATGGGAATTATTAATTTTTTCTTAAAGTCTGAGGGTATTTCGCCTGTCTCATACATCCTACACACCAGTTCAAATAGTCTTGTCATGGCTGGCTCTCCCAGAGACTTTAGTAGCTCTGAGGGTATGTCATCTACTCCTGGGGCCTTGTTCCGACCTAGGTCTTTCAAGGGTCTGTCAAATTCATCTCTCAGTATAGTATCTCCTATTTCATCTTGATCTATTTCTTCTTCCCTTCCTACAATATCGTCTCTAAGTTCATTTCCTTTGTAGAGCTGCTCTACGTACTCTTTCCACCTTTCTGCTTTCCCTTCTTTGCTGAGAACAGGTTTTCCATCTGAGTTCTTGATATTTGTAAAGCTATTTTTCTTGTCCCCAAATGTCTTCTATTTTCCTGTAGGCAGTATCTACTTTTCCCCTTCTTATACATTCTTCTACAGATTTGCATTTGGCTTCTAGCCACTCCTGCTTAGCCATTTTGCATTTCCTGTCAATCTCATTTTTTAGTCGTCTGTACTCCATTTTGCCTGTTTCATTTACTGCATTTTTATATTTTCTCCTTTCATCAATTAAATTTAGTATTTCCTGTGATATCCAAGAATTTTTTGTAGGTCTTGCCTTTCTACCTATTTTGTCCTCTGCTGCCTTCACTATTTCATCTCTCAGTGCTACCCATTCCTCTTCTACTGTTTCATTTCCCCCTGTTTCTGTCAATTGTTGCCTAACTCTCCCTCTGAAATTCTCCAGAACTTCACTTTCCTTCAATTTATCCAAGTCCCATCTCCTTATTTTCCTACCTTTTTGTAGTTTCTTCAGTTTCAGCCTACAGTTCATAACCAACAAGTTATGGTCAGAGTCTATGTCTGCCCCTGGGTATGCCTTACAGTTTATCACCTCGTTCCGGAATCTATGTCTTACCATTATAAAATCTATCTGATACCTTCCGGTGTCTCCTGGTCTCTTCCACGTATACAACCTTCTTTTGTGATTCTTAAACCATATGTTTGTTATGATTAAATCATGTTCCGTGCAAAATTCTACCAGGCGACTTCCTCTTTCATTCCTCCTGCTCAGTCCATATTCACCTACTATTTTTCCTTCTCTTCCTTTTCCTACTACCGAATTCCAGTCTCCCATCACAATTAAGTTTTCCTCTCCCTTAACTGTCTTAATAATTTCCTTTAGCTCCTCATATATTTCTTCGATCTCCTCATCATCGGCAGAGCTAGTTGGCATATAAACCTGTACTACTGTTGTCGGCATTGGCTTCGTATCTATCTTGACAATGATAATGCGATCACTGTGCTGCTCATAGTAGTTTACCCGTATTCCTATTTTCTTATTCAATATCAGTCCTACTCCTGTGATACCCCCCACTGATTTTGTATTTATAATCCTGTACTCACCTGACCAGAAATCCTGTTCATCCTGCCACCGAACTTCACTAATCCCCACTATATCTAACTTCAACCTATCCATTTCCCTTTTTAAATTTTCTAATTTTCCTGCCCGATTAAGGGATCTAACATTCAACGCTCCGATCCGTAGAATGCCAGTGTTGTCTTTCCTGATGACAACATCCTCCTGAGTAGTCCCCGCCCGGAGATCCGAATGGGGGACTATTTTACCTCTGGAATATTTTACCCGAGAGGATGCCATCATCATATTTCCATACAGTAGTGCTGCATGTCCTCGGGAAAAGTAACGGCTGTAGTTTCCCCTTGCTTTCAGCCGTTCGCAGCAGCTGTGTGGCAAAGCCACATTAGCTGATGTTACAAGGCCAGCTCAGTCAATCATCCAGACTGTTGCCCCTGTAACTACTGAAAAGGCTGCTGCCCCTCTTCAGGAACCACACGTTTGTCTGGCCTCTCCACAGATACCCCTCCGCTGTGGTTGCACCTACGGTACGGCTATCTGCATCGTTGAGGCACGCAAGCCACCCCACCTCGGCAATGTCTGTGGTTCGTGGGGGGGGGGGGGGGGGGGGCAACAAATGACAACTACGGCAAATAAAAACACTAGTCTACATTAAGCTTTCATATATCTCTATGCAATAGAAGTGCTCCTTGTGCTGCACCGTATGGAATGCTGTCAAATTTAAGAAAATTTATTAGGGAAATAAAAGCTGATTTGAGGAAATCAGGAAAAAACTCTTCTTGTGTGCAATTCCAACAACTGATACATGTGATTACTTCCAATTTGAGTTGGTTTCTGTTGAAATATATAGAACACTGAAAATGAAGGTGAAAAAATATAGCAGAAATTTGAATTTAAATGTACTAATAACTGATCTTATTTCATGTTACGTTTCCATAATGGTTAACAGTAGGTACAAAAATTGCAATATAAATAAATATAATTTCTCAGTCAAATAATAAAGAAAATAAAATTTTTAATATTGGCTGTATTACGTTATTTACACCACAGTACTTTGAAATTAAGCTTATTATCCAGTAAAATGTCACACAATATAAAATATAAAATTTATCGAGTCAAAGTGTAACACTACAACATTTACACAATTTATTCATCTTTAGAAGTGGTTAAATGTAACACACAACAGTAAGGAGCACCATCTAAGATTTTCATCAAATTTATATTATTTTAGTTGCATTAATTTATAATGCAGTTACACCTATTGACAATATACCCATGACAAAGACTCAGGAATATTTTTGCAGAAACACAACTCACTTTATCTTAATTTTGCAGTGCCTGACAATACTATTGAGTACTAAGAAATGCACTAGAAAATGAAATTGAATTTGCGTGGGTTGAGGGGGTATGCAGCGTCTTTTCAGTGATAATTTAGAGTCACCTTTACTGGCAATCTGCCTGCTTCAATAACTTATCACTACCACACGGTTGCATGCCTTGGTTAGTCTAAGATAGGTGTAGATAAATAGATTTTTCCTCTTCTGTTCCATATATTCCTACTGTACTTACTGATGCTCGTTACACTGAACTGGCTCTGGGATAGAGTTGACGTCAGAGCTGTCACACATATTTTCTCTCAGTAAAAGTGCCGAACAGTTTCATTATCTCATCATAAGCGAAATGGTGGATGTAGTCTTGTGTCGAGTGTTGTTAACCATTCTCCGCGCTGCGTCGATTTTAGTAGTAGCCCTGTCCAAAGGATGAAGTGCAGAAATCACACACGACTGAACGAAAAAAAAAAAAAAAAATCCAAGTGTAATGTAAAACTTATGCAAATTCACGTGTTGCCACCGCCACGGACACGCAAGCCAAGAAGAAGGAAAAAAAAACTCTGCGACAGTGGGGTAGGTTGCAAGGGCAGTAGCGGTATGCTATCTGCGACAGATCATGCAAGGTTTGGTAATGTTAGTAAATGGTATATCTCGGTACCTTTAATATTGCTAGGTTTGTCATAATCAGTCCGGTTGATGCGAGGTTCTGCTGCAGCTAAGCTCCTGTGAAGTTTCCTGAGTCGGCTGCGGCAGTATGCCTGTAAACACAGCCAAGTTTGTCATGATAGACAGTTCGGTCATAGAACTGGCCAAATATGTTGGACTGTATAGCTCTGTTTGCGTTCAGTGCGTGGAATATGGTTTCCCTGTCTTGCCTGTAGGTTGGCTGTGAGCTCAGCTGCATTGCCAGTCAGTTTGTTGTTCTGCAGGGGTTCGCAATATTCATCGTGTTTGTGAGTTGGTGGTCCCTTTGACCGTAGGTGGTTAGTCTCTGAGAAGAAGTGTTTTGAGTCGCTTATGTTTCCACCTATGGTTGTGATTGCAGTTCCCCAAGCGTAGTATGAAGGGTTAGTTCGAGTGTCTCGAGTTTTTGTACAGTCGTGTAGCGAGTTTCTTGAATACCACCGAGAGTCGCTCTAGGCGGTACTCATTGTGAAGATCCACGGTGCGTGTGAATCGTGGAGCGTTGCTTATGATGCGTAGTACCTTGTTCTGTATGAGCTGAAGTCGGTGTAGCCGCGTATGCCCAGCACGGAGCACCGTACGTCATCAGAGGTCTAATATGTGTCATGTAGAGGTTCATCGACACCCGGCTATTCAGTTTGCTTTCCCTGTTGAGCATTGGTTAGAGTTATTTGAGCCTAGCGTTTGCTCGGTTGGTCTTGTGTTGTTTGTGGTCCCCCATGTGGTCCAGCCAGACACCGAGGTATTTGACTTAAAAGCTGTGTACGTGTAGTTTGATGTTGAACCTATCGTTTAATCAGACAATAAATTGTTCATTAACACAGTAATTTGGTTTAATTATGACCCTGATATTGATGTATATACTGTTAAATAAGAAACAGTGCATTAAACTGATTATGTGCGCAACGGATCTTTTTAAAAAAACAACTGTGACAAGAAACCTACATGAAACACACACTGACTATACTCCAAAAATTTGACTGCGAGAAAGATATTAAAAACACAAACCTCCTGCTTAATGTTTGACTGCGAGAATTTTTTGCAGAATCTGTTTAACAAGATTACCAAAATCAATACTGCACTTTAAATCCACAAATAACTAATTATCAAATAAAGGAAGTAGGTTAATCTTCTAACTACGTAAATGAAACAGGAAAGAAAGGTCAACTTTGTTACTTATTATTAATAATCACCATTACATTACCTACGTAATACAACCTTTCCTAATGACTTGAAATGCAATTACCTTCAACGTTTTCATAGTAATAAAAAATACAATATATATTCCAAATTCAATCAAATCAACTTGCTGGCACAGCATCCTCTGCTCTACATCGGAGCCATACACACAACTCAGCCGGCCGCGGTGGCCGAGGTGACTGAGGCGCTCCAGTCACGGTCAGCACGGCCACTACGGTCGGGGGTTCGAATCCCCCCTCGGGCATGGATATTTGTGCCGTCTTTAGTCTTAGCTAGTTCATAAGTAGTTTGTAAGCTTAGGGACTGATGACCCCGTAGTTAAGTCCCATAAGCTGTACAAACAATTGAACACACAACTCAACTGCTCTCTAAGCGAGCTAAACTACAAGTCCCACACTCTCACTCTGCGCGACCTACGATGCTATGTGATACATATTCTTTGCCAAAGATGAAACTTCACAGACTTAAGTACACATATCGATACACACAGTAGAAGCAATATTATACATTTTCTTGCAAGCAAGTTACTCGACACAAAACAAGAGGCACAATATTAGACATTTTCTTATAATTTTTTTTATGGACACGTTTCAGACTTTCTCACGGAGACGTATTGGGCGGGCATGTAGAGTAATTGGTCTACAGTATTGGTGTTTGCGCAGTAATTTCTGTCTGCGTGTGAACAGAACTGCGTCGCGCTTGTCGACGTTTACTTTAATACTCCATTTCTCCAACCAAGGTTCGGCAGTTCTGAGTGCAGTCTGTAGGCGTTAGTTAATGTTTGATGGCTTCCAATCTTGCGCCATGATGGGGGTGTCATCTGCGTAGATTGCAGTCATCGTGTTATGTGTGGACGGAAGATCGTTAATGTAGAGTTAAAAAAGAGGGGCCCCAGGATGCTGCCTTGGGGTACTCCGCCTTGAATACCGCGTCGTGTAGACTGTTTGCCCTGCACGTTAGTGTTGAAGCTTCTGTTGGTGAGATATGAGCGTATGAAATGCACGAGTCCGTCGGGAAATGCGGCGTCATTAAGTTTGCGTATAAGGCCGTTGTGCCAGAGACGATCGAAAGCTTTTTCGATGTCCAGGAACACCGCCTCGGTGGCTTTGTTTTTGTTGTAGCCGTCTGTTATGTGTTCAACTACGCGGAGGAGTTGTTGTGTTGTGGAGTGGTGATTCCTAAATCCGAATTGCTCCGGTCTTAGGGTGTCATTGGTGATGCAGTGCCGAGTGAGACGTTTAAGAACTACCTTCTCAACTATCTTACTGAGCGAGCTCAGCAGACTGATGGGTCGGTAATTTTGTGGGAGGGAGGTATCTGTCCCTGGCTTCCTGAACATCAGGACCTTGTCCGCCTTCCAGCCCTCCCCTCCCACCCATCCCCCTTTCACCATCTTCGCCTATCCCTCTACATCCATATCTACACAAATACTCTGGAGGCCACATTAAAGTGTGTGGCAGAGGGTTCATCGAACCGCTTTTATGATGTTTGTCTACGGTTCCATTCTCTAATAGCTCACGGGAAAAAGAAACACTTAAATCTTTCCGTTTCCGATCCGATTTCTCTTATTTTATTTTTATGATTATGTCTTCCTGTATTGGTGGGTGCTAAAAATATGTTCGCATTCGAAAGAGAAAGATGATGGAAGAAATTTCGCAAATCGATCTCGTCGCAACAAATAACGCCTTTCCTTTAATGATTTCCACCCCAACTCGCGCATCATTTGTGTGACACTTCTCCTGCTAGTCCCTCCTCTTCTACGTTCAGCTGCTCCTCCCCCTTTGTTCTTCACCTCCTGCCCATCACTCTGTAATTTCCTCCTCCCCCTCTCCATCTCCTCCACCCAGCTATATATGAAAAATTGCTTACACCTGCCAACATTCATGGCGAGTGATCTAATGATGTCTAAGACTGTTGCAAGTTACCCTCTGCGACTCCGCCATGCATCATACAGAATTGTGACGGATCGCGCATGAGAATTTCTTTCTCGGTTAAGTTTCAAACGCTGTCTACAATCATTGTCAGTCTCGTTGACTATACGATCACGTACTTTTGATGGCGTTGCGCGTACGCCGACCGATATTACGACGACTCGAAGAACCACAGTCTGTGCTCAGTTCGTTTGCTACATACATAATTACCACGAACTGACACGAATTCTATCTTTGCGACGCCCCAAAGATACGATCACCAATGATAACGCAGTATAGAGATCATTGGATAACACGCTTAACACCACAGTGATGTTAACGCCACAGTCTTTGTTAACACACTGAAATGTCGCTTTCAATTATTTTCGTCCTTGACAAACGAATATTCAATGCGGAATTTATTGTTGTGTTGGCGTACGTTGACCGAGGTTTGGATCCCTTACTGTGTTCATTTTTATTTATTTATTTATTTTTGTAAATAAATAAACCACGCACGGGAATCAACTGAATGTTTGCAACTCACCTGATTACCGCGAAACGACATCAGTTCGATTGTTGCAATATCAAATATATGCTCACTAGCAATAACACACTGAACCATCGCTTACATTTGTTTTCTGTTTCTTCAAATATCAGTGTTCAACGCGGATTTTGTTAGTGGCTTCGGAACATGCGACAGCAGAACTGACAAATTAAACTTTACTTTTTTTTAATGAAATTAGGTGTCAGTGGAACTGTCAAATGAACAGACAAATCGGTCGACACTTTCTGAAGTGATGATCTGGTGCCGAAGTATGTACCCTCCATTATGAAACATTGGATTGCGGAGCATAATAACCTTCTCAATGAAAAAGTACCGAAATACGCGAAATGTGATGGTGACCGGTTACATCAAATAGAACCTCTCACATGAAGTTTGGTGAATAGTCCTGTAACATAAACGTAGATGAATTATGAACTGCAGTTACCTTACTGTCCTTAGAAATAGCCACCTCCCATAACTATGCACCGCTGAGCTCTGCCATACATGTCCTGGAAACTTTGTACAAAGTCTTCCTTTGGAATGGTGTTCAAAATCCTCACCACGTTTCACTGGACTTCAGGAATATCGTCAAATCTCTTTCCTTTTTAAGTGATTTCGAGTCGAGAGAATAGGGAGGTCTGGAGGACTGAGATCCGACGAGTATGGTAGATGTTCAAGTCGCACTAAGACGCTTGCACACACACAGCCAGTGTCGTCAAAAACTTTCTGGCAAAAAAGGGGGAGGTGCAACTTGAACATCCTCCATACTCGAAGGATCTGAATCCTCAAGTCCTCTTCCCAATCCCTCGACTCAAGCTCGCTTTGAAACAGATTCGACAATATTCCTGGCATCAAACGAAACGTGGCGAGGCTTTGGAACAGCATCCCAAAGGAAGACTTCGTGTAAAGTTACTAGGACATGTATCCTAGAACTCAGTGGTGAATAGTTATGGGAGGTGACTATTTCCAAGGACAATAAGGTAACTGTAGGTCATAGTTCAACTACGCTAATGTTACAGGACTATTCACCGACCTTTATTGTCACAGGTTGTATATACGTGATGCTATGTGAGGGAAGCAAGTAAATTCTATCTCGATGGCCGAACTTATGGGAATATGCTGCTCTCTCACGCGTCTAGGACGATAACCACTGTGCCATTTTGCCCGGACTTTTCTGGTATAGTAGATGTGCCATTCGCTGACGCTGCAAAGTGATTTACTCGCAGAAATCCTACAAAAACTTTACTATAATTTACTTTGATACACTTCAGTACCGTAGCATCTCGTTTCCAAAACGAGAATAGTCGGAACTTAAACTGGCAACTTCTGTACGCCAGAAGGTAACATGCTTCTCGTGTTACATTCCTTGACAGTTAACAATCGATTACCGTATAATCTACATCTACATGGGATACTCTGCAAACCACATTTAAGTGTCTGGCAGAGGGTTCATATATATACTATTTATCTCCCAGTGCATTTTCGAATAGCGCGCGGGAAGAAAGAACACCTCAACCTCCCCGTTCGAGCTCTGATTTCTCGTATTTTATTCTGATGATCATTTCTACCTATGTAGGTGGGATTCAACAATATATTTTCGCATTCGGAGGAGAATGTTGGCGATTTGAGTTTCGTAAGTAGTCAACGCCGCAGCGATAAGCGCCGTTGTTGTAATGATTCCCATCCCAGATCCTGTATCATTTTCGTAACGCTGTCTCCCCTGTAGCGTGACAATACGAAACGAGCGTCCCTTCTCTGGGCTCTTTCAATGTCTTCCGTCAAACCCACCTGATAAGAATCCCAGGCGGCCGCGGTGGCCGAGGGGACTGAGGCGCTCCAGTCACGGTCTGCACGGCCACTACGGTCGGGGGTTCGAAACCACCTCGGGCATGGATATTTGTGCCGTCCTTAGGATTAGCTAGTTCATAAATAGTTTAGGGACTGATGACCCCGTAGTTAAGTCCCATAGACTTTACAAACATTTGAACATTTGAAGAATCCCACACTGGGCACCAATACTGCAAAAATGGACGGACAAACGTAGTGTATGCAGTTTCTTTTGTAGTTCTGTTCCATCTTTTAAGGGTTCTGCCAATAAAACGCAGTCTCTGCTTCGCCTTTCCCACAACATTATGCACGTGTTCTCTCCAGTTTAAGTCTGAAGTAATAGCAATTCCTAGGTATTTTGTGGAGTTATGGCCTTCACTTTTGATTGATTTACCTTGTAAACAAAGTTTAACGGATATCTTTTCGTACTCATGTGGACGACTTCAGACTTTAGAGTTAATTGCCAATTTTTGCACATTAGTGACGTCTTATTGAGATCGTTCTGCAATTGGTTTTCATCTTCAGATTATTTTACTAGACAGTAAATAACGGCGTCATCTGCAAACAAACTAAGAGAGTTACTTAGATCTTCCCCTAAATCGTTTATGTAAATAAGGAACAGCAGAGGACCAATAACACTACCATATGGAACGCCCGATATCACCTCTGTTTTAGTCGATACCTCATCATCGATTACTACGAACTGTGTCCTCTCTGACAGGAAATCCCCTATCGAATCGCAAATTTTGGGCGATATACCATAACCACGCAATTTGATTAAAAGCCGTTTGTGAGGTACAGTGTCAAAAGCCTTCTGGAAATCAAGAAATACGGAATCGATTTGCGAACCCTTGTCGATAGCACCCATCACTTCGTGTGAATAAAGAGCTAGTTGTGTTTCGCATGAACGATATTTTCTAAATCCGTGTTGACCTTGGGTCAGTAGATCATTCTGTTCGAGATAATTCATAATATTTGAATACAGGATATGTTCCAAAACCCTGCTGCAAATTGACGTCAATGAAATCTGTAGTTTAGTGCGTTACTCCTACTGCCTTTCTTGAATATAGGTGTGACCTGTGCAACTTTCCAATCTTTTGGTACAGATCCTTCTTTGAGAGAGCAGTTGTGATGGCTGTTTAGTAAGGAGCTATCGCTTCTGCATAATCAGATAGAAATATAATGGATATACAGTCCGCACCAGAAGACTTGTTCTTGTTAAGTGATTTTAGTTGCTGCACTACTCCGATGATATCTACTTCTACGGTACTCATTACGGCCTCTGTTCGTAATTCGAAATCTGGAATATTGGTTTAGTCTTCTTTGGTGAATGCGTATCTAAAAGCTATATTTAGTAACTCTGCTTTAGTAGCGCTGTCGTCGGCAGGATCGCCATTACTATCACGTAGAGGGGGTATTGTTTGTGTTTTGCCCCTTGTATATTTAACATATGACAAAAAACTCTTAGGGTTTTCAGTCAATATTTGTTGGGTACGAAAATGTTTACTGTTGAAGCTTGCTGATAACGGTTATGAATGACACGATAACACGCAGAGTTGTCCTTGAGAGTAAAATCACAACAGTTATCTTAAATACGTGTCTCTTTTACGGGAGAGCCCCTTCATTACATTGAATGTTATGTTAAATTATTGAAGCTATATAAACAGAAGTGAGACATATTTGGCAATAGGTGTAAGATCTTAGTCTGCAGGCACTATGCTTCAGTTGGTATTTCTCACACGCGCGGCTGAACAGTGTCATGTTCCCTGTGCTCGTGTTACTGTGCACATCCAGATGATGCATCACTATCCTCCTGCACTTAGCCTAATGGAAGGCAATAAATCAATGTGTGCGTTATCTTATAATGCACACCGTACGCGTATGTCCGTGAGACAAAACCTCGCCCTTTTTCTTCTCTTTGACCGGGAACGATGTTACACAGTCTTTGCTTGCATGCACTGCCAATAGGACGGTATAAAAGCGCTGTGGATAATAGAAACGTCCAAAGAAGTGGACTTCGCACCAGTGAACAACGGAACACTAAGAGTAGTTTCTTTTAGTTCATATTAACTATTGTAACTAGAAAGAATACAAGAGCATAATAAAAAGTGTCAATCGAATCTGTTGCTGTTTCGATCAGAAATTACGCTCAAAATTTCACAGAATTGCCTCAATAATTATAAATTATTTTAACATTGCTTTAAACTTTATTAACTCACTATAAGCTTATTTCGGCCTTATGCCATCATCAGGTGTTCTGTAATAGAAGTAATATAGAAGAGTTGTTACATATATTCTTATAACATAATTACATATTTTTTTACAATGTTTTACTTACATTACTTATAATATTGTTGTTGTTTATTTGCTGCCCAATTGATTTAGAAGCTGATGTAATGCTTATCTGTATATGTGCAGCAGCACTGGTTATATGATTAGATTTTTAAAGGAGCCAGACACACACTAAAATACAATAAGCCGGCTATCTACAAAATTACGTGTAACACCCGTCAGAAATCAAATATAGACCAAACTGACAGAAATTTTCAAGCTAGATACAAAGAACACATAAGAGACAGTGAAAATAATCCATCTAAATTCTATCAACATTTAATCACGGAAAAACACGGTGTAAAATCTTTAGAGGAAGCCTTAAAAATTTTACACCTTATACAAAAAGGGCCAAAAATGAATATTCTCGAGGAAATCGAACTATATTCCCATATACACAACAACCAGAACGATGTACTAAATGAACAAACCGAACTCAACATAAAAATACATTGAAAATTTTATTCACATTATAAACAAACAACAGAATGGGTAAACACCAAAGATTCCGAATCCATAGTAAAACTACAATACAACAACCAATCAACCAAAGATATTAATGTATAAATTACTAATCATGTAAACTTATAATATCGTTGGATGCTGCCACTACAGACTGCCACTATGAAAAACTGATAAAAAAATCTTGTGCTACTGAGCATGTCAATCAAAGTCATACTCCACACTGCGGGCCCCAGAGAACGAAATTGCTTGACGATGTGACGTTGGCAACAAACCAGAGACAGTCATACACCTTTATACTGCATTTCAAAGAAATTTAACAAGAAAACAGATCAAGAAGATAGATCACGAGGAATTTTACAAAGCCATAACTACTACTACTTTACTGATGGTTTCTAACAAAAAAGAAAGAAAGAAAAGTGGAAATATCAGTACGTAATTATGATTTTTATGAGACAAGCAGGTTACATCAAAACACAACGAAAAGAAACATCACAAGGATTGAATTAGTCATATACACTATACGTATATAAAGTCTTTGGCAAGACTAGAAAAAATGCATAAATAGTGAGGCATTATAGACGGATAGATACAATTAACAATTTTAATTGCCTTTCTGATTTTTGCTACCTTTTGATGTGTTTTACAATGTGATAAACTCGTTTCGGTGTTATTGCATTATCATGGGAATGTGTGTGTATAATTTATATATAATCACATGTCCTACAACTATGGTAGTAACTACTTATAAGTATAGTGAATACTACTTACATATGAGTTGTTATGTGTAGTCATAGGGCTACTTCATCGTGGAGCGAATGACCATATTTACATAATTTTTACGTAATTTTTCGTGATATTGTGAAGTTCTTTCAATTTAGTACTAGTTTTGTCATCTTCAGCTCCTCCAGCGATGCTATATGTTACAATATAGATTCTATTTTCGCGGAAAGACAATCATTGCATTTAATTTTCAGAGTGTGGTGGTACCATATACGTTCTGTTTTATCCTTTTTCTTGTATAATATCAACAATATTTTCTAAATACTTTTAATGTTTAAAACCTGTTTGATCCTTAAGTTGTACATTCAACACAGGCATGTGCAGGGACGCCAAATGCAGTTCCCTTCAAAACTCCAATGGCGCGAAATTACGAGTGTTATTTTTTGTAACGAAGATTACGGTTTAATGTTCCGTCATTAGAGACACTGGAATATTTTGAACAGTCCTCTTACACATGTATAACATGAGGAAACACTATCAAACGACATGGATTGGGAAGATGTTATTTAGAGAACAGAATGTGATAAAGTAGAAAGAGCAGACATTAAATGAAATACAAAACTGTCCATCTAAATATAAACAAATAATAGAGACATGCAAGAGAAAAAAGGCAAAAAACAAAACCAAAGCAACAAAAATAAAAAATTAAAACGAGTGAGAGGGAGAGAGAGAGAAAGAATGACGCTGTTGTGAAACTGGCGTTAGTTTGAAGAAAATAACATTTGTTTATTGACATACGTATTGATAGCCTTTAATACAAACCAATAGCTAAAGAATTACGAATTGGCCCAAAGTATTCAGTTGTCACTTACAAGGAAAGTACTTGGGCTCGAACAAACATATATACACCAAAACCGTATGAGAGATAATGTAAAGATCGCTTATTGCACTAGTGATACTCCCGCATCTGCAAAACTCTGCAGTCGTCCGTAGAGGCCTCTGCGTGTGCCATGCCGCATTGCCCTTTGACCTGTCGGTTCGCCAGGAGGGACGGTGCAGCGTGTCTCCCAAGTTGCGTTTTGTGATGTTATTTGTGTGGTCAAGCGTCAATGGGGCGGCGATTGCTAATCAATCCTGCTAATGTATTGCGATTGGTTGAGATGAAGTAACGAAGAACCCTTCTTCGTGGAGATGGTATTAGTGTAGAAGACGAATCATTTGAATGCTTTCTCGTATCTGTTATGGTACAGAAATATGAGCATAAGTTAGATACTGTTGTTACAAACTCATAATAATGATAATAGGGATGATAATGACGAACAACTCATTGCAAGCTTCGGTAAGAGGCCATGGAAGCAGTGGCAGTGAATACCAACAGTATCTCGGAAAGAAGGTTAAAGTTGCAACTATCATCACGTCTTTTGATGACAATTCGCTAGAGAACATGTACGTTGATTATTACATAAGTTATAGTTAAGATATCTGCATTACGTATGGCGTCTACAATTACATCTACAGTGCTATCTAGAGCATGGTTGCAGAGCTTTGCAGAAAAACGACACCCACCAGCACATTGAGGTGTACGTAGAGATTCTGTAACCAAACGTTCATAAAGATATGTTTGTTGGAGCCTATGTACTTTCCTTGTTACCCCAATTGTCCTTCGATAGTCTGGTGGCTTGCGTGCCTCAACGATGCAGATAGCCGTACCGTAGGTGCAACCACAGCGGCGGGGGTATCTGTGGAGAGGCCAGACAAACGTGTGGTTCCTGAAGAGGGGCAGCAGCCTTTTCAGTTGTTACAGGGGCAGCAGTCTGGATGATTGACTGAGTTGGCCTTGTAACATAAGCTAATGTGGCTTTGCCATGCAGTTACTGCGAACGGCTGAAAGCAATGGGAAACTACAGCCGTTACTTTTCCCGAGGACATGCAGCTCTACTGTATGGAAATATGATGATGGCATCCTCTCGGGTGAAATATTCCGGAGGTAAAATAGTCCCCCATTCGGATCTCTGGGCGGGGAAAACTCAGGAGGATGTTGTCATCAGGAAAGGCAATACTGGCATTCTACGGATCGGAGCGTGGAATGTTAGATCCCTTAATCGGGTAGGAAAATTAGAAAATTTAAAAAGGGAAATGGATAGGTTGAAGTTAGATATAGTGGGGATTAGTGAAGTTCGGTGGCAGGATAAACAGGATTTCGGGTCAGGTGAGTACAGGATTATAAATACAAAATCAGTTGGGGGTATCACAGGAGTAGGACTGATAATGAATAAGAAGATAGGAATGCGGGTAACCTACTATGAGCAGTACAGTGATAGCATTATCATTGTCAAGATAGATACGAAGCCAACACCGACAACAGTAGTACAGGTTTATATGCCAACTAGCTCTGCCGATGATGAGGACATCGAAGAAATATATGAGGAGCTAAAGGAAATTATTCACACAGTTAAGGGAGAGGAAAACTTAATTGTGATGGGAGACTGGAATTCGGTAGTAGAAAAAGGAAGAGAAAGAAAAATAGTAGGTGAATATGGACTGGGCAGAAGGAATGAAAGAGGAAGTCGCCTGGTAGAATTTTGCACGGAACATGATTTAATCATAACAAACATATGGTTTAAGAATCACAAAAGAAGGTTGTATACGTGGAAGAGACCAGGAGACACCGGAAGGTATCAGATTTTATACTGGTGAAACGTAGATTCTGGAACCAGGTGATAAACTGTAAGGCATACCCAGGGGCAGATATAGACTCAGACCATAACTTGTTAGTCATGAACTGTAGGCTGAAACTGAAAAAACTGTAGAAAAGTAGGAAAATAAGGAGATGGGACTTAGACAAATTGAAGGAACGTGAAGTTCTGGAAAAATTCAGAGGGAGATTTAGGCATCAATTGACAGAAACAGGGGGAAATAAAACAGTATAAGAGGAATGGGTAGCACTGAGAGATGAAATAGTGAAGGCAGCAGAGGACAAAATAGGTAGAAAGGCAAGACCTACAAAAATCCTTGGATATCACAGGAAATACTAAATTTAATTGATGAAAGGAGAAAATATAAAAATACAGTAAATGAAACAGGCAAAATGGAGTACAGACGACTAAAAAATGAGATTGACAGGAAGTGCAAAATGGCTAAGCAGGAGTGGCTAGAAGCCATATGCAAATCTGTAGAATAATGTATAAGAAGGGGAAAAGTAGATACCGCCTACAGGAAAATAAAAGAAACATTTGGAGATAAGAAAAACAGCTCTATGAATATCAAGGACTCTGATGGAAAACCAGTTCTCAGCAAAGAAGGGAAAGCTGAAAGGTGGAAAGAGTACGTAGAGCAGCTCTACAAAAAAATGAACTTAGAGACGATATTGTAGGAAGGGAAGAGGAAGTAGATCAAGATGAAATAGGAGATATTATACTGAGAGATGAATTTGACAGAGCCCTGAAAGACCTAGGTCGGAACAAGGCCCCAGGAGTAGATGACATACCCTCAGAGCTACTAAACTCTCTGGGAGAGCCAGCCATGAGAAAACTCTATTTGAACTGGTGTGTAAGATGTATGTGACAGGCGAAATACCATCAGACTTTAAGAAAAATGAAATAATCCCCATTCCAAAGAAATTAGGTGTAGACAGGTGTGAAAATTACAGAACCATCAGTTTGATAAGTCATGGTTGCAAAATTTTAACACGAATTATCTACAGGAGAATGGAAAAGCTGGTAGAAGCTGACCTCGGGGAAGATCAGTTTGGATTCAGGAGGAACGTAGGAACCCGGGAGGCAATACTCACTTTACGTCTTATCTTAGAAGATAGATTAAGGAAAGGCAAACCTACATTTTTAGCTTTTGTAGATTTGTAGAAGGCTTTTGACAATGTTGACTGGAATACACTCTTTCAAATTCTGAAGTTAGCAGGGATAAAATACAGAGAAAGTAGAGTTATTTACAACTTGTACAAAAGCCAGACCGCAGTTAATAGACTTGAAGGGCATGAAAGGGAAGCATCAGTTGGGAAGGGAGTAAGACAGGATTGTAGCCTTTTCTCCTATGCTATTCAATTTGTACATCGAGCAGGCGGTGAAGGAAAGCAAGGAAGAATTTGGAGTAGGGATTAAAGTTCAGGGGGAAGAAATAAAAACATTGCGTTTTGCTGGTGACATTGTAATTCTGTCAGAAACAGCAAAGGACCTGGAAGAGCAGTTCAATGGAGTGGACACTGTGTTGAAGAGAGCGTATAAAATGAACATTAACAAGAGCAAAACAAAAATAATGGAATGCGGTCTTAGAAAATCAGGTGATGCTGAAGGAATTAGATTAGGTTACGAGACAATGAAGGTGGTAGATGAGTTTTGTTACTTGGGTAGTAAAATAACATGCGATGGTCGCAGTACAGAGGATATAAAATGCAGAATGGCAATGGGAAGAAAAGCATTTTTGAAAAAGAGAAATTTGCTAACATCGAATATTAATTTCAGTGTAAGGAAGTCTTTTCTGAAGGCATTCGTGTGGAGTGTTGCCTTGTACGGGAGGGAAACATGGACGATAAGCAGTGAGGACAGGAAGAGGATTGAGGCTTTTGAAATGTGGTGCTACAGAAGAATGCTGAAGATTAGGTGGGTAGATCGCATAACTAATGAAGAGGTACTGAACAGAATTGGTGAGAAAAGGAATTTTTGGCATACCCTGACTAAAAGAAGGTTCGCTTGATAGGACACATTATTAGACATCGAGGAATCGTAAATTTAGTATTGGAGGGAAGTGTGTGGAGTAAAAATCGCAGAGGGAGACCAAGAGACGCGTACAGTAAGCAGATTCAAGTGGATGTGGGTTGTCGTTCTTATGAGGAGATGAAAAGGCTTGCTCAGGATAGAGTAGGGTGGAGAGCTGCATCAAACCAGACTCCGGACTGAAGACCATAACAACAACAGTCTATATGAAGTAATATGAGACGCAGTGCGAAATCAAGTATGTTGGAGGTTCCTGGTAAGCAATTCTTCGAGAAATGAATGGAAATGTTAATCTCTCCTACGTTCTTCGTCTTTTTTTTTTTTTTTTTTTTTTTTTTTTTTTTTTTTTTTATTAGATTCGAACTTTTTAATGTGGTGGTCAGAGAAATAATTTCTTGTGCAGGACTGTATCTTGCAAAACACGTGATGACTGCACTAACATCGAACCGTCTGCGTAGAGAGGTGTCGTAATAAACCGGTTAGCAGCTGTGTTAGCTGTTGTGGAGCCTGCTGCGAAGCTCTTTGCTTCAAGGACCGAGAACAGAATATTTGCCCACTACAAGTGGCGCACTTTCGCTAAGCGACGTAAATGAGGGGCAAATGAAAGCGGAATGTGCAGTACACGGAAGAGCGATCTGAAAGCAAGCAGCGTTACAAATAAATTACGTGAACAGATGTACAGCCGAACTCTGGCATATGCTCTGTGACCTGCAGGCTACGGAAGAAAGCTACAAGACTTTCAGTTATCCTTGCAAGCACTACCTAACGGACCGTTCTTAAAGTTTTCTGCGCAGAACATAACTTTTTGTTGTGCGTAAAAGTAGTTTCAATGAATTACTTACGGTGAATGTGAGCAGCAGCACACGCAGTTAAGTGCATATTTTATGCAACAACAATCTGTGAAAGTGTTACTAGTGACAAAAATACTAATTGCTTTTTTTAAAAGTGACACTGTTGTACCAATCTACGAACACATGAGATTTGTAAAGCCTTTTTCTACTGAATTGCAATACGTTTCCGCATACATTTGAACAAAGAGAGCGTAGTAGCACGAAAAATTTTTTAAACAACATGTACCCAACTTTTCGACATAGTCATCAAAAGAATTGAGACACTTGTCATATCATTAGAACAACTTCTGTATTCCTGTATCGTAGAAGTCTCTGCATGGGACTAGCGTGTGACACATCTCTTACTGTGAAACAATGTGGAAAGTACGACGTGCATTCAGAACCAGATGCATGGAATACTCACTGCAAGTGTTGTGCCACTCTATGTCAATCCTCGTCCCAAGAAAATGTTCAAATGTTTGTAAATCTAAGGGGCTTGACTGCTGCGGTTATCAGTCCCTAGGCTTACAAACTAATTAAACTTATGCTAAGGACTTCACACACACGCACAAACACACTTGCCCGAGGGAGGACTCGAACCTCCGACGGCGAGCAACCGCGCGCTCCACAGCAAGGCGCCTTAGAGCGCTCGGCCACTGCACCGCGCCCAATGCTCTTCCCCAATGCTCGGCGCACAGCAACTTTTATGTTGGGAGCTGATTGATCATTTAGCATTCAATCCTGAATGCACAGTCATGCCCTGTATCAAGATGAAGCTCTAAGTTAATTCGTGGACTACATTTAGAATATTCAGGTGTGAACTTTTTTGAAAGTATACCATTAGCCTAATGGTTATACTTTTCAGAGTACTTACAGGAAGTCTTGAGACAAAACTAACATTTTGATACAAAAGATCACAAAGCTTCTTAATCCTAGCCACATAACTGGAATGTGATCGGTAGTTAGAGCCTGCATTCGGGCAAGGATGTGTGTTTTGTCCTTAGAAAAATTTAGTTTAGGTAGTTTGTAAGTCAATGTATCAATGGCCTGAGCACTTTGGTCCCTTAGGTTGACAAACAATTGAAATTTTTATTTCATTTGCTATAGCGTTTTAGTTTGCTAGGTAAATCTTGTATTAATTACATACGTTTAATCTCTTAAGCTTTTGTAACAAAAAAAAACAACAAAAAATAAAAATAATAGAAGAAAATAGAAAAAAAAATAAAGCACCTGTTCCTGTTTCACCCTGAAAAGTGTCGAGACGAAAGGAGTGTCAGTATGTTTCATATATATACTTCTGTAGTATAAGCACAATTCGTAATTTGATGTTGTTGCCAACCAAAATTCTCGAAAAGTAATTGATTGATTTGCTTCATATTTTCTACACGATACTGTAAACCACATTCGCACAGACTTGGGCCCTACAGTTAACTGAACGTAGGCCACACGCTTTAAAATATGCTAGCTAAACACGGCCGTGCTTCGCGATGGCTCAGCTGATATAACTGAATGGAAAAGTAAAGGAAATAAATTTTGCAAAGGAATATGCACTAAGAAAACACATCAATCAAATAAATACCTTGCTTTGCTTTGCTGTAGTCATGAGAAATCAAATGGAAGTTGGAAAAAAAAGATGCTATTGAGAAAAGCAATCGATTCCTACATCCTATCAATCTACGTCCCATTTCTCTCTGTCCATCTTCCAATCCCCATTTCAGATGTTTGTAATACCATTGGACCAAACTGCCATGGTACGTCTCTAGATGTACAAACTACTTAAACTAACTTACATCAAGGACAACACACTCAATCTGGAAGGAGGACACGAGCCTCCATGGGAGCGACAATCCAGTCCACAGTAAGATGTCTTTACCATGTGGCCACTCCCACGCTGCTCTTCCCCCTCTATTTACCTGTCCCCTTCTTCCTCATATCCCATTTATCCATCCTCCAGCCCTGTTCATCACCTTCCGTCTTTCTCTTCGCTCTGACCTTCTCTTCCCCCTCCTCCTCCTTCTCCCTTTCTCTCTCGTTTCCTCGTTGAAGCTATCCAAAAATAAGAAATTAAAAATTTATCACTTGGTTCATAAAACCTTCCACTTTTTGCGGACAAGCGACCATACGTTGACACACATATTTTTTTTCCTTCAAATGTCTTGGTCGCACTATACTCTATCATTACGCGTTTCGATACATCATCATAAAATAAACATTTTTTTAAAAAAACGATGGGAATTAAAATACATCTTAGTAGAGATGACTAACTAAAATATAAACCACCATCGTGGATGTCTCGTGACGGTGTTCAACTAGACATCCACGATGGTGCTTTATATTTTAGTTAGTCATCTCCACTAAAATGTATTTTAATTCCCATCGTTTTAAAAAAAGTGTAGTTGATGGTGCTGTATCAAAACCCGAAATGATAAAATAAAATATAGTGTGACCAAGACATTTCAAGAAAACATTTTTTATGCAAATAAAAATTAGGAACTTATTTCAAATTTTGCTGTAATCGTCGCAAGTGACCAGAACGTTACTCTTATAGAAAATACAGTAATATAACGAAGCCTATAAATAATTTTATTTGCAGACTTCGTCTCTGCAAGTACTGACAGTATCATTGAAATAGCAGTTGAGGTTTTGTAGGTGCCCAGTTTGCATGTTTTACTGCAGATGAACCATTTATAATCCGATTTCAAAACCGTTTTACTTTCGTGTATCATTTCTATTACAGCATCTGATAGGTACGCAGGTCGGAAATGGTAGCACTTCACTTTTCGATGTTCTAATCACTGGAAATTTTAATGCATGATAGAGAAGGTAACATTAGAGTTATTGACACAAAATCATTTACTTTCGGCAACTTACTAACATGACTTTTAATTTGTGCACATCTTTTGAAATACGAGGCGCGTCCAGAAAGTAAGTTCCGTTTCAATTTATCTCCGCTGCAGCGCTGCGACTGCAGTTTCGCACATGCGCTGTAGACGATGTGTATCAAGGAGAAGAACGTGCGCCATTTGGAGATCGCTGTCAGTTACGTACGCTTTGTTGTGCTTGTTTGAAATGTGGGCGTTGTTTGAAAATCCCGCCGCCTGTGAAATCAGGTCGGTGATTCGGTTTCTGAATGCGAGGAAAGTGAAACCAAGTGAAATTTATCGGCGAATTTGCGATGTTTACGGACCAAATGCGATGAGTGATTCGATGGTGAGAAGATGGGTCCGACAGTTCAGTGGCGGGCGTTGTGATGTGCACGATGAAGAACGAAGTGGGCGTCCACCTTTGCTTAAAGAAGAACTGGTTCACGCGATTGATGACAAGATCCAAGAAAACCGTAGGTTTACAATTAGTGCTCTCGCTATAGACTTCCCACAAATTTCACGATCACACTGCAAATGTGACGAAAAACCTCCTACAGGGATTTGGCCGGGACGTGTTTGACCATCCTCCATACAGCCCTGACCTCGCTCCTAGCGACTTTCATCTGTTCTTACATCTCAAGTCTTTCCTTGGCGGTCATCACTTCACCAATGACGACGAGCTGAAAGAAACTGTTTCCAACTGGTTGAAGACACAGGCGGCAGATTTCTAAGAAGAAGGTATACAAAACCCGGTGCCACGCTATGAAAAATGCCTGCAGAATTTTGGCAGTTATGTGGAAAAGTAGTTTAAGAGTTGTAGAATTTTGTGCGATAAAAATTTCTTCTGTATCTGTGTACTATTTCATTTTATTACCAAACGGAACTTACTTTCTGGACGCGCCTCGTATGTATGGTTCATTGGTCTCCTTATGTGACTAATATTAAAATGGGTTCTTCAATTTTCGTGTTCACGTACTAATACAGTGACAAAGTATGTAAAGATATATATCTGTACCTGCAATGGGTAGTGGATAGTGGGTTATGTTAGTGGGGCGTCTACAATGTGGTCATTACGGACGGATTGTTTGGGTAAGGATAGGAAAGGAAAACAGCTGTGCCCTTTCAAAGGGTTTACGGAAATCACAGAAAACCTCCATCTGGATGACGGTGGATTTGAACCACTGTCGTCCCTAATGAGAATCCAGTGTGTTACTACTGCGCCACCTCCATCGGTAGTTATGTTGATGTACATTAACCCTGTGCAGTGAATAGCGTGTTAAGTCTGGCCACCATTCTCGTCTGAACTCATCGCAGGTTGGTGTGCCTATGTTGGATCAAGTCAGCTTTGTCTTACGTGCCATGCTGTCGTCAGTTAATTTTGGGTTCTGTGTAGAAGAAATGCTCCCAAGAGCAATGGACATTAAGGGGAAGATCTCGTCTAAAATCAGGCTTCGTTATACTTCTTTTAGTTTGAAGCCTTTTGTATTTTCAGTGCGTAACTGCATCACGGCAGAGGTTAATGAATGGCCACCGTGCATCGCTTTTCGTACCAAGACCATTAATCTGTTTTCAAAACGAACAAATCAGTCCTAATTTCTTATTCCTGTGAACACTCACATGGAAAGTGATTTTTCGCATCCCGTTGATAGTGCGAAAGAGAAAGACTTTCAATGGGTCTATATAACGCCCACACGACTGGACACAAATGATACGAGAAATTTGGAAGAAAAGTGTTTCGCCGCCGCCGAAATGCAGAGAAGCGATGTTCTTCACTAATCTACCTCTTGGAAACCCAACTAAAGAATCGCACCAAAGATTACGACAGTAATTCATGTTAATGGAGCCAGGACAGGTGGCATCGATGAAAAAACGACCGTCTAGAGATTATATAATCTCTATCTATATAAAAGCAAAAGGACACTCATTCACACACTCACTCACTGACTAAACACGAAATCTCTAAAACTACTTCACCTATAAAGCTGAAATTTGGCAGGAATGTAGTTTATAGGTAGAAGACGTCAGCTAAGAAAGTATTTTGCCTTAGGGCCGATAGTACAGGAGATATGACGTCATAAACAATGAAAAATTCATCGTCTTGCGGCACGTATTAGTGTGACTTTCTCAGTCCACTATTTGAGAAGGAGAGCACTTAGCGACTTGCAACAAACTTTAAACATAAATTTCAAACCTTTAGAAAACTTTTACTTGCTGACTACATCAGAAAACTAATGAAAGGAAAAAAGTTTGTCGCTCACTACTTTTTCGGCGTTCATGCCGAAAAATTACAGCATTTGGCATGACGTTACAATTTATTACTCTACACAATTAATTGTATTCGCGAGAAACATTACAGACAGTATACACACATACCACTGAACTAAGTTCGAAATTTTATCGTAGTACGTCACTCAGTTCACGAGGTATGAAATCATAAACAATGAGATGCGAGAAAAGCTGCTACATCACGCGACAAAATTGCACATTTCCTCCTAAATCACTGGACCGATTTCAACCAAAATTTAATACACATATCAGTTCCTGAAGTTAAGATTCACATACGACTCATTGTTCAGGAGATAAGACGTCATAAACAATAGGAATCGCAAAAAACTGCCACATAATGCGACGAGAATTTATTCATGCACTATATAAGAATGAAGGTACTTAGCGACTTGGAACCAACTTTAAACATAATTTCAAACCTTTAATATATTTTTTTTTCACTGACAACCACAGTAAAATAGTGAAAGGAAAAACGTTTCTCGGTTACTACTTTCTCGCTGAGCATGGACTAAAACTACGGCATTCGGTATGACGTTACAATTTATAATTTCTACTCTACAAACTGTAGCCGTAGGAAATTTTACAGACAGTATATACACATATAGCTGAATGTACCTTCGACATTGTACCACATACCGACACGTAGTTCATGTGACATGGGCACATAAACAGTAATGTTCAAGGAAAGCCGCCCCATTACTCACCAAGTTTTAATCTGTTACTTCTTTAGTACTAACTGCATTCGCAACATATTTTATTGACATAAAGCACTTGTACAAATGAATATATACCTGAAAAATTGTACAACATATAACTCGATAAATACGAGATGGTACGAATTTTATATATCATTTATATTTCAATTGATATCTTTCTTTGTTTGGATACTGCATTTATAATTTTGTACGTTATGCAAAAAAACTTTATTTCTTAAGATATTTTTCCATAAATATAACATGCTTTTAGAAAAAAAAGAGATTCACAGAGAGATAGAGAAGGGATATGAGAAATATTAACTCAAGGCTGGAATAACTAAATAAATATATGGGCAACTCCGGGTTTTCAGCTAGTACAGTATATAAAAATGTATGAACGTTTGTTCGTATTTTACGCGCTATCATACCGTTCCTATGATCTTGATGAAATTTTGCGCACGCCTTGACCTTCAACAAATAAGAATTCGTACGGTGCATGGTGGAGGGTACCTCACAACAATTTAAGTCATCACCATGTAGGGGAACTCGAAGCAGGACGGGATAGATGCGTACGAATGGATAGTAATGTTTTTAACACTTGACAGTGCTGCATCTTATTTTGGGGACATGTAACTATCTGTATCGGTAGGTAGGGGGAAAAGACGTTTTGACTTAGTTTGAAGCGCGAAATATAAGTGAATTGTTCACGTTTCCGGTAGTGCTTTTATAACGATTGATGGATATTATCTTATCAGTTTAAACCCGTCAGTTACTACGTTCCATAAAAGTTTTTAATCTCAGCTGTGTTCATGAGTTGGGACAGGATTAGGGGCTGGGGGGGAGGGGCAAAATGGGCTAGTGGGCAAACAATTTATGTGCTTGCATGATGCAGAAATACTGGTTTGTGAATATTGCCAAAATATTAGACGTTATTAATTTGGTGTTATTAAGCAATGAAAATAATTTCCTGTTATTAGAATGATATTGAAACAGACTTCTGTGCATAATAATTGTAACTCTCTTAGTTTTCCAATTCACTAAAGTATTGAGGATCCATACTGAAACACTCACATAAATATGAGCTGTAGCCTCCATGGGCGGGAATAGTATTTTTTCGATTGTACAGATCGATACATTATTCTGCGCCCTGTTAGACCTTTTCCGGCAGTTCTGCAAGAGTTGTGGCTTGATGAGTCGCAAATGTCAGTTTTCGTGCCATCATATCCCACCCTTTTTCGACTGGAGCAGCACCGCCCAGAAGATCTTACAACAGGCTGTGGCACGTCACACCGAGAGGCCGTTAACGCTAGCTGATTGGCCGGCCGCTGGAGCACAGCCCAAAGCCTCGTAACGGCCGTCCAATCAGGTAGCGTTCGCCGCCTCTCTCTGTGTGACGTAGCACTGCCTGTCGTGAGGCCTTGACTTCCAGGCGGTGTTGACTGAAGTTCGGAGATCGTGCTGGCTATGGAAGTTGCTGACGCCTCACACAGCGCGTTGAGTTTCACGCGCAGGGTGTAGGCGAGCACTGTCCAGAAGAAACAAAACGTCACCTCCCTGTTACAAGAATGGCTAGAAGAACGGGGCGTCTCACAACGTTCTGCACTTACCGAGCGCTGGCCAGCGTTCGCTCCACAAGTGCCAAAGGTGCACGACAGTTGTAGCTTACCACAACCCAGACCGTAAGGCCTGGAGTGCGGCAAGTCTGTTTTGGACCAATGCACTTGGTTCCAATTCCTTAATGGCTGTCCAATACCCACAAACGGAGAGGCTTTCGTTGTTTTTACAGCAATACCTACTTTCACAAATATATTGGTATGCACTAACATATAAATCACACCTATTTATATACAATACGTTAAATAAACATCTTCAATGAGTAATTCCTCCTTTTTCTTTAACATATATAGGATAAAGGACTGCAATTCGTCTGGGTCAGTTTATTGACTACCGTTTCCCAACGTTTCGTTTTTTAACTATAACTAGAAATCTATTGAGCCTATGGACTTCATTCTGTACTTAGATTAATGCTAAATAACTGCTCTATAATCATTAGAGCCAATTTTCGAGTCGCAAGATGACTAAAATCGAAAATTTGGAGAAATAGCCTAAGTCAATTTTTGAAGTCAGTATCTCGGGAACTATTGGACTTGCAGAGCTGCGGTTAGGCTTAAATTTTAGAACATTTTATCTACATTAATAGAGGTGTGAGTGACTTTTCGTAAAACGACCGGTTTCGGTGCACTGTGTCACCATCATATATATATATATATATATATATATATATATATATATATATATATATATATATATATATATATAATCAGGTCATCTTGTTAAAAAAATTGGGTATAAAATAACAAGTGCAACATTGCACTTCGTCACTATATAAAAGAACACATAAGTTAAAAACATGACAGCTTACAAAATACTGACAGCTCTGAAAAATGTAAACTAGAATTTTCAGATCTGTCAGTATTTTGTAAGCTGTCATGTTTTTAACTTATAGTGACTAAGTGAAATGTTGCACTTCTTATTTTATACCCAATTTTTTAACAACGACCCGATTGTAATATATATATATATGACCAGATGATGGTGACACAGTGCACCGAAACCGGTCGTCACTTAATAAATTGTTAGTTTGCGATCTTGGCTCATCATTTGGAAACTATAAAATAATTTAGGGATGTTATTGTGGATTACATGTAACATTACATCAGAAGAAGTCGATGGGGAGGTGAAGAGGGAGGATGGATAGAATGGGGGAGTGGGGAAGAAGAGGAGGAGAGAGTGGGGAAGTAGAAGGAGGAGATGGTCAGAGAGAGAGGCGGAAGGTGGAGATCAAGGAGGCAGGACGAAATGGACAGAGCAGGGGAGGCGGGATGAACTAACACAAATACGTATTCTTTGCCAAAATGAAAGAACCTCTGCGACAGATGACATCACATATGACATTGTCCATGCCAAGGGCAGTCAACACGGAACATCAGTAGAAATAGACATGCAGATGGTATACGACGCCTTCCAAACATCTCACAAAAGCGTGTTTAATGTAATCAACAACTGTAAATTTTTATAAAGAATTTATTTTGCTACCAGTTTCGGCTCCACATTGAAGCCGACTTGAGGCCTCTAAAACAAATAGTAAAATAGAGGTTCCATGTCTTTTTACAGAAGCAGGAGCTTTATCAACTGATGTCGTGAATTCACAAAATCTCTTCAACCGACACCAACGACGACTGTAGATCAAAATTTTGTTTATCCTCAGTCGTCGATGGTGGCAGGTGAAGGAATTGTGTGAATGTACGACACCAGTTGAATAGACTCATACTTCTGTAAAAAGACGTGAACCTCTATTTGTTTTAGTGGCTTCGGCTTCAGTGTGGAGCAGCTATTTGCTTTAGGGGCCATAAGATGGCTTCATGTGAAGCCGAACTAGTAGCAAAATAAATTGTTTATGGAAGTTTACCGCTATTGCTTCTGTTTAAGGTAACTTGACCAGTCGGAGTCCACATTAGATGTTAATGATGGATCTCAAAAAAATTCAGAGAGCCATAGAAATTAGTGCACATGCCCAATATCGAGTAGGGACCACGCGAGCACGCAGACTCCACTGAAGTTGTGCTGGAGGGAAACGACATCACGCATCCTGCAGGGCTGTCCAGACGAGGGGGTGGAGATCTCTTCTGAACGTTGCAAGGCATCCCAGGCATGCTCAATAGTGTTCATGTCTGGGAGGGTAGGTGACCAGCGGAGGCGTTTAAACTCATAAGAGTGTTCCTGTAGCCACTCCATTGCAATTCTGGGAGTTTAGGGTGTCGCGTTGTCCTGCTGGAATTCCCGAAGTCCGTCGGAATGCACAGTGGACATGAATGGATACAGGTGATCAGCCAGGATGTGTACGTACGTGTCAAAGTCGTATCTAGACGTATCAGGGATCCCTTATCACTCCAACTGCACACGCCCCGCACCATTTCAGAGCCACCACCAGCTTGAACAGTTCTCTACTGATATTCCGGCTCCAAAGATTCATGAGGTTGACACCATACCCATCCGCTCGATATAATTTGGAACGTGACTCAACACACCAGGCAACAGGTTTCCAGTCATTGACAGTTCAAGCCGTGTTGGAATTCCCTTGCGGTCTGGAGCGTTATGTTACAGACGGCGCAGCCGCTCCCGCCGGAAGGTCGAGTCTACCCTCGGGCATGAGGGTGTGCGTGTTGTCCTTAGTGTAAGATTTTTGCAAGTCTTGGGACTGATGATCAGAGCAGTTTGGTCCCTCAGTTCTACAAACACTTGAACAGTCCAATGTCGGTGAAGACGGGTACCGGAGAGGTGTAATGCTTTGTGTCGTGCATTTAGCAAGGAAACACGAGCGGGTCTTCGTCTCCGAAAGCCCTTGACTATAATGTTGAATGGTTCGCTCGCTGACACTAGATGGCCTATCACTGAAATCCGCAGCAGTGTGCGGAAGGAACGCAACTCTGTCACATTGTACAATTCTCTTCAGTGATCGTTGGTCCCGTTCTTGCAGCATCTTTTTCCGTCCGTAGCTATGCTGGAGAATACGATGTTTTATCATATTCACGCTACACTCATGAAATGGTCGAGCTCTTCATTGTAAATAAATGCGGTGATTATATTCAAATTCTGTAGGTAGAAGAACCTCTACCAATAAAGTCATTACAGAGAAAGAAAATGGTTCTCATTACTTTTGATGCATCCCTTGTAGTAATTTAATCAGTTTGCTTCATAAAGCAACTTATTACAAGGAGACCTTCATGTCTCGGAAATTCAGTTTGGGGTGAAATTGCGCATGTTAGTAGAATACGTAAAGGGTGTTTTATAGAGCACTATCGAGAAAATTTCGAGAAAAAGGACTCCACATGTAAGAACGAAGGCTTCTGCGCTATTTGCCGCGTCATGATGATAAAATATTTCCCTGAGGAAGGCTCCTGTAACTGATCCGAAACGTTGGAAATATTTAATATCATGGCGCCGCTAATAGCTCAGAAGAATTTTAATTTTAAAGGCTCCAAAGCTTAAGCGCAATTCAAATACATCTTATTTCCAAGTCAGAGTGACGCGAGATGCGGTATGTGGTAATTGCTCAGGTAGCAGCGTGCCTGACTCTCTCAGTCCTACATGAGGAAACATTTTATTTTTATTTTTCGTTTTAAAAATTGTAACAATTTTTAAATAAAATTGATGTAGAGTATCATCAATTACATCATGAAGTACTTGATTCTGGAACTAATTAAAATTTTAATTACTTTATAAAGACGTATAATTCCAAATGTTTTTTACAATTAATATATGTAGATTAAAGCGTTAAACACCATTGTCATTAAAATTTTATTACAAATCTGATATTGTATGCTTTGGAAAGATTATAAATATGTTCATGGATAAGCCCTATTGTTTGCATACAAACAGGCAGGTAGTCAAGAAGAGTCAAGACTGCTTATAAATACTATCTGTAGCCTCTCATCAGCTGTCATCACAAATTTTTAAGGAAATGATCCGATAAGCATGGTCCTTTCCAGGAAAGAGAAGTTTTCAGAAATCTCAAATTAGTATTTCTTTTAATATAATTTCATTAACGATCGCTGCTTCTCCAGAAATGTATTCTAAATTTGTCAAATAAGTATGTTTTTTCTCAGATCTTTTGAAAAACCGTTGTTCGTGTTAAAAACCGGCCAAAGTATTTTTTGTTTTAAATGTTTTTATGAAAATTATATGTTGCTTGTACATCAAATATAAAATAGACCAATGAATATAATATTGCGAAAAATTCTATATAATTGAAACTCCATTCGAAAACGTATGACAGAGGAAATTAATTTACCTACCTTGAAATGCATTTGAAACTGTTCAACTTGCTAAAAAGAAAACGTGAGTGTAATTTTCATTTGAAGTAGCTGTGACAGCCAGTTCAGAAACAAAATTAAATTATGATTTAATCGATAATATTTTAGATAATAAAATTTATGTAAAAGGCATTACAAGATTTAAAACAATTTCAAAAAATGTTTCTTGAGGGTAGGTTTGAACAGACAAGCCACATCATTACGCTACTACCTGAGCAATTTTTTGTTACTTCAATTTTTATAATCTTTTTTTTCCTTTTTTGCCACGATTTGACAGTAAAACCAAAGGCCAGTTTTTTTCCATTGCCCTCTTTTTTCCGCCTTTTTAGGCTAGGTTAAAACACAGAGAGAAAAAATTGTTGATCCGAGAGTGATTTATTTTCTTTTAAGTGCTCTACCGACTTTTTTCATCAGAGTTACTTTCTTAACAAAAACACTTTAATGCAAAAAGTGCAGCATTAATAGTATCCCGAGTGCACAAACATAAGCAGTAACGCCTACCATACGTGGATAGATGCTACCTGAATTCCGGTTCCTAAATGCTCGTTCAGGCACGTCTTCTCGAATAAATAGTATTTTCCCGTTACATTGTTTCAAGTTCCCTGATTGAACACTCACATTAAAATTACCCTTTCATACCCGCCACACCCAAGCTCCTGGGAGGATTCAGGAAAACATACGAAAGAAATTGGTATTGTCGGTTTCTTGAATTTTGTATTAAAAGAGTGAAGCAATCTTGGAGGAACGTCCAAAAAATCAAGCACACTCGAACATGAGACAAATAAGTGCATTTGTCAGCAATTCGGCCGTACAGCAGTTCAGCGTTAGCTGCCAGGCTTATCTGTCGTATATGTATTCCGGTTAAAAATATGGAGTCCTCTTTTTGTGGAACCTTCCATATATATATATATATATATATATATATATATATATATATATTACAATTTGTGAATTTATTATATACTGTTTGTAGCTCGGATATCGTATGCGAGCTACAAACAGTATATAATAAATTCACAAATTGTAAAATAATAATAATGTCTACACAATTTTACAATAACATATAATACATGAAAATAATAAATGAAAATTATGTACAAGAATAGTATGAACAACTTCATAACTCGTTCTTCCAGAAGTCTATATATGCCATTGCTGTACTGCTGCACGCCATCAGGTCTTGGGCTGTGCACGCTCTTGGGTGATTTACTTCCGGACATTACAGCAGGTGGTCCATGGTCTGTATGTTTCCGCACGAACACAAAACACTTTCACCGATTCCAAACGTTCAAATGTTTGTATAGCTTATGGGACTTAACTACGGGGCATCAGTCCCTAAACCTACAAACTACTTATCAACTAGCTTATCCTAAGGACGGCACAAATATCCATATCCGAGGGGGGATTCGAACCCCCGGCCGTAGTGGCCGTGCAGACCGTGACTGGAGCGCCTCAGTCTCCTCGGCCACCGCGGCCGGCTCACCGATTCCCCACTTGTGCAAATTCTTGTTGCATCTACCCATTCCCGAGCGCAGTCTGTTCAGAGTCTTCCACCTCTGCCAGTCAAGTTCTGCGCCTGGTGGCAGCGCCTCCTCGGCATAGTTGGCATGTCCTTGTTGCTCCCGCCACAATGTTATTCTGGTAGTTCTCGGTGGGTCTGCGAGTGGTTCCGTTGAATGTAGGAAACTGCTTCTTGATTTAAGGTGTTTTGGTACAGTTTGGTACCCATGTAATGGGTGACGTTGGTCTTTAAGCTGTTTTGATCGTTCGATACAGCTCTGTACCGATCGTCGGAAGTTTGGTGGAGCGATTCCTGATAATGAGTGTAGGTGTTGAACTCTTGTAGGTTTGAGACAGCCAGTGATAAGCCTACAGGTCTGATTCAGGATAGGGTCCAGTTTGTTTGCATGACATGATCGTTCCCACACAGGACTTGCAAACTCAGCGGCAGAGTAACAGAGCGCCATTGCTGTCGTGCGTAAAACTTTTGCATTAGCTCCCCATTTTGACGTTGTTAGTTTGCCAAGTAAGTTATTTCGTGTTTGGACTTTTGACTTGCTCTTCTCAATGTGGCGCTTAAATGATAGTGTCCTATCAAGGGTAACTCCCAAGTACACTGGGGAAGGGCAGTGTTCCAATCTTGTGCCATTCCACCAAACATTCAGTTCCATCTTTGCCTCTCTATTGTTAAGATGGAATAGGCAAGTCTGGGTCTTACTTGGATTGGGCTTCAGCTGATTCTTATTGTAATAGTTTGTCAGATTTTCTAGCTTTTGATTTAGTGTTTCCTCGATATCCTCGTAGTTCGATGCCTGAACAGCTATTGCCCTATAGGCTGGTCATTCGTGTAGATCTACATCTACATCTACATGGGATACTCTGCAAATCACATTTAAGTGCCTGGCAGAGGGTTCATCGAACCACAATTATACTATTTATCTCCCATTCCATTCTCGAATAGCGCGGGGGAAGAAAGAACACCTGAATCTCTCTGTTCGAGCCCTGATTTCTCGTATTTTATTTTGATGATCATTTCTACCTATGTAAGTGGGAGTCAACAATATATTTTCGCATTCGGAGGAGAATGTTGGCGATTGGAGTTTCGCAAGTAACCCACGCCTCAGCGATAAGCGCCGTTGTTGTAATGATTCCCATCCCAGATCCTGTATCATTTCCGTAACGCTGTCTCCCTTGTATCGTGACAATACGAAACGAGCTGCCCTTCTTTGGACTCTTTCGATGTCCTCCGTCAAACCCACCTGATAAGGATCCCACACTGGGCTGCAATACTCCAAAAATGGACGGACAAGCGCAGTGTATGCAGTTTCTTTAGTAGTTCTGTTGCATCTTTTAAGGATTCTGCCAATAAAACGCAGTCTCTGGTTCGCCTTTCCCACGATATTATCTACGTGTTCTTTCCAGTTTAAGTCTGAAGTAATAGTGATTCCTAGGTATTTTGTGGAGTTAACGGCGTTCACATTTGATTGATTTATGTTGTAAACAAAGTTTAACGGATTTCTTTTCGTACTCATGTGGACGACTTCACACTTCTCATTATTTAGAGTCAATTGCCAATTTTTACACCATACTGATATCTTATTCAGATCGTTCTGCAGTTGGTTTTGATCTTCAGATGATTTTACTAGACGGTAAATTACGGCGTCATCTGCAAACAACCTAAGAGAGCTACTTAGATTTTCCCCTAAATCGTTTATGTAAATAAGGAATAGCAGAGGACCAATAACACTACCTTGTGGAACGCCCGATATCACCTCTGTTTTAGTCGATGCCTTACCATCGATTACTACGAATTGTGTCCTCTCTGACAAGAAATCCCCTATCCAATTGCAAATTTGGGGCGATATACCATAACCACGCAATTTGATTAAAAGCCGTTTGTGAGGTACGGTGTCAAAAGCTTTCTGGAAATCAAGAAATACGGAATCGATTTGCGAACCTTTGTCGATAGCACCCATCACTTCGTGTGAATATAGAGCTAGTTGTGTTTCGCATGAACGATATTTTCTAAATCCGTGTTGACCTTGGGTCAATAGATCGTTCTGTTCGAGATAATTCATAATATTTGAATACAGGATATGTTCCAAAACCCTGCTGCAAATTGACGTCAATGAAATAGGCCTGTAGTTTAGTGGGTTACTCCTACTGCCTTTCTTGAATATAGGTGTGACCTGTGCAACTTTCCAATCTTTTGGTACAGATCCTTCTATGAGAGAGCGGTTGTATATGACTGTTAAGTAAGGAGCTATCGCTTCAGCATAATCAGATAGAAATCTAATGGGTATACAATCCGGACCAGAAGACTTGTTCTTATTAAGTGATTTTAGTTGCTGCACTACTCCGATGATATCTACTTCTATGTTACTCATTACGGCATCTGTTCGTAATTCGAAATCTGGAATATTGGTTTCGTCTTCTTTAGTGAGTGAGTTTCTAAAAGCTAAGTTTAGTAACTCTGCTTTAGTAGCGCTGTCATCGGCAGGATCGCCATTACTATGACGTAGTGAAGGTATTGTTTGTGACTTTCCCCGAGTATATTTAACATATGACCAAAATCTCTTTGGGTTTTCAGTCAAATTACGAGAAAGAGTTTCGTTGTGATAAATGTTGTAGGCATCTCGCATTGAAATCCTCGCTAAATTTCGAGCTTCTGAGTACAATCGCAAATCCTGGGGATTTCGTGTTCGTTTAAATTTAGTATGCCTTTTCCTTTGCTTTTGCAACAGTGTCCTAACCTGTTTTGTGTACCAAGGGGGATCGCCTCCTTCTTTTATTAATTTATTAGGTATAAAACTGTCAATTGCTGTCGATACCACTTCTTTGAATTTGAGCCACATCTGGTCTACACCTACGTTTAGTGTTAGAAACGAGTGGAAGCTGTCTTTCAAGAAGCAATGTATTTTGTTTCTATCTGCTTTCCTGAACAAATATACTTTGCGTTTATTTTTGGTGACTTTGGGACTTTCGATATTCAATTTCGCTACTACAGCTCTGTGTTCACTAATACCTGTATCCGTTTTGATGCTCATTATGAGCTCAGGATTATTTGTTGCTAAGAGATCAAGTGTGTTTTCACATCCATTTGCAATTCTAGTTGGCTCATGAACTAATTGTTCGAAGTAATTCTCAGAGAATGCGTTGAGTACAATTTCGGACGATGTTTTATGCCTACCTCCTGATTTGAAAATATAATTTCGCCAACAGATCGAGGGTAAATTAAAATCACCACCTACTATTATCGTGTGAGTCGGGTACGTTTTTGTAATTAGACTCAGGTTTTCTTTGAACCTTTCTGCTATTGTATCGTCAGAGTCGGGAGGCCGGTAAAAGGAACCGATTATTAACTTCTTACGATTTTCGGGTACAACCTCTACCCATAATAGCTCGCACGAACTCTCAACTTCAACTTCGCTACATGAAATACTACTTTTGACGGCGACAAACACGCCCCCACCTATTTTGTTTAATCTATCCTTTCTGAATACCGTTAGATCTTTTGAAAATACTTCTTCTGAACTTATTTCCGGCTTGAGCCAACTTTCGCTGCCTATAATGATGTGTGTTTCGGTGCTTTCTATTAACGCTTGCAGTTCTGGAACTTTCCCGACACAGCTACGACAATTTACAACTGTTATACCGATAGTTTCCGGATCTACATTTCCCCTGTGATCCACCTGAACCCTTTGAGATTGCCCATTTTCTATTTCTCCGAAGCTCTTTATCCTAAAAAACCGCCCAGTCCACGCCACACAGCCCCCGCTACCCGTGTAGCCGCTTCCTGCGTATAGTGGACTCCTGACCTATTCAGCGGAACCCGGAAACCCACCACCCGATGGCGCAAGTCAAGGAATCTGCAGCCTACACGGTCGCAGAACCGTCTGAGCCTCTGATTCAGACCCTCCACTCGGCTCTGTATCAGAGGTCCACAGTCGGTCCTGTCAACTATGCTGCAGATGGTGAGCTCTGCTTTCATCTTGCAAGCAAGACTGACAGTCTTTACCACTTCAGTTAGCCGCTCGAAACCTGAGAGGATCTCTTCAGATCCGAAACGACACACATCATTGGTACCGACGTGAGCCACCACCTGCAGTTGGCTGCACCCCGTACCCTTCATGGCATCCGGGAGGACCCGTTCCACATCTGGAATGACTCCACCCGGTATGCACACGGAGTGCACGTTGGCCTTCTTCCCCTCCTTGGCAGCCATCTCTCTAAGGGGCTCCATCACCCGCCTAACGTTGGAGCTCCCGACTACAAGTAAACCCACCCTCTGTGAAAGCCCGGATCTTGCAGGCTGGGTGGTGACAGGGTGAGAGACACCATCCGACTCAGGAACGTCGTCCTGAGCAGACAGTGCCTCAAACCTGTTCGCAAGACGAACCGGGGAGGCCTCACGATCGGTCCCCCGGAATGTCTTGCGCCTCCTGCCACGCACTGGAGCAACCTCCCACGCAACCACGGGTGGGATGTCTGCCTCACTGCTAGCAGTTTCAGGGCATGTCGCTGCCGCAGGCCGAATCGGTGGAGTCGACGGGAGTCCGTTCGGTCCCCACCGCCGGCCAACAACAACGACGCCCATCGATCGCAGCTTCCAACTGTGCAACCGAGGTTAACACAGCTTGAAGCTGGGAGCGAAGTGTCACCAGCTCAGACTGCATCCGCACACAGCAGTCACAGTCCCTATTCATGATTACAGATATGGAATAGAACTGGGGCAAGGACACTGCCCTGGGGAAGCCCATTTTTCTGTAGCCGCCATCTGCTCTTGTTACCCTGGAATTCAACAAAATATCTTCTGTTGAACAGAATTGATTTGAGTACTGCAGTAAGTCGAGGGCTTTTTGTTGTTCTTTGCACCTTCGTAATAAGGTTTCTGAGGTTGATGGTATCATATGCTGCCGTCAAATCTATACACACAACTCCTGTTGCTAGTCGTTCCTCAAACCCATCTTCAATGAACTGAGTTAGGTTAAGAGCTTGGCTGGTACAAGATTTTCCAGGTCGAAATCCCGCTTGCTCTTTTATTAGGGTGCCCTCAATCAGGTGTGCGGAAAATGAGAGATCACAAAAGGCTCTTTTCAGAACCAACACTGACAATTATCTCATTCAATACCTTCCGGATAGTATCCTACGAAAAGGTCAAGTCTCATGCCGAACTGAATCTCCGAGAGGTGAAGGCCTGCTTGTTTGTTTCGCCCGCATACCACGTCAGTCCCAGCGACGAACGGCAGCGGCGGCGGCAGCGCAGCGGGACTGTCGCTAAATATAATACCTGCTCAACGAAGGCACCGGGCGGCCGTGAGACGCCGTGGCGAGGCGCGTCGCTGGCCGCGCGTCGCTCTCAGGGGCGCGTCTGCTCTCTCTCTCGGCAGCCGGCGCACGTAGCCAGCCAGCACTGGCGCCTCTGCTGAATCAACCATGCCCAACACTGCGCCCACCTCTATAAACAGGGAGCGTGCGATCCACAAGGTTACAGAAGGAGCTTCACAGCTTGGCCCGTCATTCTCGACCATCAATGGCTCTCTAAATGCACTAGAGCAGTTTTTCAACCTTTTTCAATACGAGACCCTGCTCGATGTATAAACGATTGTTGCGACCCCCCCCCCCCCCCCCAAGAATGTTAACAGAATAATGTCAGCGACTTTTGATTCCATTGATACTGATGTTGTTGTTGTGGTCTTCAGTCCACAGACTGGTTTGATGCAGCTCTCCACGCTACTCTGTCTTGTTCAAGCTTCTTCATCTCAGAATACTTTCGGCAACCTACATCCTTTTGAATCTGCTTACTGTATTCGTCCCTCGGTCTCCCTCAACGATTTTTACCCCACACACTTCCTTCTAATCCTGACAATTCTTTGACGTCTCAGAACGTGTCCTACCAATCTATCCCTTGTTTTACTTGTTGTTGTTGTTGGGTGTTTAAAGGGGACTCAACTGCTGGGTTATCAGTCCCCTGCTCCCAGCTAAGAGTTAACTTTTAAAAGTTTCCGTTTTGTCGCATTGTACTCGAAGCCCAGTATATTCCGGGTACAGAGAGACAGTCAATGGTAAAATGATGGCATATAACAATGAACAAGACAGGAGTTGACAAAATAGACAAAACTAAAACAAGGCAGCAGAAGCGTGTGGCTAGCTGATCACAAGAGTAATACAGGATGAGCCAGCCACTCTGCACACTTTAAAATCCTTAATTGAAAAACAAGTCATAAACCGTAAAAAGACAGCGGCCTATTGTTCTGGAGGGGTTGAAGACCGACAGGGCGGGCTTATAAGCCCCACCATTAAATAGACCAATAAAAGCCAGTTGCGCGAATAAAACCTAAAACACGATCGACCATAGAGGCATCGTCTGATAAAACCAATGGAAGCTCAGAAGGCAGGGTAAAAGACTGCCTCAAGTCGGCTAAAAGTAAGCAGTCCACCAGAATGTACACCACAGTCAATAGTGCGCCACAACGGCAAGTTGGTAGGTCCTCTCGTCGTAGAAGGTGGCCGTGTGACAACCACGTATGTCCAATACGTAGTCTGCAGATGACTACAGACTCCCTACGAGAGGCTCGCAGGGAGGATCGCCACACGGCTGTGGTGGGCTTGACTATGCGCAGCTTATTTGGTTCGGTCTAGGCTGCCCATTCCGAGGTCCAAATCCCCAGAACCTTACGGGTCAGTTGTTGCCTGAAGTCCTGGTCTTGGAGACCTATCTTTAAGCGCCGTGATGTGGTGGCCTGCTTGGCCAGGCGATCAACCCGTTCGTTACCCGGAATGCCTACGTGGCCCGCCAAGAGTGAAAACGGCGTCCTGAATGGACCGAACCAAATGGTGCTGTGTCATAAACTGGTCAAGGGCGATCAAGCCACTCAGGGAGTCACTACAGATAACTATAGACTCCCCGGGGCAGTCGCAGAAATGTGTAAGAGCGCGAGAGATGGCCACCAGCTCAGCTGTGAAAACTCTAGTCCCATAGGGCAAGGAATGCTGCTCAACATAGTCACCGTGAATATAAGCGTACGCAACACTCCTTTTCTCCCCAGTTCGGTTAAGCACCTCCTCATGGTTACGTGATCTACCCATCTAACTTCCATCATTCGTCTGTAGCACCACATTTTAAAAGCTTCTATCACCTTTTCGTCTGAACTCCTTATCGTCCACTTTTCACTCTCATACGATGCTACACTCCAGACAAATGTTTTCACAAAGGACTTTCTAACATTTATAATTAATATTGGATGTTAACCAGTTTCGCTTTTTTAGAAAAGCTTTTCTTCCCAGAGCCATTCTGCATTTTATATCTTCTCTACCTCGGGCATCGGAAGTTGCTTTGCTTCCCAAATAACAAAAGTCATCTACTATTTTTATTGTCTTATTACCTAATCTAATTCCTTCAGCATCGCCTGATTATCTGACATTCCATTCCATTACCCTCGTTTTACTCTTGTTAATGTTCAAGACACTGTCCATTCCAATCAATTGCTCTTCCAGATCGTTTCCAGTCCTTGGCCAAATTACTATGTCATCGGCAAACCGCAAATTTTTTATTTCTTCTCCCTGAACTTAAATTCCCTCTCCAAATTTATCCTTGCATTCCTTTACTGCCTATTCAATGTACACATTGAACAACATTGGGGAAAGGCTACAACCCTGTTTTACTCCCTTCCCAACCTCTGCGGCCCTTTCTTGCCCTTCGACTCTAATGACTGCTGTCTGGTTTTTATATAAATTGAATATAACTCTTCGCTCCCTATATTTTACCCCTGCTACCTTCAGAATTTGAAAGAGTATATTTCAGTCGACATTCTCAAAAGAATTTCTCCAAATCTACAAACGCTAAAACCCTAGGTTTGCCTTTCCTTAGCCTATCTTTTAAAATAAGTCGTAATGTGAGTATTGCCTCCCGTGTTCCTACATTTCTCCTAAATCCAAACTGATCTTCCCCGAGGTCGGATTCCACAAATTTTTCCATTCGTTTGTAAATAATTCGTGTTAGTATTTTGAAACCACGACTTATTAAACTGATAGTTCTGTAATTTTCACATTTGTCTGCACTTGCTTTCTTTGGAATTGGAATTACAATATTCTTCTTGAAGTCGGGGGTATTTACCCTTTCTCGTACATCTTGCTTACCAGGTGGACTAATTTTTTCATGGCTGACTCTACTAACAATATCAGCAGTTCAGACGGAATATCATCTACTCCAGGGGCCTTGTTTCGACTGAAGTCCTTCAGCGCTCTGTCAAATTCTTCTCGCAGTATCATATCTCCTATTTTATCTTCTCCACTTTGTCTTCCCTTTCTAGAATACTGCCTTCAAGTTTATTTCCTTTGTATAGGCCCTCTATATATTCCTTCCATAGTTCAGCTTTCCCCTCTTCGCTTAGTACTGGTTTTCCGTCTGAGTTCTTGATATTCATACAACTGCTTTTCTTGTCTCCAAATATCTCTTTTATTTTCTTGTAGGCGGTACCAATCTTCCCCTAGTTATGCATTCTTCTACGGTTTTGCATTTGTCCTCTAGGCGCTCCTGCTTAGCCAATCTGCACTTCCTGTCAATCTCATTCGTCAGATGTTTGTACTCCCTTATCAAAAAGTCATGTGCTCTGTGGAAGGTAGTCGCAGCGCGAAGGCGTGGGGACAAGGTGGGATGAGAATATGCGTGAGTACAGACATAATTTCCGAGTCTTTGCGCTTCGAAAAAATGGAGAAGCTTCTCAAGAAACTAGCGCAGCTGTCCATCGCTAGTGCAACTAGTAATATCGAAGCGAATTAGAATAGGAAAAAATATAGACTCAATGACTGTTATACTGTCACGAAAAATACATCTCAAAGTGTAGTTTCCAGCGAAGTACTGTCACATGAGAGTGTGACACCATCGTAACACATATATTACGTCTCAAGTACATGTTCCAAGTAAGCTAATAAACCGCTACACATCAAAAATGAAAATGAAACCCTTAACCAGCAGCAAACACAATGATAGAGTTAGCAAAATAGTATTGTTATTTGTTGAGTAAAATAGCAATTTGAACAAAATACTAATTAATAATAACCTTACGTTTTTTATCATTAACTTGTTTGGCGGCCGCGGTGGCCGAGGGGACTGAGGCGCTCCAGTCACGGTCTGCACGGCCACTACGGTCGGGGGTTCGAATCCCCCCTCGAGCATGGATATTTGTGTCGTCCTTAGTCTTAAGTAGTTCATAAGTAGTTTGTAAGCTTAAGGACTGATGACCCCGCAGTTAAGTCCCATAAGTTCTACAAACATTTGAACATTTTTTGAACTTGTTTTTCTACTTTAACTATATCTTTAAATGATTTTTAGGCATCCAGTGTCAACAAGAAACTATTGAAATATTCTCACTCAAACGGAAGTTGTTGGTACTGCACAAGAAATTGTGAGCGCACCATCGTTCCCACCCAGACGATACTGTGGTCCTTGCCCTCTCTTCGCATCTAGTGAGTAGTCTGCTCAGAACTCAGTATCTCGCCGCTCTAGTTCTATTCTGCAAACAGACATCGTGTCACTTCCACTGCAAACCTTACCAAATTTAAAGTACGGAAGCGACTTTATACTATGCTTTCAACCAATCAAGTCTTCCACCAGATCCCATAAATGTTTCAAATTTTTCAGTTAAACTAGTCATAAATTTGTCTTTCACAATAAATATTAGGTTGAGGACCGTACTGAAATATCAGTACATTTTTTTACTATAGTCTACTTAATTGAGAGAGCTAGCAACTGTATCTTATTGTTGTTGCTGTGGTCTTCAGTCAGGTTTGATGCAGCTCTTCACCCTTCTCTATCCTGAGCAAACCTCTTTATTTCGTCATAAGAACTGAAACCGCTATCAGTTTTTATCTGTTTTATTCGTGTCTTGGTCTACCTCTGCGATTTGTACCCCACACTCTAACCGCCAATGCTGAATTTACAATTCCTTGATGTCTAAGAAAGTGCCTTACCAATCGAGCCCTTCTTGTGTTCATTAGTTACGCGATCTACCCACCTAATCTTCAGCATTCTTCTGTAGCACCACTCTTCAAAAGCCTCTATCCTCTTACTGTCTGAAGTTTTTATCGTCCATGTTTCGGTTCCATACAAGGCAACACTCAACACAAATGTCTTCAAAAAGATTTCCTAACGCTTAAATTAATATTCGCTGTTAACAAATTTTTCTTTTCCAAAAAGCACTTTTCTTCCCATTGCCATTTTGCATTTATATCCTGTGTACTACAACCATCAAAAGTTATTTTACTACCGAAGGAAATCAATTTTTGCAAGTGATTGGGCCCGTACGCTAGCGTCAGTTCCAATTATTTGCAAAGGACTGATGAATAAGGATATTTGTTGATCGTGTACCGTTTTACAAAGTATTGCATGTGTTGCAGAATAGATTTCCTTCGTTCGTTTACGGTAATGACAACATTGTTTATTGACACATTTGAGTAAGAACACTGGATTCACCGGTAACTCTTTTGTTATATAGAAGGAATAGCCGAAGATGCGGCTTTAAGTCGTAAAAACGGATGATTAGTAAATAAACAAATCTTACAAATAGAAAAAAGAAGATAATAATTAATATGGTGCAACATTGTTTGTTGAAACCGGTAATCTGTAATGAATTACCAATTCAGCTATCTTGATACCAGTGTGTTCTTTTTACTGACTTTTATTCGTCATGTCAGACAGCAGTTGCGGATGTGGTAATTATAAAGTTGTTTGTGCCAGAAGCTTTTGCTACAGAGATGATTAGAGTATTGATTGGACCATGGCTATTCAGCACAGTACCTTTGGATCAAGTCCTATCGTATGCAAATGGACTTGAGGATGACAGCACAGTAGATGATGGAAAAGGCGGTACAGGAATGGAGAAGGACCTGTCTTGGAGAGAAGTGGAATTGAAAATAAACAAGATGAAAGGAGGAAGGGCACCAAGTGTGAACAAAGTGAGTGTGGAAATGGTGAAGGCTGCTGCAGAAGTTGGTAAACAGTGCCTGTATCGGGTGATGAGAATGGCACAGAAGGAAAAGAAGACCCCAGAAGATTGGAAGAAAAAACTGATTGTCCCAATAATCAAGAAAGGAAATAGAAAGGAGTGCAGAAATTACAGAGGAGTCATATAGATGTCAAAATGTGCACAGGTATATGAGAAGATATTGGAAAGTCGAGTTCGAGCCAGAGTCGAGAGGGGAATGAGAGAAGAGCAGTCAGGATTCCGACCTGGAAGATCGACAGTGGACCTCATATTTGCAGTAAGACAGCTCCAAGAACAGCATTATGAATATGGGAACGAATAAGTTGATAGCCTTTTCAGGCATAGAAAATGCATATGATAGTGTGTGTAGGAAAAAAAATTATTTGTGAAGCACTCAAAATCAGAGGAATTGAAAAAGAGACTGTTAGCAGGGTGAAGGAGATGTATTGTGGAAGTAGGTGTGAAAGTGGGAAACAATGATTCGCACAACTGAGCGGGCTGAAGCTAGGCAGTACATTGTCACCCCTTCTCTTCATTGTGGTTATGGATGACATAGTGACAGAGGTAGCAGTGAAAATATGGAAGCAATGGAGTATGCAGACGATCTGATTGACTGGGCCAACAACGAGGAGGAAATCCGGGAGCAGCTAGACGCTTGGGACTAAAAGTGGGAGAATACGGATTGAAGTTCAACATCCATAAATGTGAGTTCATATTAACCACCACGTAAAAGGATAGACCAGTGAGGAGAATAACATTTGTAGGTGAACAGTTGAAGAAGGTAGGAAGCTTTCAAGTACCTGGGAAGTGTAGCCTAATTAAGGAAAATGGGAGAAATAACAAGGAGTTACAGGACGTGTCAGACAGGCAGAAATATTTTTGAGAAGCGATAGGACTTTAGTGTGGAGTAAGGGCGTACCACAGAAAAGCAATCTATAATGAATTACCAAGAGAAGTGCAATTGAAAATAAACAAGATGAAAGGAGGAAGGGCACCAGGTGTGAACAAAGTGAGTGTGGAAATGGTGACCTTTGCGTCAACGAAGAAAAGAGTTATGAACAGAATACAAGCAAGTGATATGAAATGAAAAGGGGTAACAAGAAGAGACAGGACGAGAAATGAGTGAGAGAAGAGCCCTTACAGGATGGAATCGAGGCAGCAATACTGCTGTGGTTTGGCCATTTAAAAAGAATGGTGCAGAGGAGGAGCCTCAGTAAGATACACAAAATACAGATGCAGAAGAGACGACCAAGAATAAGACCAAGGGACAGATGGCTAAAAGGAGTGGAGGATTGTGTCAGTAAGAGAGGAGAGGACTGGGCCAGAGTGAAAACACAGAGATGGTGGGAGGACAGGACGAAGAGGCAGGGCATGACTTGCAAACAGACCCAATCTGTGACTGGAAACTGTGTAAGATGATGATGATGTTGATGATGACCTTTGGAGCAAGTCTTTCGTTCAGATCTAGATATATCAGGCTTTCGGAAGTGAATATTACAGCCCACTGCTTTCGGAAGTGAAATATTACAGCCCACTGCCTAACCCAGGTGAACCATAAGTGTTGTAAAACAATTATATTTTAAATATTGATATTCATTACGTCTGACATAATGAATTATTTTGATTTAAATGTCTTTTTAAAAGTCTCTGGTCAGTTTCTGATAAGATGCTGCGAAATTCCTGAAAAGGAACAATTTTATTTATTTCTTACCACCACAGGCTAGACTTTGTGGTGTCGATGCAGCTCGTAATTTCTTGCTTCATGGTCTGCAATGATGGGTGAACCTATAAACTTTTTTTATTTAATTTCTTAGATAACAGAAGGTCTCCATGTACCGAATGAAAAATTCACTACCCAATCTGGAATTGTTAGGAGTATTTGTGTCCAATATAACAGCCAATTTTATAATTAGCTTCAAACAAAGTCCCGTGTGTAAAATATGCAGGTTCGTAATTCCAGGTGAGGTAGCTCCCGTAGACTCTGTTTCTACTACATCAAAATTTCATGTTGAAGAGATGAAATAATTGTAGACGAAAGCAGAACTTACTTTAAGTTGATATATATATATATATATATATATATATATATATATATATATATATATATATATATATATATTTAGCGTTAGTAATACATCGATTCACTTTCCATAACATCCCAATAATAATAACATACTCCCATAGAATGCTCTAAACTCTATCAGCAAAGAACAACCACTTTTTCTCTTCCTAGCAATTACATGGAGATTCTATATGTTCTCGAAAAATACTTTACGGTAAATTGTGATATATATTAAATACAGCAAACTTTCTAATTAGCCTTGAAATTAATTTATAACATAACAAAATCTTTTATCTACAATTACATCGTTAACAAATATGCGACACATAATACTAACAGGTATCTTACAGAGTCCTAAAACTTGGTAGCTAATTAAAAGTCTGTGCCGGACTGGGATTCGAACCCGAGACCTCTACCTTTCATGCAACGTAAAGGTCCCGGGTTCGAATTCCAGTCCGGCACGCAGTTTTAATCTGCCAGGAATTTACATATCAGCACACACTCCACTGCAGAGCGAAAATTTCATTCCAGAAGTGCCCTGTTTTCATCTCTAATGACGGCGATGTCAACGGAACGCTAAATCGTAATCTTCCTACCTTCCTTCCTTTGTTTCCATCTCTCCAACAGGTTTGCAGACAGAGCCTTCAATTTCCATTTCGAGGGAAACAGACGTCGTTAAAACACATAGGTACCTAACAGTCACTATCGACGTACACCTTCCTACTAGGAGCGCCTGAGAAAGGTAGCTACGAAGTTGAAGAGCAGGAATAACCTCTTGTGTAGTACTAGCAGGGACTCGAACGAACACACTACAAACTCTGGCTCTTGGGATGGTTTACTCAGCTGCAAAAATACTCTGCACCGGTATGGGTAAACAGCACTCTCAGAAGGTTGACACGCAGCTGAACGAGGCCATGCGCGTTATCGGCATTTACTACCTGTCAGTACTGAGCCACAAGGCAACGCTTAATTCTATATGGTTGTATATTATCTGTCTTGATCGACTACTGCCGGTCGCACTTTCCTTGCGTCTCGATGAAGTCAAGAACGGCCTATAAATTGGCGTGGTACGTCAGTCTCAGCTATCCCACCGCGTTGCCACTCAAGAATGCGAGAGTATCAAAAGGTCTTAATAATTCCCAAATACAATTCAAAACGATACAACTCATGCAGTAGCGGACTAAGGCTATCGGAGGCCCGGGGCGGCGGAAAAACAAAATGAGGCCCCCCCGTCCACTTGGAAATATACGTATTACTATAAATAAAGTAACTTTTGAGATTTGGAGGCCCCCAAGGACGAGAGCAGCACGAGACAGTCTACAAAAAATAGCTTTCGAGATTGTAATGCATCACATTTTCCTTACTGTCATTTCCTGCATAGTCCAACCTCAAAATCACATTGTACTCGTCGAGACGAATCTTTTGAATATTAACTCGATGGGGTACGGATATTTTCAATGATAACAATTGCAGTGTGATATGCAAATTACGATATCACGCCACAAGTGTAATAAGATAATCAAGGCTGAAACAGCATACTACTGAACAAAAATTTGCCGGCCGCGGTGGCTGAGCGGTCTGCGACGTACCAGTCACGGTCTGCACGGCCGCTGCGATCGGGGGCTCGAATCCCCCCTCAGGCATGGATATTTGTGCCGCCTTCAAAAATGTTCAAATGTTTGTTAAGCTTATGGGACTTAACTACGGGGTCATCAGTCCCTAAACTTACAAACTACTTATCAACTAGCTAACACTAAGGACGGCACAAATGTCCATGCCCGAGGGAGGATTCGAAACCCCGACCGTAGTGGCCGTGCAGACCGTGACTGGAGCGCCTCAGTCCCTTCTGTGTGCCGTGTATTAGGCAGTTCATAAGTAGTTTGTAGGTTTAGGGACTGATGACCCCGTAGTTGCCGGCCGCGGTGACCGAGGAGACTGAGGCGCTCCAATCACGGTCTGCACGGCCACTACGGTCGGGGGTTCGAATCCCCCCTCGGGCATGGATATTTGTACCGTCCTTAGCTTAGCTAGTTCATAAGTAGTTTGTAAGTTTAGGGACTGATGACCCCGTAGTTAAGTCCCATAGACTATACAAACATTTGAACATTTTTGAACCCCGTAGTTAAGTCCCATAAGCTCTACGAACATTTGAACAATAATTTCATATCCGTGTGAACATATAGTGCATTAGTTAACGCTTGTGAGCGCATTTTTGAGCGGCAACGCGGTGGGTTAGTCTGAGGCTGAGGTACCACGCCAATAAGGTCGTTCTTGATTGCAACAAAACGCAAGGAAAGTGCGATCGGCAGTAGTCGATCAAGACATACAATATTTAGTTTCGATTTCAGCGAAGACACAGGTAGCAGCGGTCGGCGCAGTTAACGGTATTGTGTGCGAACGCTTTATAAGGCGAGCTCCACCCATCCCCAAACAGCAATAACAAATAAATTTCTTTACCATTGCGTAATCTTTCTGTTATTGCACAGCCTTGAACGTAAACTGACGAAATTAAATTAATTTTAAAGTCAAGTAGGCGCGGTTCTTCAGCCATTCTACGAACTTTATTTTATTTTGAAATTATGTATACGTTTCATCTATCCTGTCAACCTATCCGGAACTTGGAAATTATAAAAATTTAACTTGTTTCCTTATTAATTTGAATTTTACTAAAAGTAAATAAAGGCAAAATTTAAAATCATTTTTTATATCAGTAACTAGCGGCATTACTTTAGTATCCGAACTGGTCCTCACTAGTTACACTAATTTTAAGATTTTTCTTACAGGAGATGATAGCTATGTCTATCTTTACTTAACTGATAAAGTTTCACCAATTGTAGGTAGGTAAGGGGGATCTTTCTGGTTTCTACGTGATATGCGGTTGATGTCTTCCTCGCAGGAGCCTCGGGTACAGTAAGCAATCAGATCAGTCCATGGCGCACTATAAATAGTTGGAAGAGTAGAATAGAAATCTCAGCAGCATAGTTTAGCACCTTAGAGTATTTGGAGGCCCCAGAATGAGAGGCCAAGAGCGTTAAAAATTTTTTTTATAAAAAGTTCATTGGAGGTATTTGGAGACTGCCCAATACGAGAGGCCGGGGGCGGTCCGCCCCGCCCCCCTCCTCCCACTCCGTCCGCCACTGACGTCATGCAGGATGGAGAAAGTTCAAATCCAGACATCCTGCTAGTGTTACTGTAACGTCCTCTGGTGTAGTGATGTTTTAAACTAATGATAGTAATAATCGATTATAACTAAATACTTATTATGATAAATGTTATATTAGCTCTTTGTTTAATAATATTAAAGGGCATTGTGTACTCTTGATCTTGTCTGGTACGATGTGAGGACGAAAGGAAGAAAGCATTATTAATTAATTATCGCCAGACTGTTTTTCAATAATTACAATATTAAATTCCGTTGAATTTCTGTATATCTCAACTATGTTTTCAAATAGAAGTATTAATTATGTTATCGTGTTCTTCATAGCTGCCGGCCGCGGTGGCCGAGGGGACTGAGGTGCTCCAGTCACGGTCTGCACGGCCACTTCGGTCGGGGGTTCGAATCCCCCCTCGGGCATGGATATTTGTGCCGTCCTTAGTAATAGCTAGTTCGTAAGTAGTTTGTAAGTTTAGGGACTGATGACCCCTTAGTCAAGTCCCATAAGCTATACAAACATTTGAACATTTTCTTCATAGCAGAACAGAACCCCAAATAGAAATTTTAATCATTTTTCAGAAATTCAGCTCCAACAGCTGCACCTCTAGCAGAGTCGATGAGCTGTAGATGCCAGCCGCCATTTCACGGCAAATCCAAACTAATTGTTATTTAATAGATCAGAGACGGGAGTTTCACAAGAATAGGACGTTAACCGTTTAATTTTCAGGGTGGACCACCCACCTGGATGAAATTTGAATTAATTTTCATAATATTGATTTATCAGACTGAAAATGGCTCAACTACGAGTGATTTTGTGTGAATAATCAAATGCTGTAATTACTTCATTCTTGTTGGGGGAATATTAGAAGTGTATTATTATTGTGGCGTCCACTTTATCTTGGGTACGCAATGCAGCACACAGCAGGTCGCACCGAAACATATTTTTTCGCGCTGCTAACCCGTACATTACTAAAATCAACTTCCACTGCCACAGACGGGGCCTCTACTTGCTGCCCGACCCAGCGGTATTCTCGCAGTGCTACTGAAGTTGCCTAGCCAGGAGCTTCAAAATGTTCAAATGTTTGTAGAGCTTATGAGACTTAACTACGGGTCATCACTCCCTAAACCTACCAACTACTTAAGAACTAGCGTATACTAAAGACGGCACAAACATCCATGCCCGAGGAGGGATTTGAACCCCCGATCGCAGCGGTTTTGCAGACCGTGACTGGCGCGCCGCAGACCGCTCGGCCACTGCGGCCGGCCAGGAACTTCCGACAGCCCCGCCTTTCAAGACTCATCTATTGCCGCGGCTGCGCTTTATGGAGACGAGTAACTGTATATAGACCAGAACTTTTGGCTCCAGGTGCGAAGTCGGTCACTTGACCATCCCTCTATCCCCGCCCGTGTTTACGTTTTGGAATTTCCGTCTATTTTTAAAAATAAAACAATAATCATAAGACTTCTTGTTTAACGTTCTTAATGCTACGCTATAGATCACTTTTTATCAGACAATTCTTTAATACATTATCAATAACTTCAAAACCCACAACAGGCCAGCGTAGCCTTAAGGTTAGATATAGGTTGCACAAGGAGTTTGTTTTTTAGTACATGATGGGACGCAGCGCCCGAATCTCCGGTTCAGAAGCACGCTACGTACAGTTCGGCGTGTTCAAAAATGGCGGAAATGACAAAAAGTAAACAGAGGCGGGAGGGGGGGGGGGTGGTCACGCACCGATTTCGCACCAGGAGCCAAAAGTTCTGGTCTGTACATAGTCACTTGTTTTAAAGAGCCGCGGCCAATCAGAGACGTCGACAAAGCGATTAGCTGAGAAGGAGAACAAAACAAATACCGGAAGTCATATCAGAAGCCGCTGTGGCCCATTCATTATGGGCAATGTCATGGAAGGAAAAACTGTTTGGTTTGATAATGTGTTTATGGGAGTGCTATTGACGCAGGTCTGTGCTTTCCATTTAAAGAACGCGGAGGCAAATAGGGAATTGAATGTTACATGGAGAGGTGAACGACTCGCGCATTGTCCGACGCCCAAATATCTCGGTGTCACACTGGACCGCACACTGACCTATAAACATCATTGCAATGCCACAAGGGAGTAAGTCTCAGCGAGAAACAACATCATCAGGAAATTAACTAACGGATCCTGAGGTACAATCCCAAAAGTCCTGAGAACCTCAGCCCTTGCGCTTAGTGTGTCAGCTGCGGAATACGCCGCTCCAAAAAAATGTTCAAATGTTTGTATAGCTTATGGGTCTTAACTACGGGGTCATCAGTCCCTAAACTTACAAACTACTTATGAACTAGCGAACACTAAAGACGGCACAAATATCCATGCCCGAGGGGAGATTCGAACCCCCGACCGTAGTGGCCGTGCAGACCGTGACTGGAGCGCCTCAGTCCCAGTAATTTTTTTTTTTCTTTTTCTTTTTTCTTCGGCGAGCTTTCTACCGCTATTGTCAGGAGGTGCTGTGTTCTTCTGATGCATTGTGGAAAATATAACTGAATATCTTCTTCTTCTGAGAAATGGAGTACCAAAATATGGCACGATGGTGCCAAAGTGCTTCTTGCTACATAATATAGAAAGCATTCTCTTCTACAGACATGCGGAAGCGACATCAGAAAAATAAGAAGTACATTTCACACAATCATCAGTCTCACAAGGCTGTGCGAAAGTCAACACGAACTAACAGAAAATTGAAATGAAAGATAATAATTCTGAACGAACTCATATTTCGGAACGCTTCCCCCGACGTGAGGAGTGAGAACATTCATTTTGTTATTGAACTGTTAATTTTTCTCAAATGCAGTCATTAGTACAGAAAGTATTGTACGACATCTTAGCGTACTTATAAATAATGTGACCCAAATTATTTGTCCTCGGTTACGAATGTTAATGAGAAAGTCAAAAATGAGATCAAATGAATAAAGCATACACTATAACAAAAAGCACTCCATTGTGCAGAAAATTGTGCGTTGATAACTTCATTCCTGGTAGGGGTACACAATGAAACTTAAAACACACGTAACCAATTTGCAGGACACAATAAACATTTTCCTCTTTACATTTATTTCTTCATTAATTAATTCCCTAGGCCACCACGGCCGGCTACGCCGCTCCAGTATAGAGTTCGTCAACACACGCGAGAAAAGTTGAGATCGCGGTGAATGAAATGGCACGGATTGTGACTGGGTGCCTGTAACCAACACCAGTACACAAGATGTACTTAATTCTGGGGATCGCACCGCCCAACATACGACGTGACATTGCTGCCGAAGCTGAAAAAACGAATCAAGAAAAGGACATGCGTCACCCACTATATGGACACCAGCCTGCTGACCGACGGCTTCGTTCGAGAAAGAGCTTCTGTCACGTACCCGAGCACTGGAAGGGTCGGCCGCAGAGAACCGTATTGCAAGGTGGGAAATGGATTTTAGAAGCCCCCATAAAGCAGCAAAAGAAGAACTGGCACCTGGTGGAGACCTGCCATACACAATTTGGAGAACCCTGAACAGTATGAGAGTAGAAGTGCCAAAGTGCAAGGCAAAAATGCAGCGATGGGTCTTCCTAAAAGATAATGAGAACACTCTGTGTCTTTGTGGTGCTGTACAGGATCCTCAACACCTGCTTATCTGTCCATATTTAGAAACGCCCTGTACAGTGGAAGACTTATGGGAGGCTAACGACAAAGCCATATCGGCTGCTAATGTTTGGAAGTTAGAAGTCTAGTTCCGGACACGGAAAGTAAAGTAAGTATTGAAAACACATTAGTTTTCGTTTTTCCGTGACTGTCACTACGCCTTTTTAGTAGTCATTACAAATGCGAGATCTTCATGAATATGTAGAAGCTTACTTCATATAATCACTGATATTCGCCACTTTTTACGTTTATTTCATTATCTTGAACATTTACTGAGGTTTGGAAAGCAATAATATAATAAGTATTTCTTTAATTAAAAACAATCATAATTTTAAGGTTGGATATCCATCCGCTAGGAGTGCTACTGCCGTGCCAAGTGAAAGATATAATCTTCGAAGGCAGTGACTGTTGCGGCTGTGCGTATCCGTTAGACTGTGATATTAGTACGGAAAAATGGATTAAACACGCTGAGCATTGTATAAGCATTATATTCATCGCGTTGAATAAGATTTAGTAGAACACAGCAATCAATAAAACCATTTTCAGAAATATGGCAAAGTAGAAAGGTCAAACAGTAAATGTCAGTTTTAAACAGTAATTATTGTTCCGTTCTTACGCTTTATATTCTTCAAAACAATAAATATCTTGATCCGAACGCTATCAAACTTCACACCAACAACCGCTGTTCTGTTCTGAATATTTACTAAAACTTTCATCATAATCGATCCAGCCGTCTGCAGTCCATAGAGGACAAATAAACAAGCATTCATTGTTATATATTGGGATTGAAAATCAATTCGTTGACACTGGAAGAAATGGAATAGGTAATGTACATGTGAATTCAAGTAACGTGATTTCGTAATGCAGCTTATGAACAGCGCGATTTGGCCAGAGGGGTTCTCGCAGCTTTCGTCAGAGGAAGAGTTTGGCCTCTCGGTTACACTGGCGCATGTCAGAGTGAGGAGATCTGGAACTAGATGACTACTCCACGAGTGACGTTGCCTTGCTCGTAAACAAAAGTGAAGGATTTTTCATTATCACCTGCCTAGTGGGTACTGATGCTAAACAATGTGAGCTGGGAACCTAGCATCTTGGTATCAGATATCTGTAATTGTTATTTTTGCTGAAGTCACAATATTTATATCTTTTGACATCGAATTTTAATTAACGCCCTTCCTATTAATTACATCCGCCTTATTGCTTCCTTCCTCACCCGCCGCCCCTCCTATGTCACTGTCTGCAAGTCTGACACCCGTTTGTTCTAATCCTCCGCCAGGGTGCCCTAAGGCTCTGTCCTCTCTCCTCTCCTTTATCTACTTCGCCGCAAAGCCCCAACCCAAGCCTCCTGTCTATTTCCTTCAATATTCTGACGACACTGCCTTCCTAGCCCTCGCCCCTCCCTTGCCCGTTCCCAGTTTTTGCTCGAGCCCCACCTCACCGAGTTCGCCTCATGGTGTAACCAGCGACTCCTCTCTGTCGATCCTGACAAATCCCACCCCCTCCTTCCGTCTCCGTCTTCCGCCATACCCCCACCCTAACCCTCGACCGCAACCTTTCCTAGACCCCTCACCTCCATCTGACAGAAAACCCTTTCCCGCCTTAATCTCCTGAAATTCCTCACTGGCCGGACGTGGGGCCTCAGCCCCTCCACCATCCTCTGCACCTACCGCTCCCTCATGCGTCCTGTCCTTTGCAGCTTCCATCCCGCCTGGATTTCCGCCCCCCTTCCTATTATAAAACCCTCCAAGTCTTCGAATGCCATGCCCTCCGCCTCGCCTACAGCATCCTGCTCCCTCCCCCCACGCGGATCCTGTATGAACTTATCCCATTTCCCCATCTCCTTGAATACCTAGAACATATCCATATCCTCTACCCCAACCGCAAACTAGACTCCCGCAACCCCCTGGTCCACCCCACCCTCACCGACCCCGGCCTCTGCCACGCCGCTACCGCTGTATACCCCCCTCCCTTCATCCCCACACCCTCCATATCCTTTCCCAGGGTAACTTCCGCCACCTCCCCCTCCCTGATGACATCCTTCGTCCTGACATATACCCATCCTACCAATCCTGATCCCGCGGGGTCCTGGACTGATAGTTTTAACAGTGCAACGTTCAGTGTTCTGTGCAGTGCTCCAGAGAAGTGTGTGTTTTTTGTTGTTGTTTATAGGAGTCCAAACTACAAGGTCATCAGTCCCCTGTTCCAAGCAATGATGTAACATGTGACAGAACGAAAACTGAGAGAACAAGGATTAGAGAATTCCTTGAGTGTAAAACGAACAGAAACACTTCACTTATACACAGATGAGTGCACAAAAGGGATAAAAGTACAATTTCACAGCAGAATGCAATGGCTGGCTGATCACTAGGATAAAAACGGATGAGCGAGCCATGTTGTACACACTAAAAAACAACCTCAACCGAAAAGCTAGAGGCTATCAAGTAACTTAAAACCAGTGTAAACATGAGGGTTTTTGAATCAGGCAGAAGCGCCTTCCATTAAATGGGAGAGTAGAAACCAGATGCGCGAATAAAATTTAAAACAGTAGTAGCCAAGGAGGCATTGTCACCTAAAACTGATGGCAGCGAATCTGGTAGGCTAAAGGACTGCCGCAAAGCGGCTAAAAACGGACAATACAACAGTATGTGGACGACAGTCAGCTGGGCGCCACAACAGCAAACTGGTGGGCCCTCTCGACGCAAGAGGTGGCCGTGTGTTAACCACGTATGGCCAATGCGAAGTCGGCAGAGTACAACGGACTCCCTCGCCGTCCTGTGTTATTATCGTACTATATGGTTTTTACGTCACCGTGGCTCCTCGTGTCTAACTGACTAAATGTGATTTTAATCATCTCTACTCCGAATTGTCACCTTGTCACTATTTCTCCGTTGTTTTATCGCCTGTCATATATTTTAATTTTCATCACATCCATGTATTTTATTCTCTCGGCTGAAGAGCAGCCTATGGAGCTGCTGCCAGTCTACTGGCTGTAATCACTGGTTTGAAAACACAATAAGGGGAAAAAAGGAATATTAATTAGAAATATTTGGAAGTCCTTTCTGAAGTCAGTCGTCTGTACTGGAGTATACCATTTGCGAGAGTGAAACGAGGCCGTTGAGGATTTCAAAAATGTTATAGAAGCTTTTGAAATTTAGATGGGAAGATAACATAACTATTGAGGAGGTACTGAACATAATAGGAGAGAAAAGTAATTTTTCTATATGTTGACTAAAAGAAGAGGTCGATTAGTAGAACACGGTCTAAAACACATCGACACTCACGTGACGTCGAAAAATTTGAATCGGGGCAGCCGAAATACCCCAGGCGGGGCGTCTACGCCAACAAAGCCAAAAAACTATTTCGTTTACTTGCTAAACGTGTGCCGCGGGGAAATGGCCGCAGAATTTAAGGCGCCATGCCACAGATTGAGCGACCGCTTCCCACAGGAGGTTCGAGTCCTCAGTCGGGCATGGGTGAGTGTTTTGTTCTTAGCATGTTAGTTTAATTAGTTTAGCTATCGGTAAGCTCAGCAGTTTGGCCCCTTAGGTTTACTAACATTTGAGCTAAACGTTTCTTCATTACTGTACTGAGATTCCAGGCGCAAGCAACAGCTCGTAGCTTTTCACGTTACGCCCGTAGCTAAAAGGTTTGCAGCGTAGAAGCGATGCTGGCCTTGGTGACCCCAAACTAGAGCGTATGTGAGATAATGGGAGCGGCAATGAATCCCAATTGGCTTTGTTGTCAACAGAAGGTCGTGCCAGCCCCTCTGTTGATTCGAACGATAGTTCCATAGCCGCTTATACCGGAGCCAGATAAACATGTAAATGCTCCTCCAGTTCCAAAAACGTCAAATCGGAGGATGAATTGTAACAAGTCACACTAGACACACATGCCACAAAAGTAACCAATGTAGGGGTTTTGTTACATAATTAAAAGTACAAAAAATTCACACTGTTGCGAAGTCTCATTTCTGATGAACACTACCACCTTTACAAGCTTGAAGGATAAAAGAATGCTTACATGTGTCTATAAGAACCCGAATCTCTCTAATCTGCTCTTTACACGAAATGTAGGTTGGCAGCAGTAGAATCGTTCTGCAGACCGTTTCAAATTCTGGACCTCTAAATTTCTTCAACAGTGTTTCTCGAAGAGAACGTCGTCATTCCTCCAGTGACTCCCATTTGAGTTCCCGAATCATTTCAGAAACCCTCACGCATTAGCCGTACCTACCAGTAACAAATATAGACGCCCTCCTCTGACAGATCTTCCTTTTAACCGATCCGCTGGAGATCCCAAACACCTGAGCAATACTCAACAAGAGATCGCACAGGCGTTTCATATCCAGTCTCGTTTACAGACGAATCAGATCTTCCCAAAATTCTCCCAATAATCCGAAGTCGACCATCCGCCTTCCCCATGACTGTCCCTATACCCTCGTTCCCTACTGATCTGCATAATCTAACATTTCTTTACATTTACAGCTAACTGTCATTCTTCACACTACCTAGAAATTTGGTCCAAGTCATCCTGCATCCCACTACAGTCATTCAATGATGACACCTTCCCGTACACCACAGCATCATCAGAAAGCAGCCGCAGATTGCATCTCACCCCATCTGTCAGATCATTTATATAGATAGATAGAAAATAATAGCGGTCGTATCCCACTTCCACGGAGCACTTCTGACACTCGCCACCCAGGACAACGTAATGGTTTCTATCACTTAAGTAATCTTCGAGCCACGCACATATTTAGTTACCTGTTACATATGCTCGTACTTTCGTTAGCAGTCTGCAGTGCGGCACCGTATCAAAAGCCTTTCGAAAATCGGGAAAAATGCAGTCTGCCTGTTGCCATTCATCCATAGCTCTCAAGGTGTCATGTTAGGAAAGGGCAAGCTGACTTTCGCGCGATCGATACTTTCTAAAGCCTTGCTGATGCATGGACAGAAGTTTTTCCTTTTCGAGGAAAGATTATGAGAGGTAACGTGCATTGAAGTCAAGAACGAGTATCGATACATGTCAGGTGGTGGCAAAGAAGCGTCAAATCAAATGTTTGTAGAGCTTATGAGACTTAACTACGGGGTCATCAGTCCTTAAACCTACAAACTACTTATGAACTAGCTTATACTAAAGACGGCACAAACATCCATGCCCGAGGGGGGATTCGAACCCCCGATCGCAGTGGCCGTGCAGACCGTGATTGGCACGCCGCAAACCGCTCGGCCACTACGGGCGGCCAAGAAGCGTCAGTTATTAGCAGTTATACACGGTGAATCACCTAACACTTCCACCGCGAATATTGCGGAAACGGAAAGTGAAATTGATGTGCGGTTTTCACAGAATGGATTGGTAGTCAGGTGCTCGTACTTTTAGCCAAGAAACAGATTGTAATATTACTTAGAAAGTGTATTTCTTATGCAAACATAAAATTTTTCAAATGGAACAATGGTTGTTTCTGTCATGCACTGGCTTTGTACACCAGTTGTGTACAAAGAATTTTGAATGACATTTTTATCACGTTTATTTTGGCAGGTACAACATTCAAAGTTTTGGGGGCGGAGGCTACGACTTTCCGTTTCCGCAAGTGTTAGGTGATTCACTCTGTATATTGAATACAGTCTTGTGCGGAGTATAACACCCTGAGAGGGGTTTTCGATAGTCTGCATTATGTCTTTTTCATTTGCTTAATTGAATGTATAGTCAACGAGTGTGCATTCTATACAAACTTGTGGTGAAGGAATCTAGTTTTCCAAGATCGCAAAGGGAACTGCAGGGAATGGTATACTGTATTCCGCAACGGAGATACCGAGGAAGACAGCAGTGTCGAAGATGTACTGGACATACATGGAAAAGTTGTCACTCGTATTTGAGATTAACGGAGAGGTGCTTACGTGAAAATTACTAGTACAACCTAAACATAAAAATAAAACATAATCCTCATAACTCTGACTTTAACGTGCTTTTATGATTGAGAGGGGCAATTTGTGTGCAAAATATCCAAATATTTGTAATTCTATGGAACCAAACTACGTTGATCGTCAGTCCCTAGACTTACAAACTACTTAAACAAAGGTAAACTAACGTAATGACAACACACACATATCCATGTCCGAGGGAGGATTCGAACCTCCGATGCGGGAGGGCGCGCAATCCGTAACAAAATTTGTGTGTAAGAGAATGAATGATACTACAAGTTCTCTCTTATGAAACCTCAGCTTCGAAAAACAGATATGCAGCCGAGTGATGTAATGGACGACCGTCGATATTCGCGTGAAGCACACCTAGCCATTTTCAAGGCAAATGAAGATCGGAAACACTGTGCATGGACATTTAAAACATTGGTTTTCAGTGAAAGTAATAGAACACCACACGACGAAGAAGTAACAAGCAGCGGCATCACACCACCAAAGGTGATAACTGTCAGAAGTATCGACAGTAAATATCAGTGATCAATGAGTGAGGAGACATTACATTTGTCCCTCTGTTTTTTCTCTGTGTTTTTCTCTCTCTCATGTCAAAAAACAGAGGGACAGATTTAATGTCGACTTATCCATTGGTTATAGATACGCAATTTTGGCCAGTGACGTCAGTAATAGTTCAGCGTACCTAGGAATATGCGAAGCCGTTGTAAGAGGTAATTGCTGAAAAGCTTTGCCCTAAGCTGGCACTGGTGACAGACCTACAAATCTCCTAGAAATTTAAGTTCACGTTTTCCTAATGCACATTTTTTTAAATAATTGTACCATTGGAAAATTGCTACAGGTGTTGGATATGCCGTTTTGCTGAAGTAGAAAATTTTGGAATGTCGTCCTTATAGCAACAAAAAAAATTTAAAAAATAAATAAAAAAGATAAAAAGAATAAGATAAAAAAAGAAATAAAAAACGAACAGCATTCCTGGATCTATCTTAGACATGAACAGAGTTGTATTGGAACACGCTGATTAGCGGACTGGAATTACGCGGGCCTTAAGTGACCTATCGTTTCTACATACTCTCCACGAATTATCTTTGTTACAAAGTATGTGGACTAGGGAGACACAAGGATTGACGAATCTGGCCACAATCTGCTTCCAGAAATCAATCGTACGCCACAAGTACGCTATGTGCATTGTGCAACCAGCTATTCCATATCAGCGACCTCAGTAGTCATTAGTCTTAGTGAGAGAGCGGAATGGGGCACTCCGCGGTACTCACAGACTTCGAACGTAAGCGATTGGATGTCACTTGTGTCAGAAGTCTGTACATTTCCACACTTCTAAACAGCCTTAGGTCCACTGTTTCTGATGTGATAGTCAAGTGGAAATGTGGAGGAACACAAACAGCAGGAAATCGTACAAGCTGGCATCGTCTGTTGATTGACAGAGACCGCCGACTGTTGAAGAGGCTTATGTAGGGTAATACGCAGACGTCTATCCAGACCGACCATCACACAGGAATTCCAAACCGCATCTGGATCCACTCCAAGTACTATGACTGTTGGGCGGGATGTGAGAAAACGTGGACTTCAAGGTCGAGTGGCTGCCCATAAGCGCACATCACGCTGGTCAATGCCAAACGACGCGTCACTTGATGGAAGGAGCGTAAACAATGGAACTATTGAACGGTGGAAAAACGTTGTGTGGAGTGACGAACAATGGCACACAATTTGGTGATCCGATGGTAGGGTGTGGGTATGGCGAATACCAGGTGAACGTCGTCTGCCAGGGTTTGTAATCCGAACAGTAAAAATCGGAGGTGGTGGTATTATGGTATGGTCGTATTTTTCGTGGGGTGGGCTTGCATCCCTTGTTGTTTTGCGTGGCACTATCAAAGAACAGGCCTACATGACCGTTTTAGTACCTTCTTGCTTATCACTGTTGAAGAGCAATTCGGCGATGACGATTGCATCTTTAAACACGATCGAGCACCTGTTCACAATGCACGGCCTGTGGTGGAGTGGTTACACGACAATAACGTCCCTGTAATGGACTGGCCTGCACAGAATTGAATCCTATAGAACACATTTGGGATGTTTCGGAACGTCGACGTCGAACCAGGCCTGACCGACCTACACCGATACCTGTGCTCAGTGCAGAATTCCGTGAAGAATGGGCTGTCATTCCCCGAGAAACTTTCCAGCACCTGATTGAACGTACGCCTGCGAGAGTAGAAAACTGTCATAATGTTAATTGTGGGCCAACATCATATTGAATTCCAGCATTACCGATGGAGGACGCCACTGACTTGTGAGTCACTTTCAGCCAGGTGTCCGGATACTTTTGATCACACAGGCCGGCCGCGGTGGCCGAGTAGACTGAGGCGCTCCAGTCACGGTCTGCACGGCCACTACGGTCGGGGGTTCGAATCCCCCCTCGGGCATGGATACTTGTGCCGTCCTTAGTCTTAGCTAGTTCATAAGTAGTTTGTAAGCTTAGGGACTGATTACCCCGTAGTTAAGTCCTATACGTTCTACAAACATTTGAACATTTTCAGCCAGGTGTCCGGATACTTTTGATCACACGGGCCGGCCGCGTTGGCCGAGGGGACTGAGGCGCTCCAGTCACGGTCTGCACGGCCACTACGGTCGGGGGCTCGAATCCCCCTTCGGGCATGCATATTTGTGCCGTCCTTAGTATTAAGTAGTTCATAAGTAGTTTGTAAGTATAGGGACTGATGACCCCGCAGTTAAATCCCATAAGCTCTACAAACATTTGAACATTTAACTTGATCACACGGTGTAGCTCCTCTGGACTCAGACACGTGGGATGGAATGCGTCAGGTTGACCTCGTGTCGCTCGTATGTGGTGCTGAGTGTTGTGTGAACTTCCTTGTGCCACAGACGGGCTTCGTGAATAATAGTAATTCTTTAAACAGGTTTCTAAAACATGACTCCTCAGCCAATGCTTTGATATTGTCGACAGCACACGAATTGTTACGATTCATATTACGTGACGCACAATTGTGGATTCATTGTTGTTGCAGGTAGGAATCGCACCAATATATACCGTCGTAGAAAACGCAGTAGTCGATATTCTTTCACTCATTCAAGGGTTACTCGCATCAGTCGGCAGTTGATCAGATCGGACATAAGCGGACAGTGACGTAAGAAGTCTAACTTCCACCACAAAAGTCCATACTGAGAGGAAGTATCAAGCCGAGTGTAAAGACAACAACTTTTCAGCGTAGCAAGGGATACTAGACTTAATGGATGCTTTTATTTATTTATTTTTAATTTTTTTTAATCTTTCCATTCCCATCTCTGAAGGAGAAGAGCGGGCTATTTGAGAGCTTGCATGCTCTATTCAGCCATAGTTGTTTGACATATTTATAGTTTTCAACAATTTTTATTTGGTCATTTACAATACATTTATTTTGGTGGGTTATAAAATTATTACATTTTTCTTAAAATAACAATAAAAAGGGAGCGTCTGCGATTACTTCTTCTGTTATGTGCGCGGTTAGTTGTTCGTCGTTCTGATTATTGACAGTTGGTGCATTGATTTTTGTGAGTATTTCATGTTCTGCTGTTATTCTATATGATTCATCGAACATTGGATCTCTTGGGAAGGAGTGTATGGTTTCTAGGCTGTCCTTGAATTCTTGTGCTATTTTCGCAGCGTCTGTGGTGGGCTCGTTGTTGATTATGAGGCAGGGTTCTGTCTTTTTCTTCTGTCCTGTTAATTCTTTGAATTTATGCCATAATTTCCTTCCATTCCTGTAGTCTAGCGTCTTGCAAGTGTAGTTCTGTTCTCGGTATTGTGAGATTATTCGCTTGATTTGTGCATTCAGCCTGTTCCAGATTGGTTTGAGGGCCTGGTTGTTGGTTCTTTGCATTTCTCTGTATAGTTTCTTTTTCTCTCTTATGAGTCTCAGTGCTTCTTGTGGTATTGTAGGTTTATAGTTGGGTATTACTTTCGAAGGGATGCTTTCTTCTATGGCCTTCTGTATTGTTGTTTCAGTCTGGTGTTAAATGTAGTAAGCATAAGTTTCGTTGTTGTCAGTGTTTCACCGGTCCTGTTCAGAAAGACCGTTGCTTCTGAATCCCTGTCATTAAGCAATTCGTCATCTGTAGACTAGTCTTGAATACTTCGACTGCAGATAACGCGTCTTCTGTGCATCTTCGTACCACGCGCATTTCGAGTGCTTGTACGAACGCTGGCGGATGTCGGCACCCTTTGTGTAGTAGCAGGGATGAGTACAATTTACGAACAGAATTTCAGAATTTCTGTGGTAACGGAATCATTTTGCAGGTGAGTTTCGTGAGATGGGATTTTCTGGATGTTTCCAACTGTTCTGCGTTGCTTCTAGGCGCTTCATGTGGGTTCAGTGGATACTTGTCGCCGGTGTTGTTCTAGGTTCAGTAACGTCAGCTTCTGTGACTTTGCGTGTTACAGAGTTTATGTCTTGGCTGGTGTTCATTCTTGCCCATGCATAAACTTCACTTAAGCTGTTCACAATGGTGTCTGCCTTCTTTGCTAAGACTTGCAATTACACGTCTGTTTCCGCTGCAATGAAGATACAGGTGTTTAGGCTGGTAGCTTACGTAGCCATGATGTACGTAAATACTTTTCCGGAAGAAGTTCTGGACCCACTAATGTTTGTACAGCTTCGAATCTGTAATCAGCACTACTAGTGAACCAATGTTTTAATTTTTTTTTAATAAGCCGAGAGCTTCTGAGAAATCTCTATGACAGCTTTTTTTAGCTACGCGTACCTTCTCAGAAATTTTCCTCTGTTTATTCTATCGTCTCTAAACCGAGTTGTGGAACCATAATATTAAATCTAAACAACCAACGGTGCTGAAATCATGCATTTAAGATGAGAGAACCGAAAATGAGGTCGCTTCGGCCAGAACACTTAACATTTACATATCGTGTGTGTGTGTTCTAATCTTCCAGAATTTCATGAATGCCTCCAATTTGCGGCAGATTAATAGTTATGAATCATAATCCTGGGTCGAGCGGTGGATCTTGTTTCGTCTTAATTCCACTTTCCTGTGCTTTTGGCGAATAATCATTATTTCTGATGACTCGAGCACACTTTTATTCGTCTTTTGGGCTACTTTAGGTTACGGTAGTAACAATAAACGTGGACATTTGCGATCGTCTTTGGACAGCTCGAAATTCAAATGAAAATTACGGATGAACCGTTTATCAGACAGAAAATTGAATAACCGAATTTATAGATGAGAAAATATTCTATGACTTTGCTCTATTATGGTTTTTTTTTCATATTTTGCAAAAATAACGGCGATTTGACGATGTCTTTCTGACCGTAACGTGTTCCCACCGATCTGCACCAAATTTTACATACATAATAGCTGACTGCCAGAGACCAGAACCTCCCTGATTAAAATTTTTCAAACAGAAAATACGTTAGTAACACTTAAAAAAGCCGTTTGCAATGTAATTGTAATTGCAAACTGTTCATCTGACACGAAAACTGAATAATCGAATTTGTAGAGGAGAAAATTCTCTACAACTTCCCTCTCTTATGTTTTTTTCCTAACTTGCGCAGTTACATAGATATTTGAAAAAATAACGGCGATTTGACACCGCCTCTCGATTTCACGTAAACCACGTAAATGTCACGCGACATTCCTCGCCCAAAACTCTCTCTGGCATACGCCATCTTGCTTCCTGTTTTTTTTTTATGATTTTCTTATTATAACTTACGCGTTGTCATTTCAAAGCTGCGGCGCACTGAAGAATTAACAAAAACACGTCGTTCATAGTACCATAAATCATAATCTAGTGTCTAAAAAGGTCATTTTAGATGTTAGCAACTGCCAGCAATAGTACTAGAAGTAATGGACAATTCCGTCGTTGTTCGCCGTGGTGTAGTGGGTAGTGCGTTATGTTGTGATGCCTGTGGTCGCTAATTCGAAACCCGCCAATACCATTTTTTCCGCCTTGGCTCCTAAAAAGGTTTCCGGCAATCTTATTAATTAAATAGCGCTATCTTCTGCAATGTTTAGCGTGGTCCCTCTAAAATGTGATTTTGTCCTATTTCGTGAAAAGCCGTGAAATACGTAACAACGAATTGAAAACTGGCCTTCTGAAGCATTTTCACAACAACGGGGAGGATAATGAATATTCTAAACAACGTGCAGATACGGGTAGTTTTATATATAAATTCACCCCTAGATTTCTGTGGCAACTATCCTTCCTTAATGAAACGGAAGGGAATTGTATACATTGCAACAAATGACCTGTTTTTGGCCCACTTTAGGTTACGGTAGTAACACTAAAAGTGGGCCTTTGCGATCGTCTTTTGACAGCTCGAAATTTAAATGAAAATAACGGCTTAACTATTCATCTGACACGATAATTGAATAACCGAATTTGTAGAGGAGAAAATTCTCTACAACTTTGCTCTCTTATGGGGTTTTTTCATATCTCGTAGCGTTTCAAAGATATTTGCAAACATAACGGTGATTTTGGGATGTCGGTCTGTCTGTCTGTCCGTAACGTGGTCCCTGTTTTTAAGACGAACCGTTCAACCGATCAGCACCAAATTTTACAGACATGATTGTTGACCGCCAGAGACCAGAACCTCCCTTTTTCAAATTTTTCGGGCAAAAAATACGGTAGTAATACCAAAAAAAAAAAGCCGTTTGTAATATAATTGTAATTGTAAACGAACCGGTCATCTGACACGAAAATTGAATAAACTAATTGGTAGAGGAGAAAATTCTCTACAACTTAGCTTCCTTATGTTTGAGACATATTTGCAAAAATAACGGAGATTTGACACCCTCCATTGAATTAACAAAAACCAGCCGTTCGGAGATGTCACGTGACATTTCTCTCTGGCATACGCCATCTTCGTTGCATATTTGATGATTTTCTTATTGTAACTCACACGTTGTCATTTCAAAGCAGTGGGGCACTGAAGAATTACCAAAAACACATCGTTCTTCGTACGATAAATGATAATCTAGTGTCTACAAATGCCATATTAGCATCAGTTAACAACGGCCATCAATAGTATGATTAATATCTTCTGATTGATAGTCGTAGCGTAGTGGGCAAGGTGTTGGACCATGACGCCAAGGGTCGGTGGTTCGGAACCCACCACTACCTAAACTTTTTTTTCCTAAAAGGGTTTCTGACACTCTTGTTAATTGATTTTTTATTATTTAGATTATTATTTTGGTTCAAAATGTTTGCAAGAATTTATAAAACTACAAATCTAAAGTGGGCCGTAAAACACGTCAGTGCGATTTTTTTTTCCTAAGCAATTATTCATTATTAATGGAATATGTTGAAAGTCATAAATTAGAATCATGCGTCTACTAAAATGTTTGTCCTGGGCATGGTTGCTAAGGGCGCTTTTAACGTAGATTGTAATACCTATTCTGTAGTAAAGATATGACTTTGTTCACGTTACTTTGTTCTCCAGTAAAATGAAGAGCAAATATTCTGCTTCAAAGTGTGACTACGTTTCCTTTTACAGCTATAATAACGAATAGAATAAATCCGGTAATTTATGAATAGAGAACAGTCTAGAGTGCAATAATTTATTTCATTCAACTAGTTTCAGTCTTATTTAGACCATCTTCAGGAACTTTGACTCCATCGATGTTGCGGAGCTGACAGGTAACTCGGAGCCTTTCAGTGCGTCACAGTGACGCTGTTACCTGCCAGCTCCGCAACATCAGTGAAGTCAAATTTCCTGAAGATGGTCTAAATAAGACTGAAACTAGTTGAATGAAATAAATTATTGCACTCTAGACTGTTCTTTATTCATAAATTTAAATACGAGTGCTGTTGACCCAAACATAGTGAAACGAAAATGGTTCCAAAAATATGTAAATCCGGTAATACCGAACTCCAAAAAGCCCTAGTATTTAATCTATACACAAACTATTATTATTACGTTGTCATTGTAAAAGTATCTCCCCAGTTTGTGTACATGTGATAAAGAAGTCTATGTTTGTAATTCATTGGTATATATCTCATGATATGTTCACAAAATAGAACAAATGCACTTTTCAGAGAAAGCGCTGTTATCTTTGAACAACTCAGAATCTTGCAGGATACAGTTGTGTTCAGTTAACAAGAGTGTGTGTGAAAACCGTTTAGAAAAAAGATGAAAAAATGTTAGTGGCGGGTTTTTATTTTCTTATTTTTATTTATTTATATTCTTCAGGTACGGTCGTTTGTTCATATTCGTTCTGGGTTGCTCGTTCATTTTTTTTTTTTTTTTTTTTTTTTTTTTTTTTTTTTTTTTTTTTTTAATAGATAGCGTCGAGTCCTCCTTCTTTGTCTCTTTTCATTGGTTTTCATTGGTTCTGTCCTGTGCAAGTATCTTCATCTGAGAATACTTTTGGCAACCTACATCCCTTCGAATCTGCTTACTGTATTCGTACCTCGGACTCCCTCTACGATTTTTACCCCACACACCCCTTCCAATGCTAAGTTGACGACTCCTTGATGTCTCAGGATGTGTCCCACCAACCTATCCCTTCTCTTAATCAGAATACGCCAGAAATTACTTTTCTCCCCAATTCTGTAGAGCACCTCCTCATTAGTTACGTGATCTACCCATCTAATTTTCATCAGTCGTCTGTAGCACCACGTTTCAAAAACTTCTATCATCTTTTTATCTGAACTCCTTATCGTCCACGTTTCACTGCCATAAATTGCTACACTCCAGATAAATGCTTTCAGAAATGACTTCCTAACAGTTAAATTAATATTGGATGTCAATAAGTTTCGCTTCTTCCGAAACGCTTTTCTTCCCATAGCCATTCTGCATTTTATATCTTCTTTACTTCGGCCATCGGAAGTTATATTGCTACCCAAGTAACAAAACTCGTCTACTACTTTTATTGCCTCATCACCTAATTTAATTCCTTCAGCATCCCCTGATTTTCTGACGCTACACTCCATCCTTGTTTTACTCTTGTTGATGTTCATCTTATAACCTCTTTTCAAGACATTGTCCATTCCATTCAATTGCTCTTCCAGATCCTTTGCGGTCTCTGACAGGATTACTATGTCATCGGCAAACCGCAAAGTTTTTATTTCTTCTCCCTGAACTTTAATTCCCTCTCCAAATTTCTCCTTGCATTCCTTCACTGCTTGCCCAATGTACAGATTGAACAACAATGGCGAAAGGCTACAACCCTATCTTACTCACTTCTCAACCTCTGCGCCCTTTTCATGCCCTTCGACTCTAATAACCGTTGTTTGTTTTTTGTATAAGTTGAGTAAATTAAGTGATAATGAAAATGTGCGAGAGATATGAAAATGATAGTTTAAAGAGGTAAAAGTTCAAAAAAACAGTATATTTGTGAAAGCTAAACTGAAATATCAAATAATTTTGGCATTTTGTTAAAATACGGTCAGAAAGAATATTACGTGTTGGGTGCATAGATATTATCACAATAGTAGAGTCGTAATCATATCGACCATTAATTTTTATTATTTTTATTTATATCCGAAATGCTTGCGAAAGAACATAAAACTACATGCAAATCTAAAGTGTGGCGTAAAAAAAGCCAGTGCGATTTTTTATGGGATCTCGTATGTTGTTATATTATCCAGCAATATTATCTGCACCGTTATTCGCAAATAACATTTTTCTCTATACACGTAAGGTACATGAAAAACAGTTTTTACTGCAGAAAAGATGCGTTTTACAGTCAACGACATAATTGGCAAAAAGAATTAGTAAAGGCAGCACAACAGCAATTCAAAACACAATGGGCCGAAATATGCGTATTTGTTCAAATAACAACGACATTTCATGTTTCCTATTGTTAGACTATACTTTTCAAATCTCAATGCGGGACATTTCGAGCACTTGAAGGACTAACATCACATGACCCATTGTGCCAGTTATTCTGTGACTAGAAAAGAAATTTAAACGAGCACAGTAGGCATACTCAGTTAGTTTTAAAATAACATACCTAACATGAGTTACTTTTATTCTTAATTTTCAATCTTTATTTAGAGTTCATAAATATTTCTTCATGCTCCCATTTTGAATTTTACATATTCTTTCTCCGTTACGTCTTTTCTAATCATTTCCGTTGTCTGTACTACTTTTATTTGTTTAAGCTCTTACAGCATAGTTCTCCACGAATTTTGTTCCTTATTGCGCGCATAATAATTATGTTTTTAATCGCTCTAGAATTAAATTTGATAAAAACTACATTTAAAACCATTTGAACTTAACTATTATAGAGGTTCTTTCGATGAAGTGCAGAGTTTAATTGTGCCTTACTATATGCAATGCTCACTCACTTTCGTTTTTGCATTTTCAGAACTTCACCATCTTTTTATTCCTGAAGGAAGTAAGATGAATGCATGTCAGATTTTAAATACGTTTATAAGGAATGTGATAATATTACATATTTACCACCCTGAGCACCGAAAAATATACCATTACACTTATTGAAAAGTACTTAAGAAGGCACAGAAAATATGCCAATCACCAAATGCAGTACCATCTTAAAACAAAAGCAACTTCCACTGCTAGCGAATTTGATATTTTGAAATAGATTGTGTGAATCTTTTTGATATTTATTTGTATATGATAGATTGTAAAATTGACTTGGCAGCAGTATGACAAAGCGTGCCGTACATAAATAGTTTCGGCTTGTGCTCTTACACCAACAATTTTAAAACTACTGGAATGCGGCAATGCGGGACGTTTTACCATTTTGCGGGACTTTTTCAGTAATTATCCCAATGCGGGACAACGAGTCCGAATGCGGGACTGTCCCGCTGAATCCGGGACGGTTGGCCGCCTTATTTTATTATGAGTAACGACGTAACAATGACAATGCAAAAAAGAAAACTGTCGTAATGCGATTTCTGTGTACGGCTAAATGATGTCCATTTAGCTCGCTGGTTTGGAATCGGTATTGGTATACAAGGATTGTTTCTGTCGTAAGACAACACTCAGCACGTTAATCAAAACTTTACGTGCTGGCGCCCGTGCGGTTAATGGCGGTAGTTACTAACGGCAGGAATAATCGAGCGCTCAAGGTGCCTTGCTGCGGAGTGCGCGGTTGGTCCCCGCCGGAGGTTCGAGACCTACATTGGGCATGCGTGCGTGCGTGCGTGTGTGTGTGTGTGTGTGTTTTCAATCACTGTTTTATTACTCCACGTGATTTTTTTTCAACCACTCTTTTTGCATAACATGTCCTACATTAACCCAAATCACGTCAATGTAATACATATTACGTTTCTCGAGGCTCAGTTCTCGACTCTGACGAAGATAATCCCTCCTCCACAATGAAATATCGTCTCTGTCTGTCATCACATTATTGCGCTTCCTGCGCTAGAACTGTAAACCAACATACTTAATTAACTTTCAGAAAGTAGTTCTTTTAAAAGTAAGTTTTCATTGTCGTCTAAAACACGTCGTATCTTGTTTGTTGCTCACATATCTTTTCGAAAGAAACTGCGTGCAATTTTCAACGAACAGCATTTTAGTCGTCACGTTTACCTGGCACACAAATTCATGTCTTTTCTTTCCTGGAGTGGACAGTTTTCCTGTATTATGTTTTCCTTTGCGCGCACTGAAGGCGCTTTACACAGGCACCGGTTAACTCTATAAGGTCTGCTAATGATATAAATAAATGGTTTAAAGCCAACACGCTGACATTATACTTTGAAAGATTCACTACATGCAATTCAGAACATGTAAGAGGTTTCCATCGAGCATGTACATAAGAACTGCAGAAACGGCTTAAGTATATTTGCAACGTGAGTGATATCAAACATAAGAGACATAAAAATAAAAAAGCTTGCATACTTTGCTTACTTTCCTTCGAAAATGTCACATCTCATATAGTATAATATTTTGGGGTAACTCTACAAGTCAAGGAAATGTTTTTAGAGTCCAAAAGAGTGTAATACGTATTATTTGTGCAGTAAATTCACAGACATCCTGTAGAAGCCTCTTCAAAGAATTGGGTGTGCTAACTGATAGTCTTGTGTAGTTCGCGAACTAACTAGTTCGGAAGAGCGCTCCCACAGGCGAACTACGCGAACTAGTTCGCAGATCCCTCGCCTCGTAGTTCGTCCGCTCCTTTTCCGAAAACTGACGGGTAACAGCGAGAGGACGCGAGAGCGCGCAGATTCGCGGTTTCCTTCTGACAGTTACCGCCATTTCGAGCAGAGATGCAGCTCAGCACTAGTTTCATCTCTGCCACAAATTTTCTCTTCTAAGGTATTCAGCAGTGTCTAAATATAACCCTCATTCCATAGTGTAAAGAAGTAGCGGTAGGAAAAGCCAAAAAGAGTGGACGAACTAAAAAGCGCTGCCTACTTCGCGGCCGAGCTGCGAACTAAAAGTAGAGATACCGGTCGCGAACTAAAATATGCCAGATCGGTCGCGAACTAAAATATTCGCGATCGGTCGCCGCGAACTAAAATACGTGCAATCGGTCGCGAACTAAAACATGCGTTACCGGTCGCGAACTATTGTGCCAAACGTATCTCACTTCTTAGTTCGTTGGATTCTTTTCCGAAGACCGACGAGCAATAGCGAGAGGGCGCGCAGCAGAATTAAAAATCACCTGTTTGCCTTCTGCTGATGAGAGCCATTTAGAGGTGAGCGTCTGCCTGCTAGATTACATAGTTCAGTGCTAAAAAATTTCTGTTTTGAAGTATTTTGCACTCTGCAATATCTGACTAATAAATTCCATAATTCCAAGAGATAGAGATAACTCTAAACTTAAACGCGAGAAATTATCCACAAACTGTTTCTTTTGGTTTGCGTGATATCGTTAGCGGCTCGAGCAGCAAACGCATGTAGCAGCTAGGTGGGGGAACTTCTCCCTGCATGCGCAGACCACGCCGCTCAGCCGTCACTGGGAGCGGACGAACTAAAAGAACGAACTAGTTCTCGCTCCCGGTCGCGAATTATTATGCGCAAGTCTACTAACTGCTGCCTCTCAGTATATTTATTCCTTAATGGAATTTGTCATAAATAATATAGCCCTTTTCCCAACAAACAGCTCAATTCGCACATACAATACTAGGAACAAAACCGATTACACAAGAACTTGCAAGCGCTTACTTTAGTTCAATAATTTACAGAAACCATAAACATTTAGCTACAAATAAAGATCAATTAAAAGGAGCCTAAAATACTTCCTACTGGCCAACTCCTTCTACTCCACTGACGGATTTTTAAACAGAACTAAATGATGTATTTATCTGTATTCATACTATTAGTCTAATATATAAAGCAGAGTGTCCGTATGTTTGTACGTGTTGCAGACAAATCTACAGTTTTGTTCCAATCTTTATAAAATTTTGTACACGTATGCTTCAATCCATGAGGACGGCCGCCGTAAGTGTAAGAATCACATACGATATATCGTTCACGAGATATGACGTCATAAACAATGAGATGCGCGAAAAACTGCTGCGTTTTGCGACAATGCTGCTCATTTTCTCCTAAACCACTGGACCGATTTCAACCAAATTTGGTACACACATTCCTTACCGTGAGGTTACAATTGCTGCATGGCTAAGAATCACATAAGGCATATGGTTCAAAAGATATTACGTCATAACCAATAGAAATCGCAAAAAATGCCATATAATGCGGCGAGACTTTCGAAATACACTGTATGAGAGTGACAGTACTTAGCGACTTGCAACAAACTTTAAACATAATTTCAAACCTTTATTAAACCTTTTCTCGCTGGCAACCATAGTAAAATGATGAAAGGAAAAAAGTTTCTCGCTTACTACTTTTCCGCTGTTTATGGAGTAAAACTATGGTTCTCGGTATAACGTTACAATTTATAATTTGAACACTACAAATTGTAGCGAGAGGAAATTTTATAGACAGTATACACGTATATAGTTGGATGTAGCTTCTAAATTTTATCACAATCCGACACGTAGTTCATGAGATATGAACACGTAAACAGTAACGTTCCGCTGTTCATGGACTAAAACTACGGCATTCAGTATGACGTTATAATTTTTAATTTCTACACTATAAATTGTAGCCACAGGAAATTTTTCAGACAGTATACACGCATATAGTTGAGTGTACTTTCCAAATTGTATCACAGTATGACACGTAGTTCATGATATATGAGTACATAAACAGTATCGTTCATGGAAAACCGCCCCATCACGCACCAAGTTTTAATCTATTACTTCTTTAATACTAATTCTGTTGCCACGAGATTTTACAGAATACAGCCCTTATACAAATGAATATACAGCTGAAAAATGGCAGGAACAATTAGGTAAATACCCGGGCAACGCCGGATTTTCAGCTAGTATTATTATAAGTCTGTAAAAAATATTGACATGTTTCACGTCTACTAGGATCTCCTCAACATAGATCTATGGAACGAACAACTAATCTAATCTAGCACAACACACAATCTCGCGCGAAATGACAGAACACGCAGCCTTTGACCAATCTTAGAGTTTCTTTTCTTTGTTTACACCCGGTCTGATGGGACTAGGGATGGGAAAAACCGACCGGTTAAAACCGATACCGGTATTTTAGTTTGGAATAACCGTTTTTTCGGTATTTATTTGGCGTCGGTTGAACCGGTTTTTTTAGTTATTGCCAAGAACCGAGTAAAAAAACCGGTACGACTACTCCCTGTAGTAGTGAGTCAAAATGTGTTTTTTGTAAATAATTTAAAAAAATTAAAACTAGTAGACCCTATTGTTTAGGGCTATTCCTAAAATTTCCACACTGTGAAATATTAGGTCATCGTATTAACTAAGAAAAGCGATCAGTGATAATTTAAGAACAATCCCGGCAGTCAGAAACGCGCAACAAACGCGTGGCATAAGAACTTAACTACTGGCGCAGCTACTGAGGCATCGATACACCTGTTGCCGTGTGGCGTGGCCTATTAGACGACGCGCGTGCACCGGCAGTGTACGAGACTTGCCTCCGTCTGGTCATGCAGCAGTCCAAAAGCTGAAAACGGGTGGAGGTACTACAAACATGCTGTGTCATTTAAGGAGAAAGCATCCAAAATGTTTCTTGGAAGAGAAGATAAATTCGATTCATATGTATTATCAAATTTCGTATGCGCTGGCTCACAAGTCCAACTTACGGAGTGGATGGCTCAATATTCGCAACTGCCGCATGGAAATACTAGGCCAGTAAATCTGTATGCTTCGTATATCGTCTTCTACAGACTCCTGGCTAGGCTTACACACACTCAAGAAGGCGTAGAATTGGGAGGGGAATCTGCAAAATATCGAAATACTAGTGATTTGTCGTATAACGTAAATTTATCTAAATTTTAAATAAATTTCGCAAGTTTCGATTTCGGCCGAAACTAGAAGAACCGAAAATTGGATTACGGTTTCTGTTTCGGCCGCAAAATATGTTTCGGTCGAACTCTAGTGGAAATAATAACAATAAAAAAACCGAAAACCGGTTATTTAAAAAACCGGTTATCCTGAGCACTTTTTACGGTGCGGTTAAACTGGAGATGAAAAGAACCGGTATAATCGAAAACCGGTTGTTTCAGCAAAAACCGCCATCCCTAGATGGGACGCTGAATGAAGTACAGGTATCGAAACGAGCCTGGTTGCGAGTATGCGTGGTAACACTAGTGGCGGCGGCGCGCGGGTTACGTAATGTTGGTGACGCAATGCGACAGCGCATCACTAGCACATTATGCTGGCGCCGGCAGACAGCGTCGACGCACCTGGTCTACCCGCGGCGTCCCCACGGGAGCGTCTCTGTTGTTTGCGTGAGCAGCGCGCAGTGTGTTCTTAACACCACTTAGCACAGCGGTTACTCTGAGGCGTGTGTAAGGAGGCGAGCGCAAGGATAGCGTGACGAGGTTGTGAGACCGAACGCTCCCGAGCTAGTCTTCAGTAGACCTACCTGCCTGCAAGCAGAAGCACCGAACTCTCCGTGATTCCTCAGAGTGATAGTTTGTTGCTTTAGGCCGTTATTGCACTATCAGATTATTGGACAAAGAACTGACGAAAAAATTGAATGTAACATTGGTCCTATTCTTTGACAAAGATATTGGATGAAACGTAAAAGGGGGTATTCACTAACATCCAATCCAATATTTTGTCAAAGTTGCGTCTAAATGGTGGTGTTTTGTTCTGCTTATAGCATGACAGCTCTACCCAAAAGAATAAGTAAACAGACGTCCAGTTGTGCTCATTTTGTCAGAGCCACGACAAAGATGACACAATTAACATTTATGGTAGCGAAATGCTATAAAGCCCTTTCTATACGAGACGTGCAACACGCGCAAGGAAGTCGTTGTCAGCTGCAGCGCCCCTTGCAATAGACCGTCAAACTACAAAGAAGCATCTCAAACGGTACCACAGATTAACATATTTATTTGTGACGGTACGCATTTGCCGAGTTGTTTGCTTCAAGCGTCTACTTCGTTTGTTGACATCTTATAGCAAATGAATCGCCGCGTTAACATCACTTTTCGAATCTGTATGATATGTTGTGATGGTTAAAACATTTATTTGTGTTTTAGACTGCCATTGTGAAACTATATTTAATTGTTTTCGTGCAGTTCATGCGTAACTACGTGGCTCACATGTGTTAACGTCCTCATTATAAAATGCGATACATACTTCCAGCCCCTGGGTTTGAGGCGCCTATGTGTATGATGAACAAGCTTTCACTTTGATTAAGCTTGAAATAATGCTCACCAAAACCAAATATTTGATCTGTTAACCACAGCAAATATTTTGTTGTTGTTGTTATGGTCTTCAGTTCGGAGACTGGTTTGATGCAGCTCTCCACCCTACTCTGTCCTGAGCAAGCCTTTTCATCTCCTCGTAAGAACGGCTACCCACATCTACTTGAATCTGCTTGCTATGCTCGTCTCTTGGCCTCCCTTTGCGATTTTTACTCCACACACTTCCCTCCAATGCTAAATTTACGATTCCTCGATGTCTAAGAATGTATCCTACCAAGTGATCCCTTCTTTTAGTCAGGGTATGCCAAAAATTCCTTTTCTCACCAGTTCTGTTCAGTACCTCTGCATTAGTTATGCGATCTACCCACCTAATCTTCATCATTCTTCTGTAGCACCACATTTCAAAAGCCTCTATCCTCTTCCTGTTCGCACAGCTTATCGTCCATGTATCACTCCCATACAAGGCAACACTCCACACAAATGCCTTCAGAAAAGACTTCCTTACAGTTAAATTAATATTCGATGTTAGCAAATTTCTCTTTTTCAAAAATGCTTTTCTTCCCATTGCCATTCTGCATTTTATATCCTCTGTACTGCGACCATCATTTGTTGTTTTACTGCCCACGTAACAAAACTCATCTACCTCCTTTATTGCTTCGTTACCTAATCTAATTCCTTCAGCATCACCCGATTTTCTTAGACTGCACTCCATTACCCTAGTTTTGCTCTTGTTAATGTTCATCTTATAAGCACCTTTCAGCACACTGTCCATTCCGTTCAATTGCTCTTCCAGGTACTTTGCTGTATTGGTCCTATTGCTGAATTGGTCCTATTCTTTGACAAAGATATTGGATGAAACGTTAAATGAGGTATTCACTATTATCCAGTATTTTGTCAAAGTTGCTTCTAAATGGCGGTGTTATGCTCAGCTTATAGGATGACAGCTAACCAAAATAATAAGTAAACAGATGTCCAGTGTATCGTCAGGCGTGCCCCAGGGGAGTGTGATAGAACCGCTATTATTTTCTTTCTATATAAGTGATCTGACGGACAGAGTAACTTGTAATTTGCGGCTGTTTGCTGATGATGCTGTGGTGTATGGGAGGGTGTCGTCTTTAACTGACTGTAATAGCATACAAGATGACTTAGCAAAAATTTCTAGTTGGTGCGAAGAATGGCAGTTAGCTCTCAAAAAAATGTAAGGTGATGCGCATGAGTAGGAAGAACAATCCCATAATGTTCGAATACAGCATTGGTAGTGAGCTTCTTGATGTTGTCGCGTCGTTCAAATATCTAGGCATAACATTGCAGAGCGATATGAAATGAAAAGAACCTGTAAGGACAGTTGTGAGTAAGGCGGACAGCCGACTTCGGTTTATTGGGAGAATTTTGGGAAGATGTACTTCATCTGTAAAGGAGACCGCGCATAATACGCTTGTACGACCACGTCTTGAGTATTTCTCAAGTGTCTGGGACCTGCAGCAGATCAGTTTAAAGGAAGACATAGAAGCAGTTCAGAGGTGATCAGCTAGGTTTGTTACTGGTAGGTTCGACCAATGCGCCAGTGTCACGGAAATGCTCCGGCAACTCAATTGGGGATCGTTGGAGGAAATACGACATTCTTTTCGTGAAATTCTGTTGAGGAAATTTAGAGGGCCGGAGTTTGAAGCTGAGTGTAGTACGATCTTGCTGCCACCTACTTACATTTCGCGTAGTGATCACAAAGACAAGATAAGAGAAATTAGGGCTCGTACGGAGACATATAGGCATTCTTTTTTTCCTCGTTCTATGTGTGAGTGGAATAGGAAAGGAAATGCCTAGTAGTGCTACAGTGTACCCTCCGCCACGCACTTTACGGTGCATTGCGGAGTATGTATGTAGATGTAGATGCAGTTGTCCTCGTGTTGTCAGAGCCACTAAAAAGATGGCACAATTAACATTTATGGTAGCGAAATACTATAACATCTCAGCAGCTCCAAGATGAAACAATTAAAAGTTCAGTTGGTCTCGTTGTCTTCGTTGGATGATTCCACATGGGAAAAAGGTCCTTTAACTTCGATGCACAAAATAAACACTTTGACGTAGCTCCGCCATCTTGGCTCACAGATTTACATGTATATAGTCTTCACCTTCTCAAGTATTTTGGAATTTGTATTTACTAACGCTGCGTGTCAGGAGTACTGTGTCAAAACGTCAACTGGCCCAGAATTCAGGCACACTTTGCTTTTATAGAAATACCAAAATCAAACATTGTCATCTTTTGTTTTGGACTACATTACATATAAAATATTAAATTTTAACTTGAAATCAGGTAATATGTCCTATAGAATCATTTAAACCTCATGACATTGAGAGTTCCATTTATAAACAGTCTATTATGTGAATTTGACAGCTTAAAAGGCATGTTTAGAAATTCATGATAGCATCTATTTGGGATTCTGTGGTAGTTTTCTAAATTACAATATAAAGTTCAAATACTCTGAAATATAATTAATTTACTTCAAATGAGTGACAAAATTGGCTTCAATCCATATTGAGCGCTTTAGTGAAATAATAGATTTTAAAATCTTTTACCTAATGAATCAGATTACGCAAAGTGTGTTATGGCCAGATTGCATTGTGTCTGCATTTAGAAGAAAAGAAGGGGAAAAAAAAGAGAACTTACTTGGATGAAATCGTGGGTGGCACGGCGAGATAAATAAATATTCAATAAAATTTTTAAGGAAACAGGAAATTTTAATGTATATTGAAAATTTTTAATGTGAATTCGTAAATAATTTCTAATTACTTTCGGGTGTAAGTTTGCCTCCACGTGATGGTCTCCGGGTAACGCTAAAAGAAGTTGTTCAAAAAATCACTAATTCAAATTTCTTTTCATCTCAACATGCAGATAACCATAGTTTCTTATTGCTTACGACAGAATAAGTCTCACATATTCCACAACAAGTCTGTATGTTACTCTCTACCTTGAACAAAGGATTCGGTTCCTTCCATTACCACGAGAGCCATGGCTCCTGTGACCCATGGGACACGGGTGTGGTTGTTGGTCGCGCGGGAGTAGCCAGTCTGGAGCGCCACGTTGCGGATCGCGCGGCCTCCCGCACCGGAGGTTCGAATCCTCCCTCGGACATGGATGTCTTCAGTATAAGTTAGTTCATAAGTAGTTTGTAAGTCCCATAAGCTATATAAACATTTGAACATTTTTCGTGGTTGTAGTTGATGGTGGTGGTGGTGGTGATGGTGGTGGCGAATGGGGAAAGTGGAGGATTGTGGTAAGGAGAGGAATGCCTTCTTAGGTATATTACCACATTTGCTATGGAAATTCGCCATGAAACATCCGTTTGATTTTCATGGATGTTGCAGATAGACAGAGACAAACAGTGTTCGAAAATTCCAGTTATAAGCTTCAAGGACTTGTAAAGGAGCATGAGTAGAAACTAAGAGGAAACCATGTCGGAAAATATCATCCAGTGACGCTACGAGCACTACTTTGGTTTTGACACTATGAAACACATGTCATGTACTGCAAGCTCTTTGCTTTCCATATTTGGGAGGAGGCAGAATACACCAAGAAAACAAAATCTGAAACTACATAAATACTCCGCTAGTCACATTTAAGTGCATGGCAGAGGATTCATAGATCCGCTTTTAAGATATCTGTCTGCCGTTCCATTCTCTAATAGAGCGCGGGAAAAAGTAACATCTAAATATTTTCGTTTTCGATCTCATGTCTCTTATTTTATTATGATTATCGTGTCTGCCTAGGTAGGTGGGTTCCAACAAAATATATTCACCTTCGGAAGAGACAGTTGGTGACAGAAATTTCGCAAATGTTGTAAACGTTTGTAAACCTGAGAGACTTAACTACGTTGGTCAGTAGTCCCTAGGCTTACAAACTACTTAAAGTAACTTATACTAAGGACAACACAGACACGCATGTCCGAGGGAGGACTCGAACCCCCAACGGCGGACGGCAGCGTGCACCGCAGTCAGGCGCCTTACTGTGCACGGCTATTTCGCAAATCTCGCTGCAACCAATAACTCCTCTCCTTTAATGCGGTTTTTTCACCCTTTTCGAATACGCCACACCCTTCCAAGTATAAATACTCTGGCGACCCATTTCCAAATAAAAATATTGTGGCTACCTCCCTCCTCACGAACCTCAAGAAACTGTGATCTCAAAGGAAACAAATGTACTTTTCTTTCTTTTACTACAGCTTACTTTTAAATTGGACGAAGTCATTTTTGTGTCTTTTTCGGAAAACAAACGAGCTGCCCTTCTGAACGTTCTGAACGTTCTATGTAGGATATTCCGTCAGTCCCACTTGGTGGGGATCCCACAATGCGCAACAATACTCCAAAACAGGACGCATAATTATAGTGTAGTCAGTTTTGATAGTAAAACTGTTACATGTTATAAGTCCTCTGCCAATGAAACGTAGTCTCTGATTCGCCTTCCCTGCATTATTTTCTGTGTGTTCTTACCAATTTAAGTTGTTCGTAATGGTAATCACTAAGTATTTAGTTGCTTTTATGGCCCGTAGATTTGGCTGATGTATTGTGTAGATCTTTTAGTGCTCATATGGATGACCTCACACTTTATTTAAGGTTAATTGCCAGTTTTGCACTATGCAGATATGTAAATCTAAAAACGTCTGGCAAACAAAGACTCTAAAATGAATACCTAGTGGATCAGGAAGGAGGATTGCCAGCCGCGGTGGTCGAGCGGTTTGCGGCGCGCCAGTCACATTCTGCACGGCCACTACGGACGGGGGTTCGAATCCCCCCCCTCGGGCATGGATATTTGTACCGTCTTTAGTATTGCCTATTTCATTAGTAGTTTGTAAGTTTAGGGACTGACGACCCCGTAGTTCCATAAGCTCTACAAAAGTTTGAACGTATGATTTCTGTTCAAAAAATTTCGGATCTTTGTCCAGAAAAGTTTTCTCCGCTTACTTATTGTTCATGGTATACAGATGCACGCAATTTGTCAAAGATAAACGCGATGCTTGTCGCTTTCGACACCGTTCTCCTTTCAAAATAACATACGCCCAGTTTTTGTTTTCATCTGTCAACTCTCAGCTATTACTTGACAGAAGAATGCGAGCAGTTGTCTTTCGTTGTGCAACTTTTGATGAATTACGATGCCGCAGTTTCGTTTAATTGTTTAATTTTACTGCTTATTTTATGTGTGATGGACTATGGACGTTGTTGGCTTTAGGCTCTTTTCCGTCAAAGCGCTAAATCAGTACCTCAACATTTGACTTTCACACCCTGAAAATTTCAGCTCGATATCTATCGTGTAGGCTAGGCAATCGTTTTAAGAAGACAGTGGATGACAGGCGTCCTCACCTTATGTGCCGACTATGAGTTGCGTTTTATGTTATGATTTTACAGACAAAAGAAGAGAAGAAATTTATAGAGAAAAGAAAGGAATGGTCCTTACACAATGAAGGAAGAAACCAGAGCCATTTCAAATCATTGGCGTAACTGAGATTATTAAAGATTGGAAGAAAAATTTAATGGGCTACTTCTCATCAAATCCACAGGAGCAATTTTCTCCCCAGTCGGAATTATTTGTGAGGAGCCCTTTTACAGTTATGGCACAATCGGTGCTTCAAAATCAAAATTTGAAGCTTTTCTGTCATTTATGTTCATTAAGGAATCAAAAATGTTCAAAATGTTCAAATGTTTGTTAAGCTTATGGGACTTAACTACGGGGTCATCAGTCCCCATTAAGGAATCAACGAGACTCCCTGAAGATATGTCATTTTTGTCATTAATAGAGAAATCAACTGTAGCAACAGCAATGTGTGGGATATTTAAGAGCTCTTAAGCTTCCTTCGTGATACAGTAAAAGGCTGGTATGTAGAACTTCTAGAGAGACTAAGCATTGAGAAAGCTACTGAATCTGAACAGGAACATAACATATATTTTTGTCAATGTACAGTTTAACAAGACAATATTTCAACTCAATTTTCATTATAGTTTGCTTCTATGCCATGATTTGATGAAAAAAGACATAAACCGCTCATTATATTCCGAATATAGCACAAATAGAAGAAATATCTTCTCTTTTGAGGAATTATTTTGTTTGTTAAATGTATGGTCTGACACAGAATTATTACATGACTGAAATATCATTATAAATAGGAAATTTACAAAACCTGAGACTGTTTTTGTCTCGAATATGTCAAAGACATTTTTTTCAATACTATATATCAACTCACTTCTATCGGAAATATACTTTTCATACTTACGCCCAATTGATATACTTTTCATATCATGACTAATTTTTTGTACAAGCTGCTACATATTGCTACGTGAAGCTTACCATGCCCAAATCTTTATCTACGGTAAGGAGTTACCATAAATTTAAATCATTGTGACAGCTCTTTTTCCAGCAAATACAGCAGCCAGAGCCGATGAGCTACTTTGAAGTAACTTTTTGCTACATTTTATAGTGATATTTCGACCTTGTTGTCTCAACCTTGATTGTTACATCCGCCACTTCATCCCTTTATTCATCTACGTTGCCTTTTCAGCCTTTTATCAAAATTGAAGTAAGTTGCGATTTATCTCATTTTTTCACTCTAAATTCACTCAAGTTTTATATACGTAGTTTCGCGGATTTTTCCAAATCGACCTATACAGACACGAGAACCGGAGAATCGCTATAATGGTCTCTCTCGAAATAGTCTCCTCCACTTTCGAAAGCTGCTACAGAATCACTGTGCTCAAGAAGTTCAAATGTTTGTATAAATTATGGGACTTAACTAGGGGGTCATCAGTCCCTAAACTTACAAACTACTTATGAACTAGCTAACACCAAGGACGGCACAAATATCCATGCCCGAGGGGGGATTCGAACCCCCGACCGTAGTGGCCTTGCAGACCGTGAATGACGCGCCGCAGTCCCCTCGGCCACCGCGGCCGGCTGCTCAAGAAGGAAGCTCAATATGTGTTCATGTTAGGAAGACGACTGCTGTTTTCTTGTGTTTGTTTTCGCCGATGAAGGCTTAATTGGTGTCAGACAGGACTAAAAAGAAATAAACAAAGAAAAACGCGAGTAAGTCGAAAACAAGGAGCAGTCTCGCTACACCTCTTGCTGGACCGAATGCAGCCCTGTCTGCAAATTTTTCAGAATCTTATCTACGGTTGGAAATCTTCGTCTCATTACAAATAAGAAAACTTAGGGATGTGGTCTTTTTTACTCGCAGGACCGAAAAGCTCTTTACAGATTGCTTGCCGATGGTCTGATCTATATACATGAGCCTTGGGACGAAATGCCGGCAGCACACCGTTTCCATATGCGGTATTAGGATTTCATGGCAAGACGCATTTGAAAATTTACATTCTTCTGAAATTTCTCGGACAGTCTGTCTTCCATTGGCAAGCACAGTTTGGTTGATGTTCCTGGCACGAACGTCGTCTTTAGGTATCGAAGCGCGTCCTGAATGAGGATCATCTTTAACTTCCGTCACGCAATTTTTTAACCGCGTCAGCGATTCATAACACCGAGTACGGCTTAAGCACTCATTGCCGTAGGCTTCCTACATCATTTGGGATGTTTTTATTGAGTTTCACATAAAATATAATTCAGACCTGTTGCTCCTCTAACTTTGCAATCTCGAAATTCGCAAACGGTGCGTCATAATGTTCTACTCAGTACTGCACTGAACTATAACTAACATACAATAATTAAATTTCGGAGAGTTGCATACTAGTGTACAGGGATATCAACCGCATTTCGCTACAGCAAATGACGCGAAATTAAGAATGTTTCAGAGTCTGTTGAACAGACATTATGAAGCAACGGTCAGTGCCTTCACGGAAAAATTTTGGGGTTGCCTACTGAACAATGATTGTACCCACGTATTCCTCTCCACGTCAGGAGCAAATCGACGATCACGAATATCTTTCTCCAGGGTGCCAAAATTATGTGAATCGCATAGGGAAGGATCGGGATTGTATGGAGGATATCTAAGGGTTTCACAGCGAAACTTCTGCAGTTAGTCTCAACGACATCATTCAGACAATACTCGCGACATGTTACCAAGATCGAAGACGCTTTTGGAGTCCTTTACACAATCCAGAAATCTCCGCATTAATCTTGCTTGTTTTTGGATCCCTGAAAAAATAAATAAACCTTCGTGTCCATCGATTAGCTTCGTCCAAAGAGGTGCACCCCTGTGTTCGGTTATGGTTCCGTAGGCAATCGAAAACATTTTTCCATTCAAGTCTATAAATATTATGATGATTTCTTTTCAAATAATAGCCGTTACTTACTTTCTTTTCTCCGCATTATTTTTATTTGAATGTGTCTTATGCATATCCCGGAAGCCCCCATACGGTATGAAACTTCCTGCCAGATTAAAAATGTGTGCCATACCCGGATTCGAACCCGGGACCGTTGTTTGTTGAGTGTTTGGTTCAGTTTCTTTCTTCTTTTTAAATTGTTATTATTATTTTTTTTTTTATTACAGAAGGCGGCAAGTCCTCTAACCGAGCGCGCGAGCTACCACGCCGATAAAATTTTAGGAGCGAGTGGATTCGAACTCAGGACCTTACCCTGCGCGACTCTTACAACGAAGCCACCAGCTCGAACTGAGTTACCCTATCATGCCTCACAGTTTCAATTCCGCCAGTACCTCGCCTCCTACTTTCCAAATTTCACAGAAGTTCTTCTGCGAACGTAGCAGGACTAGCACTTCCGGAAAAAAGTATATCGTGGACTCATCTCTTTGCCAAAGCCTATGGAATCTTTCCAAAAATGATATTTCCACTCTACAGCTGACATGTAACTTCCTGTCAGGTTAAAAATTTTTATTAAACCAGGATTAGAAAACATGTCTTGCACGCAGTTTTAATCTTCCAGAGGATGTTTCATATTAGCGAGTGAAGATTTCATTCTGTCACCACCCGGTACATGGCAGAGAGCATCTTGTACTAGTGCTGAACTGTTGATCACTCTCTATTCAGCTTATTAGTAGTACTACGATTTAATTCTCTATTCCATTCAGCTGGGGCGATCGCAAAACGAGCCTGTTTAGTTCCGTATGAACTCTGGTTTCTCTTAACCTTGTCTTGGCGGTACTTTCGCGAGGTGTTTGTTGGCAGCAATAGGATCGTACCGTAGCCTGTCGCAATGTTGGTTCTCTGAACTTTCTCAGTAGTGTTTCTCGGAAACTACAGGCATTCCACATGGTAGTTCAAGTAGCATTTCCTTAATACTCCCGCCTCGAAAGAACCTACCGGTAAAAAATCTAGGATCACGCCTTTGAATTGCTTTTCCTTCTGCTTCAATGTCTTCCTTTAATTCTACCTAGTGGGAATTCCAAACTCTATAACAGAACACAAGTATTCTCTAAGTGTGATCTCCTTTATGGATGAGCTACACTTCGCTAAAGTTCTTCCAATAAAAACGACCAATCGTCATCCCTGAGATCGCATGTGCTTGTACCATCTGATATCGCTTTGCAACGGTACGACTAAATAATTAGTTGGCATGGCTGTCTCAAGCAACACACTACTGATACTGTATTCGAACATAATACGATTGTTTCTCCTACTCATCTCCATGTAAGGGGGTAATGATTTCAAACAGACTTGTTCAGTATGAGACCCACAAGTGATCACCCACACGCGTGTAAATTGGCTCGCCAAATACCCGTCGTGTGTTGTTGCATAGTTTAATATGGCGTCGTCCTAACTGGAAGGAAGCAATCAGAGGTTCTCGCGTAAGTTCTGCGGCGTCATCTATATATATATATATATATATATATATATATATATATATATATATATATATATATATATATAATGCAGAAGTGACATATTTCACAAAAATGGCTTCATTCTGTATCAGCATAAAGTCCTCCTACATTTTGCCAAGGCTGAGAAGGCGTTACACACGCTTCATACAGTCCCAATTTCTCCCCATGAAATTCCCATTTATTTTGAAGTCCTGAAATAGACATTCTTGGCCATCGGTAGGATGAATAGGTACACAAAATAAAGAGAGATTAGAGCTCAAGCGTAGAGATTTAGGTGCTCGTTCTTCCTGCACACTGTTCGAGAATAGAGTGGTAGACAAATAGTATGAAAGTGAGAATGTAGCTTTCACTCTGCAGCGGAGTGTGCCCTGATATGAAACTTCCTGGCAAATTAAAATTGTGTGACGCAACCGGGACTCGAACCTGTTACTTTTGTCTTTCGCGGTCAAGTGCTCTACCACTGAGCTATTCCGACACCGCACGCGGCCCATCCTCAGAACTTTACTTCCGCCAGAGTCGTGTCGGGATAGCTCAGTGGTAGAGCGCTTGCCCGCGAGAGGCAAAGATCCTAGATTCGAGTCCCGGTTCCAGCACGCGATTTTAAGGCTGTTTCACACTGCGGTCACACCATGTCACGTTACGTAACGTGAGAGAGGTGACGTGACAGATGTGCAGTTCACACCGCCACCGACGTCTGTCAGATATTGGGGCATCGTGTCTGCGCTGTCGGTCGGTTCATATGAAGTAGGTAACATGCTAAGTCGTTCGTGGTGCGATTTCGCGTTTACTAAATATGTGCCTTGGTTGGACGACGGCTATAGCAGTTCGAGTAGTGGAGAGGAACTCATGCTGTTGTACTCGGTTACAAACCGAACACATTGGGTGCACCCCGTCAACCAAAAACGGAAAATTGCAGCGAGTATCGTAATCTGGTGGAGGACTTGGAGCTAGATGATGACAGATTCACAATATATTTTTGGCTATCTAAACTTGAGTATGAAGCGATCATAACATTGATAATAAAGATTTTAGTAGAAAAGACACCAACTACAGCTGATCTATTTCAAGCAGAGAAAGAATGGTACTATGCCTAAGTTAAGCATTATACAATTTACTTTTTTGACATCTTATTCTAGGTTGTTTATAATTTTGGTAAAATTTCTTTAAAACATATAAACAATGTGAATACTTGGAGCCAATGCCTTCTCCGTTATTAACTTAAAATACCGGTAACTTGTAAGGTTGATAAATAGACAGGTAGCTAAATGTTAATAATTTTTGAATAAACGCTAACTAATTTTCAAAATTAATAAATATTTGTTTAAATTTGAACTAGTACAATTAAGAACTAATCTGTTGTTTCAGTTGCTTTGCTATTTCGCATCATGCTGTGTCCTTAAATTGTTGTCTCTATACTCCTCCAATCTGTATTCCACAGCAGTGGACGCGTTCTGACGGCTTCAATTAACTGCTCCATAACAAATATTAATAAAAGAAACAATACAGCTTCTTGTAACGAGTTACAGCAGGAAAGTAGAAAAAATGTAAGGTGAAGCGCATGAGTAGGAAAAACAATCCCATAATGTTCGAATACAGCATTAGTAGTGAGCTTCTTGATGCTGTCGCGTCGTTGAAATGTCAAGGCGTAAAATTTCAGAGCGATATGAAATGGAACGAACATGTAAGGACAGTTGTGAGTAAGGCGGACAGCCGACTTCGGTTTATTGGGAGAATTTTGGGAAGATGTACTTCACCTGTAAAGGAGACCGCGTATAAAACGCTTGTACGAACACGTCTTGGGTATTGCTCAAATGTTTGGGGCCCGCAGCAGATCAGTTTAAAGGAAGACATAGAGGCGGTTCAGAGACGAGCAGCTAGATTTGTTACCGGTAGGTTCGACCAATGCGCGAGTGTCATGGAAATGCTCCGGCAACTCAATTGGGGATCGCTGGAAGAAAGACGACGTTCTTTCTGTGAATTTCTGTTAAGTAAATTTAGAGGGCCGGAATTTGAAGCGGAGTGAAGTACGATCTTGCTGCCGCCTATTTACATTTCGCGTAAAGATCACAAAGACAAGATAAGAGAAATTAGGGCTCGTACGGAGGGATATAGGCATTCTTTTTTTCCTCGTTCAATTTGGGAGTGGAATAGGAAAGGAAATGCCTAGTAGTGGTACAGTGTACCCTCCGCCACGCACCTTACGGTGAATTGCGGAGTATGTATGTAGATGTAGATGAACCTGCGCGACAGGTGTGATCTTGCGCTCGGCGGGGTAGCGGGCCAGTGCGCATGCGCGAAGCCACAGAGGTCGACAGATGTTTTGAAAAGGTCGCTCTCGGAGCGATCCCGCATATTCGTCTGTTGACGTCTGTGGCGTCTGTGAGGCGCTGCGAGTTCGGTGTGAATTACACCATTTAAAACTATGGAAACAGATCTTTTGAAAAATTTGTCACGTTACGTAACGTGACATAGTGTGACGCCGGCCGCGGTGGCCGAGGAGACTGAGGCGCTCCAGTCACGGTCTGCACGGCCACTACGGTCAGGGGTTCGAATCCCCCCTCGGGCATGGATACTTGTGCCGTCCTTAGGTAGTTTATAAGTAGTTTGTAAGTTTATGGACTGATGACCCCACAATTAAGTCCCATTAGCTTAACAAACATTTGAACATTTTTTGAACATAGTGTGACCGCGGTGTGAAACGACCTTTAATCTTCCAGGAGCAGTATGAAAGTGGTTCGACGAATCCTCTGCCAGGCACTTTAGTGTAGATGCAGCCCATGAGCTGTGTTTGGTATGGTCGGTGGCTTGGGAATGCGCTATGGTTGTCATGTCGATGCCATTGTACGTAGAGCGCAGTTGTGGCCCACGTCGGGTGGGAGTGCACGCAGCCACAGAGTAACATATTTGTTGAAACATCAGTATATATATAATTGTTAATAAAAATTAGCAAAGAAGTACTGCAGTCAATATTAATAAACTTTAGAATAAACTCATGTAAAAAAAACAAAAATAATAATAAAAAAAATACCGACAGTTTTCTGAATGTCTTCTTATTGTTGATTGCTTCATCACATCTCAGGGTCATTATGTGGTTCACTTTAAGGCCTAAGTAATGAACTAAGACGAAACTTTTCACTCTTGAGAAAGATCTGTATTTTTCTAAAAAAAAAAAAAAAAAAACATTTACATCACAACTGAACGTTTACAAAAGAAAAAAAAAAAAAAACCGAGACAGCTCATCAGTTATAACTGCTCGAGAAGACAAGACTGACTGCTAATTAACAAGCAAAGATACTGCTCTTCCACTTTTTTTCTTTTGGTTTCACAGGTGATTTTTTTCTTCACTACATTAATTAATAATTGTCTATTATTGTTATTATTAGTATTAATTATTTTCTCTTTTTTTATAACAGAAAATGAAATTAAAATAGAAATTCGCTTCTTACTGTTCTGATACCCCAACAGTCAATGTTTGTTCAAATGTGTATTAAGCTTATGGGACTTGACTACGGGGTCATCAGTCCGTAAACTTAGAAACTACTTATGAACTAACTAAGACTAAGGACGGCACAAATATCCATGCCCGAGGGGAGATTCGAACCCCCGACCGTAGTGGCCGTGCAGACCGTAACTGGAGCGCCTCAGTCCCCCTTTTTTTTTTTTTTTTTTTTTTGCTCTATGTGTAGTTCTGATTGTTTCGGACGTTGATCAAGTTTGTTCGTTTTTGTTCGATTTGTTTTTGGCTCAGCTTTTTTTTTTTATTACAGAGGAAGTTCAGCCCTCTGACCGGGCGCGCTGAGCCACGGCGCCCGGCGTCCCCTCGGCCACCGCGGCCGGCCCCCAACAGTCCATCCCTGGTAACAGCACATTGTCTGTGACGCAGCGTTTGGGGCCGGTGGCCCTGCCTGGGCCTCCCGGACGCTGCGTTAAGATAATGTTGCTGCTGCTGCTGCTAGACGCCGCACATTACGCGCTGGCCGGAGATCAACGACCGCGAGCAGCCGCGATAACGGCTGGCGGCTGGCGGCTGGCTCCCAGCACCTGCCGCCAGACCACCACTCAGCGCAGGGTAAACGCAATAAGCGACAGATAACGACCCTACCGGCTGGCGTCACGCTGTGCTGTGCAAGCAGCCTACCCCATCAACGGCCCGTAATCGCCGATTGCTGAGGCTGGAGTACGCACAGCTGAAGTGATCGTTTAGACCTCGCTGTAAGTTTCGATATAACAAGTAGACCAGTACAGTTTGCAATGAAACCAGGGTCGCATCTAGAGAGTAATAAACTGTGCCACCGTCCAGGGCAGCAGGTTTTTTTTAACATACACACATAAAAACGATTTGTCACACTAAAAAAATAGATTAGATGTACACAAAAACATTTCAGTTCTGCTTACCGGCCGCGCGGGAGTAGCCGAGTGCTCTAAGACGCTTTCCTGCGGAGTGCACTACGGCTTTCCGTAGGAGGATCGAGTCCTCCCTCGGGCATTGGTGCATATATATTGTCCGTAGCAAAAGTTAGTTTAAGTAGTCTATGGACTGATGGCTCATAGCTTTAGATACATTTCAACATTTGATCTCGTTATTGCTAATTAAAACAGAACTTGGCAAGTTGCATGACAATAAACTAGAAACACTAAATACCCCGTAACACGCCCTCTTGCACTGATGCGTGCCTATATTCGATGTGGAATACAGTCGACTAGATCATCAAGGAACTGCGTTTTATTGGAACAACGCTTAAAAGATCCAACAGAACTTCTAAAGAGACTGCATACACTACGCTTGTCCTGTTTTTTTAGAATTGCTGCCCAGTGTGGGATCCTTATCAGGTGGGTTTGACGGAGGACATCGAAAGATTCCAAAGAAGTGCAGCTCGTTTTTTATTGTCACGATACAGGGACACAGTGTTACGGAAATGATACAGGATCTGGTATGGGAATCATTACACCAGCGGTGCTTATCGCTGCGGCGCGGGTTACTTACGAAACTGCAAGCGGCGGAGCGGCCGAGCGCGTTGAGACGCTTTGCTACGATGCGTGAGACCGTTCCCCGTCGGGGGTTTGAATCCCCCTTCGGGCTTGGATGTTTGTGCCATCTTTGTTATAAACTAGTTCGTAAGTAGTTTGTAGGTTTATGGACTGATGATCCCGTAGTTAAGTCCCATAAGCTCTACAAACATTTAAACTCACGAAGCTTACAACCGGCAACATTCTCCTCCGAATGCGAAAACATATTGTTGACTGCCACTTACATAGGTAGAAAAGATCATCAGAATAAAATACGAGAAATTAGAGCTCGAACGGAGAAATTCAAATGTTCTTTTTCCCGCACGCTATTCGAGAATGGAATGGGAGATAAATAGTATAAAGATGGTTTGATGAAGTCTCTGCCAGGCACTTAAATGTGATTTGCAGATTATCCCATGTATATGCAGATGTAGGTTCAGATTGTTGCACTGCTCAACTCAGATTAGATGTAGACCTCTCAGATTGGTTGGTGGGTCATCAAGGCATTTAGACGCTATGTTCCTATGCGTGAGACCGTTCCCTGCCGGGGGTTCGATTCCCCCCTCGGGCATCGTCCAAAACGAGTCTTTTTCACTGTATCCCAGGAATGTCCGATACGGTTCATGTCTGGAGAACATGCTGGCCTTGTGATGTTGTTGTCATAAAGGACCACATGAACAAGATGTGGACGATGAGCGCGGCAATTAATGTACTTTAAGACGAAACCCTCACCGAAATGCTGCCGATATGGTACCCTCTGCTATGCCTGCTATGACCACTAGCTGCATTCCAAAACATCAAGGAACCACTACCTTGCACCCGCTAGACGGTGTGTCTAAGACGTTCAGGCTGACCAAGCTGTCTCCTCAAAACATCTGTGATGACTGTCTGCATCAAGCCAGATGCGAGTGCATCAGCTTGCTCTTGGGCCCATCTCTGCCGCGCTGCGCGCTGTCTAGTGTCAAACCTACCCCTTGCAATGGACGTCGGGAGTGAAGCTGCATGGTATCATAGGCGGGTCCAAGAGGGGGACGAGGGGCTAGCGTGCTATCACTGTACTGAGTCTTCAAAACTGATTGATTGGACGTGGGGAAAAAGGGGTGAAAAGTGCTAGAGTCTTTCTACTGAGCCAGAGTTTAGCTGACGATGAGACTTCTTTCACCGCCTCCCCAACACCTTCCCCCCCCCCCCCCGCTCCCGGCAAGCCGTCCTGGATCCACCCCCGTATGCCATACATCGAATTACGTACAATTTGAGTCTAAACACGACGCCATGTAGCTGCATGCAAATCATTATTCCACAAGGTGACGTACCTCTCTGGGTTCCTTCGAGCTGAAATCCATAAGTAGCGGATATCAGCTGCTGTAGTAGCGTTTGGGCGGGCAGAGTGAGGCAGCTCATCGACAATTCTTGTATCTCTCTACCTCCTCCACGTCCGAACGACATCGCTTGAGTTCACTCCTAGACGTCTGGAAACTTCCCTTGTTGAAAGTCCCTCCTGACAGAAAGTAGGCCGGCCGCGGTGGCCGAGGGAACGCGCTCCAGTCACGATCTGCACGGCCACTACGGTCGGGGGTTCGAATCCCCCACGTCCATAGATATTTGTGCCTTCCTTAGGATAAGCTAGTTGATAAGTAGTTTGTAAGTTTAGGGACCGATGACCCGTAGTTAAGTCCCTTAAGCTATACAAACATTTGAACATTTTTTGACAGAAAGTAGCAATAAGGTCAAACTTCGAAACTGACCTTCTAGGCACGACAAAACTACAGTCAACATAAAAAATGTACATACTTTCTTCCTAATGTTATGACCGGAACTAATCCACCATCTTACCCACTCCGTCACAATAGCAGTGCTCACGCGTTGTTGTTTAAATCTGTATGCTGGATGAATGACATCTATAGATTAGATTAATACTTGTTCCATAGATCATATTACGACATTTCGTAATGATGTGGAACGTGTCAGTTTAGTAAACGGTGTCTATATGTGACAATATTTTAAGGATTTTTTAAATTGTCTTTTCTTTATTTTTAATTTAATTTAATTTTTTTTTTTTTTTACTTTATGTCTATTTTTTAAGTTTTATCTAAAAATCCATGTGAAGCTTAGAAGGAGTTGCCATTCAGAAATTCCTTTAATTTCTTTCTACATACCAGTTGGCTATCTGTCAGACTTTTGATGCTACTTGGTAGCAGCATAATTAACCCCTTTCTATGCCACAGTTATATTTAACCTTGAATAGTGTTGTAGCTATGCCCTATGCCGTTACTTTGGAATTGTCACGAATTGTTAATAACAAATTTCATGAGTGAATATATATGTTGTGAAGCTACAGTGATGATCCCTAGACCCTTAAATAAATGTCTGCAGGATTATCTTGGGTCGCCTCCAGCAATTATTCTGATTACTCGCTTTCGTGCAATGAATACTTTTTTACTCAACTTTGGATTGTCCCAGAATATGATCCCATATGAAAGCAGTAAATGAAAACAGGCGTAGTAAGCTAATTTACTGAGATATGTATTACCAAAATTTGCATTTAACCTGATAGCATAAGTAGCTGAATTCAAACGTTTCAGCAGATATTGAATGTGTTTCTTCAAATTCAATCCATCGTCGGTGCAAACACCTAAAATTTTGAATATTCTACCTTAGCTACAGATTGATGTTCAAAGTCTAAATTTTTTAATGGTGTTATGCCATTTACTGTATGAAGCTGTATATACTGAGTTTTATCAAAGTTTAATGAGAGTCGATTTGTAGAGAACCATTTAATACCTTTTGAACGATATCATTTGCAAATTCATCAGTTAATTTCTGTTTGTCAGGCGTGATAGCTCTAATTGTATCGCTCGAAAAAAGAACTAGCTCAGCATCTTCTTCAATATAGGATGGCAAGTCATTAGTATACATTAAGAACATCAAAGGACCCAAGACCGAACCTTGTGGAACTCCATTTTTGATACCTCCCCAGTTAGAGGAATTAATTGTGTCTTCTATATCATGTGTTCTGCTTATTTGGAGGAATTTCAATTGTATCAATTTGTGTAGATATGCCCTCTTCTATTAACTGCCTTGCTACTTCTAATTTTCTATTTTCTCTACAACATTTAAAAGTAATCATTAAAAATGTTTTCAACTTCTGACATTTTGTTACTAAAGTTTCCATTTGTTTTGATTCTAATACTCTCGCCCTGTGCTCTTGGTGGCCCTGTTCCCTTTTAATAATTTTCCAACTAAGTAACTGTGTTTTTGATTCAGTACAAAAACCAAGGCCATGCAACACTTTGTTATGTGTGTTGTTCCAAATGGTTGAATTAAAAAACAAAATCTTCCAGACATACAGGAGTGTGAGAATACGTTGGAAATATAAGTTCTATTTATACAAAGTAGTGTGTTCGTGCGTTTGTATTGTATACAGTTCTACAGTTTTGTTGCAGGCTTGATCAGGTGTTTCACATTTGACCTTAAAAACAAGAGAAAGGTCACTGTCTACACAAAATTTAGTATGGTGCATGGCGGAGTGTACTTTACTTGCGGACTTTGATAAAATATACATTTTTTCAGATCTTGAAGATGTGTTGTATACTTGATCTTAAAAATGGCGAAGAACATACACTGTCATATGAACAAGGAATCGTTGCTAAAGATAGTTTATCACCAGCGGAAGTTCATCCAAAGTTAGCAATGCTTGGTGTAGAATCTTGTCATTAGCTTAGGACAAGATTGATTTCATTGATATCGTAGTCATACTTTTCAAGAACGTTCATAAACTGCAACAATAGTGTATTGCATTGGTCATCATAACTTACGGAATAAGCATACCACAGAAAAAGGTGTCACCCCTATGAACCACAGACATTGCCGAAGTGGGGTGGCTTGAATGCCTCAACGATACAAATAACCGTACCGTAGGTGCAACCACAGCGGAGGGGTATCTGTGGAGAGGCCAGACAAACGAGTGGTTCCTTTTCAGTAGTTACCGGGGCAACAGTCTGGATGATTGACTGAGCTGGCCTTGTAACATCAGCTAATGTGGGTTTGCAACACAGTTATTGCGAACGGCTGAAAGCAAGGGGAAACTACAGCTGTTACTTTTCCTGAGGACATGCAGCTCTACTGTATGAACATATGATGATGGCATCCTCTCGGGTAAAATATTCCGGAGGTAAAATAGTCCCCCATTCGGATCTCCGGGCGGGGAATGCTCAGGAGGATGTCGTCATCAGGAAAGACAACACTGGCATTCTACGGGTCGAAGCTGGAATGTTAGATCCATTAGAAAATTTAAAAAGTGGAATGGGTATGTTGAAGTTAGATACAGTGGGGATTAGTGTAGTTCGGTGGAAAGATAAACATGATTTCTGGTCAGGTGAGTACAAGATTATAAATACAAATCAGTTGAGGCTATTATAGGAGTTGGCCTGATCATGAATAAGAAAATAGGAATGCGGATAAACTACTGTGAGCAACACAGTGATCGCATTATCGTAGTCAGGATAGATACGAAGCTAACACCGACTACAATAATACAGGTTTATATGCCAACTTACTCTGCCGAAGATGAGGAGACCAAAAAAAAAAAAAAAAGTTTGAGGAGGTAAAGGAAATTATTCAGACAATGAAGGGAGCGAAAAACTTGTCATGGGAGACTGGAATTCGGTAGTACGAAAAGGGAGGAAAGGAAAAATAGTAGGTGAATATGGAGTAGGCAAAAGGAATGAAAGAGGAAACCGTCTGGCAGAATTTTGCACGGAACATAATTTAATCATAACAGACTTCTGGTTTAAGAATCACGAAAGAAGGTTGTATACGTGGAAGAGACCAGGAGACACCGGAAGGTAGCAGATAGATTTTATAATGGTAAGACATAGATTCCGGAACCAGGTTTTAAACTGTAAGACATACTTACGGACAGATATAGACTCTGACCATAACTTATTGGTCATGAACTGTAGGTTGAAACTGAAAAAACTACAGAAAGATAGGAAAATAAGGAGATCGGACTTGGATAAATTGAGGGAACCTGAAGTTCTTAAGAATTTCAGAGGTAGCTTTAGACAACGATTGACGAAAACGGGGAGGGGTGTGTGAATAAAACAGAAGAAGGGGAATGGGTAGCATTGAGAGATGAAATAGTGAAGACACCAGAGGACAAAATAGGTAGAAAGGCAAGACCTACAAAAAATCCTTGTATATCACAGGAAATACTAAATTTAATTGATGAAATGAGAAAATATAAAAATGCAGTAAATGAAACAGCCAAAATGGAGTACAGACGACTAAGAAATGAGACTGACAGGAAGTGCAAATTAGCTAAACAGGAGTGGCTAGAACGCAAATGCAATTCAGGAGAAAAATGTTTAAATGGGGGAAATGTAGATACCGCCTACAGAAAAATAAAAGAGACATCTGGAGGCAAGAAAAGCAGCTGTATGAATATAAAGAAGTTAGATGGAAAACCAGTTCTTAGCAAGGAAGGGAAAGTTGAAAGGTAGAAAGAGTATATAGAGGGACTCTACAAAGGAAATGAACATAGAGGCAATATTGTAATAAGGGAAGGGGAAATAAATGAAGATGAAATAGGAGATACTGTACTGAGAGAAGAATTTGACAGAGCCCTGAAAGACCTAAGTCGAAGCATGCCCCTGGTGTAGATGACATTCCCTCAGAACTACTAAAGTCTCTATGAGAACCAGCCACGACAAAACTATTTCACCTGGTGCGTAAGATGTACGAGACAGGTGACATACCCTCGGACTTTAAGAAAAATGTAGTAATCCCCATTTCAAAGGAAATTTTAACACGAATTATTTCCAGAAGGATGGAAAAGATGGTAGAGGCTGACTTCGGGTAGATCAGTTTGGATTCAGGAGAAATGTAGGAACACGGGAGGCAATACTCACTTTACGGCTTATCTTAGAAGATAGGTTAAGGAAAGGGAAACCTATATTTCCAGCTTTTGTAGATTTGGAGAAAACTTTTAACAACGTTGGTTGTAATAGATTTTTTCAAATTCTGAAATCAGCAGGAGTAAAATATAGGGAACGGAAGCCGGCCGCGGTGGCCGAGGGGACTGAGGCGCTTCAGTCACGGTCTGCACGGCCACTACGGTCGGGGGTTCGAATCCCCCCTCGGGCATGGATATTTGTGCCGTCCTAGTTCGTAAGTAGTTCATAAGTAGTTTGTAAGTCTCGGGACTGATGACCCCGTAGTTAAGTCCCATAGACTTTACAAACATTTGAACATTTGAGGGAACGGAAAGTTATTTACAACTTGTACAAAAACATTGCGTTTTGCCGATGATAATTCTGTTAGAGACAGCAAAATACCTGGAAGAACAGTTGACCGGAATGGACAGTGTGTTGAAAGATGCGTATAAAAATAACATTAAGAAAAGCAAAACAAGGGTAATGGAGTGCAGTCTAAGAAAATCAGACGATGTTGAAGGAATTAGATTAGGTAACAGAACAATGAAGGTAGTAGATGAGTTCTGTTACTTGGCTGTAAAATAACACATGATGGTCGCAGTACAGAGGATATAAAATGCAGAACGGCAATGCGAAGAAAAGCGTTTTTGAAAAAGAGAAATTTGTTGACATCAAATATTAATTTAAGCGCAAGGAAGTCCTTTCTGAAGGCATTTGTGTTCAGGTTCCGATTAACACTTTATTTAACAGGTTTTCATGTGTTTATCTCTCTGTCATTTAAAATCATGCTCTGGATCAGCGTTTTTTTTATGCTTATTTTTTCTTTAATTGCAGTGGCACAGCAAATGTTATAAATGATTTATCTGCATTTTTTGCCATGCCTACTGGTATGATGCAGCATACTCAAACAGCGACAGCTTCAAAAGTGAAGTAAATTGACAAACATTGTTTGTAAGTGTGCGGTCTTGCTTGACAAATACGTGGCTAGATAACGGTAGGGCTTAACAAAATATTTGATCGCACACGAGGCTCCTCAGACAGCGTTCTCATGACGTCACGAAGGGACCGTTGCGTTGATACATATAGGCTAAACTGGTTTTCTTGCTGAGATTGTTTGTGTGTAACAGCCTCCCGCGTCTACAAACTCTGTGGTGATGAGTCCATCAGTGGCAGACTAAACGTTAGGCAGAGAATTATGTCTTGGACCACGGCTATTGCCATCGGCCATTTTATCAAACAATAAATATTGGATCTATCATCTTCCCCGTTTCTTTAAAACCTGTACTAAGCAAATGGCGTACTACAGATAAAGTATCATTTAATGTCATTGAGAAGGTAGCAAACGGAACTTTTATCTCTCTGGGTTCTTCTGTGAGCTTAGGAGGGCTTTTCACAGTGTAAATTAAAAGGCTGGAAAAACTGACGCAGTTTAAGATCAAGGGACTTCTCCTTGGCTGAGTAACCTATCTAAATAAAGAAGAACAAAGCGTTGCTTTAGCCCAGCAGCCTAGCGACTAACACCAAAACAAATGATAGCGCAGAATAAACAGTCTTCCGAGACGCGTTGTTTCATTATCTCAACAGAAAGTACCGTATTGCCTATACCTCCTGGTTAAAAAGGCGAAGACAATACTATTCCTGAGACTGAATGCACTCGCTCAATCAGAAAACGACCCATAGCAGCAAATATAACGCGAAAGTTTTACATAAAATGGTGAAACACCACCTTGTAAGAAAATGCAACATCGATCCGGACTGACTCAAACCTTTTATAGTTTTCCGAAGATGTATGAAGACGACCACTGTTAACGAAGATCACCCCAGATTACTGTCGTATGTTCACATCATTCCTTTACAATGTAAGTCGCAATAGAAAATGCTTTCGATACATAAACTACTTACGAGAGAGCAATTCAAACACAGAACGAACGAGCTGTAGAAATAGGGACCATCAATATAATAGTTGTAAATTGTAGTAGCTGCGTTACGAAAGTGCCAGAACTCCAAGCGCTAACTTAAAGCACTGAAACACAAATCGTTATAGGTTATGAAAGCTGATTAAGGTCGGAAATAAGTTCAGCCTGAATTTTTACAAAGGATCTAAAAGTGTTCAGAAACGATAGATTAAATTTTTAAAAAAGGCGGTGGGGTGTTTGTTGCTGTTAAAAGTATTTATCGTATAGTGAAACTGAAGTTGTCACTTACTGTGAGCCAGTATGAATAAAGATTATATCTGAGAACGGCATTAAGTTAATAACTGGGTCCTTTTACCGCCCTCCCAGCAAAGACGATAAAGTAGAAAGAAAAGAAAAAAAACTGAGTCAAATTTCAAACTCGTGCCTGACAAATACAATTATAGTTGGCGGTGACTTTAATAAACCCTCGACTTGTTAGCGAAAATAATTGTTTAAATCCGGTACAAGACGTGAAACATTGTCCGAAATAGTGCGACAAGAGATCTCAATTTGATTCCATATTTCTAGATTCCCTGAAGGTTTCTCTGGACTTTTGCCTCAGCGATTATGTCATTTGATTGGTCTATGGATCAAACTTTGTTAATGTGTAAGCTGTCTGTCTCCCGAAGCATTAGACACCAGGGATCTTTGATAGTGTGTTACATAAATCGATGCGTGGTTGCCATTGAGTTGCTATGAACTACGATGTTGTGCGTTGTACGAAGTTTAGGTCCACAAAAGAATAAATATTTATTTCCAACCATTAGTTCCCTATCTCAATGTAAAATATTTTGGGTCCACTATCACCTGTTTCAATTTGACTTTGAAAGTTTGAGACACCCCGTATTCAAAACATCGCGAAACACATGTTTTTAAAATTCTAACCATGGTTCCAAATCCAAAATATCGCATCTAGCATCAAAATGGTCTTCGTAGCACCCTTAAAACATTTTCTCTCGTTTCACCCGCTTAATGGTTGAATTTCCAAAAATATCTAAACACGTGTTTTTAAAATTCCAATCAAAAATCTAAATCCAAAGTTTTGTATTTCTTGTTTCAAAATTGCCTTAATAGTGACTAATTTTCAAAAATCAATTCATCACCTATTTCACCCCCTTAGGGATGGGAATATCGAAAAATCGCTGATGCCTTACGGTGTAAGATAAACAACGTCTACAATTTCAAGTTTCTATCTCTTGTAGATTCACTTTTCAGAGCTGTTTTCTGTCTTTTAGAAACGGATCGAGAACGCGAAATTTCTATCTTAGGGTTTGGCATCTTTCTTGGTAGTTTTACTTTTCAACCTGCAATATGCACTTATTCTTCTTTATTCGTACGCTTGTTGCAGAAAAGCAACTGAGTAATGTGCATCACGTTTCGCTGTTTAGGCATAAAATGCAGACAAGTAATAGCAATTAAATATTAGGATTATCACTTCGAACTTTTTACTTTTATTCATTCACTATTACTATAACAACAGAATAAATCAGAGATCACAAACATCAATTGTGCAGAGAATTAATAAAAACCATAATATTAGCGCCACTACAAAGAATAAGGAATTTCTTTTGCAACCACTGTACAATCAAGGTGATTCCCACAGCTATATATAACCTCTCTCCTATTATATTGTCAAAAGTCACCGCTGGCACTCAGTTCGAGTTTTATATACGCTGACGACTTTCAACCACTATGTTTTCCCCCCTCTTACTGTTATCGACACGGAACTGCTATGGTGAACAACGGGAGTCTTTGTACTACAACAGAGAGAGATCGTCTCCATTGTGTAGTTTTTGCCCAAGAGCAAAATATTGACACCCAAACGTAGAATTTTATGTAAGTCTGTAACTTTCAACTCCCATATATTCCACCCCATTATCGTGATCAACCCCCTAGCACCATAGTGCACAATAGGAGACTGATACCTACTACCACATATAAACACTATGCGTTTGCGATGTGTAGTTTTGGCTTTAAAGTGAAATATAGGCACAAACACCTCAATTTTTTTATATATTAAGATATACAATTTCCGTTGCATAAAGACTTCTTGAATATGCTCGCGTACCTATATAGAACCGTATATAATATAAATTGATGGTAAGATTACAATAATCTAAAATCATGGCATTAAAGCGGGTGAGCGCTTGTGTCAAATTGTAAAAAAAAAAAAAAAAAAAAAAAAAAAAAAAAAAAAAAAAAAAAAAAAAAAGTAAAAAAATATGGAATGACACGGGAAATGGTGAATAAAAAGCGTGACTTTAGATACTCCGTAAATGAGTAATTAGAAGGATTGGAAACAATAACTTTAATGGCTTAATGTCATCATTTTAAATGACTTTAATCTTGACCAATTCAATATTCGTAGCTAAAAGCAATGATCTATTTTACTCCTATTAATTTACTTCTTTATAAACGGTACTAGTTAGGTACGCGAGCATATTAAGCATGCTGTTATATAACGGAAATTGTATATTATTTACAGATACCACACTCTGAAGATGCGCCACGAGCGTGAAACATGTTATCCTTGAATTAGTACATTATTCCTGTGGTCGGAGGTATGTAAGCCATATTCGTGTATCTTGTATGCCGTTTGATACACTTTTGTTATTGCACATTTTCCAAGAAAATTGATTAACTTGACAGAATGTCGTCTTCTCCAGATGTGTTGTTTCCATTTACGACTTTTAGAGCTCTGTTAAATTCTTATCGTAGAATCTCAACTCTTACGTCCTCTTCATCAACAGGTACTTAGTTTTCTCTTTCCATAACTTTGTTTTTAAGTGTATTTCACTTGTCAAGTGCTTATATACATTCCTTTAAACTTCCATCTTTTCTGTCTTCGCTTGATACTGGTTTGCCATTAAAATCGCGATATTTAGACAGAGACTTCACTTTTATTCCATACGTTTATTTAAGTTTCCTACAGGTAGTGTCTGTCTTTCACACAGACCACAGTCGTGCTTCTACAGATTTCATTTATCCTCTAGCTACTTCTCTTTTGTGATTTTATACTTCCTGCCAATTTCATTTTTGAGACTGTATGACCTTCCTCTCGTTAATTACAGTCAATATTTCTCGTGGTATCAAGTATTTCTAAGAAATTTGCCAAGGTGTTCTGTTGCCTTTACAAGCTCCTGTTCCTGAGCTAAATAGTCATCTTTCGTTGTATTTCTTTCTCCAGTTTTAGTCATTAGTTCCGTAACTTGGGGTGATTTGGAACTACTGGGGTGAAATGGAAAATTTGTCCATTTCAAGAAATCATCTTTGCTGAGGAGAGATACTTTGGTGTAACTAATGAAAACCACCTCACATAGGCACCAGAGATACTAGTTGTTACAGTGATACAAAAATTGTGTGTGTGAAAGAGGTATACAACTCCAAAAAATATTTATATGTAAGTGTAATATTTCCCATAATATGAAAGTCAGAAAACAAACTATTGCACAGCTACTCTGGTAACAGTAATACAGTTTTTTGACATTGGTATGTTAAGGACAAGTATCAGTCATGATGTGTGAAAAGTTAGCTTATGTTTGCTTATGTTGTTTATTAGGCAGAGGTGTAAATATGCAAAATAGTATTTTTTCAGGGTGAATTGGAACATGCTTCGAGTGTACAAAAAGAAGATTGGGCCAGCTGGATATCAAAACTATAACGAGAGAAGCCTCCAGAAAACTCTGAACGAAGTCAAGACACGTAAAATATCTCTCAGAAATGTTTCTAAACAATATGGAATACCTGTTAGTACACTCTCAAGGATGTTAAATAATAAAAATCCTTTTGAAAATAGGTGGACAAACCCTCTTGGCAGTAGAAGAAGGCTTTAATCAGTGTTTTATTTAAATGTGCACAATGGGGTCAGTCAATTACGACAAGTGAGGTTTGGAATATTGTGAAGTGCTATTTGGACCGAAGTGGAAGAGTGGAAAACAGGTCTGATGGCAACAGACCTGGATATGAGTGGGTGAAAAATCTGCTCTAACCTAACAAGGATCTTACAGTGCGTTTAAGAGAAAATGTAAAGAGTGCTGGGGTGCGGGTTAATAGTGAAGATAGAAAACTATTTCAGAAATTTGGAGCAGACATAGAGAGGTGTTCCACCTAGTAATCAGCATTAATTAGGATTAAACAGACGTAATATAAAGGCATCCTCCACAACTAAGTTCTGTTAGATGTGTTTACTGTGTTCCAATCAACCCCTCCACATGTTTTAAATGCAAATATTTATCAAAAGAGTCAGTGTTCCAAATCACCCTAACTCCTGGGGTGATCTGGAACACAATTTAGATTAAAATATAAGGAAAGGTTTTGATAGAGGATTTTTATCCTTGCAACACATAGATGTAAGCATAACTAGAGATGCTATATTTAAATTTTCAGAGTTGTAGTACAATATTTAGACATTAATTTTCATTAAAAACTACATTTTCTGTTCCATTTCACCCCAAGTTACGGTACCTAATTCCCCCTTTACAGCTCTCAGCTGCATTAGATCCTTTCAAATGATCCGAATTGTCTCTCCTTAATTTTTTAATTATCTAAAATTTCTTCTTTTAAACTGCAGCTCATAAACAATAAATTTCAAGCCACTTCTGAGCCCGTATACTTTCCTGCAGTTTTCGGAATCTCTGTTTTACTGATACATGGTTTATCTGAACCCTGTGTCGCCAGATCTTTTTCTCGATAAAACCGTCTTTTCACGATTATTAAACAGAGAGTTGGCAAAATCTACTCTTTCTCTGTTTCTATTATTTTACCTCCTTTTTTTATATTTTTTAATTCAACTGTCTCATCTCACTTAAACGTAAAAGTATATTAAAAAGATAAACAAAAGGTACCTGCTTTAAACATGAACTTTTGCTTCATTTTTTCTGGTAGATTAGTGGTAATGTTTCGGAAAACTTATAATTTTCGCCACTCATCCTTTGCATTTCTCTCTCTCTCTCTCCGTCCCTCTGTCTCTCCCTCCCTCCCCCCCCCCCTCTCTCTCTCTCTCTCTCTCTCTCTCTCTCTCTCTCTCTCTCTCTCTCTCTCTGTGTGTGTGTGTGTGTGTGTGTGTGTGTGTGTGTGTGTGTGCATGGGAGAGAGAGAGATAATTAGTTAATGCAGGCGTGAAGATGTCTGTTTCTTCACCATTCACGGATCTACAGGTTAAATAGCCCTTCATTCAAAGTTTTTGGAGTAGGCGAGTTTTTTGCCATCACCACGCAGCAGTCCTATCTGAATTAAACGGGACAGGCGTTTGTCTGCTGTTGCTCTCTGCCCGCCCACGGTCCCGTTATCTCACGGATGTCCAAAGGCCAATTTCAGCCTAGTGTACTTAACTGCTACACTGAACAGCACTTTTAGATTCCCTCTGCTATTAAACCTGACTTTATTTCAGTGACTTTATTTTAGTGTCAGATTTTCTGAGTGTGGTGATATTCGTACAGGATGTCAATAAGATGGAGCTAGGTAGTGCCAGAAAGTATACTTTCCCTTCCTTCTGTGGGCTTATTTATTGTTCTTACAATAGTGAAATTAACAAATAATCAACAATACAGAAAGTGCATCCCTAGATAATTGATAAGAGGAGAAAATATAAAAATTCAGCAAGTGAAACAGGAAAAAGGGAGTACAAACGTCTGAAAAATGAGATTGACAGGAAGTGCAGACTGGCTAAGCAGGATTGGCTAGAGGACAAATGCAGAACCTCAGAATAATGCATAACTAGGGGAAAGATAGGTACCTCCTATAGGGAATAAAAGAGATATTCGGAGACAAGAAAAGCAGTTGGATGAATATCAAGAATTCAGGCGGAAAACCAGTACTAAGCAAAGAGAGAAAGGTGAATTGTGGAAGGAATATATAGAGGGTCTGTACAAAGGAAATAAACTTGAAGGCAGTATTCTAGAAATGGAAACGAAGTGGAGGAAGATGAGATAGGAGATATGATACTGCGAGAAGAATTTGACAAAGCGCTGAAGGACTTGAGTCAAAACAAGGCCCCTGATATTCCGTCTGCACTGCTGATATCGTTAGAAGAACCAGTCGTCAAAAAATTGTATCACCTTGTATGCAAGATGTATGAGACAGGGGAAATACCCTGCAACTTCAAGAAGAATATCGTAATTCCAATTCCAAAGAAAGCAAGTGGCGACAAGTATGAAAATTACAGAACTATCAGTTTAATAAGTCATGGTTGCAAAGTACTAACACGAATTATTTACAGACGAATGGAAAAACTTGTGGAATCCAACCTCGGGAAAGATCAGTTTGGATTTAGGAAAAATGTAGGAACACGGGAGGCAATACTCACATTACGACTTATCTTAAAAGATAGACTCAGGAAAGGGAACCCTACGATTTTAGCGTTTGTCGATTTGGAGGAAGCTTTTGACAATGTCAACTGGAATACACTCTTCCAAATTCTGAAGGTATCGGGGGTAAAATCTAGGGAGCGAAGAGTTATATTCCATCTCTACAAAAACCAGACAGCGGTTATTAGAGTCAGAAGGCCAAGAAAGGTCCACAGAGGTTTGGAAGGGAGTGAGACAGGGTCGTAGCCTTTCCCCAATGTTGTTCAATCTGTGCATTGAACAGGCAGTAAAGGAATAGAAGGAGAAATTTGGAGAGGGCGTTAAAGTGCAGGGAGAAGAAAGAAAAACATTGCGGTTTGCCTATGACATAGTAATTCTGTCAGAGACTGCAAAAGATCTGGAAGAGCAATTGGATGGAATGGACAGTGTTTTGACAGGAAGATATAAGATCAACATTAACAAGAGTAAAACGAAGGTAATGGGATGCAATGTCAGAAAATCAGGCGATGTTGAAGGAATTAGATTAGGCAATGAGACAATAAAAGTAGTAGATGAATTTTGTTATTTGGGTAGCAAAATAACTCCTGATGGCCGAAGTAAAGAAGATATAAAATGCAGAATGGCTATGGGAAGAAAAGCGTTTCTGAAGAAGCGAAATTTGCTGACATCCAATATTAATTTATATGTTAGAAAGTCCTTTCTGAAAGCATTTGTCTGGAGTGTAGCATTGTATGGAAGTGAAACGTGGACGATAAGGAGTTCAGATAAAAAGATGGTAGAAGCTTTGAAAAGTGGTGCTACAGACGAATGATGAAAATTAGATGGGTAGATTACGTAACTAATGAGGAGGTGCTTAACCGAATCGGGAAGAAAAGGAGTTTCTGGCGTATCCTGACAAAGAAAAGGGATAGATTGGTTGGGCACATTTTGAGACATCAAGAAATTGTCAACTTAGCATTAGAAGGAAGCGTGTGGGGTAAAAATCGTAGAGGGAGACCGAGGGACAAATATAGCAAGCAGATTCAAAAGGATGTAGGTTGCCGAACGTATTGTCAGATGAAGAGACTTGTACAGGACAGGGTAGCGTGGAGAGCTGCATCAAACCAGTCTGCGGACTGAAGACCACAACAAACCTTCTGTGGGCTTATTTATTGTTCTTACAATAGTGGAATTGACAATTAATCAACAATACAGAAAGTGTATGCGTAGGTGTCCGCGGCCATTGTCACTTCCAATAAAGTTCTTCAGGGTGTTAGACCACACCGTCATCGTGTTAAACAAACCGACATTTCGGCCACTTTTGCAAGTTGCCTTCTTCAGGGTATTCGTCCGACTGCTGATTGTGGGAGAGCTTATATAAAGGTAAAGCAGGCAACACTCCAAAGTTTAGTTTGAACACCACAGTGCTTTTCTAGGCATGGTCCAGTTTGTAGGTGGTATGCCGCTGCCTTCCTCCGACCTTCGAAATGACTTACCCAACCAGTTATAAGGGGATCTACAGTTTAACGTGGTTTCCGAACCACGGTGCTACTCGATATTTTTCACATAAGCGCCAGAGGCGAAAGAAGTGGAAAGTGACAGATAAAAATCCTGGCACTCTACCACTGTGCTACCGAGCTGCATCTTAATTTTGTAGGCATCTGTCATAGTGTGGCACAAGTGTTTCTTTGCCTTTTTCATGCAAGGTAAAATGTGGTTAACATTTTCTTTCAGCTCGTCATCACCGTTGAAGTGTTGACCACTAAGGAAAGATTTTAGGTGTAAGAAGATACGGAAATCGTTAGGAGCGAGGTCCGGGCCATATGGAGGATGAGCAAACACATCCCAGTGAGTGTTGTTTGGTCACATTCGCCGTGTGACGTTGGGGATTATCGTGGGAAAAATAAAATAAAAACAAATAAAAAAAATCACCTTTTGACAGTAATCCTCGGGGCTTGTTCTGTATTGTCTGATAGTAAGGAAGATGTGTACTAAGTATATTGAAATCGGTCCTTGCCGGCCGCGGTGGCCGAGGAGACTGAGGCGCTCCAGTCACGGCCTGCACGGCCACTACGGTCGGGGGTTCGAATCCCCCCTCGGGCATGGATATTTGTGCCGTCCTAGTTCGTAAGTAGTTCATAAGTAGTTTGTAAGTTTAGGGACTGATGACCCCGTAGTTAAGTCCCATAGACTATACAAACAAACATTTGATATCGGTCCAGTATTTTAGGAGGAGACGTGGAACATATATACATTCACACATGCAGCCTATTTTATAGTATATATAGATGATTTCTGATAATCAGTATAGGGCGAAGCACTGCATTAAAAGTTGTGACACGGCATGGATTTGAACTCGGGCCTCTTACTCACTAGGTTACGTCAGGACGGGCTGAGCCGTAGTTTGTGTTGGAGACGAGGACATGCTAGGGTAGCCCGCCCAGCTACGTTAGGCAGGTTGACTCAGTTGTTAACACCACTATCTAGTGAACAGGATACCCGGCATTGGCACAAATTTTAATTCAGTGCTTTGCCTTACACTCGTATCAGAGACAATACAGAAACTCAGCCTGCCGCGGTGGCCGAGGGGACTGCTGCGCGCCAGTCACGGTCTGCACGGCCACTACGGTTGGGGGTTCGAATGCCCCCTCGGGCATGGATATTTGTGCCGTCCTTAGGATTAGCTAGTTCATAAGTAGTTTGTAAGTTTAGGGACTGATAACGCCGTAGTTAAGTTCCATAAACTATACAAACATAAGAAACAGAAACTCATTTCTTTATGTCGAAACCCAAATTCAGAACCAACACTGAGAGCTAAAGAAATTAGTAAACCTGCCTAATACCGTGCGAGCACGCAGAAGTGCAACAACAGACTCTGTGGTGTAGCTATTGTCACCAAGGGCCCCGGGGCAAAAATGACATTGGGACCCTCTTTACACTAATACTGTACAGATGCAAAATTACTTCATCATCAGCTCCTTACCGCCCACTGGAAGACATAATAAGGCAAACCTAAATACTATTAAGTAAATTATCTTGCGTCACGCAGCAGATAATATTTAATTGTACCCTTAAATATAATTATAACTGTGAAAGTTGGTTTGTTTGTTATGCTTTCACGCAAAAGTTACTGGGCGGATTTGAATTAAATTTTGCAGAGGGATAGATTTGGACCTGGATAGGACATAAAGATAAAAGATCTCTTGGGATAGTTTCGAAGTTGCTCCATACTAGGTGAATGAAGTCGCAGGCATAAGCTAGTAAAAAATAATGAAGAAGTATTACTTAACAATGAAATCATGGCCCCCTGCCGCGAAGCAAACCGGGAACAGTCAAGTCGGCGGTGACTGAAGGCGGACTACTGTTGTCAGTGCCGACATCTCACTGCGCTGTTAAGTCATTGCCCCGTACCGATCAGCCTAATTTCGTTGATAGCCCAATCAAAGAAGGAAAATAGGGGAAATATTAGTGTAGGATGGTTTCAGAAAAGAAAGTTGCCGGATTTTGTTTGATGGAATACTTTGGTTTGAGCCGTGCCCCTACCAGGCTTCATGAAGTATATATTAATGTCTGGCCAGGAAAAGGTAATAAGTAACTAAGTTGACATCTTCGCTTATTATAGAGGCAGTGGGGTACAGGATAGTGTCTTGAATGCACAATTTACTATTATGACAAAGTAACCATATTTTCTCTTCTTCTTGCACGAATTTCAGAGTGCAATTGGTTACAGCACTTCATTGGGATCTATGATTATGGAGCACACCCTTGGGGAATTCACTACACAAACAGTTGAGATACCATTATAATAGCGTTCTGTAGTAATACATTGTAGAGACTTCATATTCAGTTGTGGTCACACTGTCTACTGTCAAACACTGTGTTAGTAATTCAGCACCATTCACTGTTATTTCGCAAAGATTGACAGGCACGGCATCTCCGACTTCAACCGACAATACGCTGACGATGGCAGGGTCCACGTCTTAGCGGACAAGCAAAGGACCTTGTTATGTTTATATTCTGGGGTGCGAATAATTTTTGGATTTCACTTCGTACGTTTGAGGTTTGTTGGTCAGCGTTCAAAAAGTTCAAACTCGGAAATTTTCGTTCAACTAAATTATTATATACAGTAGAACTTCGATTATCCGAAGTAATTGGGGGACATGAAAGTGTTCAAGGATCTACGGTAACTTTTTTTTCGAACGTCGCTCACGTAGGCCAAGGGGCCCCTTGAGCTCGGGGGCCCCAGGGCACTGCCCCGCCTAGCCCTATGATAGCTATGCCACTGAACAGACTAATGTCCGAAGTGGTGCAGGCTTTGTCCATAAATACGTAAAAGTATGAGGGTTGGAGATCTCTTCCGAACAGCACGTTGAGTGCTCAATAATGTTATGTGAGTTTGTTGGCCATCGGAGGTGTTTGAACTCAGGAGAGTGTTCCTGGAGCCACTCTGTAGCAATTCCTAAGGTGTGAGGTATTGAATTGTCCTGCTGGAATTGTCCGAGTCCTTCGGAATGCACAATAAACATGAATGGATGCAGAAGATCAGCCATATCATTCCAACTGCACACGTCTCAAACCATTATAGAGACTCTATCAACTAGAATAAACTTCTGCTGACATGCAGGGTTCCCAGCTACTAACAGTACAATGTCGTTGATCATGGGCCCATGAGTAAAGCTTTGTGTTGCACAGTCAGCAATGGTACACGAGCATGGCGTATCCGGGAGAGGGGGGAGGGTTGTCGGGCTGCAGGTACTCCCCCCCCCCCGACCCTCCTGGACACCCTACCTCAGACCTTGTGCAGCCTCCCCTACGCGCGGAAGGGTTGCACTTCTGTCACGTTGAACGACTGCCTTCAGTCGTCGTTCGTTCCGTTCTTGCAAGATCTTTCTCCATTGATATCAGATTTTACCGGATTCTCGATAATTACGGTGCACTCGTCAAATGGTCGAACGGAAATTCCCCACCTCATCGCTACATCGCATATGCTGAGTCATATGTCTCGTGCGCCGACTATAACACCTCATTCAAACTCTTAAATCGTGATAACCTACCATTAGAAACATTAACCGATCCTGCGCCATAGTTAGGGCTTCCACGGTGTCCTGACAAAAGCACCCAATGACAAATGCACCCATTGACATTAGCATCCAGTTCTGGTCGAGGGGCGGCCCGCTAATCTCCCCGTCCGGTCTCTGCTCGGCAGGTAGAAGAGCCGAGGGCTGTGAGGTCGCATTGACACAAGGCCGTACTTGACGGCAATAGCATTGCTGCAATTTATAATGGAAGCGAGCCTAAAGAACAACCAAGACATATTAATAAGATTTGTGACCTGGAAAAAGTCTTCGATAATGTAAGGTGCTGGATGATGTTCGCAATTCTGAGAAAAATAGGAGTAAGCTTGTCGGGAAAGGCGGAAAATACATAGTTTGTATAAGAACAAAGTCGATACAATAAGCGTCGAAAGTCAAGAACGAAATGCTCAGATTAAAAAGGGGGTAAGAAAAGGTTGTGGACTGTCGCCATCACTGTTCAGCTTGCACAATGAAGAGACTTAATGTAGAAAATAAAGATGTTCAAGGCTCTGATAAAAGTTCTGGGTAAAAGGATATCAGTGATAAGATTTGCTGTTGACATTGCTATCATCTGTGAAAGTGAAGGAAAATTACAGGGTCTGTTGAATAGAATGAAAAGACTAATGAGCACAGACCATGGACTGAAGGTAAACCAAGGAAAGATGAAAGTCATAAGAAGTAACAGAAATAAAAGTAGCGAGAAAATAACATCCGAATTGGTGATCACAATGCAGTGCTGTAGCCGGCCGCAGTGGCCGAGTGGTCTGCGGCGTGCCAGTCACGGTCGTCACGGCCGCTGCGGTCGGGGGTTCGAATGCCCCCTCGGGTATGGATGTTTGTGTCGTCTTTAGTATAAGCTAGTTCATAAGTAGTTTGTAAGTTTAGGGACTGATGACCCCTTAGTTTAGTCCCATAAGCTCTACAAACATTTGAATTTGATAACAATGTACACCAAGGCAAGGAATTCTGCTACCTTAGCAGTAAACTAACTCACGACGGAAGAAGCAAGAGGGACATAAAAAGTAGATTAGCACAAGCAATGAGGGCACTCACGGGAAAGAGAAATCTACTGCTGTGAAACATTGCCCTGGACTTTAGGCAGAAATTTCGCAGAACATAAGTTTGCAGTATAACAATGTATGTAACTTGTACTGCTGGGAAATGAGAACAGAAGAGAATTGAAGCATTTGATATGTAGTTTATGGAGTTGTACAAAATATCACATAATTTTTTTGTAGGTACTGCTTTTATGTTTTAAAGCCATAAATTCCTGGGTATTTATGAATTTTGGGCATTTGCGCAAGCATTCATTCTAGTCATTTGCCCCAACTTGCAAATGTCGAGGAATTTTACATCACTAGGGGAAAAACAGAATGGAAACATCAAGCAAATAATTGAGGATGTAGGTTGCAATGGTACTCTGAAATGAAACGGTTGGCTAAGGATTTTGTGGCAGGTCGAATCAAAGCAGTCAGAAGACTGATGACTAGGGATGCAAACGATAAATCTACGTTTTGAAAACATCGACGTTTTGCCCCAAAATATCGATGTTAACAGCGATGGTTTGAACATCGATATATCGTCTACGTATCGGTGATAGAAGTCGAAAACTATCAACACCGTTAAATTCTGGTTCTAAGCCTTTTTACTGTATATGAAAAGGATGTTCTACAGTATTGTATGTTACGTTTAGAAAACAAAGGAAGAAACAAATATTTGGGTTTTATTTCCGAAAAAGTGATAATTTCCGAATGTGTGGTTACGTTACAAAAAATTAACACATTCACAGAATATATGACAACTGCGAATGGGCAAAGCTGAAAATGTGTACCCAGCTGGCACAAATACACAAATTGCACGAACCGAACACTACGATCTTCATAATCGTACTGTCAGTTATCAGTCATCCGCTGAGGTGGACAAGGACCTCGGGACTGCAGCACAGAGTAACATATATATATATTTGTCTGTGACTGCAGGCAGACTGTGTCGAGAGAGCGTTTTCGGTGAGCGAGGACTGGGCGGCGTGGCATTACCGCGAAAACAGGGACGGCTTAGGGAGGGTACGGGCTGCAGGTAGGTCGTGACGTAGTAAACAGGTCAGACTGGGTGCAAATGTCACAGATTTGGGGTTGGGTGCAAATGTCACTGGGTGCTTTTGTCACATATCCGGCTTCCACGAGTCCCCGTTAATTTGGAACGTCCCAGCAGTGCTCAATGGGGACCCTAAATGTCCCGATTTTCAAGTAAGATTATCGAAGATTCATATTCTAGTGGCTCAGTGAATTAATATCTATCACCATGTAACAATATATAAGCAATCGCTAGGGGCTGACTCTCTCGCTATGTCTAGTTTACTTGATTGCAGTTGGCAACGCTCTATAACAACCATTATTCACTTGTTACTGATGTTGACTAATTTGAGCTCTATAAATTCGTTTCTTATAGCTGTGCCTTCGTTTGTTACTGTAGTGTGTGAGTTCTCATTGTTTTGTGATGCCAAGTTTGGCTGATACCAGACCAGTAGTTTCGGAAGACATGTTGTTGTTGTGGTCTTCAGTCCGCAGACTGGTTTGATGCAACTCTCCACGCTACCCTGTCCTGTACAAGTCTATTCATCTGACAATACGTTCGGCAACCTACATCCTTTTGAATCTACTTACTGTATTCGTCCCTCGGTCTCCCTCCACGATTTTTACCTCACACACTTCCTTCTAATGCTAAGTTGACGATTCCTTGATGCCTCAGAATGTATCCCACCAATCTATCCCTTCTCTTAGTCAGGATATGTCAGAAACTCCTTCTCTCCTCGATTCGGTTAAGCACCTCCTCATTTGTTACGTGATCTACCAATCTAATTTTCTCATTCGTCTGTAGCACAACATTTCGAAAGCTTCTATCATCTTTTTGTCTGAACTCCTTATCGACCACGTTTCACTCCCATACAATGCTACACTCCAGACAAATGTTTTCAGAAAGGCTTCCTAACATTTAAATTAACATAAGATGTTAACAAGTTTCGCTTCTTTAGAAAGGTTTTTCTTCCCATAGCCATTCTGCATTTTATATCTCCTTTACTTCTACCATCAGAAGTTATTTTGCTACCCAAATAACCTAACTCATCTACTACTTTTAATGTCTCATTACCTAATCTAATTCCTTCAGCATCGCCTGTTTTTCTGACATTACATTCCATCACCTTGGTTTTACTCTTATTAATGTCATGTTATATCTTTCTCTCAAGACACTGTCCATTCCATTCAATTTCTCTTCCAGATCCTTTGCAGTCTCTGACAAAATTACTATGTCATCGGCAAACCGCAATGTTTTTATTTCTTCTCCCTGAACTTTAATTCCCTCGCCAAATTTCTTCTTCCATTCCTTCATTGCTTGCTCAATGTACAAATTGAACAACATTGGGGAAAGGCTAGAACCCTGTCTTACTCCCTTCCCAACCTCTGCGTCCCTTTTTGCCATTCGACTCTAATAACCGCTGTCTGGTTTTTGTATAGGTTGAATATAACTCTCCGCTCCCTATATTTTACCCCTGCTACCTTCAGAATTTGAAAGAGTGTATTCCAGACTTATGGAACGAAAACACACAAACACACATTTTTATAATTACGTATACGGTCAGTAGTGATGTATAAGTTAATTTGTTTTCGCCCTTCTCTCATGACTGGGTTTCTGTGGGTTTTGTTCCGATTTTAGTACCAACAGGTATGTCAATCCTATATATGCCTAGAGTATCGAAATTGCATACTTTCTTCGTTAGCTCTTGGAGCGGCAAGTAAATGACCTTTTCAAACCAAGAGTCATAAAATAAGTTCAACAGTAACCCTACAACATCAAACCATTAATTTCGCAATATAAGTTCACGCACAGGTGGAGGTATCTCTCTGTTTCTACTCTATTCATCTCTGATATTTCCCAATTCAATTCACTGCATTTAAATACAACTTGAAATAATAGAAGTATTAAACGCTGAAACTTCGATAAATCAAATGGATTTGGAAACTTTTTGTTGCGCTCAAAGACAGTCTTACCGAATGAATAAATATGCGACCAAATCTCCAGATCTGACTGCTGTGTACAACGTCTAACGCATAAAAAGCCAGCAAGAACCACGCAATAGTGCGGTGGACTTCTGGTAACTGATAGTGAGAGACAGTCGTTGATGTCATCGTTGTTAGTGTATAAAAAGTCAACACAGAAACGACGAGAGTGAAACTTAAGCAAATGACAGGTGATTTATGTTTTCCGATGGTTGGTTGGTTGTTTGGGATAGGGGGACCAAACTGCTAAGGTGATCAGTCCCCGGGTGTGGAGGGGAAGGAGTGAGGATGGGGAAGGAAAGGAAAGGAAAGAAAAGGAAATGGAGTCCAGGGAGGAAAAGGAAAAAAGATTGCACTATCTAGGGGCCCCTTGCTCGCCACGCACGTACTCACGAAAGAACCGCGAGCCCCGTCGGGGGTATATTTTCCGAATAAAATTTTTTGAAAATACGGAACTACAAAAGAGAAGAATGGCTAAATACAGTTTTTACTTCATCGAACACTGTATGTCTTCGAGGATGTATATGTAATCGAGGACAAGTAGTCTCTACTGTCGGAACTCCATACTGCTATTGTCGCCGAGGGTCTGGCGAAAACTGGAAAATAGTCGTACCGGTCATACCCTCCGCCACACACTGTGGTAGCTTTCGGAGAGAAACATTGTTCTGCTGCTACCTTTTGACAAATATGAAGTCTCTAGAAGAAGGCAACCAATGATTTATCAGTATTGCCTTCTTTTGAGTGTTAGTCTATACCGCTATCCTTCAGGAAATGCTTCCAGTGATGGCAACCAGTGAATTATCAGTAGACCTACTCTATTTATTGAACTAGTAGCTTTTCTGTTGTATGTTGAGTAAGATACTCATATGAAATGTTTTAAAATGCGCATAAAGCCAGTAACTTCGCTTTAGGGAGAGTATACCCAACAGTATTGTACACAGTGTAGCATGCAGAAACCGTTTCTCTGCTTAAGTATTCTTTCATTCTCACCTCATTACGATTCTTTTGTCGTTATGCTGAATGAAATCGAACAAGAATGGACCAGAATACTGTATCAACAAAAATTGATTTTTGATGTGTTAGTAGTTTAATCAAGATTGACACCGCAGTACGGTACTGGTCCCATAACTGTTAAGAGTAGCTGAATCGAAGAAAGGAAAGCGAACCAGTTTCCGTACGAAGATAACGAGCTGAAACAGAAGTTAGCGAAACTTGGATTCCATTAAAATTATTAAATTATTACGGAGATATTTTGATAAACAAAGTTTCGGATCGCTGTGACTCCTTTTGTGGGAGTTAAAAGAAATTTTGCCCTACCCAAACTCCTTTTCAGTTGAACTTTTGCAGCTACGTGAACATAAGAAGAGCAATAGTAGTAGTAGCACAATTGTTGGTAGTAGTATTAGTGGGGAGAGAGAAAGAGAGGAGTATGGCGAAGGAGAGCGCGAGAGAGAAATAATTAGAATGTCGTCTACAGGCTACATTATTTTAAATTATACTGTACGATTGTCCAGTCATATTTAACAAAAGTATTTAAGAAGCTCAATGTTTTTAGCTTCTCGATCTGTTAGGTGAAACGGGGAGATTTAATTAACCTGGCATGCGCGACTGTGAACTTTGAATGAATTTTTGTAGTAGTTGCAGCATATATCAATCGACTTCGTAGCTTGCATTATGTTGTCACTGAGACAAGACTGCACTGTAACGAAACTGCTGTCCGTTAACGAGATGAGGTCGTTAGGCAGATCTCGTAGCGCACCAATTAACATTCGACACTGATTAAACGCTTCTCCTGCAGCTATTTTCGGACGAACTCTTGCCTCATATGGTGCAGTGGTGCCAACTCCTGAGCGCGGGGGTGGATACAGTTTCACTAAACTAGCCCGTATGATGGCCCTCGGCGAATAAACATTAATTAAAAGTATAGATAAGCAGTTTAGAGTTTACATTCGTTGTTTGAAACAATAACTCCACCGTATCGTATTCACTGTTAGACAAGTTCACAAGGTTGCTTGTTAGGTTGGCTATTGTTTATAAACAGGATCGGTTTACTCTATATAAATGCGAGGCCACACGCTTCTCACGTGCGAGAGTATGTTGCGCGAAGCAGTGAGATGATTGTTGTTGGTGATGGAAGATAATGAGAGATTTTTTGAGGGATGCAACCGTGAAGGACCATTACGATGTATATTTCTGTGTGAATTCCACCATGTAGCAGGACCGAAAATAGCGTGTCAAGTAAGTAAAGCTTCTCGATTGACACCAAGGCGAAATGTTTTAAATAGTTTATAGGCATGTCATCTAATGATGACATCCTTTTTTATATAAAGCACCACATTTGTCATGACTTGAAATATTCAAATTACTTTGATTCCCATTCAAATTTTTCTTTGTTGGATGCTAAAACTTTTATTGCATCTTGGACCACTCAAAGAGCTGTTCTTCAGAATGACAGCCCGAAATGTTTGGTCAATCTGCCCAAAATGATGTAAACAATTCCCTAAAAGGAATGGCTTATTGCTAAATTGTTTAACTTAAACCATTGAAGGGGCCATATGCAATAGTTGATGGAGAGAAAAGTTTTGCATTTTGACAGTGAAACGATTTTTACATCCCACATTGCCTTGTAATTTTCATTTAACTTGCTAGCATTTAGTAGCAGATTAATTCTTACAAATTGGCTTGGCTCAAAACTACTAGCCTATCTTCCTCTACATCATACCAGATGCCACAGAAATACCACAATTCTTCTTTTGATTTTCTTTAAATAAAAATACCAAATGAAATCAGTTGTTTCCACATTTTCAGTTCTAAGGAAATCACGTAGGCTCAATGCTCATTGGTTGCATACCTTAGCACCTTGTCTTTTTATTTTGCTAAAACAAGAAGCTATTGCAAGCCATTTAATATGTGGTACACTTTGCTTTAGTCTGTATGTATATACAATCATAGATAATTTTCTTAAGCATAACCTAGTCTCTGAAAATTGGGACCTTGCTTTTGTTAGGGGTAAACAAACAGTGAATGACCAACACTTACACTTAGTACCTGGATATGAATTGCCCTGTATGCAATCTAATATTGCTTCATGTGACAATGCGTCTAAGAGCTCAATAGTGTTTCTGAATAACATAACAAAACATGATAGTGTAAATAGACCTAATGGAAGTTTTTCTTTAATTATAAATATTGATACCATTGATGACACCAGTATTACCAGTACCAAATTTAATGATTGTTTTTGTCTTGGTGAAAAATGACAGTCTACTGTAAATATTGACATAGATTTTAGTATGAGCTAACTGACATGGCAGGCCACTTAGTATTACTACCAAAAATGTAATTCAGGTCACTGGTATGCCTACGAATAAATTTTCATCAAGCTGAGACAATTATTCTCCAAAAGTCTTGGAGAAAATATAGGCCAAAACTTGAATTGGCTCCTCTTTTGACTTGTCCTATTCAGTTGACCTTAGTAAATGGTATGTTCCTGGATCTTAAATTATTTGTAAAAAAGGGATCCAGAACAGATGTTCAAAAATTCCTGCTTATAGGTGCCTATCACCTATATTTTAGTTCATAAATTAGATTACTTTATAAACAGAGACCATAAGGCTGACCTGCAACAGGCTTTTGATGTGGAAAGAGCAATATATAGGCCTATACTGCTGTTGAGTTTTTTTTTTTTTTTTTTTTTTTTTCATGTTGCTTTGGACAAGTCTGATTCTCGTTGCCAGGTAAAAGGGCTATGCCACAGCCATTGTCAGTGGATATTAAGGGGTATGACCCATCGGCTTTAACCTGTGGTGTCGGCACAGATTAACAGAGAGGGTTTTTTCTTTTCTCTACAAGTGAGCGCTAAAGACGTGAATTTTGGCCTGACACCTGTGATCAATGGTACATTATGAGGTGATGATCTGTAATTTATGAGGTTAATCACAGATTATTTGTTATCAACAATGCAGAAGTAGGCTATTATGATATTATCCCACTTCTGCCATGTTGAAGACATCGTGGGTCAAACCCGACTGGTTGTATCCCAGTCTTCAATTATGCCATATTAAGACTTAGCAGTTCCTTTCTTCAGAGCAGAACCAAAATCACTGAAATACATTTTTTATTATGGTAAGGGTGAAGGGGAGTGTGATCTGGTAATTTATGCAATCTTGGTTCTAGAGTTCCTCAAGGCTCCCACTTCACTCTTTGTCTATACACATCTCACTCTGTATATTTACTATATTAATTACTTCCCTTCTGGGGTCAACTAAAGCACAGGACATCACCTGTCAGCTCTGACCCCTGATGTGTTGGTTGTATGACTTTAAACTCTGATCATTAGCAATGACAATTTTTCAGGTGTCATAACTTTTTACCATTAAACTGGTTAAATTTTACTTCCCTTCCCAGTGGCTTCATGTGATGATATTGGTAAAGGATGCGGAATGCTGGGAACCGCATGACTTTGGCATTAGTCAATCATGTGACAACGCAAATATTGTCATGTAGTCGTTCTATGAGGGCATTTAGTTTTACTAAGTGGACAAGGGTAAGAAAGCCAACCATAGAGCAAGGACAGCATTATTTATATACTTCAGTGAATGTATGAAACACTAATCAAGTCATTCTATGTGGTTCAGATTAATAATATTAACATCTTGGCAAATATTTTCAACCATGTTGTTGCCAATGTAATCTCTTGAGGCTGCCAGGACTGGAAGTAAAATTTTGCCATACAAACTGATCAATTTATGTTCATCCACCCATGTACCAAACCTCTTAGAGGCTGTCAGGACCAGATCTTTATCTTACAGCAGATAATGGAGAAATGCTATGAATGTAACAGGTAATTGTATCTATGTTTTATCTAGAAAATACTTATCACTGTGTTCCTAGGAGTAAGCTATTGTCAGTTCTACAAGATATGGAATAGGAGACAAACTTTTGCAGGCAATTAAAGGGCTTTACATAGACTGTCAGGCAGCAGTTAGATGGCAAATTAAGTTCATGGTTCAGAGTAGTTTCAGGGGTAAGACAAGGCTGTAACTTGTCACCACTGTTGTTCATACTATTCATTGATCACATGTTGAAAACAGTAGACTAACAGGGTGGGATTAAATTGGTGAAAACAAAATAAGCAGTCTCGCATATGCGGATGACTTAGTTGTAATGGCAGATTCGATTAAAAAGTTGCAAATCAATATTTCAGGGCTTTATCAGAGATGTAAGGGTTTAGGATATGAAGATCAGCATCTCCAAAACGAAAGTAATGTCCGTGGGAAAGAGATTTAAACAGAATGAGTGCCACATTGAAGGAACAAAGTTAGAACAGGTAGACAGTTTCAAGTACCTAGGATGTATTTTCTCACAGGATGGCAACATAATGAAAGAACTGGAATCGAGGTGTAGCAAACCTAATGCAGTGAGTGCTCAGCTTAGATCTACTCTCTTGTGCAAGAAGGAAGTAAGTACCAAGACTAAGTTAGCAGTACACCACTCTATCTTTCGACCAACTTTGTTGTATGGGAGTGAAAGTTGGGTGGATACAGGTTACCTTATTCGTAAGGTAGAGGTTACAAATATGAAAGTAGGAAGAATGATTGCAGGTACTAATAAATGCAAACAATGGCAGGAGGGTGTCCATAATTAGGAAATCAAAGAAAAACTGGCAATGAACACTATAGATGAAGCAGTTGGAGCGAACAGTCTGAGATGGTGGGGTCATGTTACACACGTGGGAGTAGCGAGTTTACCTAAGAGACTCATAAGCTCGACAGCAGAGGCTAAGAGGAGTGGAGGTGAACCAAGAAGAAAGTACTTAGATTTGGTGAAGAATGACTTTGAAGTAAAAGGCTTTTAACATCACACAAGGCATCAATGATAGCATTGAATAGGGCATCATGGAGAATTTTAATAAGAGGTACTATGCTCCAGACTGAACACTGAAAGGCATAATAAATCTCTGATGATGATGATGATGATTATGAATACTAATCACTAGAAACTGTGATCGTTCATAATGACAGGTGACTGGCAGAACACTATGGTAAATAAAAGTTTATTTTGCATAACAAAAATATTTATGATTTTTGTTATGTGTTTTAGAATGTTGTTTTCCTCCTTTTCTTTCTAGTCCATTTAGTTTGTCACCGCCCGTGATGTCATGGTTCTAAGCAGATGTGTGGTATCAGAATAAAGAGGCTGTCCTCACCAATTTTGCTGATGTCACATGTGCAGATTATAGTGACCGAAGACCGGACTGGGTCTGGAGCGACTAGAGACGACCGACCGATCAAGCGTCGCCGCTAACGAGAAACACTCCACGAAACCACAGAGACGACAATAACAACAACTAATCAAAAACAAAGATCAAAATGAAAGCCAAATCGGAACCATGACAGAGCAGAGTATGAAGCCAGATAACCACTGAATATCGAAGATAAACGGAGCGCAGTCAACACAAGACTGAGGAGCGAGCTGTGGCTCCGGGCCCTATATAGTGTGGCCCTCCGCGCAGATGACCGGCGCAGTAGGCGCGCCACGGCGTGCAGCGCTCTAGTGGCGATGGCAGCGCTAGTAGGTTGAGCGCACCGCCTAACGGCTGCTGTCATAGTCCATGTGGTCTGGCGGGCTCTCAAACATATCGTTCCGGGATACCAGATCCCTCCCCCCTGAAATGGGCGTGTAGGGATGGAAGCGCCCAGGACGGTGCTTTGGAAGGTGGACCGATGGCAGGAGTGGTGTCACGGATGGAGAGCCCGCTAAGTCAAGGTACGGATGTGGGGCCTCCGTAGAGGTACAAGGATGCGATGGTGTGGAAGGTGATTGCCGAGAGGGGGAATGTGGAGGCGAGGTCTCTACTTCCATGCCCGTGTCCCCTGGCGTTGCCGATGCTGCCCCGAGGTGCATATGGGGCCCCGGTGGTTGAGGTGTGTCTTAGGGTGATCTGCCCTGTGAGCACCGTTGCGGCTGAGAATGTGCCATCTCTGTGTCTGCGTTGACCGGAGCGCAGATTGTAGCCGTGTGATCAGGGAATTGGCGATAGCAGGGGCTCCGAGTCTGGGTGTGCTACTGGTTGGGATGATGCAGGGAAACGAGGGCGAAGTTGGTTAGTATGTTGGCGCTCCAAACCCCTCTGAGTGTTGACAGAGAGGAGGCGTCGCCCGTGAGTGGCCACTACAGTAGCCGGCACCCATGACGGCTTTGTACCATAGGAACGGGCCCACACAGCAGAACCCGGTCCTTATTGCCCAGTGTACCGGGTCCTTGGTTCCGAGGGCTGTGGGGCCAAGAGATGGAGAAGGGTGCGTGGCTGGCGGCCATGGAGGAGTTCTGCCGGGTTACGATCGTGGATAGGGGTAGTCCTGTAGGTACTCAGGAATAATGTGAGGGCTGCTGTGGTGGTGGAGGTGCCCACAGATTTCAGCATTGGTTGTTTAAACGTCCGCACCATCCGCTCAGCAGCACCATTGGAGGCTGGGGGGAATGGCGGACTAAACAGGTGTTTGATGCCATTTGCATCACAAAACTGCTCAAAGGCTGTCGCTGTAAACTGGGGCCCATTGTCAGAGACGATGGTACGGGAAAGACCCTCGATAGCAAGAATTTGTGTGAGGGCATTGAGTGTGGCAGTCGTGGTGGTGGACGCCATGCTGACTACATAGGGGTAGTAGGAATAGGCATCAATGACAATAAGCCACATAGATCCCATCCTCGTCACCAATTATAGTGACCGAAGACCGGACTGGGTCTGGAGCGACTAGCGACGACCGACCGATCAAGCGTCGCCGCTAACGAGAAACACTCCTCGAAACCACAGAGACGACAAGAACAACAACTAATCGAAAACAAAGATCAAAACGAAAGCCAAGAAGCATATAGCATTAAAATTAATGAAATGTAATATTAAAAAGAGAGTTTGATACCTCAAGTAAGCAACAGATCCACCATAAATAAAGAATATGCTATAGATACCACAAAGTAGAAATATAGCAGAATAGCCTACTTTAAGCCACTATATCTGAAACAGAGTAGTTGGAGAAGAAACTGAAGATTTTATCTTTAGTAAAAAAGTACATCCACGACAAGTGAGAAAGAAAAGAAGGAAGGAAAGTTTCAACACGTTATTGACTATAAGCACATGTTGTATAGTGACAGGGAAAGAAATTTGCAGTGTCTTCTCCAAAGAAACAATCCGATAGTTTGACTTAAGTAATTTAGGAGGACTATAGAAAACTTAAATATGGATAATCCGAAAGGAATTTCAACCATAGTTCTTCCAGTTTACTATTATCGCACATCACTCAGTGATGTGATAAGAAATAAACATCTTTTATGGAATGACCATTTTGCTGTAATGAATGCCAACCAGTCACTTCCACAATTTATTTATTCTGTACTCAGTAGTAAAAGACCACTGGCTAGATTATAAGATAAACATTTTATGTGGGGTGCCTGTCCATTTGAGACTTGTCCAAAATAGCGAACTCCAATGATCGACTTCCAACAGCCAAATACTTATGCCTCTTGGCCATGCCAAAAGAACAGGAACCATACATACATTGTTTATATGCATTGATGGGCCATATCAGTGTATATGCATAAAAATCATCCATTCCCATACAGTAACAAAGGTTTACTGGCATACAAGAGTGACAATGGTTGGGAACACTACAATAGTAGTGTGTGGCAAGTTGAGAATTTTAGTAGGCTGGATACTCTGTCCATATGGCCAAGGCCATTTTGATAACCAATTGTGAGAAGTGCAAAATCTGAGTTTGAGTCTCAGTCCAGTACATATTTTCAAGTGATGCTGCTGTATGTACTTAAGTGCCCGGAAACAACCAAGAAAGATGAAAATGATTTTTCTTCCTTTTTGTTATTGTGGAATAACTGCATTGTGGATCACCTTCAATTTGTGATACACTAATAGGTAAAGTTTTTGTACTGTTTGCATGTGTCTTCTTGTGGAGTATTTTGAGAATACAGTCTTCTTAGCAGAGTTTCTAATTATACACCATTAAATGGGTAAAATTGTTTGTGAAGATGCTGATGAAAATATAATGCTGCTTGAGAACTTAAGTTGGTAATTTTTTTTAAATTGTTGGTTGATTGAAAACATTATGAAACCCATTCTTCATGTACTGTCATGCTCTCCTTAGAAACTGATTTTATATTTTAAAGAGCATATGTAAATGTAAGATCAGGTATGCAGATGCTTTTGATCAAACTATTTTCATAGATTTCTTTTATTGCATATTTCAGGTACCTGAAAATTATATTTCAAAGGATTTTTTTGATGCAGTAAGTGTGTACATAATACCAAAGGCACAGCTCCAAAGGAGTACCATTACAGTGTAAGTTATAATATGAACTAATCAAAAGTGCAGTAAAAGAATTGAAATTTGTTGGTAAATTTGTTTGTTTGAAGTAAAACTAATTAAAATTACAAATGTGAAGTCTAGAATGAAATGTGTTACAGTGAAGTAGAAATGATAGTATAAGGGGAGGCACTGAATTAAAATTTGTACTGTGACTGGGATTTGAATCCAGGACCTCCTGCTCACTAGGCAGATGCTTTAAACCACTCATCTATCACAGCGTTTCACATAATGCGGCCACGGGGCTGTCTAAAGCATGTCTCCCTCCACATCACATTCTTTAATTCTGCCTCAATGTTTCATGTGAAATAGTATCAAATTGCCAAGGTTCTCCTGTATTGGAGAACATGAAAGGGACCAATCCCACTTTGTACTTGAGGCAGAGGTGATATAAATATGAACAATAATTCAATTCTTAGAGACATACATTGTCTCATTATAATAATTTGATACATGTTTCACAGGGAACATAGAGACAGAATTAAAGTATGTGGTGGGAGGGAGACAAGCTTTAAGACAGTCCGTGTAGCCACATTATCCATAACACTGTGTTAGCTGAGTGGTTTAAAGCATCTGCCTAGCAAGGAGGAGGTCCCATGTTAGAATCCCAGACACAGCACTAATTTTAATTCACTGCCTCTCCTTATATTCAATACCTTTGGTACAATGAGACAATCTATGTTTCTAAGAATTGAATTATTGTCAATACAAATGATGGTATTTCTCAAATACATTTTATACACTTCACACTTGAAATTTTGTTATAAAAATTTATAATAGAACCACCTGATGAAGCTCTTCAGGACAGCAGAGACTGTAATTGTTTTAACCCGCGAGGACTCGCGCCTTTAAGTTACGCAATCAATCACATTTTTCTGACAGTCAAAGATAAGTTTTTAATTTACTTAATATGTCTAAATAAGTATTTCTAGTTGCGTTTTTAAGAAAACACAAATATTTGACTATTTAAAATTGTTAAAATGCCGATTGAAATTACTGTGAGGAAAATGCTCATGCGTGAGTCCTCGCGGATTAAGTAAATTATTATTAACAGTTTGATTGTTCTGGATGTGTTAACTTACCATAGTGCTCCCTGCTCTGGATCCTGTAGATATTCTTAACCATGTCTGTATGAATTTTTTTCCATTGCTGTGGACATATTTACATGTGCCCATTCAACATGATCCTAATTGCTATTAAACAGACTTTACAAACATGAACACCTGCTTACTTGTCTGAAATCTCACTGAAGTCTATTCAAAGTTTGTGCCACTTAGTTGGTGCATGCTGTTGCAGCTTCTTGTTGACGGTTTTATCTGATTTGTATTTCTTATTTTGTCAGAATTGACTTCAGACTGTTTTCATATTGAAGTAGGGGAACTTCTAATTTTTGTTAAGAAAATGGTACATTCTAGTGATTGGACTTGAAGCTGAAATCCTGGAGATTCCAAGTTTGATTGAAGGATTTTGTGTATGTATGGTTTGTCATTGTTGTTTAGTAGAGGATCACAATCAGTACCATCTAAAAGAGTCATAAACAAATATTCCAGTACTTTTATTATCCATCTTTGTAACATTTTACTTTTACAAACCAGATATGATTCTATCTTCCTTTAAAAATTTATCATACATTTGTTACTATGTATTAATAAGGTTTGTGTTTATAGCACAAAAAGAAAGTTAGCTGAAAAAAGATAAAATGAAAGTTGGAAAAAGTCTCAGACATCTTATTATTTTCAGTGTACTGTATGATTTGAAGGTGCTTGGCTTTCCAGTTCGAATTGACAACAAAAAATATGCCAGAAATGCTTACCATTACAACTTGTGCTTTGTTTGTGATGCTTGGGCTCGTACTGTCCAGTATGAACCTGTTGTTAAGAAGCTGGCAGATTACTTGGTAAGATGTACTATTATTATCATCATAGTATAGACTTGCAAACTGTTTGACAAACATAAGTACTTTCCTATAATGGCTGTGATATATCTTGTGTTCAATTTACCATAGCCTGCAGCTGTACTGTTCATTGTAGGCTCAAACTGTTCTCTCTTGTACAACTTGGACCTCAATCAGTCACTTACTACACACTCCACTTTAAACAAATTTGTCCTCCAGCAACATTTGCAATAAGTTGTATTCCCTATTCTGCAGGATAGCGGATAAGCAATTGCCCTATGTTTTTGAACAATGATTAAAAATTACAGTGTTTTTTGCTTATCATAGTTGTGTAATTTATTGTCCAAAATATCTTTACAAGAATTTATGGTGCACAAACTTGGAAGTGTATGTTTAGGTTAGGCATACTACCTAAAGGGAAAGAGTTGTCAGCTTGTAAACAGTTAAGTAACTGTACACAGCTGGCCACCCAGAATTCAACGCCTTGAAGGAAGCATCCATGTTGTTGTGGTCTTCACTCCGGAGACTGATTTGATGCAGCTGTACAACCTACTCTATCCTGAACAAACCTCTTCATCTCCTCATACGAACAGCAACCTACATCCATTTGAATAAAGCATTTAATGATCTAAATCAGGTTTCTAATTTTTAACATTTTCTCGGGGCGGGAACATGTTGTCAGGTGCCCCCTTCCCCAGCTGTTCGATGTCACTATTCCTTTGGCCCAAAGCATGATTACTGACAGCCTCTTCTCAAGGTTGGCAGCTATGCATTTACATCCACATCTGCAATCCACCTTACGTTGTGTGAACTCAGTGTACCACTATGACTTCGCCTTTTACTGTTAAAGTACCATATGGTTTGCGGAACAAAATACTATAGGTAATACCCTGAGTGGGCTGTAATCTATTGGTAGACTCTTGTAGAAACATATGCTAAACTTTTACAGAAACTCATATTGTGATGCAAAATTTCTCTCTTACAGAGCATCTGAACTGCAGTGTATCAATCATCTCTGTGACACTTTAATGGTTACTAAATGAACCTGTAACAAAGTGTGCTTCTCTCCTTTGAATTCTTTCTCTCAATAATATCTGGTTCAGATTTCACACTAATGTGCAATATTCAGGTATTGTTTGACCAGCTGTTTTGAAAGCTACTTTCTTTGTGATGGACTACCCTTCTCGAGGATTCTTCCAGTGAATCTTAGTAAGGCATCTGTGTTCCCACTGCTTTATTTTATGTGGTTGTTACATTTCAGATTACTCCTTTTGCCTTATTCCCAAGTATTGATCTTTGCTCATATGTATTAGCAATACATTACATTTGTTTATGCTGAGGGTCAATTTCCACTCCTTACAGCAAGTAGTGATATATGCAGGTCCTCCCGCATTTTGGTACAATATTCCATCACTGTGATTTCTTGGTATAGGCCTACTACTGCAGTGTCTGTGAAAAGTTACATTGAAAGACGAAAAATTCCTAGCAGGAAAAATTAAATATAAAAAATAGACGAGTTGACAGTAATCATCCTATAACACAAATTACTTGGGACATACCAGAAATTATTTTCATTTTGGAAGACTTCTCGCCATTAAAAATGACATGCTGTTTTCTGTTAGCTAGAAACTCTTCAGTCCAATCACAAGTTGGTATTATCTTCCATAAGCTCATATTTTGTTCATTAGGTGTTATTGCAGAACCGTATCAAATGCCGTCTGAAGGTTGTAAAACATATGTACATGGTAGCCTATCTTATCAAATGAGAAAGAGGAAATTATAAACATTAGTGAACTTAACAATGCTTAATAGTTAGTAAATATGTGTAGGTATTGGTGTATGCCTTAATCTGGAGTATCCCAGGGAATTGGCAGGGTGCAAATTTTAGCTCGTTATTGCAAGCTATGATGACATGCAACTTGAAACTATAATAAGGATATGAATTGTAAAAACTGCTGTATTTTTATTGTTATATGTTTTTTATGTTTTAAATAATGGCTGGTTGGTAAAGTGACAAATCCTTGGTAAACCCAAGGATTTTTATCTGTTACTTATCACATCTTTCCTCATTGGGGATATTGTTGATGTGAAAAATGCCGAGTTGCATTGTGGTTCGTTAACCACTGTACACTGTGGCTCCTCCTATAACTGCCTGGGTAAGCCAGTTCAGTGGTTGCAGGAAGGCAACAGAATACCACCTCCAAACAGGACTGTGGCATTCAATCCAGTCTTCAGATATATGATTGTTAAATTTGACTGCAAGAAAGTAAATTAAATAGTACATTCTTGTTTAACTAATTTGTGTATAAAATTATATATCCAGAGAAACCCACCCTCACGAACCACAGACATTGCCGAGGTGGGGTGGCTTGCGTGCCTCAACGATACAGATAGCCGTACCGTAGGTGCTACCACAGCAGAGGGGTATCTGTGGAGAGGCCAGACAAACATGTGGTTCCTGAAGAGGGGCAGCAGCCTTTTCAGTAGTTACAGGGGCAATAGTCTGGATTATTGACGGAGCTGGCCTTGTAACATCAACTAATGTGGCTTTGCCACACAGCTACTGCGAACAGCTAAAAGCAAGGGGAAACTACAGCCGTTACTTTTCCCAAGGACATGCAGCTCTACTGTATGAAAATATGATGATGGCATCCTCTCGGGTAAAATATTCCGGAGGTAAAATAGTCCCACATTCGGATCTCCGGGCGGGGACTACTCAGGAAAGACAATTCTAGCATTCTAGGGATCGGAGCATGGAATATTAGATCCCTTAATCGGGTAGGAAAATTAGAAAATTTAAAGAGGGAAATGCATAGGTTGAAGTTAGATATAGTGGGGATTAGTGAAGTTCGATGGCAGGATGAACAGGATTTCTGGTCAGGTGAGTACAGGCTTATAAATACAAAATCAGTTGGGGGGGAATCACAAGAGTAGGGCTGATAATGAATAAGAAAATAGGAAAGCGAGTAAACTACTATGAGCAGTATAGTGATCGCATTATCATTGTCAAGATAGATACGAAGCCAACACCGACAACAGTAGTACAGGTTTATATGCCAACTAGCTCTGCCAATGACGAGGAGACTGAAGAAATGTATGAGGAGTTAAAGGAAATTATTCAGACAATTAAGGGAGAGGAAAACTTAATTGTGATTGGAGACTGGAATTTGGTAGTAGGAGAAGGAAGGGAAGGAAAAATAGTAGGTGAATATGGACTGGGCAGAAGAAGTGAAAGAGGAAGTTGCCTGGTAGAATTTTGCACGGAACATGGTTTAATCATAACAACACATGGTTTAAGAATCACAAAAGGAGGTTGTATACATGGAAGAGGCCAGGAGACACCGGAAGGTGTCAGATTTTATAATGGTAAAACATAGATTCCGGAACCAGGTTTTAAACTGTAAGACATACTCAGGAGCCAATATAGATTCTGACCGTAACTTATTGATCATGAACTGTAGGATGAAGCTGAAGAAACTGCAGAAAGGTAGGAAAATAAGGAGATGGGACTTGGATAAATTGAGGGACCCTGAAAGTCTCAAGAATTCCAGAGGGAGCTTTAGGCAACAATTGACGGAAACGGGGGGAAATAGAACAGTAGAAGAGGAATGGGTAGCATTGAGAGATGAAATAGTGAAGGCAACAGAGGACAAAATAGGTAGAAAGGCAAGACCTACAAAAAATCCTTGGATATCACAGGAAATACTGAAGTTAATTGACAAAAGGAGAAAATATAAAAATGCCGTAAATGAAACAGGCAAAATGGAGTACAGACGACTAAGAAATGAGATTGACAAGAAGTGCAAAATGGCTAAGCAGGAGTGGCTAGAAGCCAAATGCAAATCTGTGGAAGAATGTATAAGAAGGGGAAAAGTAGATACTGCCTACAGGAAAATAAGAGACATTTGGGGACAAGAGAAATAGCTCTACAAATATCAAGAACTCAGATGGAAAACCTGTTCTCAGGTTTTCCATCTGAGTTCTTGATATTTGTAGAGCTATTTTTCTTGTCCCCAAATGTCTCCTATTTTCCTATAGGCAGTATCTACTTTTCCCCTTCTTATAAGGGAAAGCAGAAAGGTGGAAAGAGTACATAGATGACTTCTACAAAGGAAATGAACTTAGAGACAATGTTGTAGGAAGGGAAGAGGAAGTAGATCAAGATGAAATAGGAGTTACTATACTGAGAGATGAATTTGACAGAGCCCTGAAAGACCTAGGTCAGAACAAGGCCCCAGGAGTAGATGACAATCCCTCAGAGCTACTAAAGTCTCTGGGTGAGCCTGCCATGACAAAACTATTTCACCCGGTGTGTAAGATGTATGAGACAGAGGAAGTACCTACAGACTTTAATAAAAATGTAATAATCCAAAAATCCAAAAAAATCAGGTGCAGACAGGTGTAAAATTTACAGAACCATCAGTTTGATAAGTCATGGTTGCAAAATTTTACACAAATTATCTACAGGAGAATTGAAAAGCTGGTAGAAGCTGATCTCAGGGAAGATCAATTTGGATTCAGGAGGAATGTAGGAACACGGAAGGCAATACTCACTTTACAACTTATCTTAGAAGATAGATTAAGGAAAGGTAAACCTACATTTTTAGCTTTTGTAGATCTAGAGAAAGCTTTTGACAATGTTGACTGGAATACACTCTTTCAAATTCTGAAGTCATCAGGGGTAAAATACAGGGAAAGGAGAATTATTTACAACTTGTAGAAAAGCCAGACTGCAGTTATTAGACTCGAAGGGCATGAAAGGGAAGCATTAGTTGGGAAGGGAGTAAGACAGGGTTGTAGCCTTTCTCCAATGTTATTCAATTTATACATTGAGCAGGCAGTGAAGGAAAGCAAGGAAAAAATTTGGAATAGGGATTAAAGTTCAGGGCGAAGAAATAAACACATTGCATTATGCTGATGACACTGTAATTCTGTCAGAGACAGCAAAGGACTCGGAAGAGCAGATGAATGGAATGGACAGTGTGTTGAAGAGAGTGTATAAAATGAACAGTAACAAGAGCAAAACAAAGATAATGGAATGCAGTCTTAGAAAATCAGGCGATGCTGAAGGAATTAAATTAGGTAATGAAACATTGAAGGTGTTAGATGAGTTTTGTTACTTGAGTAGTAAAATAACATATACGGTCACAGTACAGAGGATATAAAATGCAGAATGGCAATGGGAAGAAAAGCATTTTTGAAAAAGAGAAATTTGCTAACATCGAATATTAATTTAAGTGTAAAGAAGTCTTTCCTGAAGGCATTTGTGTGGAGTGTTGCCTTGTATGGGAGTGAAACATGGATGATAAACAGTGTGGACAGAAAGAGAATAGAGGCTTTTGAAATGTGGTGCTACAGAAGAATGCTGAAGATTATGTGGGTAGATCACATAACTAATGAAGAGATGCTGAACAGAATTGGTGAGAAAATGGATTTTTGGCATACCTTGACTAAAAGAAGGGATCACTTGGTAGGGCACATTCTTAGACATCAGGGAATCATAAATTTAGCATTGGAAGGAAGTGTGTGGGGTAAAAATCACAGAGGGAGACCAAGAGACGCGTATAGTAAGCAGATTCAAATGGATGTGGGTTGCCGTTCTTATGAGGAGATGAAGAGGCTTCCTCAGGATAGAGTAGGGTGGAGAGCTGCATCAAACCAGTCTCCGGACTGAAGACCATAACAAAAACAACAACATACAGAGAAACAATGTATACAGGAGAAGTAATTTGTTTAGTGGTTTAAATGCCCCTGCTTCACAGTTAAAATTAACTGTTAGTGTCCTTTCAAAGAGCATGGACATCCTTCCCCATCCCTGACAAGAACTATTTGAGTATGTGCTCATTCCGTAATGACCATTAAACGCTAATCTTCCTTCTTTCTTCACTCACTTGTAACAGAATTTTGTACATTATTGTTAAAACAAATATACTGTTTATCCATCCAAATGTTAAAGAGTATTGTGTAACAATTTGAAGTAATCCAGTCAATAATGTTTTCAAGATATTATTAAGCAATATTTACCTTTATGAATGAGTATAGATAAGTGAAAACAGTACCCTTATACACAACAATAAGAAAATTGTTAGTCCATCAGAAATTGTATAACTTGTATTCAAAGAACTTTACAAGAATTGCTGAAGATTTAAAACAAAAACGTTTCAATTTAAACATAACTAACCACAAATAAAGCCTAGTCTTACAATAACTCATTGTTTATTACTGGTTACAATAGAAGAAATTTTGGAATCTATTAATACTGTGCTCAGCTAGCATTGTTAGTAAACCTAGCATGATCATAAGTGAATGTTTACTACATTTGAACTTTTCATTCAGCCACAAAGTGGAAAAGAAAGATAAAGTACATAATTGCCCTTTACTTACTTCTACCTCTAGTGTGTCAAAACTATTTATACCATTAAAATTGGATAATTTTAAGAAACAAATTCCCATGCATAAAAGATTTTCAAATGATAATCACTGACTGTTCAGTCAGATCTTTGAAACTTAAACTTGTAATGTTTTCCTGATGATGGTGTAACAGCCAAAACTGGTTTGTAAACCAATAAATTTGCAGAATATCTCAGAGTTATCTTGTGTATTTCATTCACAATGATTTTCAAATGTCTGATTACATTACAGCAATATAATGAGAATAGGTTGCAACTTACCACAAAAATGATCGATCATTGGGCCATAGATAGGCAAGTAGGAAAGACAATCTCACACACACATATAATGTATCTTTCTGTCATGGAATTAGTCGGTACACAACACTCATTTATACAATTGTACAGGCTCAGCTCACTAGCACACACATGTCATTTCCAGCTGCTATATTCTGAATAACACCCGTAGTGAGAGAAACTCTGAGTGTGGTTGTCAGGGGGGGGGGGGGGGAGAATGAGAAGGATGTAGGATAATGGTGGGGACAGATACACTAGTGCTGCCTTACGGAGCATGTAGGTACTAGATGGGTGGAAAGAGATGCAGCTTAGGAATGTCGCAGGTATGGCCTACCCATTAAAATTTGTGAAAGCAGCAGTGTTATTAACCAACGCTGCAGCAGTCACTGTGTAGTTCTTTATATTGGTATAACTACAACCAGCTGTTCATTAGTATGAATGCCCACTGCTAAACTGTGGCCAAAACCGGGTTGACTACCCTGTGGCACAACATGCATCTCAGTATAACATGCTTCATTTCAATCGCTGCTTCACAACCTGGGCTGTCTGCCCCCCCCCCCCCCTCCGCTCCCCACTCCCCTCTTTTCTAAAGTGCACAGTTGGATCCTTTCATTACTTTCTCTAGCACTGAAATGCAGAATTATAATAACCTATTGTATGTCTGAGATGATTTTATGGTGTGTGTGTGTGGGGGGGAGGGGGGGAGAGATTGATATTGGCAGCTACCGTACCAGTTGTGATAGGTACATGATAACAGTTCTCATTTTTTTCACTGTGAAACGTTTTCTCAGAGACGACTTCTTCAGTTTAATATGATGTTTTGCTGCAGTATGTCATGCGACTGAATTATGTTTATTATGTGATTTAGGGTCTTTATCCAAGATCCATTTGTTCTAGTATTGTGCTTTAGAATACCAAGATTGTATCTAATAATGTTTTGTGATCATGACAGAAGTCACCTCCTTCTCAGCACTGAATCCAATTAGGTGTTCCTATAATAAATGGAAATCAGAGAAACAATGTATAAGGAGATTGTCATAGAGGTTATGAAGGTATGTTTAAGTATTTTGTTGTTAAATCTCTGTAGTGGAGGATGGTCATTTTTTTTCTTCATTTTATCTGTAGCAAACATTGTTTTGGAGTATTCATAGTACACATTTTAAAACTGTCAGACCTGAAATTGTTCTGAAGTAGTTTTGGTAAACTTAACTTAGTTTTCCATGTTTTTCTTTCTTTTATTATTTTTTTATTTATTATTTATTTATTTTTCATTTAAATAGTTTTCAATCATTCAGCTCTTTTTCTGTCTCTAGTGTGTGGGCGAACACGCACACAGACACCTAAGCATACACTACTGTGACTACAGTAAATCTTGTGTAACTAAGGGCAAAGTATAGAGAATATGAGACATATGATATGGAACAAAGATATCCACGAGATATGATACTGCATGATATTCAAAATGACAGAGTTTCTCCAAAGAAAGTTTATATTTGAAAAGCTCCCTTTGCAAGCACAAGAAATCGGAAGAGACTAGGATGTATGTTTATTGCTTGTTTCTCCATTAGGAATTCAGTTGATATGGAACATTTCTTGGTAGTGGGCTCTGCGTTCTGTGTGTGAGAATTTTATAAAAACTATGATTTGGCAATTGTGATATTGAGGAAATTTTTTGGGATCATGAATTGTATAATGAAAATGATACTTGCAAGTTTTCCCCATATCCAGAAAGGGGCAAAGACATTTGACATTAGTTCAACAGTGATCAAACTGAAATCTGAATGATCAAGTTAATAAAGAATTAGTGAACACATCGAGAGTATAAAACAGTCTGTTCATGATGATCCTAATCATCCATCCTTTCTTCCATAACAATCCTAACCCCTTCATTCATAAACATACAACTTCTTTAAATCTGCATAATCATCATTGCACTGAATCCTGCAAAAAGTTCTCAAACTTACATAATCAAATTGCTGCTATAATTAAAGCCTTAGGATGCCAGACATAGGATGCAGATTGTTAATGATGTGACTCAATGTTCTGCATTTGATAGCTCATTTTCTGATGAGGCTCATTTTCACCTGATCAGTCATGTCAACAAGTAAAACTGCCACTGCTGATGTGCAGAAGCAGGATAAACCCCTTCATTTGCCAAAAGTTTCTGTATGCCATGCAATTTTGGCTCTAGAAATAATTAGCATGTACTTTTCTGACAAAAACAGCAGTCTTGTTATTACAGTGAATTAGGAATAGTGTATGTCAATGTTAAATTACTTTTTGGTGCCTGAATTGCAAAATGTTTTTGGTTATAACAAAAACAAACAAACAAACAAAAACACACACACACACACGGTTTCGGCAAGTTGGAGCCCACCACACTCAACTAACTGCATCGGAAGTTGATTTTTCAAGAGAGGTGATTTAATAGGCCCCCTGCAGTCTATGTTCCCTATGGATGTTTTTAATGGAGATATGTCAAATTTGATGTCAATAACTCCTATCATCCAATTGAAAGAAAATATCCGTAGTGAAGTGTCAGCCACACTTGTGTTACATGCCAAGACATAATGCAAAATTTTGTTCATCATTTAAATGAGTGCTATAGGTGTCCTAGACTGCATTTAAATGACATTAATAAGTAAATTATTAAAGTGTGTATTTCAATAATAAATACATGTTTTGTTGCCAAATTTTGACAAATCACACATATAATTCCTTTAGGGTCACCCTGTAGTATAATGAGTGAGGGTTTTTTTGTTTTTTTGTTTTTTTTTTTTTTTTTTTTTTTTTGATTGATTGAGGAGAGGATACTGAACAAAAAATATGAACCTATGACCAGAAATGCATGCTAAAGCCCATATATTGGATCCTACTTTGTTACAGAGACTGCATTCTAACGTGCGCTGCAGGCAAATTACAGTATGCGTGCTTTCCTCCTAAAGATTAGTACTGTACCATTGCTGATTCAAACAGTTATGTGGCTGCTACATGATGGTGCTTCACCCCAGTTTGCCATTAACATTAAGACACATCTCAGTTATTCTTTCCCTGGTTGATGAATCGGAGAAGGAGATCCACTTTCATGGCCTACTCATTCACCGCATCTCAACCCATGCGATATCTGCTTGTGGGGCCTTCAGAAAAGTATTGTGTATGCAGAGCTCATCCAACAGTGGATATACCCGTGCAAGATATTCATGCAGCTTTGTCACCAGTGTTATTTTAATGATTGTGTGTCAAAGGAAGAATGGAAACAATTTTGAACACACATACTGCATGGTACAGCACATATAATGTAGTCTCTGTTTAATACTGAATAAATGGTCTCTAGCATGGAAACTATGCTTTTGTATCTGTATCAAACAACTTCTTACATCTGTTCATGTGTGCACATGGCACGGAAGAGGTGCTAATCTGATGATGGTATAGCCGAAACGCGTCATTTTTGAGGGCATGCTATACATTGTGACCTACAATAAAGAATTTGTGACCTAACCAGCTTCACAGCAGTACTACCTAATCATTTCATCATGGTCGCCTGCCTCCTCAATGACTTTGTCGCATTTACGAAACTATGTATTTCTGGACATATGTTCATTAGACATTTTTGTTCCATATCCTCTCCGTGATCAGAGTTTCTAGATGGTGGAAAGTATCATCCTGTATATCAATGTTGTTGTAAACTATGAAAACATAAGCCATGGAGGGAAGAGGAAAAAATAAGATGCAAGCAAATAGAAATGAAGTTTTTGAGAATTTGGACAGGAGAAATAAATACTGAAAAGATGATCAATGAAAGTTTTAAGAAGATAAACCATGTGTAACCCTTTTAAGATCAAAGAAAAGATATTAAATTGTTGTGAGCATATGAAGAGAATGAATGAGATGATAATACCTAAAAAGATATTTGAAAATAAGATGGCGAGACTTGAATAGGAAGGCAAGGGATTAAGAGGCTAACATTGCTAAAACAAGTTAAACAAAGAAGGACAAAGGTTGACACAGAGTAGCTACAGAGAAGTTGGAGAGATGGGAGAGGATAGAGATTTGTTCAAGGCAGTAGCAATATGGAGAGGGCTAGAGCAGGGCTTTAGCCTGAAGCAGAGCTTACCACTGTTGAGAAACTGTAAAAGTTTACTACTACTACTACTACTACTACTATTATTACTACATCTTTTGTGTATTTGAAGGAATTAGTCTTCCTTTGCATGTAGTTCTCAAAAATCACTACATTAGTTGCATTTTATTTCTAGTACAGTCTTAAAAATAGCACAAATATCTGAGGACACTCAATTGAAAACACAACTGTCAAAACTTTATTTCCTTCCCACTGAAAGCACCTTTCAAACAGTAAAACCTAAACTGCAACATATTTGTAAATACTTCTCAAAGAATCCTCCCCCCCCCCCTTCTGTATTGTTTATGAAATTCTGTTGTTAGGTTACTGGGCCCATATTTGAAGGAGCAGAATTTAAAGTCATGATGGGCACAATTTTGTATGGCAATCATAAATCCATACAGTTGAATATTCAGTTGCTTCTAGACATTATTATACTATTGTATTGTCATCTGTTCTAATCCAAAGACAGATGAAATTATCTGGTAAGAAAGTTACATTGCTTTGTATATTTCTGCCTGGATATCTACACTCCAGAGTTTTTTGAAACAATGTATTGATCTTTTTTTAGATGGCCATGGAAGTTGAAAATCATTTTCTCTCCAAATATAATCAGAAAGCGGGTGATCATGGAAGGCTTGTGCGAATGTTGAGACAGATTCTACAAGATCTCAATACTCATCGAATGTGCACATTGACTGGTTTGTACAATATTTCTCATTCATGTAACTACATGTTATGTAAGTGGTAGTCATATATTTGAAGTTCATGTGTATTGAACACCAAGAAAAAACAAAGAATTCCTTTATACTAAAACTGTTACTATAATACAGGCTTTTTGCCACGGTTTTGTTCATGTACTTGTTTAACACGTATATTGCATACTCCTTGTCCTCCTATTTATTGTGGTTCATCTCTTTCTCACCTTCTTTCTACTCATCCCCTCCTGCCCCTCTCTCTCCTCCCCCCCCCCCCCCCCCCCCCGCATCTCTTCCTCTGCCAAATCTCTTTGTGCATCTTTTCCCCTTTCATAATATGTCCACCTCTTTCTCTCTCTGCCCATTCTCCACCTCGCCTCTCCCTATTCACCTCCTCCTCCCCTCTCTCTTCCCCATTCCCATCCTGTCTTCCTCTCATTGTTGATGCCTTCTATTTCCTCAGAATATGTATGTCAAGCAGGGTTCCTTTTATTGCAGGAGCTGAAAAACTCATGTTTATTTCTTTCCACTTCTAAGTGGTTAAGTTTTTTATTTAATAGTTGTACTCAATCATGTTCTTAACACTTAGATTTTGCGTTTTCAACACTTTTTCTTCCTGCAGAGGGCACCACGACAACACACCTTAAAGTGATTCGCATATCACGTGATCCTGAACCTGTTGAAGATCATCATGTGCCAATATTCATTCAAGATCAGAACTCATTTCGTTCAGAGCAGTGGGATCTCACTACAAACCAAGTAAGACATTAAATTTATGATATTCATAACTAGAAAGGTTTATAAATGTTTTCTTGGCTTTTAATTTTTCTGTTAGATGATGATGTTAAATAAGGAAACCCCTTTGGTGTTACCTGCCTTTGTAGTTCAATGTCTGTATGACTGGCTATTACATGGAGGATTAACTATAGAAAATGAAAGAGCATGCTATATGTCAGCAGTGAGCTCATACTCTTCTTTTCATCTTGTTGTGATTATATTACATATACTACAGTATTCTACATTAGAACCGTTTCATTCAAGACACTAGGCAAAGAGTCCAATTAAATTATATCAAGTAGAAATGCTTGCAACAGACTTCCATGTAAGCAATACAAATCTTTTTGTTGGTGTTAAAAAGAGTGGGGGAGGGGGGGGGGCAGTTGGAGAATAAGAAGCTGTGGATCATTGACAATGCCATCTCGGGTGATATCAGGATTGATGAGAAACAATGTGAAAACTTACCGGACATGAGGAATAGGGACATTTAATTACAGTATGTATTGTGTAAATCAGGGAGAGTGAACTCGGCAGTTCTCCACTCACTGAGATCAGTGTCAAAAGTTCTTAGTGGACATTTAAAAACCATTGGCATGGATGAAATACGGAAAGCCGTTTTACTGAGATCTGCACAAATTATCTGCCAGTACATCACACAGTCCTAGTCTCTTGGGAAGTAACCCATCGGGGGGAGGGGTTGCGGGATGAAATCCAGTTCAGTGATCTCATTATATGTGTTAGTGTTTAATACTAGCAAATCTTTTTGCTATTGATAGTATTAATAATAAATTATAATTTTTATCTGCGCTATTTGTTTTTTTATCTGCACTGTGCTTAACTGTCTGTTTAATGGTACAATTATACAAAACATTGTTTTATAAAGGCTACTAGCTACTACAGTTTTGTGTCACCAAAAAGTGTTAACCTCTCTTCAAATACCATCTATTTCTAAAAGAGTGGAAAAGATAATGGCCCCCCAAGTTCTATATATTGTGCAATTTTGGTACACAGATTATTTATTTCCCTTCACACAGAAAGCCAATGTGACCTACACTTCACCTTTCTTTGGTCAAAGGAAGAAAAATGTAATGAGAGAAACTTGGTTGAATTTTCAAATAGTCAGATGTAGTTGCACACTAAATTTCTGAATCACGGTATAGATTTATTGTGTGTTGGATCTTTGCTGTTGACAATTCCCTAAATTTCAGAATCCAAATTCCACCCTGTAAGACTGCCACATACTTGATGCTACTTGGTACCATTCTTTACATACCCAATGACTGTTGGAGCGCGCCACCACAAGCCGCGTCCCGTCCGTCTGCGGCATCTGAAAGATGCGCCACGGCCGAGTCCACCGCAGGATGGTGCCGCCGCTGAGGGCTTTCAGCACCGTCACGACCGGGCGAGCAAGCGGTGTGCGAGGCCTCGCTCTCAGTTATGTCATAGCTCTCGCCAAAGCCTCATGTGAACATTAGCTGCTCTCCGTGCTCTCCGTGACCTGTCACCATAGTGTACTACTTTGTTAATCGCTGTGTTGTACCGTCTTTTGTGATAAATAAATTATACTGTTACAACAGTATAATTGGTGACGAGTTTAATGCTTATGCGTGTTTTCTTTTGCGTTGGTTATGGATCTGGCGTTGGTTCAGTTTCTGCAAAAGCAGCAACAACTTGTTTTGCTTACAGAGTTGATTACGTCTTCTCGTCCCGCTGTGGCCCCTTCGTTGCCGCCCAAGGCCTACTCCCCCGTTCCTCCGGCTTTTCCAGCTTTCCAAGAGTCTAAGTAAGACTGGGACTCCTATGTGCGGTGTCTACAGCAGCATTTTGCGTCTTTACAAAAGTCTTTCTTCTTGTCGTGTATCGAGCCTGATACTTTTCGTTTACTGCGAAAACTAGCTCCGCTGTCAGAACCCACTGAGTTGTCTTTTTCCCGGATGTCAGAATTGCTTAGTTCTTATTATCAGCAACAAACACACGTGGTGCTTTCCTGGCTGGGTTTTCATCAAAGCAAAAAGAAATCTGGTCAGTTGTATCAGTCCTCGGTGGCAGACCTCTGCAGTTTGGGTCGTAAGTGTGGTTTTGTGTGTGCAAATTGTCAGCAGTCGTATGCAGAGTCCTTAATTCGCGACGTTGTTGTCCGTTCGGCTCCTGATAGGGCTGTGTGTCCCAAGGCTTTGAGGAAAAGGTAGAGGTGGCGGCGGTACGGTCCTCGCACCCCCACAGGTGTTGTCCTTCGCCCTCCTCTTTGTCGTCTTCGTGTTCTTCACGCTGTTCCCTTCTGTCGACATGACTTTCCCTCTTGCCCGGATTGTTTTCGTGTGCACGATTGCCCGCACTGCCCCTTCCGCCATGCACGGTGCACGTCCTGCCGTAAACAAGGCCACGTGGCGGCTGTTTGCCGGGCTTCTGCACGCGGTCAGCCGCCGTATTCTGATGAGTCCCAAATGGAAGTACGCTGTCTTTCTACCACACCTGGAGAGGAGCAGGTTACTTCTTCAAAGATTTATGTTACACTCCTTATTCAAAATCGGCTGTTCCGTTTTCAAGTTGACACCGGTGCCTCTGTCTCTCTCGTAAATTTGGATATGTATTTGGCACTTTGGAAGCCGCTTCTTGTTAAAACTTCTCATTGTTTGGTCGGCTATGGTGTACAGTCAATTCCAGTGCTTGGTCAGTTTACGATTGAGGTGGAGTACCAGCACGTAGTGCGTGCAGTCACATTTTTGGCCATCACAAGCGCGGCTTCGGAGAACATTTTTGGCCTGGATGCATTCACGGCGTTTGTTTTCAGCTTTCACAACACTGTTCATCTTGTGTCTGACTCCGTACCGTTTAATGATTTGCATTTGCTTTGCCGCGAGTTTGGAGCACTTTTCTCAGCGGGTTTGGGAACGGCCATTGGTTATGAGGTGCATGTCACTTTCAAACCTACAGCAGTTCCAAAATTTTGTCGCGCCCGGCTTATTCCTTATGCTTTGCGCCCAGCGGTTAAGGACGAGTTGGATTTGTTGCACAGCTTGGGTATCATCGAACCAGTTTCCTCTAGCCTGTGGGCGACACCTTGGTGATAATAAATAAACCCACGGGAGCCCTTCGGTTGTGCGGTGATTTCAAGTCTACTATTAACTCGCAGTCAGTGATGGATTGTTTTCCCATTCCCCGCCTGGATGACATTTATGAGAAATTGGCTGGCGGTGAGTGTTTTTCAAAAATTGATTTGGTGGAAGCGTATCTCCAGCTTCCCTTAGATTCTGATTCTCAACAATTCATAGTTCTCAATACTCCTTTTGGGCTGTACCACTACAAATGTCTGCCGTTTGGGGTCGCGAGTGCGCCCACGATATTTCAGCGGTTCTTGCAACAGTTATTGGATTACATTCTGTGCTGTGCGAACTATCTGGATGATATCATCGTCACTGGTTCCTCCCGCACAGATCACTTAAACAACCTGCGGCTCTTATTCACGAAATTGCATGCAACAGGCCTCAAGTGCAATCTTCAAAATATCACAGTTCTTTCAACCTGAAATTGAGTATTTGTGACACGTGGTGGCACAAGATGGCATCCGTCCTAGGTCAGAATTGGTTACAGTGATTGATCATCTTCCTCGCCCTACCAATTTGCAGGAACTCCAGTCCTTTTTGGGCAAGGTCAGCTACTACTCCAAATTTCTTATTAACGTGGCAGACGTCACTCGTCCATTGAACGCACTGTGAAAGAAAGGTGTTCTGTTTGTGTGGTCTGCTGATTATGAGGCAGCATTTGCCCACATCAAATCGATGTTAAAAGTCTTCACCTTGCCTTGGCACATTTACACCAGGCCAACATCTAGTCCTAGCTACGGATGCCTCTCAGTATGGGATTGTAGCAGTGTTGGCCCACAGACTGGATGATGGTTCCGAGCAGCCAATTGCCTATGCGTTCAAGACGTTGTCAGATGCCCAACGTAATTATTCTCAGATTGAGAAAGAGGCTTTGGTGAGTGTTTATGCTGTTCGAAAGTTTCATTTGTTCCTCTACAGCATTAAATTCCACCTGCTGACACTGTTTGGTCCGCGTTCTCATCTTCCAGACCGGACGTCGCAATGTCTCCAGCATCGGACTCTGTTTTTGAGTGCCTATCACTACAAAATTCATTATCAGCCCTCGCTGTGCCATGCCAATGCCGACGCCTTGTCCCGTCTGCCTATGGGCCCCGACCCCTCCTTCAACAAAGACAAAGTGGTGATTTTTCAGATTGACAAACGTCTGCACAATGCTGTTGAGAGACATCTGATTGCGGCCAATCGGGTCGTACAAGCCACCCGTCAGGACACTGTGCTCCGCGAGGTGCTTAAGCATGTCACCATGTCACCGCTGAGTGGCCTGAGCGATTGTCCGCCAAAGAGGCTGGCCCTCTGAGAACCTATGTCCAGCTTCGACACCGGCTGTCGATCATCAACGGTATCCTCCTCCTCAATACCGATTCTGACGAGCCTTGTGTTGTTATTCCGTCTGACTTACGGGCTCGTATATTAACTCTGTTACATCGGAGTCACTGGGGTATAACACGCATGATGGTGCTCGCACGCCTTTATGTATATTGGCCAGGAATCGATGCCTCTATTGAGCAGTTGGTTCGTACGTGCACTCAGTGTGCTAACCAGCAAGCTGCCCCCCAGTGCACTTTTTCCCCATGGCCTACTCCCGGAGCACCCCTGGAACCGCATTCATGTAGACTTGGCCAGCCCTTTCTGTCAGTCAATGTGGTTCGTGGTGATAGAAGCGTGCGCGCGTGCCTACTCCCGGAGCACCCCTGGAACCGCATTCATGTGGACTTGGCCAGCCCTTTCTGTCAGTCAATGTGGTTCGTGGTGATAGATGCGCGCGCGCACACACACACACACACACACACACACACACACACACACACACACACACACACACAAAATAGGAGATGTGTGGAATAGAGGGGACAGGACATGATGGATGTGGAGAAAAAGGGAGTTATCAAAAGGTTGAGGCCTGGATAATTTCAGGATTGGAGAATGTACTGTAAGGATAACTCCCATCTGTTCAGTTCAGAAAAGCTGGTGGAGAGTGGGATGTTCCAGATGACTTGGGATGTGAAGCAGCCATTGGAATCAAGCATCTGCTCTGCTGCATGCTGTGCCACAGGGTGGCCCACCTTGTTTTTGGGTACAGTTTGTGATGAGACCATGTAATTCCACCTATTTCTGGAATACCATCTCACTTTTTTTTTTTAATTTTGTTTTTGAGGTGTTTTGTAAGAGTTCTTCGAGGTCATTGATATTTGTAGATAGAGGTCCTGCTACTCAGTGCCTCTAAATAAGGTTCTTCCAGTTTTAAAATTGTTCAGGTTTCTTTTCCATATAAATTAAGATCAGAAGAGAGAGATACCTAAACTCTAACTTTCTCACTAATAAAACAAAAGAAGACTGTTCCATTGTAAATGAACAGCAATAACATGGCTTTATTTGACACTTATACAATAGTTAATCAATTTCAAGCATTTGATTTACATAAATACAACCAGATAACATTACAGACAGAACCTTATTCTGCTCAGATCAACTAAAAAAATGTATCTCTTTGTAAAACAAAACACTGTGAACCACAGTTCTTTTTTTCTTTGCAGTCTCTTCTCTGAGTATTCACAGAGTCTATATTGTGTACAGTATTTTGCACTTCCACATTCCATGCGCTTAGGTTTCTGTCTGGGCCTTCACCTGCGAAATAAAAAAGCCCAGGACAGTAACAGTCCCAAAAAGCAGTGATTGCAGCACAGCTGGCAAGTTACATGGCTGCTTTTAGCCTAGCCTGTGACAGGACTGTAAAAGGAAGTGCTGAGTGGGTGGATTGGACAGGTCTTGTTGTGGGGTCTTCCACAGGGATATGGTAACTGTGGCAATGGGCTGAGTTTTGGAGTGGGATAGTGATGGACTAGGATGTTATGGACGTTGGGAGGGTGACAAACACCTCTTTAAGAGGGTTGGGAAGGATTTGGGCAGGATGTCTCTCATTTCTGGTCATGAGGATGCAATGTAGTTGTTAGAATCAAGGGTAGTACTGGGTGACAAGGGGAGTGCTCTTTTGCGGGTGGTTACTGGTGACAGGGGGAGCATTTGGGGTGTTTGGAGATATGGCTCAAGAGATCTGTTTGTGGACTAGGTCTATGGTGTAGTTTCTGTCTGTGAAGGCCTTTGAAAGCATTTTGAGAAAGGATGTTCTTGTCACTGCAGATATGCCGTCCACAGGTGGCCTGGCTGTAAGCGAGGGATTTTATGATATGGATGGATGGCAACTGTCAGAGTGTAGGTGCTTTGGTGGTTGGTAGGTTTAACAAGGATGGAAGTATGAATGGAGCCATCAGTGAGGTGGAGGTTGACATCCAGAAATGTTGCATGGTGGGTTGAGGAAGACCATGTGAATTGGATAGGGGAGAAGGAGTTTAGGTTTTGAAGGGAGGAGAATAAGATGTCCTAGCCCCAAGTCCAGATCATGAAAAATCATCAATAAACCTAAATCAGACCAGAGGTTTGGAGTTTTGGGATGCTAGGAAGAATTCCTCCAGATGGCCCATAAACAGGAATTACTACTACATCAGACTTAAACTGGACAGAACATGTATATAATGTCATAGGTAAGGTGAACCAGAGACTGTGTTTTATTGGCAGAATGCTTAAAAGATGCAACAGAACCACTAAAGAGACTGCATACACTACACTTGTCCATCCATTTTCAGAGTATTGCTGCCAAGTGTGGGATCCTTATCAGGTGGGTTTGACAGAGGACATCAAAAGAGTCCAAAGAATGGCAGCTCGTTTTGTATTGTCTCAATACAGGGGAGACAGTATCATGGAAATAATACAGGACTTGGAATGGAAATCATTACAATGGCAGTTATTGCTGTGGCAAGGTCTACTTACAAAACTCCAATCACCAACATTCTCCTCCGAATGCGAAAATATATTGTTGACTTCCACTTACATAGGTAGAAATGATCATCAGAATAAAATACGAGAAATCAGAGCTCGAACAGAGAGATTCAGATGTTCTTTCTTTCCGCGTGCTATTCGAGAATGGAATAGGAGGTGAATAGTGTAAAGGTGGTTTCATGAACCCTCTGCCAGACACTTAAATGTGATTTTGTGAGTATCCTATGTAGAGGTAGAGGTTGGCATAGGAACGTGCCGTGCAGGTGCCCACGGCTGTGCCACTGATTTGATGGTAAACTTTCTCCACTCAGGAAAAGTATTTATTAGTTAGGATAAAGTTGGTGAGGGTTATGAGGAATGAGGTATCAGGCTTCAGAATTCAGAGGAACATCGGGAGAGGTAGTGTTCATGAGTGGCAAGGCCATAGTCATGTGGGATGTTGGTGTTTAGGGAGGTGGCATCCACTGTGACAAGTGAGGATCCAGGAGGTAAAGGGGTGGTGATGGTAGAGAGTGGGTGAAGGAAGTGGTTGATATCCTTGATTTTGGGGGGATAAATTTTGGACAATTGCTTGAAGGTGTTGGTGAACAAGCACTGAAATTCTTTTGGTAGGAATAACCAGCCACAATCAGACATCCAAAATTAGTTGGTTTGTGGATTTTGTGGAGCCTGTAGAAGATGGGTGTGCGGAGTGCCGTTGGGGTGAGGTGCGGGGGGGGGGGGGTGGATTCAGGAGAAGAGTTTCTGGAAGGATTTTAACAGGGATTGGAGATCTTGTTGGACTTATAGGGATGGGCTCATTCCAGCACAATGTGTAGGTGGAAGAGTCAGTGTTGGCAGAGCACTTCTGACAGGTCGTCATTGTGAAGTATTTTATCCATTTCAGGAACTGTTCAGGCTATAAATTAAAAAAATGCAGCAACCAGTTGCTTGTGATTATTTATTTTTGACGACCGGTTTCGGGCGCTTGAGTGCCCTTCTTCTGGTCTATTTTAGTATTGTTGCTTAATAAATCAATGATTGATTGCATAATCTCTGCACTTAGCGTTCATTCTCCTTCTAACATGTACATTTATTAAGCAACAATACTAAAATAGACCAGAAGAAGGGCACTTAAGCACCCAAAACTGATCGTCAAAAATAAATAATTGCAAGCAACTAGTTGTTGCATTTTATTAATTTATAGTCATTGTGATTCATAACTACAGCAGTGGAACCTTTATCTGCGGGGAGGATGATTATATTGGGATTTGTTTTGAGGTTTTGGTTGGCTCTCTTTTTCTTATTCTGAATTATTTAAGTCTTGGGAAGGGACTTGGGGAAAGATTGTGAGGCCAAATTGGATGTGAGAAATTCTTGGAGGGTACCTGGTGGTAGTTAGGTGGGAGTGCAGGGGGATCTCTGTAGGGTGGTAGTATGAACTGGAAAGCCAGGATTCAATGTTGGGATTAGGTTGGCTACAATCAGAGGGATTGATGGCAAGGGAGTGTTTCCACCATAGGGATCGGGAAAAGGAGAGTAGGTCTTTGACGAGCCCAATGCGATTGAATTGGTATATAGTGCTGAAGATAAGATACTTTCAGAAAGGACATCCTAACAATTAAAGTAATATTGGATGTCAACAAATTTCTCTTCTTCAGAAACACTTTTCTTCCCATAGCCATTCTGCATTTTATATCTTCTTTACTCTGGACATCAGAAGTTATTGTGCTATCCAAATAACAAAAACTCGTCTACTACTTCTGCCTCATTGCCTAACCTAATCTCTTCAGCATCACCTAATTTTGTGACACTATGCCCTTGTTACGTGAATAAGTTGATATTTATACACTGAATTGGTTTGTTATACATGTATTTTTAATACATAACTTAAATCAGTCTGGACGATTTACATTGATGTTGAGTATTATATTTTGGTTTGTTCTGATTCGTTTCAGGTGCTTCCATACATTGATGGGTTTAATCATGTTGCTAAAATTGCAGCTGAAGCAGATGTGGAGAACAATCTTGTTAAGGCATGTGTTCAAAATTTGGTGTAAGTAGTTTCATTTGTAGTCTTCAATCATCACAAGATTTGAAGTTTTTATTGAAGAATAATAGAAAGTAAATCAAATTAGAAATTACGACTTTCTTATGAAAATTGTTCTGATGGTCCGCATTATAAAATATCCAACTTATTGCTGTTTAAAACTAACTTTAGTTCTCTCAGTCCACATGGTACAAAACTAAGGATTCATTACAAATTCTGATGGTGATCATGATTAGATAAAATAAGCTTGGGTAACATTTGATTACCCAATGGCATGATTAAAATCCTTGCTTAATCTTGCAGACAAGCGGTCATATGACATGAATCAACACATTCATCCTAGTGCATAAAGTCAAAATTGTAGTGTCCATGAATTTAATGTTTATGATGAATGGCACCCCTTCCTGACACACCACCCTAACAAATTATATCTCAAAACTTGCCTATTTGAGAGCAAATTCATTTTCAGATGTTAACATTTATTTATGAGTCATGTACAGTGCCTTTTTAAATTACAATGTTTCAGAATAGTATTATCAAGAATTCCCATTGTTAATTTCTGTAAGACGATTAGGAGGAAAACTGTCTACAACATATAAATATACTGTTGTGAAGATTAGATATCAGGTGTTTTGAAATATCATATTGTAAAAATACATACCTGTAAAAGCATCTAGTTACAGCTAATTCAATGAACAGCCTATTTTACGTATTAAAATACACTAAATTGAGGAAAAAACAGAATTAAGGAAAAACTTTAAAATCCCCAAAATACAAGCGAAAACACATGTAATTGGCATATGTACATGATCAAAAATTGTAATCCACTCCAATAGGCCTACAATGTATATTATTTGTGTAAGTGAATGAAATTAAATGAACAATATTTAAGTCTAGAATGGCACCAGTGGCATACGTACTTGTGTGGCGTAGGAATGTTATCAGTGCTCGTCGTGACTACAAAGTGAGACAATAGGAAATGGATTCCACGATATGAAGAAAAGTGTGATGAAATATGAGATTATTACTGCACTCAATGAAAGCAATCTCCATGTCAAATGATCCTTGTTTCAAATAATAATGCTTTTTAATTAAATCATGACGCTAGGTAGGTGGATGGGTGAATGTATGCAGATCAGTTTGTGTTGTAAAAAGTAATAACAATTCACTTAATTGAATAAATTTAATGGAACGGCCAGCAGTAAGTATGTGAAACTATGATATACAACCGCAAATATGCACTACTAAACAACCCAAAACGGTGAATCATTCCAATTTTGCCATTATAAATTCATTACATCTTTTCTCACTTCTCATTGCTTATATGAAAGTAACAGATGATAAATCTGTTGTTAGAAATTGTAGATATGTGACAGCAAGTGTAAATTGTCAAAAATTGAAAATTTGTTTAGGTATAAGGCAATTGAGCTATTTTTGGACATGCTACAACTATAATTATATGTCAAAACACACATCTTTTGATAGATCTTTCCATCCCATGAAAGCTCAGAAATTATTAATTCCCAACTGGTGAGCAATATGTAGGGCCATTTGTATCAAGGTAGTGCCATGTATGGCGACATTTACTGTGCAGTCTTGCTTGAACCACGTCACAAGAACTGATTAAAGTAATGATGTCTTCACTGATTCCCTTTTCTTAGAAGAAGATTCAGAAACAGTCTAAGTATTTCTCAATGTCTTCACTTTTCTTCACAATAATGTTTTACGGTGTCATTGGAATTTCAAGTGATGCAAATTACTCTGTACGAGTCCCTTTATTAGCGTCAACTAGTTTTAGTAGGCTATATGCTTATTTTATTATAGCAAAAATGCTTGGTGGTTTTTTTGTTTTGTTTAAATTACTATTCATGTCTGAAACAAGATTTGTCACTTTGACAACTCACAAATGCACATAATGACTATATATTCAGTAATGAACATACAATAATCTTTACTCTGCTCTTATCATTGTGGATTGTTTGGGTCGAAGTAGTTTCTTTATTATTTTGGCAGTTTTAAAAATTTTATCAGCTGATAAAAAATGGATAAAAGTATTGCATGTTATGGTTTTCTGTTATAAGGAAAGGGAAACCTACATTTTTAGCATTTGTCGATTTGGAGAAAGCTTTTGACAATGTCGACTGGAATACACTCTTCCAAATTCTGAAGGTATCAGGGGTAAAATATAGGGAGCGAAGAGTTATATTCAACCTATACAAAAACCAGACCGGTTATTGGAGTGGAAGGGCAAGAAAGGGATGCAGAGGTTGGGAAGGGAGTGAGACAGGGTTGTAGCATTTCCCCAATGTTGTTCAATCTGTACATTGAACAGGCCGTGAAGTAATGGAAGGAGAAATTTGGAGAGGGCATTAAAGTGCAGGGAGAAGAAATAAAAACATTGCGGATTGCCGATGACATAGTAATTCTGTCAGAGACTGCAAAAAGATCTGGAAGAGCAATTGAATGGAATGGACAGTGTCTTGAAAGGAAGACATAAGATGAACATTAACAAGAGTAAAACGAAGGTAATGGGATGCAATGTCAGAAAATCAGGCGATTCTGAAGGAATTAGTTTAGGTAATGAGACAATAAAAGTAGTAGATGAATTTTGTTATTTGGGTAGCAAAATAACTTCTGATGGCCGAAGTAAAGAAGATATAAAATGCAGAATGGCTATGGGGAGAAAAGCATTTCTAAAGAAATGAAACAATATTAATTTAAATGTTAGGAAGTCCTTTCTGAAAGCATTTGTCTGGAGTGTAGCATTGTATGGCAGTGAAACATGGGCGATTAGGAATTCAGATAAAAAGATGATAGAAGCTTTTGAAATGTGGTGCTACAGATGAATGATGAAAATTAGATGTGTAGATCATGTAACTACTGAGGAGGTACTTAACTGAATCAGGGAGAAAAGGAGTTTCTGGCATATCCTGACTAAGAGAAGGGATAGATTGGTGGGACACATTCTGAGACATCAAGGAATTGTCAACTTAGCATTAGAACGAAGAGTGTGGGGTAAAAATCATAGAGGGAGATCGAGGGACGAATATAGTAAGCAGATTCAAAAGGATGTAGGTTGCTGAACGTATTGTCAGATGAAGAGACTTGCACAGTACAGGGTAGCATGGAGAACTGCATCAAACCAGTCTGCGGACTGAAGACAACAACAACAGTTTTCTGTTTGCAAGTAAGGAAGATGAAAATATGAGCATTGTACTACTGTATTAGAGGGTCATAAAAGTTGTGTGCTCCCTCGTTAATAGGTACCACTTACTACATCATAATCGGTAAAAAATGTGCAAAAAACACACTGTGTGGGTTACAAACTGTACTCGCTAAATAAAGTCTGCTTTAAAGTGATTATTGGCTTTACGTTTCTGCAGGTCCTATTAAGATACATTGTTTAGGTATTATTAAATTCATAACTTGTAATTTTTCAATTTGTGATACAAATTTCTCATCGACAAATTATGGCCAGCTGCTCCTTGCTGCCATACTGCAATAAACAAATGATGCAATGAAATAAAATGTAATATGTAGAAAGCATACTGCTGTACCCAATTGTGTGCATGCGCAACTTATCCCTGTGTAGTGTGCATGCGCTGAAACATGAGTTAACAGCAGTGTATGCTAACTTCCTGTTATATCACTAGATGGCAGTTGCACTACACAAATAGCATTCATGGTGGATCTTCACATACCCATAAACTCTGTCACAAAGGCAGTGAAAATTGTCTACCTTTTGTGTCACTTATAATGCATTCAGTCACATCAAATGATAGTGGGGAAAAAAGACGAAGTAAAGTGACACAGTGCATAGAATTGAGGTTAATCTTACTAGGAAGAAACACGAAATCGGGGAATTTTTGACATTGTTCTTATGGGTTTTTCATAGGGCCTATGAATTTATGTTGTAAAATCAGGGAACCTAAAATCGAAATCCACTGTGTGTACCCAATGGGCAAAAACTATTTATGTTGAAAATAGAAACAACAATGTGATAGACAGCCCCCATCAACAACCAATTAAGAATAATTTTGTAGGTTTTGACCATAAGAAAGTCACTCAAGTACTCAAAATTTATTTTTTAATATGCACTAACACTGTTAGCAGATAGTTTTTAAACAAAGTCAAAAATATTTTTGGTAACTGAACACATTAGTATGGGTTGTTTCTGTAACAATAAATGAAACCACTATTTCTTTCTGCATTTTAAAAAGTTTATAAGTCTAAATCAATTAAAGTTAGCATGCTTTGACTGTAATTAAAATGAAGCCAAACTGGTAAAATGCGAAAAGAGAATAGTAATTATGAACATATGAATGTGCTCTCTCACTCTCGGATTTCTTTCATAGGGCACACACAAAAAATCATGGGCTGGAATTGACCCATGGGTGGACGTGGACTGAGATCTTACTGTTTGTAGCAAAGTGTACTTCATAGGTTTTTCAAATTGTGGTATCTTGTGTGTGTGTGTGTGTGTGTGTGTGTGTGTGTGTGTGTGTGTGTGTGTGTATTAATAATAATAATTAATAATCCTGTGAATTTAATACAGTCAACCTCTTCTATATATCATTCTGAGAACACATTTTATGAAGTGCACGAAACAGAAATGAGCAGCACCCTTACAAACTTTGAAGCATTAACTTTTTTTGCAGCAGAAGTACACACATTCACATACAAAGACACACAAGAATTCAGACAGCGAAACATGTACTCCCATGGCCACAGCATGTCTTCCTCGGTGTTAATGATAAAAAAGTAGTGTGCATGTTATGTTCTGTTGTGTGTTACTCTTTTTGAAAAATGTGAATTTTTTATTGCTATTTTCTTTTGTGTCGCCGAGGTCAACACATTTGAAAGTAGTGGTCTTTCTATTACTTTGCAAATTTCTCTATCCATCAATTTCCAATATAGTCGTATGTTACACTTAACAAACACTGAACTGCATACAGTGTGTCTTTTCAATGTTTATCATAATTACTGTACATGGAAATTTTACTGATTTTTCCAAAGCATCACCTGATTAGCTATTTTCTTCACTGTTTATATCATCTGTGAGCACAACAAAGTTGGCATCCGGTAAGGTGGCTGACAAAAGGTGATCATACTAAATCAATAAATGAAAATAAAATAAACTTTGTGGAACACTGGATGTAATTAATTTCTAGTTGGAAGAGAACTGAAAAGTTAACACAGGACATTTTTCCTATAGAATACCTCTATCAAAGGAATGAAATAAATCGCAATTTGCGATGTTATGGCTTCACTGTATTAGGTTTAGATGAAATACCAAACTGTGGCAAATGAAAATTTGTGCCCAGCCGGGATCCGAACCCGGGATCTCCTGCCTACTAGGCAGACGCGTTGACCACTCCGCCACCGAGGACACAGTGATCAGCCCGACTGCAGAGGACTCTTCCCTGCATGTCTCCCGCCACACACAAATCTCCAATCGCCATGCTGTCTCTTTCCTATACCACAGCCTATTTATTCTATAATTCTCGCAGCCACAATACTGTATTCCCGTATCATGGAGAACAGGCCTGAGGTATCGAGAGTCAATTAATTGTCGTCAGGAGCCCAGCCTCGGCTTGTATACAATTATATGTATTTTTGACGAATTACAGCGTTAAAATGAATGAAATAAATTGCAATTTCCGCGATGCTAATACAGTATTGTGGCTGCGAGCATTATAGAATAAATAGGCTGTGGTATAGGATAGAGACAGCGTGGCGAATGGAGATTTGTGTGTAGCGGGAGACGTGCAGGGAAGAGTCCTCTGTAGTCGGGCTGATCACTATGTCCTCGGTGGCGGAGTGGTCAATGCGTCTGCCTAGTAAGCAGGAGAACCCAGGTTCGAATCCCGGCCGGGCACAAATTTTCATTCGCCACAGTTCGGTATTTCATCTAAACCTAATACAGTGAAGCCATAACATCGCAAATTGCGATTTATTTCATTCATTTGAACACTGTAATTATCAAAAATATATATAACTCTATCAAAGGGATACAATTTGAACAATTACGTGACATTTTTGCATAGCCAATTGCTTTTAATGCCAAATATCATGTATGGATGATTATTATAATCAACAAGGTTTTCTTTTAGTTTGAAAGTTGCTTAACTTTATAGAAGATAGAAGTAGTGATTATTGTAACAAGTTCCAACTTTATAGTTCCCTCCTGTTTGCCTGCCTGTATGTCAAATATGTTCAAAATGTCATCCTCCTCCTATTCACTGTGTAGCTAAGCTACTAACCATTACTACTAATAAACCATTACTACTAATAAACACATTCACCAAACCCAGCCAATATGTATGGCTTATTGTGTTGTCCGCACAGAATGAAGGTGGCAGAAAGTCATTCCACTACACCAGATATTAAACTTCTGCTTTCTATTGCTGTAGATATCAATCGGATTTGTAGTTTCAGGAATCAAAATAGCTGGAGCCGTTAAAACCTTTACCTTACTTTTTTTGTGTTCAAGAAGAAATAAAATATGTTTGAAATAAATAATATTTTTTTACTTATTTTTAAAATTTTATTTTGATTTCTGTGTCATTAGTTATGGTCGAAAACTGAAGTAATCATTGAATAAAACAAGTTTCCCCACTTTTTAAAATTTTATTCAATTTATTAACCTTGATAATAAAAAAGATATTCCATACATAAATTCTCGAAGTATTTTCTCAGCAGAAAAGTTTGAGAACCCTTAGCATAGAATATTAATAATCCTGCAATTTTTCAGTATTGATAAAGAGTTCCACATTACAGTAGTAATAAATTATTCAGTTGATTATTTCACAAGATAAACAGCAATAAGCAGAAACAATAACATAGGCCAAATGGTCCTTATGAACAAGAAGGTTTCTCCTACCCTCCACACAATCCAAATCTATCATGGGCAAAGAATAAGAATGGAGTAGTATTTCAGAATGTGAATGTATGAACAGCCTGTGAATTTTAATACAGTCAACCTCTTCTATATATCATTCTGAGAACACATTTTATGAAGTGCACGAAACAGAAATGAGCAGCACCCTTACAAACTTTGAAGCATTAACTTTTTTTGCAGCAGAAATACACACATACACATACAAAGACACACAAGCATTAAGACAACGAAACATGTACTCCCATGGCCACAGCATGTCTTCCTCAGTGTTAATGATAAAAAAGTAGTGTTCTGTTATGTGTTGCACTTTTTGGAAAATATGAATTTTTTATTCATGTTTTCTTTTGTGTCGCTGAGGTCCACACATTTGAAAGTAGTGGTCTTTCCATTACTTTGCAAATTTCTCTATCCATCAATTTCCAATATAGTCGTATTTTACACTTTACCATTATTAATAAATTTAGTTGAGAAAAGCATACCACAGAACTGCTGAAGTGCTTGAACAAATTCTCTCTCTCTCTCTCTCTCTCTCTCTCTCTCTCTCTCTCTCTCTCTCTCTCTCTCTCTCTCTCCCCCTCTCTTAATTATTTACTTCATATGTTTACACAGTATTCTAACAAACATTCCAATGAACATAATCTACACATATATTTGAAGTATATCAGATGTAAATATTCATGTAATATCAAATGGGTAATGTTACTAAAAAATTCAAAAATGTTTGTGACTTTATTCAGATTTCTACAGACTATTTTAATTAACATTCAGAGAGACATAGGTTATATACTTTTTTAAATGACAAAGCATAGGATAGTGTTAAAATGAATTGTGAGAGAAAAAGAGAAAGTAATAATTATTATGATGAGATGTGATGTGAAGATGTGTGGTAGCAGGGCACACAAACCATTAGACAAATTGTTTCTCCCAGATTTATTTTTTCTCCTTTATATATAGTTTCAAACAAAAACTGTATACACAACAATGTATTGGTGATTTAATACTTTTCCATTCACAGATTAAAATTATACAAAATACTGTCATTGAAGCTACTGTCTTTATATATCTAGCTGCTGGAGAGATCTCTCGCATACTTCATATGCCACATTATTCCAACAAATTTATCCATTCATTTTGAGAGGCTGGGATTCCCTATCAGGGATTTGTTTAAAATAATAAAACATTACAAAGGCAGAGATGGGGTAAGGGGTCAATGAAAGGGGGGGGGGGAGAAAATTGAGAGGGGGGGGTGAGAATGGAGTGGGCAGTGGCAAATGATGCACAGAGAGAGGGGAGGAGGAAGAGGAGGAGGAGTAAATGGACAAAGAGCGTGAGGCACCAGAGAAGAGGGGGAGGGGAGATGAGGAGATACGGATGTGTGTCAAATTCAAGAACATATTTAAATTTGGCAAAAGATAGCTGGGTTTGCTACTGTATTATAAATGAGAAAGTTTGTGGGAGTTAGTATGTTTGTTACTGCTTCATGCTGACATGGCTGGATAAATTTGGATGAACTCTGGAAAGCAGATAGCTCACTCACTGAGTTAACACACAAGGTACCCTTAGAAGGCTAGAAATCTGCTGTATGATATATAAATGCACGGCATACAGTACATTACAACAAACTTGGATAGCATTTGATATATGAGGTATTGTAAATATGTATGCTTCCTATGCTTGGCAGAAGGTAGCTTACTTAAACAAGGTTTCATTATCGTGGAAGTTGTCAGATGTATGTAATTTTTCAAAGACAATGGGAAAGGAAGAGGAGGATATGGATTGAGTGAGAGGAGGAAGGAGGGAGATGGGCCATGAGAATGAGAGGAGTAGAGGACCTGAAAGAGGAGAGGAGAGGAGACTGACAGAGAGAGGGGAGAGGAGGACATCCTCTAACAGAAGATTGGAATATTATAGAAGGAAACTTTCCTAGTGGGGAAAAATGTATGTATAAAAAATAGAGATTGTGTAACTTGCCCAACAGGATCGTTGACAGATACAAAAACACAACTTCTTTGCTTTTTACAAATGTCTGTCTAGGTGTGTTTGCGTTTGGATATATGTGAGTGTGTGTGTATTTGTTTACCTTCCTTTTTCCCCCCAAGGTAAGTCCTTCCACTCATGGGATTGGAACTACTCCTTTTCCACTTCCTTAAAACCCATATCCTTACCTTTCTCCTCTCCTTTCTTCCTCTTTTCCTGACGAAGTGACCAACGGTTGCGAAAGCATGTATGTGTGTGATTTTATTTGTTTCTATCGACGAGCCGGTCCTTTGGGCAAGTCATCTGTTTTCTATTTTTTATATTTGTTTATCCCACCAGGAAAGTTTCCTTCTATAATTTTCGTTTCATCAAATTTAGTATTTCCTGTGATATCCAAGGTTTTTTTTGTAGGTCTTGCCTTTCTATCTATTTTGTCCTCTGCTGCCTTCACTATTTCATCTCTTAATGCTACCCATTCATCTTCTACCATTTTATTTCCCCACGTTTCTTTCAATTGTTGCCTAAAGCTCTATCTGAAAATCTTAAGTTCAGGTTCCCTCAATTTATCCAAGTCCCATCTCCTTATTTGCCTACCTTTCTGCAGTTTTTTCAGTTTCAGCCTACAGTTCATGACTAACAAGTTATGGGCAGAGTCTATATCTGCCCCTGGGTTTGTCTTACAGTTTAAAACCTGGTTCCCAGATCTTTGTTTTACCATTATAAAATCTATCTGATATCTTCTGGTGTCTTCCACGTATACAACCTTCTTCTGTAAATCTTAAACCAGGTGTTTGTTATGATTAAATCATATTAGATGCAAAATTCTACCAGGTGACTTCCTCTTTCACTCCTTCTGCCTAGTCCATATTCACCTACTATTTTTCCTTCTCTTCCTTTTCCTAGTACTGAATTCCAATCTCCCATAACAATTAAGTTTTCCTCTCCCTTAATTTTCTGAATAATTTCCTTTAACTCCTCATATATTTCTTCAATGTCTTCATCATTAGCAGAGCTAGTTGGCATATAAACCTGTACTACTGTTGTTTGTGTTGGCTTTGTATCTATCTTTACAATGATAATGCAGTCACTTTGCTGCTCATAGTTGTTACTCATCCTCTATTATTGACAAACTTACATACTTAATGTTAGAAAACCACAGTGAAAGGTATAAATATAATTTTCACTCAGACTTAACTTTCAGTAGTTGTGCTTAGTGTTTAGTTCTGTATTGATGGATTCAATAGGCTCCCATCAGACACAAATATATTTCTTGTTAGCAGTACCTACAGTTGTACCACCACCACCACCACCACCACCACCATCTTGCACAATTTCCAGCCACAGAGTGAATCTGTTTCCTTACTATCATATAGGGATATAGGGTGCAATATTAATACTGTATGCACAACAATGTGATTCTCCTCCATCCCATGTTCTGTTGATCACTATGTTTTAAATTTTTTCCATATCTTTATCCATTACTGATATTCAGAGGTTCACACTTACCATACTTATGCACTAAATTACAAAAACTTATCTTTAACTGATATAAGTTCATAGGCTTCCATGGCCAGTGTCATTTTGAATAAAACAATTCTGGGTATTACGCCGCGTAATATTTAAACACTTAGCAAATGAATTGCCGACGTTTTGACCACTGTGCAGTGGTTCTCTTCAAGGCAGTTAACTGTTGGATGCTGCTAAATATACACCCTTATATACTGTGAATTTTTCAGTTATCTAATACTGACGTCATATATCTAAGATGGTGATTGACTGGCAGTAGCGTATCAGCGGGCTCTTAAGTTTGCTACCCTGAAAGTGATGGGTAGGCAAAATCTTATGTCTAATTGGAAGGCAACAGCCAATCAGCAACTAGCAACCAGGGGCTGGTGTTTCCTGCTGCGAACGTTGAGGCCGCGCGTCAGTTCTGCTGTGGCCGCTGTTTATACTGTAGAACCCGGGTCAAATGGAGCTGCTGGCTGGCGCACACGTGCAGACTGCTGGGCAGGGATTGCTGGCAGCCACGTTGAAGGTAGCTTGGAGCCATCCTCCCTATTCATGTTGTTAGGTCGTTTAATTATTTCAATGACTTCTTATTTTGCGTTGTTGCATCCACAGTTATGGTGAAAAATAGTTGTTTTATTCAAAATCTCATGGTGTTTTCACAATATTGATCTCGTTAACATTGTACAATCTCATTTTCTTCTCTCAGTAAATGACTGAATTTTGTTATGTTATTCATCATACCCTGTATATGTATGCATTCAAGCATACAAAGAAATTGTCATAGCTTTACTGACCTTCAAAATTTGCCTTATATAAGCAACTCAATCTGCTGCTGCAAGGGAAAGAAGAGAATATCTGGAAAATAAAAAAGGTAGGTATGTTTCTCTTTAAAAGACTGACAGTAAAGTGTGGCACTGTCAGCCTTGGTCCTCATTCCTCCTTCCTCATCAAAAATTTGTCTATATTTTTGTTCTGAAAAATTAGAATAGCAACAAGTGATCATGGAAGAGAGAGAAACAGTGGGAATATAAAAGACAGATGAATGGATTCCATATGTAAGCTATAGAAATTTGGATCCACTAGGCCAGTGAAATCAAAATACAAAAAAATTCTCCATTCCCCCATCTTGTATATGTATTTATTAATATTTTCTATTGTATGGGTTGCAATCCTGAGCAAACCATTTACAAGGGCATGTGAAGAGAGGAGTGTGGTGGTTGAAGACAGAAAGTAGAACCTGAGAAAGAAAGAGACACTGGCACTGTGAGAGAATAGAAATGGGATAGAGACACTGGCAGGGAGACAATGGCAGAGAGACAATGAATGTGACAAAGAAGGAGATAGCAGTGAGGAAGGGAGGAAGATTGAGTGAAAGGGATGTAGACAGTAACAGTGGGGGAGAGACATATGTAGGAAATCGTAATGAGATGGATATGTCATGTATGAAACTTCACTATGAAGAGGAACTGGGCAAGATAGCATGTACTGTGTTAAAAGAATGCAAATATGTTTGTATGTCAAAATTTTGGTAGGGGGAATGAGGACCGACGAAGCTGCTTCCACACTTTGATGATGTTCTTTTAAACAGGAACATATTTGTCTTCTTTATGCTCTGGCAAGAGAATTTTTCAACTGCTTTACTTATAATCATGAGTCAATGACTCAAGAATCCTGTAAGCTGCATTACAATTAGACCAGATTTGTTAGTTTTAATTGTCCAACATGACACGTGTGTGTGGGGGGGGGGGGGGGGGGGGAAGAGACTGTCACAGCTTGCTGTAGAACCAACTGGCTGGCAATGATAAATATTTCGAGTCTGATGAAAGTTAATTTAGAAATAAATTGAAATTAAAAGGTCTTGATGAAATGTCTGCCACACAGTGTCTTAATAATGGTTGGAGTGCAACTTAACATTTTGGTCATTGATGCTTCACTGCAGATGCATCATTCTGGAAGTATTTTTTTTTTTTTTTTTTTTAAGAGAATAAATACATAGGTCAGTGGTTCAATCCCCACTCAATCCTAAGATTTTTCACCTTGGCATTGATGTTCATGCAAAAGTTCTGAGTTACACTACAGCTCAGAATCCAAATTAAGCTGTAGGTACCCCTGTAATTGAATGGGCAAGTCAGTTCAACATTGGAGGACGGCAATAGGATCATTCCTAATCAAGCACTGGGTGTTCAAACAAATCTTTGGACTGATGACTGATTTAGCTTTTTATGGGCATAAGGGCACCATGACTCTAAAATTTACAGACATGGAAATGATGAAACTGTAGTATTGAAATGTGCAATAGTATTGTTTATTCCATCAAAGTGCAATCAGTGAATTCTCATCTCTTGCTGTCTTCCACACAGTTTATTGTGGGCAATTAACAATTTTGGCAACATCTACATCTTTGCTTAGAATAGCAATTTCATTCGCTACAATTGCAATATTTGTTCTTGGTTACAGATGGAGAGAATATTTCAAAGAGTTGTTCAATATAGTTGAAACATCTGTTAATGTTTCAGATTTCGATGTGTAATGGGATAGGAAAGATAGAAAAAAGATCACATTTGAGGAAGTGGAGAAAATGGTCAGTAGATTTCAATATAGTCAAGTAGCTGGGATAGACAAAATTAAGTCAGAACTCTTCAAACACAGTTAATATCAGGTCTCAAATGTTGACACAGGATAACTGAGTTTGGACAGATTCCATCTTACTGGCCCCTCAGGGGCTCAGCATTAATTTGCTGAGTACGGGCTTGGCGAACCTGGGGTCCTGAGCTGTGGGCTGTGTCGCGCCAACAGTCTGCTACACCACAAGCTCTGTGCGTGCTTCAACGACCATCGTTCAGCATGACGGTGGAATGTTGTACGTTTCAGAGCCCGGGGAGCTTGGCTTAATCGCCCAGGTTGCGAGGACGGTACAAACCTCTATAAAAAAAAACCTCAATCTCAAGGTGTGCTACGTGCTGAGGAGATGCATGGCTGTTGAGGTTGAACAGTCATTAGCGAGCACCCTCTGAGGTACCTGCCGCACCTCAGTTGTATAAGGCTTACCCAGACAAGTGGGGCTCTGCCTGGGTGGACCTTTAGTTCCCTAGCTGCTCGTGGGACGAGAATGAAATGAGCAAAAAATGGCGTTGCTGGACACGAACCTGGCATCTCTAAGCATGGGCGAACTGAAGTTAATACTGTGACATATGACCCCCAAGCTTTTCCTTCCATAGCCACACCATGGGAAGAACGCAGGGCCCATCAGTGAGGTGAGGCTTATGCCCCTCATTATCTGGTATACACTAGGATAGACAGCGAATCGTTTACGACCACCCCCATGGTGTTTGGGGGTACCTCATCCTCCGTTGCCCCCAAGGTCCCTACTTTGGGAGCACCACCCATCTCCGCCTGTGGGGCCCTCAGTCCTCACCCCTGAGTCAGAGACTCAACAGCCATCTCTGGCTCCTCTTGTGAGGAAGGGCTCCCTGGGTTCCCTTCCTTCAAAGGCTTCTCCTGTGGATACCAGTAGGTGGCTGAAGGAGCCACCTACTGCTGGTTGCAGGTCCTCGCGGCATCCTGAGTTCCTGTGGATGTGTCTGCGAAGCCCTCCCGGCTTGAGAAGCCAAAGGAACCTCGCGAGAAGAAAAAGCACAGAAATAAGAGTAAAACCAAAGATTCTCTGGTGGCTACCGTGCCACCAAAACATTCCTCTTCCTCTGAGGACGAAATAAAGATCCTCACATCCCAAAAAGACTTGGCCATTGCTGAGTCTTTGGAAGCTATGGATGTTGAAGATCTGCTTCAAAAATCGGGAACAGAAGGAGAAACTGTGAACCCTACTGCGCCGTCGAAAGCAGCATGTCCCAGCGACCAGGAGGCTCTATGATCCTCCAATGGAACTGTGGTGGCTTTTTCCGCCAACTACCAGAATTGCAGCAATTGTTGTGCCGCTTCCCAGCATTTTGTGTAGCTCTGCAGGAAACCTGGTTTCCTGCTCAAAGGACCCCAGCTCTTCATGGCCATCGGGGCTATTACAAAAACCGTACCATGTATGATAGGGTCTCTGGAGGTGTATGCATCTATGTCCTTGCCACTGTCCCCAGTGCCGCTGTGCCTCTCCACACGACTCTTGAGGCGGTGGCTGTTCTCATCCGTGCTATGCAAGAACTGACGATCTGTTCTCTTTACCTTCCTTCAGATGAGATGGTCTCGTTTACTGGCCTTGCTGCCCTGGTGGCACAACTTCCCCCTCCATTTCTGCTTCTGGGGGACTTCAATGCCCACCATCACTTGTGGGGTGGAGCGCAGACAACAGGCCGTGGTAGGCACATAGAGACGCTTTTATCACAGCACGACATCTGCCTGCTAAACACTGGTGCACCCATGCATTTTTGAGTGGCGCGAGGCACTTATTCCGCGATTGATCTCTCTGTTTGTACCCCGAGCCTGCTCCCCCACTTCCAGTGGAGGGTCCATGATGACCTTTGCAACAGCGACCATTTTCCTGTTCTCTTGACACTCCTTGATTTTCAACCTGCAGGCTGCCCATCTTGATGGTCTCTCCATCGAGCTGATTGGCACCACTACACCTCAGCTGCTACGGTTCCTTTTCCACTGCCAGCCGACATGGACATGGTGGTTCACCAGGTAACCAGTTCGATTGGTTGCCTCAGCGGCTGAAACTTTCCCACCACTTCTGGCTCCCCACAGCGTAAGTCTGTGCACTGGTGGACATCGAAAATCGCTGAGGCCATCCGGGATCGTCGTCGGGCGCTCCAGCGCCATCTTCGACACCCAACTGTAGAAAACCTCATAGCTTTTAAATGGCTCCGGGCCCGGGCTCGACAGCTCATCCGGCATGGTAAACGGGACTGTTGGAAGACATATGTCGCCAGCATCGGCCGTCGTGCCTCTGCATCTCGGGTCTGGTCCCAGGTTAGGCGCCTATTTGGGTACTGTCCACCGGCAGCGATTCCCAACCTACGCATCCAGGGTACACTATGCACTGACCCGACTTCCATAGCAGAACACATGGCCAAGCATTACGCTCGCACCTCTGCAACATCAGAATACAGTGTAGACTTCCGTGCACTGAAAGAGCGGGTTGAACAGCGACGGCTGTCCTTTCACACGCGTCGAGCCAAATTGTACAACTCCGCTTTCAGTGAATGGGAGTTCGAGACTGCCCTTGCCACATGCCCCGATACCTCTCCGGGACCGGACAGGATCCACAGCCAGTTCATCCGGCACCTTTCCGTGGAGTTTCAACACCAGCTTCTCGCCCTGTTCAACCGTTTATGGGCGGAGGGGGCTTTCCCATCACAATGGCGAGAAAGCATTCTGGTGATCAAACCTGGTGCTGATCCGCAGGTGGCTGGTAGTTACAGCCCAATCAGCCTCACCAACGTTCTGTGTAAGCTATTCAAATGTATGGTGAGCCAGCGGCTTATGTGGATACTTGAACATAGAGGTCTGTTGTCCCCACATCAGGGGGTTTCCGCCAAGGCCGCTCCACTGTTGATAACTTAGTGGCCCTGGAGTCTGCCATTCGCATGGCATTTAACAGGCGTGAGGACCTTGTTGCCATCTTTTTCGACCTCAGAAAGGCATACGATACCACTTGGCGCCACCACATTCTGGCTACACTGCATGGTTGAGGCTTGAGAGGTCCGCTCCCACTTTTTATTCAAAACTTTCTTTCCTTTCGATCTTTTCGGGTACGGGTTCCTTCAGCTCCTCTCACGTCCAGGGGAACGGTGTCCCACAGGGCTCTGTACTTAGTGTACCCCTCTTTTTAATTGCCATCAATGGACTTGCTGAGGCAGTGGGGTCATCGGTTTCTTCCTCCTTCTTCGCCGATGACATCTGCTTATACTTCAGCTCAGCTAGCATAGGGGTAGCTGAAAGGCGTCTACAGGGAGCCATTCGAAAGTCGCAGTCATGGGCCTCAACCCATGGGTTTCAGTTTTCTCCATCGAAAACACGGATTATGCAATTCTGCCACCATCGAGCTGTCCATTTGGACCCGGAACTATATTTTTATGATGATCTTCTTTGTGTCGAAGAGACTCACTGATTTCTAGGCATGCTCTTTGACAGCCGGCTCACTTGGGTGCCCCATCTTCGTCAGCTAAAGCAGAAGTGCATACGGTACCTCAATATTCTACGAAGCCTCAGCCACACTAGTTGGGGAGTCACTCGTACGAGTCTTTTGCAGCTCTACAGGGCACTGATTTAATCACGATTAGATTACAGGAGCTTTGTGTATGGTTCAGCAGCTCCATCTGCATTGCAGGTCTTGGACCCATTACTTCACAGTGGCGTCCGTTTAGCAACAGGGGCCTTTTGGATAAGTCCAGTGGCAAGCCTACTGGCTGAAGCTGGAGTCCTTCCCCTGCGATTTCGCTGGCAGCAGCTGTTATCCTCCTATGCTGCCCATGTTCATGCAATAGCGCACCATCTGAATCGCAGGCTTCTTTTTCCAGCTGCTACACTCCCATCTCCATGACAACGACCCAGTTCGGGTTTTCTGATCGCGGTCCATGTTCGTTCCCTCCTGTCACCTCTTCACTCCCTTCCCATCCCTCCTCCATTTCACTGCCCTTGCCTTATCGCTCCTTGGTCTCTTTCACGTCCGCAGCTTCAGCTGGACTTGTCGCATGCATCTAAAGCCTCTTAGTGCCACTGAGTCTTCGCCACCAGTTTCAGGCGGTTTTAGAGTCATTCTGTGGTGCGGAAGTCGTGTTCACGGATGGTTCTGTAGTCGACGGCCGTACTGGATATGCATATGTCCATGGTGAGCATATCGGACAGCATTCACTGCCCTGTGAGAGTAGCGTGTTCACTGCGGAATCGGGCACTTCAACATCTCAAAGCATGCCCTGGGGAGTCTCTGGTCATCTGTTCTGACTCCCTGAGTGGCTTGCAAACCCTCGCCAAATGTTTCCCGAAACACCCTTTGGTGCAATCCATACAGGAGTCTGTTTCCAGGCTTGTTCGGTCTGGTCACTCTGTGGTCTTTGTTTGGACCCCAGGCCACATCGGCATTACTGGAAACGAACGTGTGGATCAGCTGGCTAAGCAGGCTACTTCCTCCAGTCCATTGGCTATTGGTCTTCCAGAGAGCGATCTCCGACTGAAGTTCCATCGGAAGATCCGTGGCCTGTGGGATTTGAAGTGGGCTAACTCTGCTCAACCCAACAAGCTTCGTGCAGTGAAGCTACCTACGGTCGCATGGAAGTCCTCACTGCGGTCATCTCATAGGGAATCGGTCGTTCTGTCGCCTATGAATCGGCCACACATGGCTGACGCATGGCCACCTTCTTCGGCGGGAGGACGCGCCACAGTGTGACTGTGGTGCCCCCTTGACAGTGGTCCACATTCTGGTGGACTGTCCACTTTTAGTTGCCTTGCGACAATCATTTAATCTGCCAGATATGCTTTCTTTTATGCTAGGAGACGATGCTGCTATGGTTCAACGTGTTTTAGATTTTATTCGCGCAGCTGGTTTTTATCATGTGATTTAATGGTGGTGTTTTTTCTTCTTCGTTTTTACTTGTATCCTTTCCTCATATTTACCAGTGATTTTTACTCTTTAACTTGTTAACGCATTTCCTTAGGAACGCTTAACACAATGTTTTATCTCTCAGACCGGAACAAGGGACTGATAACCGTTGCTGTTTAGTCCCTTCAAAAATCCAACATCTTACTGGATGAAAGCAGTAATCACACCAATTTTCAAGCATTGAAACAGAAATTATTGTAACAGCTACTGATAAACCTTTTTAGCTAGCATTATGGGCAAAATATTCTCATGTATTGTTGAAAGGATAAGTGGAAGACAAGTTGGATGAAAATCGGTGTTGGTTGGTTTCCACCACTTAGAGGCTGCTGGGATGAGGCCTGTAGCTTATGGCAGATAATGGGGAAATGCTATGAGTGGAACAGGGAATTATATCTGTTTTATATATCTAGAAAAGGCTTATCCAAAGTAAAGTAAGCCACTTACTTGGCTACTCAAACTTTGCCCATGGTTCATGAATTTCAACATGATTATAGGAACACTCACCATAAAAATGAAGTAAGCACTCAGCTATGATCTATTCTCTTCTGCAAGAAGGAAGTCAGTACCAAGGGGTAAGTTAGCAGTGGACCGTTTAATCCTTCGACAACTTTATGGTATGGGAATGAAAGCTAGGTGGATACAGAATACCTTAATAAAAAGGTTGAAGTTACAGTTATGAAGGTTGCAAGGGTGATTGCAAGTACTAATAGATATGAATAATGGCAGGAGGGTGTCCATAATGAAGAAATCTAAGGAAAATTGGGAATGAACACCGTAGACAAAGCAGTTAGAGCAACCAGGCTGAGATGGTGGCATCATGTTATACATATGGGGGAAGCAGGATTACCTAAGAGACTCATGTGTTTGGCAGTAGAAGGTAAGAGCAGTCAAGGTAGACCTGGAGAAAGTTCTTTGATTCAGTCAAGAATTATTTTGAAGTAACAGGCTTAACAACAGATGAGGCAGCAATGGTAGCATTTTATAGGGGATTATGGAAAATTTTTATATCGGGTACTATGCTCCAGACTGAAAACTGTAAGGCATAATTAGTCGTAGATGTTGATGGTTACAGGTAATAATCCAGTATTAAAGCTTTAGAGTCAATACATTGAATTAAACACACAATCTAGAGTGCACCATTTGTTTTTGTAATAAGTACACATGAATAATCAGAGCAAACAATTTGATTAGTTAAAAAGATGTAAATTGTTTCTGATGATGCTACATGAATGGGGTTTCTAACACAGTTATGTAATTTTTATGAATAGAGAATTTTGCCTGATGGTGTAGTAGCTGAATTATAATTTATTGATATTAGTGTCTTTGTTATCAATTGGTAATTTTGTTACTTACAAAGAAATGGGATATTACCATAGAATGAACCATATAGTAAGTTACCAGGATGATGCTCAGTTTTATTTTAGTTACATAGCTTTATTGAATATAATACAGAAAATATTTTATGACTTTTGATTATTTGTCAATTACACAAATTAATATAACATATTGCTACCATTGGGTGTATCATTTAGAACCACATGCTTTAGCATGAAGATTTTAAAAGTTATCCCAAAGCCGAGAAAAGTAAAATACATGTATGTGCCTCAGACAGCAATGAAACAATTAATGTGATGAGCTTAATTAACTTCTGTATTGCATGAATAGTAGTATGGAAAATGAGCTATTCCATTTAAAGCTTGCAATCTGTTATTTTACTCTTGAGTCTGTGATTACTGCTACTGGTTTGTTTCTTGTTATCTGCACTGATTATGCCAATGAAACTTTTTTCCCCAGGTATTATGGTGTTGTTACTTTAGTGCCAATATTTCAGTATTCAAATGTCTATGCAGCAACACCAAAATTGAAGTTATTGGCTGAAGATTCAGATCTACAGGAAAGATGTCTCAAGTTTGTATCACGATCAGGTAATAACAAGTATTTTTTATTGTTTTTGCTACTAAAAGCCTAGAAATAGTTGAACCTGTTGGAAGTGTGTGTTTAGGTATCCTGCAGTTTTATTTATTTATTTTTACAGTAAGGCAGCTGCCACTCTTCAGAGATGTCTTTAGGATGTATGCAGGTATGACAGTGGGTACAACCGTTAGAGACTTGTGCATTCGCTTCAGCCCACATCCTCGGCAAATAAATGAGAGGAAGCTTGTCCAATTTGGTGTCCTGGAAGGTCTTATTAGAAGAATTCACAAGGTATATGTAACCATTGTTTCACATACATATGTTGTTAATGGGCTTTATTACATTACATGATTTCTATTTCATGTTTTTAGGATGTGTAAAGACATCAGTGATGTGCATTGTCTTTAAGTACCTTGAAATCAAATGATCTGATTTAATGAAACTTTGTAGTAGTACAGTACTATTGTTATTTATATCCCAAAACAATTTAAGAATTACTGTGAAGGTCTGTTAAGAGTGGAAGAAGGATTTCTTCTATGTAAGGAATATATGTAATATTTAAATTCTGCTTCGCACAAGATGTTTAATATACTCACCTCTACCCAAAGTCTGGAAAGTTGCATAGGTCATGTGTATATTTAAGAAAGGCAATAGGAGTGATCAGGAAAATTACAGGCCCATTTCCATTGACTTCAGTTTGCTGCTAGAATTTGGAACAAATACTTTTTTCAAACATTGTGAACTACCTTGTAGAGAAGAACTTGTTGAACCATAGTCAACACGGATTCAGAAAATATTGGTCTTGTGAATCACAGCTGTGTCTTTACTCACACAAAGTGACGAGTGATATCGACAAGGGATTTCAATTTAATTCCATATATTTCCACTTTTGACACTGTACCTCAGTGTATTTTAATCAAATTACATGCTTATGGAATATAATCTCATTGATTGGATTTATGATTTTCTGTTTGATGGAACACAGTATGTACCAATTGATGGAAACGAGTAAAACAGGAGTGATATCTGGTGTCTTCCAGGGAAGGCCCCTTCTGTTCCTTGTCTTTATAAACAACTACTGAACCCGGCAGTGCTTCACAGTTGCTAAAATGTATGGGGATTGGATATACACTCTAATATCCTCCTCCTTCCCTCTCTGTACCCCACTCCTCTTCCTCCTACTGCTTTTCTTCCTCCCTCATTTTTCTCCTCCTCCCCTTTATCCATCACCTACACTCCACTCTCTGTTTATCTCTTATCCCACACTGTATCCCTCTCCTCCTCTCTGTGTCTTCATCCTCTCTTCCTTTCTTTACATCCATGTATTCCTCCTCCTCCCCCTCCTCCCCCCCCCATTCCCCCTTCATACCTACACTATGTATCCAGACACCTGGCTGAAAATGACTTAAAAGTTTGTGGTCCCTTCATCAGTAATGTTGGAATTCAATATGGTGTCGACCCATCCTTAGCCTTGGTGACACCTTCCACTCTTGCAGTCACATGTCCAATCAGCTGCTGGAAGGTTTATTGGGGAATGGCAACCCATTCTTGACAGAGTGGTGCACTGTAGAAAACTATTGATGTAGGTCAGTGAGTCCTGGTGTGACGTTGGCATTCCAGAACATCCCAAAGGTGTTCTATAGGGTTCAAGTCAGGAATCTGTGCAGACCAGTCAATTTCAGGGATGTTATTGTCATGTAACTACACTGCCACAGGCTGCACATCATGAACAGGTGCTCGATCTTGTTGAAAGATGCAATTGCCATCTCTGAATTGCTCTTCAACCGTGGGAAGCAAGAAGGTGCTTAAAACATCAGTGTAGGCCTGTGCTGTGATAGTTCCACGCAAAACAACAGGGGTGCAAGCCACCTCCATGGAAAAACACGACCACACTGTAACACCACCACTTAAGAATTTTACTTTTGGCATGACACTTGCTAGTAGATGATATTCACAATGCATTTGCCATAACCCTTTCCAACCAAGTCCACATGATTGTGCAAGTACTGATTTCCTCTTTCTTCCGACCTCAGTCTTCTGATATGATTCCAACCGACATGTAATGATCGTGTAGGCAAAGAGCAGAGCCTGAACTATCATTGCATGTTGGTTGGAAGATTGACGTCAGAAAATAAAATCCACACCCACACATTAGTGTGGGTTTGGGTGGAAAGGGATAAGCACATCCTGTCATTGGATCATCACACTGTGTCACTCCACACATTTTTCCACTGTTTAATCGTCTTATGCTTCCAGTCCTTACACCAAGTGAGGCATTGTTTGGCATTGACCTGCGTGATGTGTGGCCTATGGGCAGCCACTCGACGATGAAATCCAAGTTTTAGCACCTCCCACTTAACGGACATAGTACTAGGAGTGGGTCCTATGCAGTTTGGAATTCCTGTGTGATGGTCTGGATAGATGCCAGCATATTACACTGTACATCCCTCTTCAACTGTTGGAGGTCTCTGTCAGTCAACAGACAAGGTCTGCCTGTATGCTTTCATGCTGTACATGTCCCTTCATGTTTCCACTTCACTATCACATAGGAAGTGTAGACCTAGGTATGTTCTGAAGTGTGGAAATCTCACGTATGGACAACTGATATAAGTGACACACAATCACCTGACCACATTCAAAGTCCATAAGTAACGTGGGGCGCTCTGAAGAATTTTTGGAAATTTTAAATTTTGAACAAACATTCATTTAATTTTTAATGGAGATGTTCCTGATTATAAATCTCCGAGAGTACTTTTACCAAAGGCCTTGAAGTCTTGATACAATGTTCTACTGGAGTACATGATTAAATTACTAAACAGCTGTTAGTGTGGACATTTGTAAATCAGATACAATTTGCGCATAGTTCTTGAATGATGTGTGGAGCATCGACAGTACTCCAACCTGCTACAACCTGATAAATCAGCTGTGGTGGAACATTATATTCACATGGGTCACAATAGGGATTACGAGGATGTTCAGATTGTTGGGATTCTTGGTTAAATGTCATGAATACGAAACACAGTTAATTAAATAAAGCAGTGGAGTTCGTTCTCAGATTTTATTATTTGCCTCCTACGGGAAAAGCTAGTTGTCAAGCAGAAGAATGAAGAACTACATCATACATAATGATATCAATGAAGAAAACAAGGAACAAGGTTACGCATGCATCATCTGCCTTCTCTCTGGACCCGACGCTGCTGCGGTGATTAATTTCTGTGGTTGGTGCGAAAAGCGTGCGCCTTGACTGCCATAAACGATCGTAGTAGTCACTACAAGATTGTATTGCCTGTATCATCATGCTGGAATTAGGTTTTTAGAGAAGCCAATGAAATTAGAGTAATTTTTGTCAGTTGGGATGATGGTTTTAATCTTGACAACATTTTGAATCCGGCACTCACAGTTGTAAACAATCGAAGAGAACAGCATGCAATCCTGTAACTGCAAAGTCTGATAATATAATTTTATGCTTTCCATATAGGGCCTTTTGGCTTCATACATCTCTGCCTTTTCTGTTAACCATGGGACATGATTATATGTACTCTCTACAGAGGGCAATACACTTTATACTCTTTTCCACTGGTGTGATATGTCTGCGACAAAGTGTCCCCCAGGACACTTGCACACTGGTTTGCCCTACAGTATATAAGGTGGGCAGGAGTGCTCTGCTGTTAGTCTTCAGCCAAAATATCAGCAGAAGAAACTGTTTGGTTATGGCTGAATTCCTGTAGTTTTATTAATAATTGCTTTCGGAAACCATGTTGATTCCTACAAAGGAGAATTACAGTCTCTAGAAATGACATAATACTCGAAATATAAAGTGTGTTTAAAAATTCTGCAAATGACCGATGTCAGAGATATAGGCGTATACTTTTGCACATCTGATCGCTGACCATTCTGGTATATGGGAGGACCTGTGGTTTTTTCCAATCCTTAGGAATGATTCAGTCCTCTTGAGTGCTTTGGTACACTGCTGCTAGAAGGGGACCAAGTTCCTTCTAATACTTTGTGTAAAATAGAATTGGTATACCTTCAGATCCAGAAGCCTTTCCTCTGTTGAGTGATTTCAATTGCTTTTCTATCCCTCTGACATGTATTTCAATATCTGCCATTCTGTTGTCCATGCAATGGTTTAGAGGAGAAACTACCAAGCAATTTTTTTCTGTGAAACAGCTTTCAAAAATACATTTAGTATTTCAGCCTCTTATGTGTCATCTTTGGTTTAAACACCATTATGGTCACAGGGTATGTGGATGTCTAGTTTACCTGTTTACCAATTTGACATAGGACCAAAATTTCTAGGATATTCTGCCAACTCAGTACACGGAACATTGCTCTCAGTCATTTAATGCCTCTCGCAAGATGCTCCTTATGCTAATTTTCGTGTCTTTTAATTTTTGCTTGTCTTCAAGACTGGCTAAATTTACAGTAAAGTTCTCTTTGCTTTCATAACAGTTTCCTGACTTGATTGTTGAATCACAGTGTATCTTTCCTATCTTTCATAATTTTACTCACACTAACACACATTGTACAGTGCACTTGAACTTCATCTACAGATGCTCAACACCGGCAGTATTAGAGGTGAAACTTTCACGTTGAGGTTGATGGTAATGATTGTGTTGGATGGTACCAGTAGATGAAGTATGAAGAAGAAATAAAAATACTTTTAAGATAACAATGGTTTTATGTCTGTGAAGGGTGATTGTATGAATGGTGTCTCTCTTTCGATGAAGGCTAATAGCAAAAAGCTGAAGTTGCATGTGCATGAGTATCATTTTTATGTGACTGTGTTGGCTCAATGCACACCTTCGTTGTAAGTTAATACCCACATTATATTATTAAATTCCAACCTGGACTTTCCATTATTAGATACCTTTAAGATCAGACTGTGCCACAGTGTATATATAGGGAACAGGCAATTCAAAATCAATGGGACAAAAAGGAAGTATTCCTGTGACAATAATAATGATTTTATATCCAGAACTGGCATTAGTTCCCAGCATTGCCTGAATATTGACTTGTTTTCATCGTCTCTCTGTCCTCCACCTCCTCCTCCTCCTTCTCCTCTTGCCCCCCCCCCCCCCCCCCCATTTTCCCTCTGTCCATCTTCTCCATAGACTACCTCCTCTTTCCTAAATCTAGGAAAAGTTACAAACATCAATGTAAATGATACTATTTGAACTCATTTGATATCATATTCAGAGATGAAGCTTGCTGTCTGCGTGGACCATTACTATTGTTGTGGGTAACAAATAACACAGTGTGTCCGGACTGTTATGTTAGACTTTGTCCAGCAACCTCTGTTTCTTCTTTTCTCATTTACTTCTTCTGTGCCAATTTAATTCATGGAGTAATATGTTTTAATGCAGTATTTATTGTTCATAACTGATGCATTTGTTTCGTTTTACAGTTTCCAGTGCATGTATTGGCATCAGAGTGTTCAAGTTCTGCTTCCAGTTTATCACAGACTCGATCCCAACAGCATCAGCCGTATCAGCAGCGGCAAGATGAGCGACCTCAACACATTCCAATGGTTTTCACTGGTGTCTCTTGTGAAGATGAGATCTGTTGTTCACTAGGCATTAGCACTCTGCAGCTGGAAGAAGAACTTGATCAGGACCCAGGAGTTGCAGTTATTTGGAAGTAAATTTGAAATCTTAGGATGCTATGAAATTTTTATCATCCAGATATTTTTTTCTGTTCTTTTTCAGTTTGTGCAGGCAATTTTTAAACAGCTTACATAGATTGAGTCGCTACCTTTGGTACTTCAGGACATCCTCAAATTTTAAGTTTTGTTGAAAATAAAAAGGTTTTATGAATACTGTTAACTATTGATAGAAACAAGTTAGTTTTACTGTGAAAGTGTATGACACAAATGATAGCTAGTAGTGAGTGATTTGTTACATACGGCACAAGCAAATTTCATGTACTGCATTTTAACAGAGCTGTTAAAGAAATGCTGCTATTGTTCAGATGTGATAAGAATAGTAAAAGTTGCTAAATATTTCAGGAGAAGAGAAATCCAACAAAAATAATTTGTAAAAAAAATATCAAGATCAGAGTTCCAATGAATGATGTGGGGTTATTTTGCTATTGATTGTGACAACTGTTGAAAGAGCTGTAAAATTATGTATTAGATAAGGAATTATTGCTTGTTATATATTGGTTGATTGGCGCTCAGTAGCACACACAACTCAAGTATGTGATTATCATCTGTCCTTGCAGGGGTGTGTGTGTGTGTGTGTGTGTGTGTGTGTGTGTGTGTAGAGGATTCATGTAAGCTTCTTATACAACGAAGTGCCAGCTCTGTATCAAGTTGTTCTTACTTTAGGGAACCATGATTAGCCTGCAGCATTTCACTACTCATTGACTCTCGGAACCAGTAATAATGATGTCTTCTTTTATTTGCACACATTATTTGATTTCGAATCACGGTGTCTTTCATCATATGTTGATTTAATTCTACACCGAAAGTAGCATACATATTAAGACATTTCATTAAATAACAAGCTACATTTGAGAGTGAAACACAATATCCATTTTACTTTAATAATTAACAAGGCAATGATCAAAATTTAAATTTATTATTTGGAGTAAGTTGCCAATAAATAGAAAAAATTGTTAATATGTCTTGTAAATCAGCACTTTTTGCCAATAGATGTTATTAAAAGTGTCTAATCTGTGCCAAAACATGTTGTCGTAGTAACACTTAGCTTTTATACCATCCTAGGGTGGATATTACCGTGTAAATTATATGCAACGTTAGCAGACCTGAAAGTCTCGTATATACTTTTGTAATAGTGTGATTCATTTTCAATTACGTTTTAGTGATTTGTAAATGTGTAAATATTGAATGATGAACAGTACTGATTTGTGCTGGAAATGTTGTATATGCAGCTAATGACAAATGCATTGCTTGGTTTTATGATATGACGTTAGACATCAATATTCAAAGATCAGATTATTATCAATATGTAATATTATGTGGAAGTGGCTTCAGATTTTGAGACATATGTGCAATATTTTCTTGAGTAATGATTTATCAAATGGAAATATATATGCATAGTTTAGTGTAGTAGATTTTGAGATTATGTTTATGTGTTTCCATTGTCATTTATGAGTGATAGACGAAGCTCTTATTAAAGACAGACTGTGTTGTTTTTATTCTTTCCAGTCATTTTAATGACACAGTATAGAAAAACTAACAGTTTAAGATAAATAAATTACATTTCACATTTAGGTGAAATCACAAATACTTCTATGGGTTTTGAAGAGAAGTATCTTAAAGAAAAAACACAACTACAAAATGTTGTCTTGGAATGTACAAATATTTCATTTGAGTACAAATAGTTATGTATTTGACTAGTCATGTTTTTATTTCTGTTGAAGTTGTATTTAGGCAGGCTTCACAGGAAAACTGATGTTAGTTGTGCTTGTCCAGGTACTTTGCTGACTGCTACATTTAACTCACGTCTTAAATCTTTGAGTGAGAGTATGTGAGAAAATAATTCTGAGTCAATATAATATATATTTTAAAAATAGTTATATGTTTCTCAGTGAATATTTTAATAAACTATGTTTTATAAAATCCATATTATTTAAAATAAATGTATTTGTATTTTTCTTGCATATTTTCTCAGATTAAATAATAAACAAAGTGTTGTTTATGTTGTACATAATAAGTTATTTTCTATACCAGATAAACAATATTGAATTATTATGAGAAAGATGACTGCAAATATTAATACCATTAAAACAGATTACCATGTAAATAAATACTGCTAAACCTGTTACATCATCAATTTTTTTTGAAAGGGAATATGCTGACTGACTGTAATACTGAAATTTTGCCCCTGGTTTAATGTTTTTTAAGCTTTGACTTACATTTCATACTCCTTTGACCTGCTTGTTGGTATTATTGTGAAATATCATAATTAAAACTTAAAAGGAGAAAGCTTATCCAAATAGTTTAGAACCAAGTATTAACAGAAGTGGAAATTTTAATTATCTATTGGCACCTACAGATGTATGAGAGATTCTGACAATATTGTAGGAAGTGTCTATTATACAGGATATCCAGCCTAAATATATCTAAAACCTAGTTTATATTTCAGTATCTGTTAAGGTTTGTGACTAATTGTTTGTTGACACTATTTGAAGGTGGGGAGATATGCCGTATGCTCGTAAGCTTAGCAGATGTTACGCTCTCTACTGCATTGTGGATCTGTTGTCTCGAATCTACCTGATCTTGAACATGGTAAACTAAATCCATTGGAGATCTAGGAGGATGGGAAACGGGTTACATCTCCATGATTGTATGGTGTTGCATCGCCATCCAACTAGAAAATGTTGAAAGGCATTGGTCCACCAATGTGTCAAGATGGGAAGAAGGACCATTCACACCATGTTAACGTAACACTGACTACACAATGACTTTTCGTGTATCCCTTTAGTACTCACTTCTCCTAGAGTCACTTCCCGATATTCAGTAGTTATGGCTGTTAACTTCACCACTGATGTGAGAATCAGATTCACCATAAGCAACACTTAATTGAGGTAGTCATTTATGCCTACATGATGTAACACTTCAACAGCAGAATCACATTCTTAGTGGTGATTCTCAAGCTTAACATGATATAGAAGTGGAGTTTTTAAGCATGTAAGCAGGGTCATCAATGCACAATGTTGTGCACCATCAAATGGAGTAGTGCTAGTTTCCCACTAGCTTGTTTGGTTGATTTATGTTGGCTTCTAGTGAATTCTGAATACATACAATCTCTTCATTCACATGTGTATTAGTGTGTTTTCCAAAATGTAGCAATCTTTGGAGGAAAATCGCCACTTGTTTTCCAAAAGTTACAATGTTCAGATGGAAAATCTCCACTTCAATGCAAAAACATTATTCAAGAGAGAGAGAGGGGGGGGGCTGGCCAGTACTTACCTTAGCTTGGTACCATCAATAAAAATATGCAAATAGAGACAAAAATAAATGAGGACACTAGCTTTCAGAAATATTTTCCTTCATCAGGCAGAAGCTAAGGGAAGAAAAAGGAAATGGAAGGTAAAGGTTACTCTCAACCTAGGTCATGAGGTGAGAACAGGACAGAAATCTTTGGCATAGAGAAGGGTTTTGACGAGAGGTTAAGGACTGAATTGGGATTCGTGTTGGTGTTGAGAGGTTTTTGTATCTGGTGATAGTTGTGGTAGTTTCTGGGAAGGGCTTGTTCTGGGACTGGAAGTTTCAGTAAGAGAGCAAGGCTTGGCTTGTTGCCGTTGGGGGAGGGGGGGTGCTGCATTTGAGGGTGGCGTTGTGGTGAGTGGTTATGGATGATGGAAAGAAGGACCCCACTTTTGAGGTAATGGATGAGTAGGGTGGATATTTTTCTCAGGTTCTGTGAGGAATACAGTTTGAGTTGACAGTTGGCCCATTGTATTACGTATGTTTCAGAGTTGATTGAACCAGGTGCTGAGAGGAGAAAGAGTTTGAAGAAAGAGAGAGTGAGAGAGAAGGATACAAGATACTGTTCAAGTACAAGGTGGGTGAGAGCTAAGGATTGGCAGTTTTGGAATTCAAGGAGAGACTGAGGGAAAGGAGGCTTACAACCAGATATGGGAACTTCAAAGTGAGTCCTTTAGGAGCTCTTTAAATCTCAGAGTTGTAGGAAAATAATGTAGGATTGAAGTTTGGCCAAGGTGAAAGCATGGTTGCAGAAAGACTGTAGGTACTGTGGATACATGGTGATTAAATTAGGTGTAGATGTGAAAAAAGTGGGGGTTCTAGTGTGTAAGGAGGGGAGGGGTGGAGAGTAAAGAAAATTAAAATTTTAATTTTAACAATTTTTGAAAATCCAAGTTGTGTGTAACCTTTGCCTTCGGTTCCCTTTTTCTTCCTTCCTTCCTCTCCTATCTAATAAAGGAATATCTCTTTTGAATAATATGTAAAATCTGTAATATCAACAATATTATAAGGATAAATCACAACTCACTCACAACTAAAGCTTTCAGTGACACTCTTCATCATAAAAAGAGCACATAAATATTCATACAATCAAACAAGCACAACTAAAGACAACATATGACCACTGTCTCTGACAACTTTAGTTTGTGGGTCTTTTATACATGCTGGTCAGCAGCTCAGCGATTGTCTCTACAGTGAATTGCAATATATCCTCATAACACTGTTGTTAGTACATTTTTCAGCATTTTAAATCCAACTTCTACTTTCATGAAGTCTTCTGTCCCACTGAAAATGGATAACATATGGAAGGATCCCTGTTGCATTTCATTCTTACACATTTGTTATAGATTTTACCTCTGTTAACCATAGTCCACACTGCACCTTTTGATGTGGTCTCCACTGTTAAGAGTATATATGTCTGCTCCACAGCAAACATTTGTGGCCATCTTTGCCTATACACCAAACAACATAGCACTGTTTATTAAGTGGTGAAGATAACACCTTTGAGTGTGTGTCTATTGATTGCATATTCACCAAATAATATAAAATGTAGAGTTTAATAATGGAAAGTCTAGAGTGGAATTAACAATATAGTAATAAGGACAGTTTACAACTCACCACTAAGACAAGACGACGAGCTACGACAGGCTCATAAAAAAGACACACACAACACTTCAGCTATCAGCTATGGCCTTCTTCAGAAAATAGAACATTCACACAACACAGTGACACAACCATCATCTCTGGTTGCCGCACTACAAATCACACTCTGCAGTGTGGAAATAGAGGGGAGGGTTGATAGGAAGGTTGCATCATGGTGGTGGGGATGGATACAGCATGGCTTTCCAGAGCATGTACATATTAAATGGGAGGAACGAGATGCAGCTTAAGAATGGAGTGGGGAGGCGGTTGAGGGGAGAAAAATAAAATAAAACAAAGCTGCAACTCCCCTTCCCTATTTCCACATTGCAGAGCGTGATTCGGAGTGCGGCAGCTAGAGATGACAGTTGTGTGACTGTGTTGTTTGCCTGTGTGATTGTGTGAATGTTCTTTTTTCTGAAGAGGGCCCTGCTTGATAGCTTAAGTGTTGAATGTGTGTGCCTTTTTTATGTGCCTGACACAGTTCATTTTCATGTCTTTGTAAACTGTTCTTATTAAAATATAGAGTTTGTTTCTTATAAGTATTTGTTTGTGTATACCTCTAGTTGAAACCCCATGTATTTCAGATTATTCACTTCCTGTATAAATGTTTGCCAATGTCTGTGAACTGTGTCATTGTGAAATGCTGTATTATGGTTAACAAACACAAACATACAACTCTTGTGTAGATTGGGGGAGAATACCTTGTGTCAAGCACTAAAACAACTATCGCTGCTCCAATAGTGATATGGGAAGAAGATGGTTTACATCTTCCAGTATATGATAAAATTAAGTACAGAAAAATTTACAGCACATATATTTTCAAGCTGGCTGTATTTTGAAGAGACCTATTATTTTTTTGTAATTCTGACTTAAAATTAAGAAACGCAAACATTTTAAACAGAAACACAAACGGTCTACAACATTAGCAGAAACTGGTGCAGACCAGGGACTGCTGTGCCTACCAACAAATGTCTAAAAGGATAAATTTCATTAGATTTCTTAATGGTTGCATCCTGTATTGCCATCAATCTACTTAATCTCAGTAGGCAGTAACACTACTGAAAGATATATTTTGAAATACACATTTTAAATGACAAATGGTCTATCTTTTAAGTTTTACAAAACAAACAAAAAATTCAAGTTAATGTAACCTTTATTGTGAAGTAATAGGTGATAAATATCATTGTATCTAGTGGAAGATATATGTTAGTCAATAATTTATGTACTTTGTCATGTTTTATTTAATGTGTACAATTATGTTACTGAATTGCATGGAGTTTAAGGAGAGAGTACAGTCAGGGCAAAACATTTCCTTCTGGGCAGCTCATTCTTTGTTTGCCTGGGTATATTTCTAAATTCAGATTTCTAGATTGCCCTCACAATTGTCTGAAGTGAGAAAGACTTACTAGTTTTAGAAATAATTTGCAAATATCACAGAAAAATACTTTTGCATTATATTTTTGTGTGTTGAGATTTTTTTATTTTACACAGGTGATAAGCTTTAATTATTATTGAAATTATATTTTTACTAATAATACTTAATATTTTAACATCATTGTAAAAACATTGTGTTGTTCCTAGTTAGTTTAGAAATATAATTCATTTCAAAATATTATCATGTTTGCTCAAATTTTGTGTGCCATGTAAGTTCTACTCTAAATCAAATATTAACTGAATTTGAAGATGTTTTATATGGTGCAGTTTGTAAATACTGAAATTAAGCATTTAAAAATTTAAGTCTGAAGAATGATTAATTTCAAGAGAAAATAAACTATTTCAACATGTATATGTTGTTTCTATCATAAATGTACAAAAATTTAGTTTTATAACAATAATGGAAATTCCAAAGATTGCAGTACATGAACTAAGCTAAAGGAAACCAACCACCTATACAGATTTGATGTGTGGAGCACAGCAACATATAAGCAAATACCCAAAAAAATCTTCAAATGTTTGTAGAGCTTATGGGACTTAACTACAGGGTCATCAGTCCCTAAACTTACAAACTACTTATGAACTAGCTAATACTAAGGATGGAACAAATATCCAAGCCCGAGGGGGGGATTCAAACCCCCCCAACCATAGTGGCCGTGCAGACTGTGACTGGCGCGCCACAGAACGATCGGCCGCCACGGCCGGCCATTGTTTGGAAAAGGAGCTAATGCTTGAATGCTGATGTGACTGCTGTATACTGTTAAATGTTGCTGTGCTCCATACATTGGTCAACTGTAGGAGAATGGTTGTCTTTCTGTAATTGTAACAATTAAATTTTGATATCTTATTTGATGAGGGTGAGTAAACTTTTACTGGAAGTTTTAAATAAATATCAATAGGAGTATTTTGCAACAAAAATTCTCATTTTGGATGGGAGCCAAAGGACAAGTGACTAACCTGTTCAGTGGCATTGATCATCGCTTTAACTGACATGAAATTGGGGTTGAGTGCAACATTAAAGCTTCTCTCCAAAACTGAAACTGTACTGTCACATAGTTACATGTTAGTCATTTTGATGACAGTATTGCATGGGGCTTCCAATGAAAGTTTGTCAATAAGATGTAAACATATTATGAACAATATTGGCACCATTGGAAAGCCCCATAATGACTACCACCTAAAGCAGCTGAATTGAAACTTGTGGGTTTCTGACAAGAATGAAGCCTACAGATTCAAACACAACTAGCAGTGAGAGGGCAGCCATTTGAGACCAGAGAGACTGCTCTGAGATTGTCTGCTGACAAAAGCAATGCTACTGTTATACTCTCACAGCACGACTACACTGAGAAATTTGAGAGCCTGCTTGATGAGTATTCCTTCAGCAACAATGATGCTGCTCTCATCAAGAATGTGGAGAACGGAACCGGAACTTGGTTTTGCAGGTAGGTGCCCTAAGCTTCACAAAGGTGGTGCACTGTTAGGCCCCTTTGTCAGCAACATCAGATCCCTCACACATTTATTGGCAAAGTATATCTCAGAAATACTTAGCCCTTATATGCACTATATGCCCACATAACATCCACAATTCTGCCTGCTATGTGAATCTCTTCAACAACTTGAGGATGAAGAACTCAGGCATCTCGGTGAACTTTGACACTGTTTCTTTTGTCTCTGGAATTCCTCTACAAATGTCACTAGAACTCATAGGTGAGAAATTTGTTGAGAAGAAGACACTAGTTGAGACATTTCTTGACCTCCACATATTTTTTGTATGTAATGGAGAACATTATGAACAAATGGAAGGATTCAAAATGGGTTGCTCACTATTACCTATGGTGGCAATATGGAGCTTTTTGAGAAATAAGCTCTGATGTCTTCCAAATGGAAAACCGTCTGCTTTTTTCAATTACATGGATGACTCATTTGTCATCTGGTCTTTTGGAATGGATGAATACGTAAAATTCATTACTCATAATAACTATATATCTGAACATCAAAATAATTATTGAGACTGAAGCAGACGGAAAACTACAATTTGTAGATGTAATGGTCAAGAGAGAAGGTAGAGGGACTGTATATACTGAAAGAAAATGCCCAGAGATCTGTATTTGCATGCTGGAAGCTGCCACCACCATTCACAGTTCAGTGAGGTACTGCAAACACTAGCTCACAGGATGCACAGACAAAAAGAGTTTGCCCAGGAACTGGAACACCTAATAACTCTGCTCCATAAAAAACAATTACCTGGAATGGTAGATGAGACACACCCTCATTTCCACTCCTACAGTGCAGCCTGTGGGGACGGGAATAAGCAAAGGAGAAAGAAGTAACAACTGCCTTCATACCATTCACTGGTGCAGTATTGGGGAAAATTGGGCACACACTTAAAATACACTGAGTTAAAACTGTCTTTTGGTCTTCCATTAAAAAAAAGTGGGCATTACTGGGGAGTGTCAAACATGACCTCAGTTTTCAGAAGGCTGGGTTATATCAGATTCCGTCGAAATGTGATGAAGCATTTGTGGACATACAATGTGTACCAAGCAGCACATCCAACTAATGTATTATAACAAGTCAGTGGGTATAGAGCACTATTTCTCTGAGAAACATGCTATGGAATACAAATGCATCAGGATTTTGGCAAATAAATCAAAATACTCGTACTGTTGAGAGGGGCCATGAAATTCACGCCAAAGGTGCTCTGATCAACTGGGTCTGTAGCTACAATATCAGTGATATGTGGACATCAGCAGCAAATTTAATCAGGAAGACACTCAGCAAACACACTGATTTAGCAGCCTTAATTTCACTCATGTTACTATAGACACGTCACCAACTCCGCAACTACTGACACTTGGTCTGCGGCACTGATCTCTTAATGAGGAGAGGATATAATATGGCAGCATATCACCTGGACCAACATGTCTTATTTTTCACTCAATATTCATGCAGATTGTGTCTCCTATTCAACATTTTGCAAATGTGTCCCAATTTTGAGGGTAAATGACAATTACATTCTTCATTGTGACAAATAATTAACTTTTTCAAAAGATGTGGGGGAGAGTATCCTTTACGTGTGCGTGAGGTTAGGACAGGATTCTGCTTGCAGTGTCACATGACCCAAAGGTAGCTTTTCTCTTCATCGTAACGGATTCATTTTGTTACAGTCATTTAACAGTGTAATCAGACATTTACTGTATTTTAGTGTTCAAGGGCATATTCATATGTTCTTGGTGTTTATTATCAAAGAAAATTGGCCAATGTTTAGTATCTCTTAGAAACAAATTACTCAGCTTTAAGCTTGGATGAAATGTGTGAAGTAAAGAAACTTGATAGGCTGACGCCACAGATCGAGTTTAAGCAAGCAGAAAAAGGTCGAGGTAATACATTCTGCAGATCTATTAATGAAAATATATCTAAAGGGGGGGGGGGAGGTCACTCACAGAGGTGTGGTTTGCATTGGCATGTCTCAGTACTGATGTCCACATTCACCCTTCCTGACTTCATGGCCTAGGTTGTGAGTAACCTTTCCCTTCTGTCCCCTTTTGCTCCCTTCTCGCTGACGAAGAAAATACTAATTTTCAAAAGGTAGTGGATCATTTAACTTCATTGCTATTTGTGTCTTTTTTGTGTGTGTTACTATTGGTGGTGCCTACAAAACTATTTTCATGCAAGATGGGGTGACACCACATGTTTCTCACCAGGTGAAGAGACACTTTCAAGTTGCTTGGGCCTTCCATATCCTGACCTAAATGCATGTAACTTCTGGTTGTGGCGATATTTGAAAGATCAGATATGAGTCTGGACTCTTCCTGATGTGAAGGATAGCATATGATGACATATCACCCACATTAGTCTGGATATGCTGAGGGTATCCGTTGAGCATGTCATGTTATGGGTGCAGCATGCTGCTGAGTCAGAAGAACATATTGAACATTCTAATAAATGTGACAGAACCACCATTATCATGTGTTTCATCATTTCTCACCTATTCCTGCATGCACACCACATTCTGACTGCCTACAGCACCATATTTTGAGTGGTGGCAGAAAATGAAACTAAAATTTTTCCATCACACTCTGCAAACATGCCTGTTACTGAACATATGCACAAATTTTCAGTATCCTGTATACAATTCACACTGTAGCACTTGACACTCCATCAGTTTAATTGTAAGCACCCTGTACATATGTACATAATATAATTAGGATAGTATGCAATTCATCACAAAGATGCCCGTAAAGCTGCGGGAGGCACATAAAAAAAAAAAAAAGACACTCATACAATCATAGCTTTTGGTCACTAGCCTTCATTCTCACAATCACACAAGCCCACTTGTCAGACTCACAACCAACATGTGGCTACTGTGTTCCGAGAGTCATTCTCTGGTGGTGGAAGGGGGAACAGGAAGGATGCAGCAGTGATGGGGGTGGATACAGCAAGGCCTTATTGAGTGTGCACGTTCTAAATGGGAGGAAAGTGATGCAGCTCAAGGATGCAGTAGGGGAATGGAGGAGGAGAGGAAGCAATAAACACACACACACACACAATAAATGGGAGAGGTGTAGAATAGAGGGGTCAGTAACTATTGTGTGAAGAAAGTGGATTACTGTAGGTTGAGGCCTGGATAATTTTAGGACTGGGGAATGTACTGTGAGGATAACGCCCATCTGTGCAGTCAAGGGAAGCTGATTTGGGGGGATCCAGATCAGTGGCAGACTAAGGAGTGCCCTTGGCCTCTCATTCTGGGGCCTCAAAATCTCAAAAGCTATTTTGTGGACACCATCCCTTTCCTCTTGTCCTGGGGAAGGGAGGGGGGGGCCTCCAAATCCCAAAAGTTACTTTTTTATAGTAATACATGTATTTCCAAGTGGATGTGGGGCCTCATTTTGTTTTACCGCCACCCCGGGCTTCCAACAGCCTTAGTCTGCCACTGATCCAGTTGGCCTGAGTTATGAAGCATAATTGACATCAGCTACATGTTGTGCCATGGGTGCATACATACGTACATACACAAATTATAGTACAATCAATAGTTTACAATGTTTCTCCGTGGAAAATATACACATAGGGTGTATACGCCAAGTTTCATGTTGAGAAATGAAACAGTGTTTTCTTTCTGTTAGGTTAATTTCATGGGTAGATGACATTACTGTGTACATATCAGCGAAAGTCCACATTTTCACACTATGGTGTGACAGATCTTTGTGCTTTATTCATTGGGAATATCTTATATACACTATCTTATACTAAAACAGTCCATATTCCAGCTGCTCCCCAAGTGAGAGTCCACTGACAAACTTAATGTCTTCAGCCATTTTATAGCAGAGTTTGGCCAATCCTTTAATCTCATTATCATCATCTGGAGGGTCAAAATAGTACACAAGCTGGAAACAATAAAAACATGTAACTGAAAATTTGTTTATTTATGACTGGGCACAACTTAATGAGTATTGCATAGTACTGAAGGACAACATTTATGAAAAAAATTATATTTTAATACAACATTAAAAAGTGGTTTATATTGTAGTAAAATTGATAAAAAAAGATGGGTACAGTCCTCCCAGTCCAAAAAAGCTTTTCTTCCTAATTGTAAATGTTTAAATAGTTTGAGAGTTCTGCTGCTGACATTTTGGCAGACTGATCAGAATGAACATTTGGACAGAAATGTACCTCTCCCAAGAAGAATAAAATACCACCTCTGAGCCAGTTGCTCACTATACTAAAGAATGAAAGAAAATTGTTACCTTGGTATAATATTAATTTGAATCATTATAATGATATATAACATTGTCATTGGTGACAAACAAGGTATGTTTGATTTTTGTTTGCATGTGACAGTGCCATCTACTTGATATATTTGAAGAATCATATACCTTTCTTTGTCAAAATTTATTTTCTATTTGTTAAGGACACTACGTTATCATGTATGATGGATTTTTATTTATTTATTTCATTAAATTCTTTACTCTTTCTTAGTTACATCACTAATACCATAGTTTATTGTGTGTACAATGAATCCTAATTTTATAGTTAGGGTTGTACAGCCAGTCACAATTCATTTATTTCAATTTATAATTGATAATGAAGCATCCACAACCCCTATCAAAATTTTATGAACTACGCGATCACAATACAACCTACCAGGGAACACCACTGAATTAAATTGAATGACAGATTGAAATTAGTGTTTGTACTTTCCCACAAATTTGTAAATATGACTGGTTGTGAATACCATTATGAATGTTTACATCAGTTAATTAATACATTAATGATCCATTTTATATTATTAGCATTTTTTCCTGTCTGCTACTTTCTTACATCTTTTAGTAACCATTAATGAATGTAAATTACATTTTTAGACTTACAGAAGCATAATGGAATATCTTTCCAATCAGAATCTGCCATAATTAATTAGTTTGATTGTTAAAATTCTAGAACATTCAACACATTGATACAATTTCAGTTATCAATCACAAAAACACTAAATAACAAACCTCTAAAACTGTTGGATGTTATTCCAAACCCTTGTACATGACAGCTTAGTCTGTATCTCATTATTGTCATGTATAAGGGTTTGCATGGGGATTTAGCCCCAATAAAAACCTCATGTACTTGATCTATACACTTTATTGTGAACACAGCAACAAGTCATACAGAACTAAGACAGCATGGCTGGCAGGCACAGACAGGCTGTGTCCTCAAAGATGCCAGCCGGAAAGACATTTCCCACTGAACTATCGAGGTGAAGGTTGAGTGCTTGCCATACAGCCCCTCCTCCCCTCCCGATCCTCCTCCTCCAGTGTGGAGTACATCTTGAGAGGGAGGGGGGGGGCAGCGGGGAGACCACAGCATCACTTGCCTCTGCATCTGAATGACCGTGAGCTCAACAGTATCTACAGGTAGAAGTATGTGTGAGCAGCGTCGAGTTGCTAGTGCATAGGCGAAGAAGTTGGCAAGATGTCGAGGGCAGTGGACGTTTCAAGCTGAGTGCATTGACAGGTAGCTGGAGCCCAGTGGAGCGATGATGAGCACCTCAGCGGGAGGCAGGAGGAAGGTGCAAACAGCTGATGAGATGACAGTGGCAGGAAGGGGGATGTGTTTCAGCAGCTGTCACTCAAAAGGGGGGTAGATGCATAAGAAATCAGACAGAGAATGAAACCAGAGAGATCGCAAAGAATGATAGAAATGTCAGTGGCACAACAAATTCTAGTGCAGGGAAAGAGGGGAGAGTGAGAAACCTTGGAAAGTGTAACATTTCTGCTATGTTGCGTGCTCCCTACAGTTTAATTGCCAACATCACAAACAAAAACCTGAGAAAACTCAAATGAAACTTTACCACCAGACATGTAAAATATCACATTTTCGCGTTCAGTTTAACATACTATTAACACTATTAGTAGAACATCTTTAAGAAATAGTATGTTGATTTAAACATAACTTGGCTGTGCATTTACGTAATTTTCAATTTTTGATACTTTCATAAATAATAGCTGCAAACACTAAAAATGCATTACACTTAGTTACGGAATATGCTGAGCCTATAAAGTTCCTAATTTGTATAAAAACAACAATATTACATGTTATAACTATTGCACAACATGATTACATATGTACCTTTTGTTTAAATAAATTAGGGCAGACCATGTTTTATATATCACTGGACCCTAAATTAAATACTGACCATTTTTCACATACTAAAATTAATAATCCAATTGGTACTAAGGAACTAGCTTCAAAATAGACAAAACTACGATGACTTTATACAAATCTGTATTTATAAAAAATTAGACCACAAATTGAAAAACATTAAAATTACGTGTCTAAATAATTGCACACCTACACAATATTGTCAAAACAGATATGTGTGCACTTCAAAAACACAAATAATGAAAATAACTAGAATAAGTTTAAAACAAATCAAATAATGACTTTTAATTTGCATACCACATTACATACAAATTTCATGAAACAAGTACACAAACTAAACTAAATAGTAGTAATGTAAATGTAATATTTCAAGTTAAACATTTTGACGTATTTCAAGTACTCCTGTATTAGTTATTTAATAACTGCAGAACATTGATTTCAACTTATTATGTAATGCTGTGGTAGAGAAGCCATGTTTTGTCACTCTGTTCATAGCTATGTGATCTGCTGATGATTGTTTCGAACATTATAATGTTGCACAACTAAATAAATTTGTTTCTGTCACAATGGAATTATCATCAAGAATGTCTCTGATTATTTAATTGAATCTTCTGAAACATATTCTACTATTTTGCTGAATGCTGAGCATCAACAATACAGATGCCCATCTTCAAGAACCAAGATAAGTAAAATATTTATGTTTGATCTTCCCCATCTAAAGTGAAGTGGATTGCTATAAATCTGACTGTTGAAATGAAATATGTAACCGTGATTTAGGAAACTTCATTTCAACAGTTAAATCCACGTTCCAGAAGAGGTGTGGACATTAGAAAAGGCAATGGAGGAGAAGGAGTAGAGAGAGAGGGCGACAACAGAGGGGGGGGGGGGGAGAGTAGCGAAAGGAGGGATGGAGGGGGAGACTGGTGGTGGAGGGGAAGAGGCGACAGAGTCTAGCAGAGGAGGAGAAACAGTTTGACCCTGTTGATTGATACGGTGACAGGTGCATTGTTCACAGAAATAATGAAGGTGTTATAATCCCTCTTCAGGACAGGGTGAAGGCCAGAATACAGAGGCTGAAGAGGGGAACGGACAGTGCCATCAGGAAGAAAAACATGTGTGCATATTGCCAGTGCAATTGGAACATACAGATAGGGAAAGGAGTGACTAGATGGGGGAGGGAGAAAAAATTTTGAGCACTAAAGGTGGACTCAGTCGATGAAGGATGAGAGATCAGAGGTAGGAGAAGGAGAGAAGGGGTGGACAAGTTCACCGGAAAGGGACAAGGTTTGTCTGTAGACAAACTCTGCAATGGTGCTCTTCAGGTCTGGTTTGTAAGTGGCGCAAAGACCAAGGGGAGAGCCTCTAGCCACAGTGTCATGGCACATGAGGCCCACTTTGAGAGTGCAGTGCCAACACTCGACTAAGTCGTTTCTTTGAGGGTCGTAGACTGTGGTGTGGATGTGTTTAATTCTGAACAGGTTACACAGCTTTTGAAATAGAGCAGATTCGAACTGTTTGCCCTGGTCAGTAGTGATGACAGCCGGACAGCCAAAACAGGAGATCCAAGATTGCACAAATACACATGTGACAGTTTCAGCAGTGATATTCGGAAGTGGCGTAGCTTCAGCCCAGTGGGTGGTGTGATCATTTGAAGCGAACATGTAACAAAAACAGTTGATTGGGATAAGGGGGCTGAGTAGATCAATATGAACATGCTAGAAGCGGCCAGTAAGGACAGGAAAAGAGCCCAGTGGAGGTGAGGTGTATGTATGAATTTTGCTTTTTTCGCAAGGAACACAGGCGTGAGCTGAGGCTTGACAATCATATCTCATGTCTTGCCAGACAAACTGTTCTGTAACTAATTTGGTGGAGGCCTTTACACCAGGATGAGCAAGACTGTGCAGTTTATTAAATATTTCGCGCCTGAGGCAGTGAGGAATGTAGGGGCGATACACCATGGAAGGTACTGCAGATAGGTTGCAAAGAAGAGGAAGAGTCCTGAATGTGTTGCAGTGTGTTGTCATCAGCCACTTGAAAAGTGGCGAGCTGAGAGACATCCAAGAGAGACAAAATGGTATCGATGCACGAGAGAAAATCGATGTTGACATTGTCCACGCCCTTGATGTAATGGACGTTGGTGGGGAATTGAAAAATGTAGTTAAAATAGCAGAGTGTTAGGGATATCAGCCGCAAGAGGCTTGTGGTCAAGGAGAACATAAAAAGAACGGCCTTCTATGGGAGAGTGGAAATGTTTGATAGCTTCATAGACGGCAGAGTGTTTCTGTTGAGCATTGTTGATTTCTTTGGAGAAGAATTGCAGAGGAGACACGGCAACATCAAGGAATTGGCTCAGAACTGTACCAATGGCAGTACCACTTGCATCTGTGGTAATAAAAAGTTTAGCATCAGGATGAGGGTGAGTATAGTGACAGCACAAGTGAGTAGGTCTTTGAGCAGAGAATGCGGAAGATATAGCATCTTTCCAGGAAACAGATGGTTCCTCAGAGGTGTGTTTGTCAGCCAAGGCGTCAGTGAGAGGGGCTTGAAGCTCAGAAGTGCCAGGTAAGTGTCATCGATAATAATTAATTGTTCCAAGGAAATGGTGTAATTATTTGAAGGTCAAAGGAGGTAGCAGGTGCCTGATGTAATCAATCATTTTAGAAGGGGGTGGTGGGAGGATTATCCCATTGGCAGAAACTGTGAAACCAAGGAAAAGCACTGAGCATTAAGTTTGATGTCAGCTGCAGCCAAGGTATCAAGGAGGACTTGGAAATGTTTCTTATTCTTCTCGACGGAATTACTGAAAACTAATATGTCAATGAGGTATGGAAGAAGAAACTTCAGGGGAAATAAAATCTCATTGATGAAATGCTGCCAAGTCTGTGTGGCATTTTTAAGGCTGAATGACATGAACTGGCAGTGGAATAAACCTATGGGAGTAGTAATAGCAGTCTTTTTAATGTCCTCAGGAGCAATAGGAATCTCATGGTATGCACACTTACAGTCCTCAACTGAGAACAGTTTTGTGCCTGCCAGAGTTTGCATGAAATCTGCTATGTTCGCAATAGGATAATTGTCCATGAGCTGTGAGCATTGAGCCTGCGACAATCCCCACACATTTGCCAAGATCCATCTTGCTTGGGCACCAAATGAATGGGAATCAATCAGCTGCTCGAAGAGGGCTCAATGACACCTAACTTTAAAAGGTCTACAATTTGTTCTTTAATGTTACATGTGTGGTTGCTGTTTGTTGTGACGGGGTGGGTGGACGTCAGGAGAAGGAGTGTGGCTCAGCACGAGTCACATGTTGTCTGTGAGGTGGAGGGGGCTTGGCAGTGCTCGTGTCCGATGGAGTGAGCCAAAGCAGCAGGAAAGTTATGGCCATGGCCATGGGTTTAACTGGGGGAGCCACAGGTGCTCTGGAGCAAGATGGCATTGCATGAAAGTTCTTTGGGCAGCTGATAGCTGATGGAGGTGTGCACATTGCAGTAACAGACTGCTTGACTAGTGGAGCAGAAACAACTGATGATCGCGAGGTGCAAGAGAGAGAGAGGAAGTGTCAGAAGCGGCCATCAGAGTGGGACTCCACACAGGCCAAGAGACCTGGCAATGCAATGGCATGGAAACTGAGTTCTATTTGCAAACATCCATACAATCGGCATGGAGAACTGTCACAAACACTATCACTTGCTGATGTAACATTTGTACTAACCTTGGAGTGATTCCTTCCAAAGTGATTGCAGAGATGACAGTTGGTGCAGAGTAGACATCAGCTGCAATTCCATTTCTGGGAGGTGGCGGTCAATTTTTCTGACGCAGACAGAGCACACACTCACCTTCATTCCATCACTTTGACAAGAGCGATTCTGATTGTTTAATGGTGTTGAAGCACTTGCGAACAACACTCTTTTTTGTGGCACATTTTGATCACCTGTTCATGTTCAGAATACAACTTTGAAAACAGAGTTTCAAACTTTTCAATTTTCTGAAAACACTCGCGGACGATCAGTGCATTAGCGGAGAAAGAGTCAGAGCTCTACGGAGCACAAGAAAAGTGTGTGTTTGCGGGGTGGTGGAACACCGAATGTAGGTCACACAACATCAGTGCAAAGTTCATGATGAGTTAAGAAATTCATGCTTAAAATCAGTTGTGGCACATCCACTACCAAAAAGTTCTACAAAAGTTTAAACAGTAGAAGTCATTGAACCTGCACATGGCAGCTGAGTGTTGTTGACAGCACAAAGTATAGCACTGTGAGGGCGGAGAGGGGCGGTAGCTGTTGAAGTTGGTAATAGGAATACATCAGCACCAGTGTCAATAAGGAAATGAACATTTGAAGCAGTCACTTAGGTACACATGACCACACAATGGATAAATGTCACAAACAGAATGAAACACATGTAGGTACCCATGTATGTCAGAATATGAGGTGGTGCCTAAACAAACCTGTGCTCAGCATTTGGGTACTGACATGGCAAACGAAACTTCCTTGCCACGTCACTGAAGTGACTGTGGAAGTAGCAGTAAGGGTAATACAGAGCTTGATCTTGCAGGAGGCAGATGAGCAGAAGCAGTCCATCACTGGTATCAGAGGAGCTGCTCGCAGGGAGTGCTGGTGGGCATGGCGGACATGGCAAAGCTATCACCCGGTTAGTGTGCAGGCGAATGTTGATGGCTGGTTTCCAGCATGCGGTGTCCACATTGTGCATGTGGCCCCACTCAGCAATGGGTGAGTGCTAGGGAGGCTGAGTCTTGGATGAAGGATGCAGCTCACGTAACTTACGCAGGTAGGTGTCGTTCGCCCTGTCTGTAATGCAATGCATATCTTCCGGGGTGCGAGTGACCCTCTTGAAAGTGGTGTTTGGCAATGGAATACCAGTCAGTCACTGGAGGAGAGGTCACTACATCACAGAACTAGTCGACGAATTCATGAAGATGTGTGATGAGGCATACATAGTGTGCTGAATCACCCAGTGAGTTCTGGTTGAATATCTACTCTGCGATGGTGAACTACATCGTGGGAGCCTCGAAGGAGAAAGGCGGCAACTTGGGAAGGTGCCCAGGTGGTGGTGTCAGTGATGTTCTGGAACATCAGCCGAGGTGTTGTGGTGTCGTGAGAGAGCTTGACGTGGCTTTTGTCCCCAGTGGAGCTTCGAACATGAGCGAGCAGGAAGAGGCGAGACAACACAGGTGCCCAGCACGGTTGAGGCACTAGTGTGTGCCATAAAAATGGGCAGATGCATGAATGAATGTGGCCAAGAATGTTCTTGTGTGTGTGTCAACATGGGGAATGATTGTTGAACTCACGACATGACAGGCACAACACTTAAAGCGGGTAGCACACAGGACACATCAGCAACTTGAGGAAAATTTGAATTTATATCACCACTGACAGGGTGAGCAGACCTGGTCGGAAAACCACTGAATGTGCTCGGTGCTCCAGATTGCACAAGGCTAGCTGACACAATACTTGCATCGTCTAGGCCGGCTGCATGTACAGAGAAAGGTTCATCCAGAGTTTGAATAAATTGTCCATAATTAACCGAGCGGTTGATGAATGAGTTGTGATGGGTGCTTTCAGAAGATAGACTAAGTCCAGAAGCACCAGAAATGTTTGACTAATTAGAGGAAACTACACCAAGTAGGCAGAGCACGTGGTTGGCTGAAGAATACAGAAGTTTGATAACTTCGTGTTCTGTAAAACCTGAGTGTTGTGAGCACCCGAGAATTGGTGAGGTACATGATTAACTCTGTTCACAGATGAAAAACTAGAAAAAACAAGCAGTGAACCCAGGCCAGAGTCGGTTAAGTTTCTAGTGGTACACTGAGCACTCAGTGTGGTGAACATATCTTGTGAGTATTCAGTCTGAGAATGAAAATGTGAAGCAGTAGAAATGGGAAGACACTGAAGTTTTGTGGTGAAGAAGTTGATGCAGCGAGAAATCCAGGTGAGGTTGGCATTGTCATGGTCACTGCGGTAACCATCAAGACAAAGACTCCCGTATTTCACGGTGAAACACACACACAACTCACGCAATTTGATGGTGTACTCGACTTTCGGGTCACCACTATGGATTCAGCATGGGGTTGGAGCCCCAATAAATACCACATGTACTTGATCTATACACTTTATTGTGAACACAGCAAGAAGTTATTTAGTTTCCTAAGAACTGAGACAACATGGCTGGCAGGCAAAGATGCCAGCCAGAAAGACATTTCACACTGAACTATCAAGGCTAAGATTGAGCAGTCACGACAAGTAATTAATTACATAAGTGTACATATTGTTTCTAACACTTTTTTCACAGATTTTTACTAACTTTTATAATAATATTGTATAAAAATAGCATTTCATTTGTTGTTGTAAATATTCATGACTGTTCTGTAATCTCTATTCAGTTTAATTCATTGAAATGTAATTGTAACTTAGAATGTTAATTGTTTATAACAATTTAAGAAGTGTTATGAGGTTATATAAGGTGAGTGCACAAAGTACTCAAGAGTGATTGTTCAACTCAGTTACCAGAAGAGATCAATGCAGCTGATGTAGAGGGTATTGTACCATTTTGATGTCGCAAAGTTGGTGTTGTAAAATGATAAATGATGTTCTGTGCATCACAAGTTATGTGGTTTTCTGTTTACAAAGTGCGCTGATACATCTCCGTAGTTCCTGCTGTAAATATTTAAGAAGATCCCATCACAACCAGCTGTTGCAAGCAAAGAAACAATGAACATTATAAGTTATAGGAAACCATTAATATTTCATAAAAAAATAAATAAATAAATTGTACTATGAGGTCAAGGTTATAGATAACACTGTGGGCTAGCAACCTGTAATGGGTAGCATATTGCATTATCAAGCAGCTTTTCAATGGTCTGATATCCTCTCAGAAGTGTTTAATCACAGAATACACTGCAAGAAGTTTGCAGTCGAACAGAGATCATTTTCAATGAGTGGGGGAATATGGTTCACCCATCACATGGTCATGTGCGGCAGGTAGTTTCATGGTCAAAACACAGACATGGTTTTGGAGTACATTGTTATTCACATGAAGTGACAATGTTTGAGTGCAGAGGTAAATGTACTGCTTATCAACTTGGACAAGATTCCATAAAAGTTTGCCATATTTGTGGAAGGGTGGGGGGAGGGGGGGGGTAATCTGTTCAATCAGTTCATTACAGAAAACACCAAAGATCACTTATAATTTTTATTTAAATGACCGTTTTCGCCAGAATACATTACAATCTTTGCATCTTTCATTTCATTCACTACAAAAAAAAAAAAAAAAAAAAAAAAAAAAAAAAAAAAAAAAAAAAAAAAAAAAACCTTATTCATTATCGTTATTGTTGCAGCCATATTACATTAAAGCATGAAGCTTTTGGTGAATAAGTATGCTTTTGAAAGTTTTTCTTTGTGATATGAATGAAATGAAAGATTTCAAAGATGGCAGTTTGATTTTCCAAAACCAGTAATCTAAACAAGAGTTATATAAGCAATCTTGACTGTTTTTGATAGTAAATTAACAACAATGTTGATCACCTGTGTGCACTCAAAGATTACGCTCTTTAACTGTGCTACGATTGCGTCACTAGAAGGAACATTGGTGGTCGCATTGTACCTGTGAGATACTGGGTCACCATTACACTGTTAGCTTGAATTAACCTCAGATGTTGCAGTGAATAAGGGGGGAAAAAATCGTGTAAGTATTCCAATAGCAGCAAATGAACATTCATTTCATGAAAATTAACAATAGAATGTTAAGGTTTGCTGATGAGCAGGTTACCTATTCCAGGAATAAGTATCTGTGAGGTGCTATGTGATCATTCTAGTGTTAAGAGCCCTGGTATCAGGTAACTGTGGAAATGGTGGCAAGGCAAAGGTAGCCCAATTTTGGGTAGATGATTGGTGATGAACAAGTGCTGATAGGAGCACATCAAGTGGGGGTGTATGGTAGTGTAGTAAGTTCTTTCCAAGTACTGGCTCAAAGTTGTCTGTGATGAGCAAGATCCAGCTACAGCAAAGTATCTTGGACAGTTGAATTGAGCAGCAAACCTTACTGTTTACTTTCATCACTAAGTTGTTAGCTTCCTGCAGTGACATATGAGTTTCAGGTACTCAAGTGGGACAAGGAACTTATACGCAAATTGATATTGAAGAGGAAGTACTGCCTAGATTAGCAGACCCTGATGAAAAGACTTCTGTGTGAGAGTTGTCATGTAAGTCCAACCAGTAGCATTATTTGAATTTGATGAAGGTGACTTGGAGATAGGTTGCAGGTCAGAGTACCTAATGTGAGCTGTAGGTTGTATGCTAGATCATCAAACTGTTCATGGAATCAAGAGAGTTGAGGTTTCAGCAGTGGTAGCAGTCAATACAGTGCAATGCTGAAGGAGGCACTTTGTGCTACTGTGGATTGTTGGAGGTGTTATGAAGTGTCATAGTCATCTACTGCTACCACTGTGTGCTGATATTTGAGTCGTCTCAAATGCAAAGAAGACTGAGATAGGTGGTTCACAGAGACAGTAACAAAATGAGGATTGAAGGAAGTAATAATCAATAAATAAAGGGATGTATGAAGAGGAGGAGAACAAAGCAGCATAATTAGTGGGAAAAGGAAGTACAGTGTCTGAACTATGAAGAAGGATGAAAAATTACAGGGTAGTGTAGCAGGAAATACTTTTGACTCGGCTGCACTAGAAGTGAGTGGATGGGTGTATAGGATAGGTCATGCACTAGGATAACCTAGGGCTAATAACTTATGATATGAAGGATTGGGTGTAAGGGCTAGTGGGAAAACAGTTGAATTCTGCACAACTTGTTCAGGTGATATGAAAGGGTAGGATGTTAGGTAGGCTACCATAAAATTAAGGGGTAAAAGGTGTTATCTACACCAAATAATGAGGAAAAGTTTGGTTTAGCTTGAACATGTGAAAAAATTACATGGTTAGAGGAATGCCAGTAAGTATATGGTTCATTTACTGATAGGTTTGTTGGTGTTACACAAGAAATTTGCATGGGAAATCTGTTTTTAGACTGATTTTGCACTTTCAGTCTGTAAATGCTCTGGCAAGGTTATTCACTTATACAGTTCTGTTGTCTACTTCAAGTGCAGAACTTATCACTGGCAACCTTACAAGGGAGAATTTAAAGTATGGAACTGTGGGTGAGTTGTCAAGTAAGGCCATCCAGTACCATTATATGAATTTGATGTATGTGACTTGGTGATGGGTTACAGGTCAGAGCACTGAACGTGAGTTGTAGGGTGTATGCTAGGTCACAAAACTAATCAAAAGAATTGAGGAAAAATTGGAAAAAATTCTCAAGGTGATTTATAACATGCTTACATGAGAAGTTGCCAGCAAGTTTTAGATGTGCTGATGTTCTGTGCATCTGTTAGTGGAAACATCAATAAACTCAACAATGTGGGTCCAGATTATTGAAAGTGTTTTCCAAACAGCTGACATTACCGATGTCTTTTCAAAATACATCAACTTACTCTGCCATACACTGACACAGGTGGAACTAATTAGTGACATCATTATCTTGTAACCCATAAAAGAGAAATAAAAAACTGTTAAGGCTACTCTGTTGTAGCATTTATCACAGATGCATAATCAGCAAGTCTGTGATGTCATGTACAGACAACAGTCACATGATGGCTTGCCTTCCCAGCTCTGGTAATGCCTCTATGCAACCACAGACCCCACTATCTCATGGCAGATTTGATACTATGGATACCCACAGAACTAAAACGTGCGGTGTCAGTGCAATCGGAAAAGATAAGTAATTTAAGTAGAAATAAAGCGTAGTTTAACACTATAAGTAGCTAAAAACATTTATTACAGTGCTCTTAAAGCTTACCATTAAAGGTTTTTCTTTTACTCACGTATTTATCCAGTAATCACTAAAAGTACGGTATGTTTACATACGTCCTTGTTAGGCCTAAATTCCGAGTGTGCATATTTAGCGTTTCTCCGTAATTTTAAGTGCATTTAACACAGTTAACTAACTAAATACGTTTATTAGTGTCGTCTTCAAGCTCACCATTAAAGGTTCTTTTCTTTTTTCGCGCATTGTCTCATTAATCGCGAAAAGTTGTTTTGTGTACATTCATAGGCCAAATTCGCGAGTGTGAAAATTTAGTGTTATACCGCAATTTTAAGTGCATTTACTAACAGCTTACACGTATTTTAGTGTCCTAAGCAAATCTAGTAACCCTTGTATCTTTAGTTAATATATATTGTCAATATCACGTAGTAACAATCATGAATGCAATGTGTTTGAGCTGCAGTAGGTTTGTTCGTTTTGGGTTTCAATGCAGCTGTTGTAACAAGTGGTTTCATTGGGGGGGATGTAGCGGTGTGGGAAAGAGGGAAGCAAACGAGTCTCTTCCCTTGTTTTGCAAAGTGTGTTCAAGGGACAGAAAAATAGCTGAACAGGAAGGGAAGATTAGGGCCCTTCAGGCTGAACTGGATAGTGCTAGGGAGGAACTTACGAGGTTAAGGGGGGAGAAGGGTGAGCATGGGTGGGAAGTGGTAGCAGGGAACAGGGGCCACAGAGAGAGTATAGTTCCTGACAGCTTCACAATTGGCACAACCAATAGATTTGCCTTGCTACCACAGTCAAGTGAGGAAGAGGCTCCTTTAGAAGTAGGTGCAGTTAGGAAGCAACAGACTTTCACAAGGAAACCAACGGTTTCAAAAGAAGTAGATAGTAGGAGGAAAGTTCTGTTGTTAGGAAGTAGTCATGGAAGAGGTGTGGGCCAGATTTTACAGGAAAAACTAGGTGACAGGTTCCAGGTCACAAACATTTTCAAGCCCAGTGCAGGTCTAAGCCAGGTGGTAGAGGATATAGGTTCCTTGTGTAAGGGTTTCACAAAACAGGATCATGTTGTTATAGTGGGTGGGGTGGGAAACAGCATTGATAGGGATCAGGGCTACAATATTGAGTGTGACCTGGTTAAAATAGCTTCTGCAACGACCCAGACAAATGTTGGACTGTTGCCTGCTTTCATGCGGTACGATCAACCCCAATTGAACCGCTCCATCAGGAGAGTCAATATGGAGATTGATCAACTGCTTAGGGCGGACACTCTGTCGGACATCGGTTTGGTTCCTGTGTATGCTATTGATAGGTGGGATTTCACTAGACATGGCCTACATCTCAATAGGAAAGGGAAGGGGAAACTAGCTGGGTTGATAGCAAAGTCCTTAAGGGGGGACACTGCAATTCATGAAGGTACTTCTTTTTTAGGCTAAGATCAGTGTCCAGTGAGAAGCTCAGGCAGGCAGGTGCTAAAAATGTTGAAAAATCAAATATTTCTCAGAGAAGTAAAGTAAAAAATAATGTTAGCATTTTTCACCAGAATATTGGGGGACTAAAGAATAAAATAGATGAGCTTTTAGTTTGTTTAGATGCTATAGAAACTGATAATGTAATAGATATACTATGCCTGTCTGAGCATCACATTGTCACCGGTATGGAAAATGTGAATGTCAGTGGATATAAATTAGTCTCAAATGTAAGTAGAGATAATAAGATAAGAGGAGGAGTTGCCATATATGCCAAAAGCTATCACAGTGTAAAAAATTTAGAAACAAAAAAGTTTTGTGCAGAGCAGCATATTGAAGCATGTGCCTGCCAGCTTAAACTTAATGATGATTATCTTATAATTGTAACAGTATATAGGTCCCCTTCAGGAAACTTTCAGTTATTTCTGGAAAACTTGGATGCCTTGTTGTGCTATCTGTCAGATAGGGGGAAGCAAATTATTATTTGTGGTGATTTCAATGTAGATTCACTGAAAGAGTGTAATAGGAAGAAAGACCTGGAAGTCTTACTTGGCTCATTCAATCTGACATCCGTTATTGATTTTCCTACTCGGGTAGTAAAGGACAGCAGTACACTGATAGATAACTTTTTTATAGACCAAGATAAGTTTAACAACATAAATGCTTGTCCCATTGAGAATGGTCTTTCGGATCATGGTGCACAGCTAGTAACAGTATATGAAATAGCTCCGTTCAGTAATTCGAAACTGTCCACCAGAATAATGCGCTCGATTAATGACTTAACAACTAAAAATTTCAAAGAAAGTCTACAGCATTTAGACTGGGATGAGGTTTACAAGGAACCTGATGTTAATTTAAAATATAATTTATTTCACGATACATTTTTAAGGGTATTTGATAACTGTTTCCCCAAGAAATTAGTAAAATTTAATTCTAAGAAACCATGCAAAAAACCATGGCTTACTAAAGGTATAAAAATATCGTGTAACCGAAAAAGGGAACTATATCTGTCCGCAAGAAAGAGTAATAACCCAGAAACAATAAAATATTATAAAAGCTACTGTGCTACATTAAGAAAAGTTATTAATAAATCAAGAAGCATGTGCATCATGTCTGAGATTAGCTCCTCTGATAATAAAATTAAAACAATTTGGAATATTATTAAAAGGGAGACAGGGCAACCAAGAGCAGAGGAAGAGGGTATTACCATCAAAACAAATGAAAACTTTATCAACAAAAAGTCAGAAGTTGAAAACATTTTTAATGATTACTTTTTAAATGTTGTAGACAAAATAGGATCTAAATGTTCATTAGAAGGAGCAAGGCAATTAATGGAAGAGGCCATACCCACACAATTTGATACAATTGAAATTCCACCCACCTCACCTTCAGAAATTAGGAAAATAATAAACTCTCTCAAGTGTAAACGGTCATATGGAATTGATGGCATTTCCAGCAGGGTATTAAAAAGTTGTTCCCAGGAGATAAGTAGGATTCTCAGTCATATTTGTAATAGCTCATTAAAGCAGGGTATTTTCCCAGATAGACTGAAATATGCTATCGTTAAACCTTTGCATAAAAAAGGGAATACATACGATGTCAACAACTACCGGCCCATCTCACTTCTGACAGCTTTATCAAAGATTTTTGAAAAAGTTATGTATTCTCGAGTTGCTTCACATATTAGTATAAATAAAGTTCTAACAAAATGTCAGTTTGGTTTTCAAAAAAGCTTTTCAACTGAAAATGCTATATACACCTTCACTGATGAAATATTAAATGCTTTGAATAACCGGACATCACCAGTAGGGATTTTTTGTGATCTTTCAAAGGCTTTTGATTGTGTAAATCATGGGATTCTTCTAGATAAGCTTAAGTATTATGGTATGAGTGGGACAGTGCACAAATGGTTTAAATCATACTTAACTGGAAAAGTGCAGAAAGTTGAAATAAGCAGTTCACATGATGTAGATGAGACAATTAATTCTTCTAACTGGGGAGTTATTAAAAATGGGGTCCCACAAGGTTCGGTCTTGGGTCCTTTGCTGTTCTTAATATATATTAATGACTTGCCATTCTACATACATGAAGATGCTAAGCTAGTACTTTTTGCTGATGATACAAGTATAGCTATCACACCTGATAAACAGGAATTAACTGATGAAATTGTAAATGATATCTTCCAGAAAGTCATTAAGTGGTTCTCTACAAATGGACTCTCATTAAACTTTGATAAAACCCAGTATATACAGTTTCATACAGTAAATGGCATGACACCATTAATAAATTTAGACTTTGAACATAAATCTGTAGCTAAGGTAGAATATTCAAAATTTTTAGGTGTTTGCATTGACGAGGGACTGAATTGGAAGAAACATACTGAAGATCTCCTGAAACGTCTGAGTTCAGCTACTTATGCTATCAGAGTCATTGCAAAATTTGGTGATATAAATCTCAGTAAATTAGCTTACTACGCCTATTTTCATTCACTGCTTTCATATGGGATCATATTCTGGGGCAATTCAACATTGAGTAAAAAAGTATTCATTGCACAAAAGCGTGTAATCAGAATAATTGCTGGAGCCCACCCAAGAGCATCCTGCAGACATTTATTTAGGGATCTACGGATACTCACTGTAGCTTCACAATATATATATTCACTCATGAAATTTGTTATTAACAACCCGACTCAATTCAAAAGTAATAGCAGTGTGCATAGCTACGACACTAGGAGAAAGGATGATATTCACTATTCAAGGTTAAATCTAACTTTGGCTCAAAAAGGGGTGAATTATGCTGCCACAAAAGTCTTTGGTCACTTACCAAGTAGCATCAAAAGTCTGACAGATAGCCAACTAGTATTTAAAAAGAAATTAAAGGAATTTCTGAATGGCAACTCCTTCTACTATGTAGATGAATTTTTAGATAAAACATAAAAAAATATATTAAAAAAATTTTAAAAAATAAAAAAAAATTAAAAAAATTACAAAAAAATCCTTAAAATATAGATTGTCAAGTATAGACAAAATTTACTAAACTGACACGTTCCACATCATTACGAAATGTCGTATACATGATCTAAGGAACAAGAATTAATCTAATCTAATCTAATCTTTGGTTAACAATCCAGCTACACCTAGCAAGGATACAGAATAAAGCTGTACCCTTGCAAAGATGTCTAGGGCTGGCTAACCAAATGTACACTGTCACTCACCCAAGCCAGCTCAGGAGCTTCCATCAGTGTGTTACTCTGCCTCTCCTACCACCAGAACAGGCTGGACACTCTTGAGCAGCAATGATGGACCCTGACAATACAGCTCAGTACTCACCTACAACACGAAGAGTCAGCCATGTTGTCTAAGGCATTAAGCTACAGTCTAGGCAGCCATTCCCACCAGAGGTTTGAGTCCTTACTTGGGCATGAGTGTCTCTGTTGACTTTAGTGTAAGTTAGTTTAAGTAATTTGTAAGTCTAGGGACAGATGACCATAGCAGTTTGAATCAATCGATTTACAAACATTTTAATGAAAAGCCATGTTAGGCACTGTTCTGCACCAATTCCTATTGCCTTTGAAAATGTGGTTCCGCTGGCTTCATGAACTGTTTGGTGACTTGGTACACAAATTTCACACACCATGTGGTCACTCAAATTCCCCAAATGGCTTATATAAGGCATCCCAATCTGTGACTTGCCACCAAGTCACTTAAAACAAATGACACCAAGCTTCACCTCAAGTCAATTCTCATGAGACATCTTTTCATGGAAGATGCTTTGTCAGGTTAGTACTTTCTGACATCAGTTCTCTGTCACTCTAGGACATGCCATTCTGTGAATTCATCTCTCACTTGATGCTGCAGCCTTCCTAATGATTCACCAGTTATGGTCCATAGGACGGTTAGCCATTCAATTCAGTTTTACAAAACACTCTACTACAGCCGGACCTTTATTGTTATGGTTGCTAAAAGCAGTGTTCAGCAAGGACTTTCAATGAATCATTAACTTTTCTCTGATGCAGAGCTATGTTCTCTGGTGTATCATCAGTCAGGCTCATCCATATCTGCCACCTTAATCTTGTCGCTGTCACTCACCCTAAAAACACCACAGAACCATGGGACCACTTGCTCTTGGCATGTATCTGCAAGTACATGCAATCAGTGGACAAAATTGTCAAAGTACACCACAAGTACATTGATTGCCACATTCAGACACAGACATTACCATTTAGAGCAGGCAACGATGCCCTCTGATGCCATGTCTGCCATCATGTGTGACCCACTCTGCACTCTGCTCAGCAGCTGCTGTTTCACACGCTGCTGGGTGCCAAAAATCTTCACAAGCTCAAACAATGGAACACCATGTTGGTATCAAGTAAGCACCAAGTTTCATGCTGACAAGCTAATTGTGTACCATCTGTGATGGAACTATGTATTGTATCATCACAGATGTTGGACCACACAGTGTTTTACTCTTGTTAATGTTCATCTTACACCTTCCTTTCAAGACACTGTCCATTCCATTTAACTGCTCTTCCAGGTCCTTTGCTGTCTCTGACAGAATTATTATGTCATCAGCAAACTGCAAAGTTTTTATTTCTTCTCCTTGAACTTTAATTCCTTCTCCAAATTTCTCCTTACATTCCTTCACAGCTTGTTCAATGTACAGATTGAACAACATTGGAGAAAGTCTACAACTACTCCCTTCCCAGTCACTGTGATCCTTTCATGCCCTTCGAGTCTAATAACTGCTGTTTGGTTTTTGTACAAGTTGATTACAACTCTTTGCACCATTTATTTTACCCCTGTTATCTTCAGAACGTGAAAGAGTGTATTCCAGTCAATATTGTCAAAAACTTTGTCCAGATTTACAAATGCTAAAAACATACATTTGCCTTTCATTAACCTATTTTCTAAGTTAAGTCCTAATGGCAATATTGCTGCCTGTGTTCCTACATTTCTCCTAAATCCAAACTGATCTTACCCAAGGTTGGATTTTACTAGTTGTTCCATTCATCTGTAAATAATTCATGTTAGTCTTTTGCAACCATAACTTATGAAACTGTTAGTTAATTTTCACATTTGTCTGCACTTCCTTTCTTAGAAATTGGAATTATTATATTATTCTTGTAGTCATGGGGTATTTCCCCTGCCTTATATATCTTGCATACCAGATGGAACAATTTTTTCATGACTGGCTCTCCTAATGATATCAGCAATTCAGACACAATATCATCTACTCCAGAGGTCTTGTTTCTTTTAGTGCTCTGAGAAATTCTTCTTGCAGCATCGTATCTCCTATTTTATCTTCATCTATTTTGTCTTTCATTTCTGGAATACTGCCTTAAGTGTAAGTCCTTTGTATGGGTCCTCTATATATTTTTCCACCTTTCAGCTTTCCCTTCTTTGCTTAATACTGGTTTTCCAACTAAGTTCTTGATATTCATACCACTGCTTTTCCTGTAGACAGTATCTATCTTTTCCCTAATTATTCATTCTTCTATAGTCTTACATTTCTCCTCTAGCCACTCCTGCTTAGCCAGTCTGCACTTCCTGTCAACTTCATTTTTCAGATGTCTGTACCTTCTTTTGTCTGCTTCTCTAGCTGCATTTTTATATTTCCTCCTTTTATCAGTTTAGTTCAGTATCTTCAGTGTCATCCAGGGATTTCTATCAGGACTTGTCCTTCTGCCTATGTGATCCTCTGTGTCCTTCACTACTCTATTTCTCAGAACTACCCATTCTTCTTCTTCTGTATTACTTTCATCCATTTCAGACAATCCTTGCCTAATGCACCCTCTGAAACTCTCAACCACCTCTCGTTCCTTCTACCTTTCTGCAGTCTCTTAAGTTTTAATCTATGGTTCATAAATAATAAGTTACGGTTCGAGTCTCTATCAGGGCATGGATATGTCTTGCAACTTAAAACCTGGTTTCAACCCTATGTCTTACCATTATAAAGTCAATCTGGTGCCTTTCAATGTTTCCTTGGCTCTTCCACTCATACAAACTTCTTGCCTGGTGATTAAATGAAGTGTTTGTGATGATTAAATTGTGCTCTTCATAAAATTCTACCAGGTGATCTCCTCTTTCATTCCTTTTCCCCAGTCCATATTCACCTACTACATTTTCTTTCCTACTACCGAGTTCCAGTCCCCATCACAATCAAGTTTTTCTCTCCTTTAACTGTCTGATCAATTTCTATGATCTTCTATTTAATGTTTTGTAAATTGTTTTATAAAGCCCTCACCAAAGGCTGGCCAAAAGTACTCATTTTTCATCTCCCTCGCCCCCCAGAAATCTCAATGACTAAATTTCAACAATGGAAGGTCCATTAAGGAATGTCAATAATAATATGAAGATAGGGAACAACTCAGTGTAAAGACGAACGTTGAGCAGCCGACAGAAAAAAAAGGACACATAAACACACACTATTCTAAATTTTCAGCCGTGGCTTTCCTCAGACAGAAAACACTCAGCCACGCAGTCACTCAGGCACACTCATCTACACACAGTCTGACTCACAGCAAGTGGAAGTGATGGGAGGGGGGGAGGGGGAAGGAGTGGAGGAGGGGGGGAAATGGAGAGGGAAGATAAGGGTGGGGATACAACAAGCAGAGGCAACGTCAGGTGAAAAATGAGATGCAGTATGATATATATATATATATATATATATATATATATATATATATATTATAGAAGGAGACCTTCTAGGTGGGAAAATGGTATAAAATAAAGATTTCTGACTTACCTAAAGTACAGGCTTGTCGATAGAAACACGAAACACACAAAAACACACAACCATTCGAGCTTTCGCCACCAGTGGTGGCTTCTTCGGGAAAAAGAGGGAGGAAGGAGAGGAGAAAGGGAAGGATACGGTACTTTAGGTAGTAAGTCAGAAATCTTTAGGTAAGTCAGAAATCTTTATTTTATACCATTTTCCCACCTAGAAGGTCTCCTTCTATAATATTAGTTTCATCCTTTTGAACCTAACAATTACTTACGTTCATTATTGCTCTGTTGCCTTTCGAAATCTTTTCTGTCCTCTTACTTTCTCCTTCTGTTTTTATTTTACATTATATTCTCACCCTATATTCGCTCTCATTTAAGTTCATTTTTCTCCCGACCAAATTAGCCACATACAACAATCAGTATTGACTTCTGAACCTCACTAATAATACGACTAACGACTTTTCGTTTACGCTTTTCATCATTATTATTTTATTTATTTTTTATTTTTTGTTACTCACCGCTTTTATCCACATTTACTGTGGTAATACTATTTCACAACTCCATTTTACAATAACATACCATGTTCGGCTTTTCCTAGAAACTTCGCGATTATTTCCGATTCTCGTTTTTCCACATTTCCGTTCATTCTTCCGACATTCGCGATCATTTTTCTAAACTTTCTATACGTTTTATTCCTTCGTCAGCTTATTATTACTATTATTTCCGATTTCCGTTTTTCCACATTTCCGTTCATTCCTCCGACATTCCCGTTCATTTTTCAATAACTTTCTATCCGTTTTAATCCAATTATTCCTTCGTCAGATTATTATTATTACTTCCGATTCCCGTTTTTTCACATTTCCGTTCATTTTTCCGACATTCCCGTTCATTTTTCAATAACGTTTTAACCCTATTATTCCTTCGCCAGCTTATTATTATTATTTCCGAACCCCATTTTTCCACATTTCCGTTCATTCTTCCGACATTCCCGTTCATTTTTCAGTAACTTTCATACGTTTTTAACCCTATTATTCCTTCCTCAGATTATTATCTACCTCATAGTCGTAATCTGCCACTACTAATCAGTCATTATAATACGCTTTCCTTTGATTTTCTCCTCCCTGTAACTTGTTTTGGACGCCAATACAACCACCAAACTATTGTGCATTACGTTGTTAACCAACTGTAGTTGACCTCAGTTTCCACCAGGTTCAACTTCAACAACTCTCTTGAACAACTTTATAGATTTCTATTTTCTTTGCTGAATCCTTTCGCTATCTATCCACCTTCAAAAATTTTTTTTAATTTTATTTTTCTTTCCTTTCTAAATACTTTGTAGTCATTTATTCAACGCATAGTTCTCACTTTTCCATTCCATACATTATGTTACCCTACCTTGACCCCATCAAGTTTTACCTACATTCCCTCCGCAAGCATGCTTTCATCCTCGCCAGATTACGGTCCCACATTTTGTTTATTCAGGCATGTCTAACATTTGGCATAACCCCCAAGGGCCTCACAATAAAAGTTCCCATCTCCGGCTGTAACTCATCCTTTCATCAAGCCCTACACCAATTCCAAACAGAACAATCCACAGCCCTCACCCGCCTAATCCTTAACCTATACATCAACTCCGCCAATGAACACACCTGTCAACTCCTATCCCTAATCAAAATCCTCAACCTTTCCACTTCCGCATCCACACCCACAGTTCAGAACATCCTCCTACAGGCCAACCGAAAATTAGAACAACATGCCACCCTCCACCTCAAAAAACTATCCCAACTCCTTGTCACCCACCTCCGGAAAGGCAATACACTCTCCCTCAACACACTCTCCCTCAACAACCACTCCAGTAAACCTCAAGCTCCTCTTATTGCACAGAAACCCAGTCTCTCCCATCTACTCAATCTCCCACTTCCAGCTCCACTCCCCCCCAAACCTTTAAATCCTACTGCACACAATCCGGAACCACGACATCCCAATTCAGTAGTTAACCTCTCCTCTAAACCGCTCTCCCAAACTGAAACCTCTGTCCTATCCAAAGGCCTCACCTTTAGCCCTACTCCCAAATTTAACCAAACAGCCCTTGTCAAAGATTTACTATCCTATACTTGTAGCCTCTGCTGGAGATATCACTTTGCCACGAAGAAAACTAACCCTACTCCTAATGATCCAACTCCACAAGACATGACTCAAATAGAACCTTGCCTGGAACAGTTCCGTCCTCCATCACAGCTAGACCCACCCGCTCTTCCTCAAAATCACCCTCTTCAAACCTTCCAGGAATTCCTTACTTCCAACCTTGCCTCTCAGTCTTTCCTAAAAAACCTTAATCCTACTCCCAACATTACTACAGCTGAATCCCGAGCCATCCGTGATCTGAAAGCTGACCGTTCCATCGTCATTCTCCCAGCCGACAAGGGATCCACAACCGTGGTACTTGATCGGCGGGAGTATGTGGCTGAGGGACTGCGTCAGCTTTCAGACAATACTACCTACAAAGTTTGTCAACACAATCCTATCCCTGATGTCCAGGCAGAGCTTCAAGGAATCCTCAAAACCTTAGGCCCCCTACAAAACCTTTCACCTAACTCCATCAACCTCATGACCCCACCGACACCCTGTACCCCCACCTTCTACCTACTCACCAAGATCCACAAACCCAATCATCCCGGCCGCCCCATTGTGGCCGGTTACCAAGCCCCTACTGAACGAATCTCTGCCTACATAGACCAACACCTTCAACCCATCATGTGCAGTCTCCCATCCTTCATCAAAGATACCAACCACTTCCTCGATCGCCTGAAATCCTTGCCTAGCCAGTTACCTCCAGATACCATCCTTGTAACCATTGATGCCACTTCCTTGTACACAAACATCCCACATGCCCAGGGCCTTGCTGCGATGGAGTATTTCCTTTCACGCCGACCACCCAATTCCCTACCTAAAACCTCTTTCCTTAATACCCTAGCCAGCTTCATCCTAACCCACAACTTCTTCACTTTTGAGGGCCAAACATACCAACAACTAAAGGGAACAGCCATGGGAACCAGGATGGCCCCCTCGTACGCAAACTTATTTATGGGACGCTTAGAGGAAGTCTTCCTGGATACCCAAGCCTGTCAACCCAAAGTTTGGTATAGATTCATTGACGACATCTTTATGATTTGGACTCACAGTGAAGAAGAACTCCAGAATTTCCTCTTCAACCTCAACTCCTTTGGTCCCATCAAATTCACCTGGTCCTATTCCAAATCCCATGCCACTTTCCTTGATGTCGACCTCCATTTGTCCAACGGCCAACTTCACACATCCGTCCACATCAAACCAACCAACAAACAACAGTACCTACACTATGACAGCTGCCATCCATTCCACATCAAACGTTCCCTTCCCTACAGCTTAGGTCTTCGTGGCAAACGAGTCTGCTCCAGTCCCGAATCCCTGAACCAGTACACCAATAACCTAATATCAGCTTTCACATCCCGTGGCTATCCTCCTGATCTGGTACAGAAACAAATTTCCAGAGCCACTTCCTCATCCCCCCAAATTCAGAACCTTCCACAGAAGAACCCCAGAAGTGCCCCTCTTGTCACCGGATACTTTCCGGGACTGGAGCGGACTCTGAATGTGGCTCTCCAGCAAGGATACGACTTCCTTAAATCCTGCCCCGAAATGAGATCCATCCTTCATGACATCCTTCCCACTCCACCGAGAGTGTCTTTCCGCCGCCCACCTAACCTCCGTAACCTCCTAGTCCATCCATATGAAATCCCCAAACCACCTTCCCTACCCTCTGGCTCCTACCCTTGTAACCGCCCCCGTTGTAAAACCTGCCCTATGCACCCTTCCACCACCACTTACTCCAGTCCCGTAACCCGGAAGGTGTACACGATCAAGGGCAGAGCCACTTGCGATAGCACCCACGTGATTTACCAACTGACATGTCTGCACTGTGAAGTGTTCTATGTGGGAATGACCAGCAACAAACTGTCCATTCGCATGAACGGTCACAGGCAGACAGTGTTTGTTGGTAATGAGGATCACCCTGTGGCTAAACATGCCTTGGTGCACGGCCAGCACATCTTGGCACAGTGTTACACCGTCCGGGTTATCTGGATACTTCCCACCAACACCAATCTTTCAGAACTCCGGAGATGGGAACTTGCCCTTCAACACATTCTCTCTTCCCGTTGCCCACCTGGTCTCAACCTCCGCTAAATTCTAATTCCCGCCCGCCATCTTTAACATCTTTGCCTCGGTTCTGTGGACAGAGCCTCTGCCTGAAGTGGCATCTCTGTCCAACTTCTTTGGTTTCTACAAATGTCTGCCTAGGTGTGTTTGGATGTGGATATGTGTGAGTGTGTGTGTATTTGTTTACCTTCCTTTTTGTCCCCTAAGGTAAGTCCTTCCACTCCTGGGATTGGAATGGCTCCTTCTCCACTTCCTTAAAACCCGTATCCTTCCCTTTCTCCTCTCCTTCCTCCCTCTTTTTCCCGAAGAAGCCACCTAAAACCCGTATCCTTCCCTTTCTCCTCTCCTTCCTCCCTCTTTTTCCCGAAGAAGCCACCACTGGTGGCGAAAGCTCGAATGGTTGTGTGTTTTTGTGTGTTTCGTGTTTCTATCGACAAGCCTGTACTTTAGGTAAGTCAGAAATCTTTATTTTATACCATTATATATATATATATATATATATATATATATATATATATATATATATATATATATATGGGGTGGGGGGGGATTAAAAAAAAAAGATTAAAAAAACAGGAAGCACACAGTAGGGAAAGGCGCAAGAATCTGAAGGAAATGTAGTATGTGAGTGGGAGGGTGACTGTGGGGCATGGATGTAGGATGTTAGGTTATCTGAGGTTGAGGCCAGGATAGTTGCAGGACCGTAGGATGTGCTGTAGGGGTAACTCCCATCTCCGCAGTTGAGAAAAGCTGGTGGAGGAGGGGAGGATCCAGATGGCTTGGGAGGTGAAGCAGCTGTTAAAATTCAAGGTGTTGTGCTCACTACATGCTGCACTACAGGATAGTCCATATTGCTCTTGGCCACAGTTTGACGGTGACCATTCATCTTGATGAGGAGCTGATTAGTTGTCATTCCAATGTAGAATGCAGAACAGTGATTGCAGTAGAGTTGGTATATTACATGGCTGCTTTCACAGGTGGCCCGGCCTCTGACGGGGAAGGACAAGCCTGTGACGGGACTGGAATAAGAAGTGCTGGGTGGGTGGATTGGGCAGGTTTTGCATCGGGGTCTTCCACAGGGATATGATCCCGGTGGTAACGGGTTGGGATTAGGAGTGGCATAGGGATGGAATAGGATGTTGCGGAGGTTGGGAGGATGACGGAACAACACTTTAGGGGGAGGGGGGGGGGAAGATCTTAGGTAGGATGTCTCTCATTTCAGGGCATGTTGACAGATAATCAAAGCCATGATGTAGGATATGGTTTAGTTGTTTCAGTCCAGGATGGTACTGAGTGACAAGGGGGGGGGGGCACTTCTTTGTGGCTGGTTAGTAGGGTTGGAGTAAGGACTGTTGGTGTGTGATGATAAGGCACGGGAAATATGTTTATGGCCTAGGTGTGGTGGATAATTTCAATCTGTGAAGGCCTTTGTGAGGTTTTCAGCATACTGGTTAAGGGAGTTCTCATTACTGCAGATATGCCTTCCATGGGTGGTGAGGCGATATGGGTGGGATTTTTTTTTTATTTGGAAAGGATGACAGCTGTCAAAATGAAGGTACTGTTGGGAGTTGGTGGGTTTGATGTGGACAGAGGTGTGGATGGAGTTGTCAGAGAGATGCAGATTAACATCCAGGAAGGTGAGATGTTCGGTTGAGAAGGACTAAGTGAAACAGATGGGTGAGAAAGAGTTGAGGTTGTTGAGGAATGAGGATAGGGTGTCCTGGCCTTGAGTCCAGATCATGAAAATGTCATCAATGAGTCTGAACCAGACCAGGGGTTTGTGGATTTGCGAGGCTAGGAAGGTTTCATCTAGACGGCCCATGAACAGGTTGGCGAACGAAGGTGCTCACCACTATGTAAGATGCAGTCTAATACATAAGAAAAGCATTCTAAAATGTAAATACAATAACGCAACTTCACAGAGGTAGGCAAAAATTCGCTACATCCACACAAACACGTAAAGATGCATAAAAAATGACCATAGGAATGGAAAGGACGATGGAAACAGAAAAGGTTTGGACGTTTGTGTGCATTTTATTCGAGATTGGGTGAGGTGATGAATAATGTGGTGATGCCACTAGGTGTGGTAAAAATAATATTGTGGGAATAAACAATGTGATAATCAACAACAATTAAAAATAAAAATAATATTTGCTAGGAAGAGTGGGGAAAAGTAAATGTGCAATAACAAGGGAAAACTTAATGCTGCACCAACAACTGGCGCCATGGCTAGCCCTCTATTGTGAATGGTAAAAAAAAAAAAAAAAAAAAAAAAAAAATGGTAAGGACCGTTAAAATTACAACTTTTATATATAAAGTTGGACTTACCAGGCGAGAAGGCACCGGTTCATTGATGCACAAATAAAAATAAAAACATAAACATACACACACACACACACACACACACACACACACACACACACACACACACACACTCAAAACTGAGCTTTTGCAACCTAAGGCTGCTTCATCAGAAAGAAAGAGCAGGGAAGGAGAGGGAAAAGGAAATGATGAAGGTTTTAAGGGAGTGAGTAAGGAGTCATTCCAATCCCGAGAGAGGAAAGACTTACCTTGGGGGAAAAAGGATAGGTAAAGAAACACACACACACTCACGCACACATATATACGCACACACACCAGGGCAGACATATGCAAAATGCAAAGAGCTTGGACAGAGGCAGAGGCTCTGTCCAGAGATTGGAGGCAAATATGTTGTAGAATGGTGGGCGAGAATTTAAAACTAATGAAGGTAGAGACCAGGTGAGCAACAGAAAGAGAGAATATGTTGAAGGGCAAGTTCCCATCTCCGGAGTTTTGAAAGGTTGGTGTCAATGGGACAGTGTAATACTGTGCCAAGATGTGCAGACTGTATACCAAGGCATTCTTAGCCACAGGGTGATCCTCATTACCAAGAAACACTGTCTGTCTGTGTCCGTTCATGCGAATGGACAGTTTCACTGTGCAGGCATGTCAACTGGTAAATCACATGGGTGCTGTCGCAAGTGGCTCTTCCCTTAATTGTGTACACCTTCTGGGTTACAGGACTGGAATATGTGGTGGTGGGAGGATGCATAGGGCAGGTTTTACACCAGGGGCAGTTACATGGATAGGAGCAAGAGGGTAGGGAAGGAGGTTTTGGGATGGACTAGGAGGTTAGGTGGGCGGTGGAAGGACACTCTCGGTGGAGTAGGAAGGATGTCATGAAGGATGGATCTCATTTCAGGACAGGATTTAAGGAAGTTGTATCTTTGCTGCAGAGCCACATTTAGAGTCCGCTCCAGTCCTGGAAAGTATCCAGTGAGAAGAGGGGCACTTTTAGTTTCCCTCTGTGAGAGGTTCTGGGCGTGAGGGGAAGAGGAAGTGGCCCTGGCTATTTGCTTCTGTACCAGATCAGGAGGGTAGTTACGAGATGTGAAGGCTGTCATCAAGTTATTGATGTAATGGTTCAGGGATTCAGTACTGGAGCAGACTCATTTGCCACAAAGACCTAAGCTGTAGGGAAGGGACCATTTGATATGGAATGAATGGCAGCTGTCATAATGGAGGTACTGTTGTTCGTTGGTGGGTTTAATGTAGACGGATATTTGGAGCTGGCCATTGGATAGATGGAGGTCAACATCAAGGAAAGTGGCATGGGATTTGGAATAGGACCATGTGAATCTGATGGAACCAAAGGAGTTGAGGTTGGAGAGGGAATTCTGGAGTTCGTCTTGACTGTGAGTCCAGATCATGAAGATATCATCAATAAATATATACCAAACTTTGGGTTGACAGGCTTGGGTATCCAAGAAGGCTTCCTCAAGCGTCACATAAATAATTTCTAACACACACCCACGCACATATACACGCACACCTACTAGGGCAAAATGCAAAGAGGTTGGACAGAGATGCCAGTCATGGCAGAGGCTCTGTCCAGAGATTGGAGAGCCGGCCATGGTGGTCGAGGCGACTGAGGCGCTCCAGTCACGGTCTGCAAGGCCACTACAGTCGGGGTTTTGAATCCCCCCTCGGGCATGGATATTTGTGCCGTCCTAGTTCGTAAGTAGTTTGTAAGTTTAGGGACTGATGACCCCATAGTTAAGTCCCATAGACTATACAAACATTTGATTTAGAGATTGGAAGGTTAGTCAGAATACTGATCTTACATGTTTACTTGTCCCCGAACACAGGGTACTGCCGTGGAAACTTTGGATCTTCTCACAAAGCATTGGCTGCTGAGGCAAGTCCTGCCAAACACTAAATGTAACATTGACTGATCATACTTCACGTGGTCTATTGGGGTCATATGTGAATAATAATAAATATGTTATTTATGAAAATTATTATTTTGTTGGTCTGAGAGAACATTATTGACATCTCCACAACACCTTTCATTCATTTGATTTAAATTTCACAATACCAGTATGTGAACAATGATACTGATATTATTTAATTGTTGTAAGCATTAATTTTACAGTTATTTTGTAAATTTATACAACTGATTACTAATCTAAGTTTTCATTTGTTACTGTTTCACTTGTGAATTTGAGAATACCGAACTATGAATAATAATGGCTGTGTAATGGGAGCAATGCTGCATCAGAACTTAAAATCCTTTACATTTAAGATCTAGTTTGCTCAGTCTGCTCTTGCTGTCTTTACCAAAAAAACTAACACAGTGGTAAAATATTTGACATGTATTAAAGTGGATGATGGATTAAATGTCTGACAATCCATCCAAATTAAGTTTGCTTATGATTTTCCTAAATCACTTGGGGTAAATGGCAGCATGATTAGTTTAATGGAGCACAGCTGATTTCCTTTATCTCTCTAACCAATCTGATCTTGCACTAGGTAATTGTCATTTGTGAACTGTCAAATGCTAATCATCCTTAAATTTTTCCTGTTTTTGGTAGGAATACATTATTTTGTACCTATAATTGTTTAACAATTTTCTTGAACAGCTGAGAAAAAAATTTGATCCAGACAGAGCCTGTTATAACTGTGATGCCAACAAGGACCACTTGAATACCATTAACATTAATTTGCAAAAAATTGAGGCAGACACTTTATTTTATTTATTTATTTAAAGTTTGCATCATCAAGACTCAGATGGTTAATTCAGTATCATCGTCTATACGACACATGATGGTCCAATGTCCATTAATGAAGGAAGTTGTTAGTTTACAATACTAAATAGTGTCATTAGCCCCAAGTTTAGGAACTTCCAGTGCACCAAATTCATGAGAAACTTGCCATCTACAATTACTCCTATGTAGATTCTTTAAAATACTTTTGCTGTTAAGACATTAGCCTTCTAAATGACATTTACTATTACAGGCTAAAAGCCAGTTACTTTCCTAATTTTTATGGACACAGAGCTAATATTTTGTATTTAATAATCTAGATGATAAGGATACTTATGATCTTAGATATGGTATCTATTCTTTTGGACATGTCCAAAAGAACAGGCACCATATCTATAATCTGCTTCCAGAAGGGCCAATGGCAATTTCTATGTGGATGCACAAACACACTTGATCACTTGAGCGAATAGTCAAAGCTGCGAGCAAGAAACATAATGGGCAAGGGGCAGTTCATTCTTAGTATGTGTTAAGTTTAGAATTTGGGCAGGGCAGAAAGTGTGTTTGGATATCCTAATTGGTTACGGTGACCACTAGTGTCAAGCGGGAAATTCACATTTGAAGCCTGGTCCAGCAGAAATTTTCAACTTTGCCATTGAATTTAGGCTATTTCAATTTACTGTAACAGTTCAGATGTTTGAATATTTTGAACTCTTAAAGATACAGTAAACTCAAGTGAAGAAGAATAAGAAGTAAAAATTATAGAAGGAAACTTTCCTGGTGGGATAACAAATATAAAAAATATAAAATGGATGACTTACCCACAGGACAGGCTCGTCGACAGACACAAATAAAATCACACACAAACACACATACAAGCTTTCGCAACCATTGGTCACTTCTTCAGGAAAAGAGGAAGAAAGGAGAGGAGAAAGGGAAGGATATGGGTTTTAAGGAAGTGGTAAAGGAGTCATTCCAATCCCAGGAGTGGAAGGACTTACCTTGTGGGGGAAAAAAGGAAGTTTTTCCCCCAAGGTAAGTCCTTCCACTCCTGGGATTAGAATGACTCCTTTACCACTTCCTTAAAACCCATATCCTTCCCTTTCTCCTCTCCTTTCTTCCTCTTTTCCTGAAGAAGTGACCAATGGTTGCGAAAGCTTGTATGTGTGTTTGTGTGTGATTTTATTTGTGTCTGTCGACGAGCCTGTCCTGTGGGTAAGAATAAGAAGTAAGTAAGATATACATATAGGTCAATTGTGAGTAGTGGCATCCTTCTGTTGTAAAATCTGCACTACAAAATAAGTCTGAAGCTTCTTCTGATTGACGTACATACCGTAAGGAACTCCTCGTAACTGATACAACCATCCATATCTGTGTCTGCTGTTTCATGATGAAGTTTTCGTACTTCATAGGGACTTTCATCTCCAATGCATCCCAGAATGGCACAGCTGACATAGAAGAAGCTAAACTGAGCAAATATATTCTAAGAATAAAAGCTATACTGATGATTTTTACTATTCATTTCATTACAAGTCATCAAAGTTGAGCATTCCAAGATTACTGCTATCAAAGAGAAGGAACATATTGTGGAGATTGGTGATGGTCATTTCATTCCAGCCAGGAAACTGTGAAACCAGCCTTTTTGCTGCTGATTGCTGGCGTTCATCCAATTTATGCTTGGACTCCTTTCGATGAGCCTGAAGTTGTGCGTAGAAATCCTCTACTAGCTTGTCATATTCTGTTGCTGGACCTTTGTGAACTTCCTCAATTCGCAAACGTTTGCCTGTAAAGAATAAGATTTGGTATGCAGGTTAATAAGTATGTACAATTAGAAATAACGCAAGAGGTTGGAATAAACACCTTCCATGAATTTTATCCTCTTTTCTTCCCGCATATCGTATATGACATACAATAGTGTAGTGACTTTTGTCTACATACAGAATCCATGTAATGAACATTGTTTTTTGAAAATGTTTGTAATAACTTTTGAAAACAATTATATTATCTTAGCCTTATTGGTCAAGTGATCGCCTGTTATAGAAATAATAAATGTATAGAAAAAAATTTCTGGTGTTGGAACTAGGGTTGCCAGATCTCCGGGCGCCGCCCGGAGTGCCCGGGTTTGGAATGGATTCTCCGGGTCTACGGGCCGATGACTCTCATCTCCGGGCTTGAATGTAACCTTCATCTTAACTTTTTTTTTACGACGCTTTTTACTTACTATGATCATGTAGCGACGATCTACATCGAACTTAACGTAACTTAAACTAAGGACGAACACAACATCCATGCCCTAGGGGGGAGGGATTCGAACCTCTGGCGGGAGCAGCCTCGCGCACTGTGGCAAGACGCCTCAGTGCGCTCGGCCATTCCCGGCCGGCTCCTCTCTAGTAATTATGAATAACTTTCTATAAATGTCAATTTCTTATTGCAACGAAACGCTACTTTTCTATTCTTCCTCTGAAAACTTTTCATTGTTGCGTCGGTAGTAATCGGCTAGCGCATTATTAAGCAAACACTGTTGCGGCAATATGTCAACTGACGACGTCTATTATTTGTGTTCGTTCCTTCATTGTTTATCAGTTTACCGGCAATTTTTGGAATACTCGGATCGTGTGTGAACAGACAAGCTTACATTAACTCAGATTAGTGAGTAATAACAGTGAAATGAAGAGACGATATCTAAGTTCGTTCCGTGAAGAATGGTTGCAGGAAGGAAATTATAAAGAGTGGCTACAAAAGGTCGATACTGATGAGTGTATGTGTAAGTGCAGAATATGCAATATCTCATTTACTGTTATGTATGACGGAGTGAAAGCTATGAATAAACATTTACAGTCAGAAAGGCCCAGAGCGAATATTACCACACAAAAGAAGAAACAGTCATTTCTTAATTTCTTGCCGAAACAATTTTCTGCAGAAGGCGACAATCCTCTGTTTGGGGGGGGGGGGGTGAATTGCGCAGTTGGGGGGGGGGTGAGTCATTGTCCAAGGGGGAGGGGAGGGGGGCACGTCTGGTCTCCGGGCCTGCCTCGAGTTCAATCTGGCAACCCTAGTTGGAACTGAAGATGACAAGTAAGTGAATTGAAAGTTAGGATTACAACATCATACAGTATGCAAAATTCTCATGCTTAGGAAGATAAATAATATTAGGTGATCACCCAATCTAAATGGAGCACATTCTTGGGCAGTATGCAAAATTCCATGGTACAAAGTCTCTGTAAATCAGCTACTAAAGAAACAGTAACAAACCAGAGCACAGGGCTATATAGAAAACAAGATACTCATATCCCTCAAACAAACAAAAAACTGTGACCAGCAATTGGAAGAAATCAAAACCTATAAGAATAAAAGTAGAAAACTACCACCAAAATCATTGATTTACACTTGGTGTAGAATTCTGGAACATTTTCTGACCTCAAATATAGTGAATTATGCAACTCAATAGGACCTACCCCAGATAAATCAGTAGTGTAGTGGATCATAGGCATACAGTTACATTAGAAGCAAGTGGCAGGGGAGAAGCAGCAGTTAATGGTAGGGTGTATCATTGTCAGGTGTGTAAATAGTTTACTCAACTTTGTAAGACAGCACCTGTGTAAGTCAGTCGCACTGGGCCGTGCATGACCAAATGCCAAAGAAAGAGGTAAACACACAATGGCGAAAGCGGTATAAGTAGTGGTGGGTCTGAAGTTAAGAGGGTGTCATCAGCTTTTGCAACAGAACCGCACAGGGAACGTGCCGTACATCAGTGGAAGGGCCATACTATGAGACGCTGCCATGCTGTAGCACCAGATGAAGCACTGGATGACCGCTGCCGCACCATCGCTTAAGTGCCCTGTAGCAGTCAGTGCTACCGAGATGCGTGGAGCCTGACAGAGTACTACTGCAGCAAGGCCATCACTCCAAGTGCCCCTCGACTCATTGGCATTGCTGGGCATGAGACCAGTGACATACAATGGTGGAATGATGTATTGAGGAACACAAATTTGGCAAAAAGCAAGGCTCAAATTGATGGCTGTGATGGTGGTAATGAACTACATTATACTAAAGACAGCACAAACATCCGTGCTTGAGCAGAGATTCAAACCCCCGACGGGGAATGGCCGCGCGCACCGCAGTATGGCGCCCCAATGCATCTACATCTACATTCATACTCCGCAAGCCACCCCATGGTGTGTGGCGGAGGGTACCTTGAGTACCACTATCGGTTCTCCCTCCTATTCCAGTCACGTATTGTTCGTGGAAAGAAAGATTGTCGGTATGCCTCTGTGTGGGCTCTAATCTCTCTGATTTTATTCTCATGAGCTCTTCGTGAGATATATGTAGGAGGGAGCAATATACTTCTAGACTCCTCGGTAAAGGTATGTTCTCGAAGCTTCGACAAAAGCCCATACTGAGAGACAGAGCGTCTCTCCTGCAGAGTCTTCCACTGGAGTTTTTCGATCATCTCCACAAAGCTTTCACGATTACCAAATGATCCTGTAATGAAGCGCGTTGCTCTCCATTGGATCTTTTCAACTTCCTCTATCAACCCCAACTGGTACGTATACTACACTGGTGAGCAGTATTCTAGCTGTGGGCAAACAAGTGTACTGTAACCCAGTTCCTTTGTTTTTGGACTGCATTCCCTTAAAATTCTTCCAATGAATCTAAGTCTGGCATCTGCTTTACCGGCGATTGATTTTATATGGTCGTTCCATTTTAAATCACTCCTAATGCCTACTCCCAGATAATTTATGGAATTTACTGCTTCCAGTTGTTGACCTGCTATAGTGCAGCTAAATGATACAGGATCTTTCCTTCTATGTATTCGCAGCACATTACAGTTGTCTACATTGAGATTCAATTGCCATTCCCTGCGCCACGTGTCAAAAAAAAAAAAAAAAAAAAAAAAAAAATGTTCAAATGTTTGTATAGTCTATGGGACTTAACTGCAGGGTCATCAGTCCCTAAACTTACAAACTACTTATGAACTACTTACGAACTAGGACGGCAACAAATATCCATGCCCGAGGGGGGATTCGAACCCCCGACCGTAGTGGCCGTGCAGAACATGACTGGAGCGCCTCAGTCCCCTTTTTTTTTTTTTTTTTTTTTTTTTTCCTATGGTTGGTTCTATTCATTGCGGACGCTGATCGTGTATGTTCGTTTTTGTTCGATGAGTTCTTGGCTCAGCTTTTTTATTACAGAGGGCGTTGAGCCCTCTGACCTGGCGCGCTGAGCCACGGCGCCCGGCTCAGTCCCCTCGGCCACCGCGGCCGGCCACCATGCGTCAATTCGATGCAGATCCTTCTGCATTTCAATATACAGGTTGGTCCAAATGTCCGGAAACACCATCATAAAATTCAAATGGAGTATCAAACAAGGAAGCAGAGTCCCTACACACGAGGAACGGGAGTGGGGAAACTTTGTAGGCTATGCCACCAACATGGCGGCATTTTGAAGCCGCCATCTTGGATTCAACTAAAAAATTTCAGATGGAAATGTGGTCATGTGACTTATCAAACAGATAGGGAATTTCACCAGAAAACAATGCCGCTGTTATTTTAAACATAACTTTATTCATTCTCGAGTTATAGCCAGTTACATGTGGTTGCATGTGTTTTACGTGCCGAACAGATATTACACCGATGTTACACAGTCCCGAGAGACGACCAACAGTCATAGAAATGGCTCGATATGTTGTCCATTATTTTGGATTGTTAATGCTATTCTCTGAACCCAGTCCTGATGCACTTTGACCAACAAATCTGGCTGAATTTGATCACACGCAGCAACAATGCGCTGTTTAGAAGAGGCAAATCCCGTATTTTCACCACACCAGACCATCACTTTTTGTGAGTCGACCGTTTTGGAAACATCAATCCAGTGCGGATTTGTGTCGGAACAGTATCTATGATTCTGCTTGTTCACTTCTCCATTGATAAAGAAATTGGCTTCATCATTGAACAGCACCTAATAGGGGAAACGCGGGTTTGTCTGCAGCTGCTGTGTCACTCATTCTGCAAACTGTACCCAACAGTCTGGGTCATCTTCGTTCATGTGTTGGAGCATCTGAACTTCGTACGGGTGCCATTTGTGCTGCAATAAAATTCGCAGCATGGAGGTACGGCTAACCTCACGTTCTTGTGACAGGCGACGAGTACTCCGTTGCGGCCTCTTGCTAAATGAGGCCAACAGCTCACTGTTGTTGCTTCATTGGTGGCGGATTTTGGTCTTCCAGCCTTCGGTTTATCTACGACAGAACCTGTTGCTCGGAATTTGGCCAAAAGCTTGGCAACTGCGGTGTGAGTGATGGGCTGTCTGGTTGGTGACGACTCGAGAATTAATAAATCTATGTTTAAAATAACAACGGCATTGTTTTTCTGGGTAAATTCTCTATCTGTTTGATATGTCACATGACCACATTCCCATTTGAAATTTTCGCGTTGAATCCAAGATGGCGGCTTTCAAGATGGCCGCCATGTTGGTGGCATAGACTGTAAGTTTCCCCCCTCCTGCTCCTCATGTGTAGGGACTCTGTTTCCTTGTTTGCCACTCCCCTGTGGCACACCTGACACCACTCTTACTGCTGAAGACTTCTCTCCATTGAGAATGAAATGCTGTCTTCTGTTATCTAGGAATTCCTCAATCTAATCACACAATTGGTCTGATAGACCATATGTTCTTACCTTGTTTATTAAACGTCTGTGGGGGACTGTATCAAACGCCTTGCAGAATCAAGAAACACAGCAGCTACCTGAGAACCCGTGTCTATGGCCCTCTGAGTCTCGTGGACGAATAGCGCGAGCTGGGTTTCACACGAACGCCTTTTTCGAAACCCATGCTGATTCCTACAGAGCAGATTTCTAGTCTGCAGAAATGTCATTATACTCGAACATAATACATGTTCCAAAATACTACAACTGACCGACGTTAGAGATATAGGCCTATAGTTCTGCACATCTGTTCGACGTCCCTTCTTAAAAACGGGGATGACCTGCGTCATTTTCCATTCTTTCGGAACGCTACGCTCTTCTAGAGACCTACGGTACACCACTGCAAGAAGGGGGGCAAGTTCCTTCGCGTACTCTGTGTAAAAACGAACTGGTATCCCATCTGGTCCTGCGGCCTTTCCTCTTTTGAGCAATTTTAATTGTTTTTCTATCCCTCTGTCAATTATTTCGGTATCTACCATTTTGTGATCTGTGCGGCAATCTAGAGAAGGAAATACAGTGCAATCTTCCTCTGTGAAACAGCTTTGGAAAAAGTCATTTAGTAATTCAGCTTTTAGAGTGTCATCCTCTGTTTCAGTGCCATTTTCGTCACAGAGTGACTGGACATTTTGCTTTAATCCACCTACCGTTTTGACATAAGACCAAAATTTCTTAGGATTTTCAGCCAAGTCAGTACATAGAATTTTACTTTCGAATTCGTTGAACGCCTCTCGCATAGCCCTCCTCATGCTACATTTCGCTTTGTTTAATTTTTGTTTGTCTACAAAGCTTTGGCTATGTTTACGTTTACAGTGAAGTTCCATTCGATTCCGTAGCAGTTTTCTAATTCGGTTGTTGTACCATGGTGGCTCCTTTCCATCTCCTACGATATTGCTTGGTACATACTCATCTAATGCATATTGTATGATGGCTTTGAACTTTGACCACTGTTCCTCAACACTATCTGTAATTGAGATAAAACTTCTGTGTTGAGCCATCAAGAACTCTGAAATCCGCTTTTTGTCACTTTTTCCTAACAGAAAAATCTTCCTACATTTTGTAATATTTCTATTTATGGCTGAGATTATCGATGCAGAATCCGCTTTATGATCGCCGATTCCCTGTTCCGCGTTAACTGTTTCGAATAGTTCGGGTCTGTTTGTCACCAGAAGGTCTAATATTTTGTCGCCAGGAGTCGGTTCTGTGTTTAATTACTCAAGGTAATTTTCAGATAATGCATTTAAAACAATTTCACTGGATTCCTTGTCCCTGCCACCCGTCATAAACGTTTGAGTCTCCCAATCTATATCCGGAAAATTAAAATTTCCTCCCAAAACTGTAACATGATCGAGAAATCTACACGAATTTTTTTTTCCAAATTTTCCTTCAGGTGTTCTGCCACAACAGCTGCTGAGCCAGGAGGCCTATAGAAACATCCAATTTCCATGTTCTAATATGCTTTAACCTTGACCATCACCCAAATTATTTCACACTTCGGATCTCCATCAATTTCCTTCGATACTAGTGCACTTTTTATCGCTATAAACAAGTATCCCCCTTCGTTGTGCAGCCTATCTCTGCGGTATACATTACAGTCTGAGTTTAGAATCTCATTACTGTTTACGTCTGGTTTCAGCCAACTTTCCGTCCCTAGTACTATGTGAGCATTGTGACCGTTTATTAATGAGAGCAGTTCTGGGATCTTCCTATAGACGCTCCTGCAGTTAACTGCTACTACATTGATCTTTACATTCCCTGTTGTGTTCTGTCTACTGCTACCATTTTGAGACTCAGAATGCGTCTTGTCGGGCCTAGGGAGGAAATTCTCTAACGTAAAAAACCCCCATGTGCACTCCACACGTACTCCGCTGCCCTTGTAGCCGCTTCCTGCGTGTAGTGCACGCCTGACCTATTCAGGGGAACCCTACATTTTTCCACTCGGTAGCGGAAGTCGAGAAATTTGCACCCTAGATCTCCGCAGAAATGTCTGAGCGTATGGTTTAAGCCTTCCATTCGGCTCCAAACCAGAGGACCGCGATCGGTTCTGGGAACGACACTAAGTTAGCTCAGATTCCTCCCCGCGAGCGAGGCTTTCAGCCTTCACCAACTCCGCCAACCGCCTGTGTGGTGTCGCGCAAGTTTGCACGCACGGCGCGGCGTTCTAACGACGTCAGCCACGAGCGCCCTCTGCTGCAACTCCGCTCGTGGCTACGACTGCTGCATCTGTCACTTGGGAATCAGATAGGCACCAGTAGGCAGTAGGCAGGCCTCTATCTAATCTATGTATCAGCATTCTGCAGTCAAGAATTATGTAAAAGTTAAGTATTACTAAGTGTCTATGAAATATATATCTCGTTCTAATTTATTCTAGTGTTTCTAGTTTCTGCTGTCCCACTGGCTGGTCACCTTCGTACCTGCACACGCGTGCCTCCTTTATTCCTGTGCCGGTCTCTTTCTACTCGGCCACCGACACCTACGACAACCGGCGGAAACGAGACACAAAAGTGGCGACGAGGCTGGGACACAAAAGCCTGTATGAACTTTGGATGACCTCTGAACTCAGCCGGCAGGAGTCATTGTTGCCGACATGAGCGACAATTTGCAGTCGGGTGCACCCAGTGCTCTCTATCGCCGCCGGAAGGGCCTCCTCCACATCTCGGATGAGACTCCCCGGCAACAAGTGGTTGTAATTTTTTCTGTCATTTGTAACATGTCAGATTGCAGAAATGATATCAAAGTTACCACTTTTTGTGTGTCAAGTGTGGTTTGGTAAATGGAAAGAAAAATAGAATACAAGAAACTGTCCACTCCAGGAAATAAGACAAGACGTGAATCGTGTGTGCTAGTAAAATGTGAGGACTGTGTACAAGATGTTGTTCGTTCAAAAACGCACACATTTTTCTTCCGAACCTAAGCTACTACAATAAACAAGGCACTAGGTGTTGTAAATGGCGATGACAACTTACGTACTTTTGAAAGAAGTACTTACTACAGGTGAATAAAGAACATTGGTTTCCATTTCGAGAACAGAAAACACAATAGTCTAACAGACAGAAATAATACATCATTGTGGGGGAAGCGTTACCTTCGTCAGATTTGAGAGTTGACACTCGAGGAACAAATGCTTGTAAACCTATTGGACCAAACTGCCATGGTCATCAGTCTGTAGACTTACAATCTTCTGAAACTAACTTTCACTAAGGACAACACAGACACATCCATGTCCGAGGGAGGACCCGAAACTCCGTCGGGAACGGCCGCCCAGTCCGTAGCATGACGCTTTAGGGCTATTCTATACGAGCGCCGAAATCGCGGAGGTGTTAACACTGAAACCTAGGCGTTAAATTTGCATACTATATAGGGCGCTAGAAACATCCTCGTTTTAACGCGACGTTAGCGTTGGGCGTATACTATACACCGCGTATTTGGAGAATTGGCGTTGGTTTAACGACATTACAGTTTCAAAATGGACACTATTCAACTGGGCTGTGTCAGTATATATATTACAAATGTATGAAGAGTGTAATAAAAAGAGAAAAGCGAGGCGTTGGGGTACACACCCGGTGCTTGCAAGTAGACTATCAACAGGACACTTATATTCAATTTTTCAGCAACACCGAATGTACGAAGAGAAACTCTTTCATTATTACAGAATGTCAGTTGCTTCTTTTTACGAACTGCTTAATGCCATATGTGAACATATAGCGAAGAACGACACAATGATGAAAAAATGGATGCCGAGGCTAGCGCCCTGCCTACACCTGGACGTTTTGTTGTCATGTCCTGCTGCAGTTCTCGCTTTTCGGTGGATGACAATGTTTGAGGTGTATCATGTTTTGAAGGTGCTGTCACACAGGCCTCTGAGAGGTCTCCTGTTTCATTTCCTAAAACAGTTTCGTTTTCCAGTGGCGGAACATTGGACACGGTATTTTCACAACCTTTTACGAGTGGAATTAAGAAAGACATTGGTCAAAGTACACATATTTTTTCTTCTTCTTTGCAGGCACACCGGTCTCGTTTTTTGTTTAATAAACTGAATTCCCTTACAAAATTGCCCCTCAGAGACTTCCACCTCTTCATCAGTTCTTTACCTGAAATAAAACTGTGTGTAAGTACATCATTAGATAAAAGTAAGTCAGTTTTTCATGTTACTTCGCTTTGTATGATTAGTTTTTATGCTAAATGCACTTTTTACTTTCTGAACATATATTTCGTAAGGTAGGTATTGTGATCCGCGGTCACTCGAGAAGTGTAATATTTATTACCTTGCCGAAATTGGGGTGACTGCAGGACACGTTATGCAAAAAGTGAAAGAAATGAAATAAATCGCAATTTGCGATGTTATGGCATCACTGTGTTAGGTTTAGATGGAATACCAAACTATGGCGAAGGAAAATTCGTGCCCGGCCGGGATTCGAACCCGGGATCTCCTGCTTACTAGGCAGACGCGTTGACCACATCGCCACCGAGGACACAGTGACCAGACCAACTGCAGAGGACTCTTCCCTGCACGTCTCCCGTCACACACAAATCTCCATTCGCCACGCTGTCTCTTTCCTATACCACAACCTATTTATTAAATTATGTTCGCAGCCACAATACTGTATTCCCGCATCAGGGAGAACAGACCACGAGGCATTGAGACACAATTAATTGTCGTCAGGAGCACAGCCTCGGCTTGTATACAATTATATATATTTTTGATGAATTACAGCGTTCAAATGAATGAAATAAATCGCAATTTGCGATGTTATGACATCACTGTATTAGGTTTAGATGGAATACCAAACTGTGGCGAATGAAAATTTGTGCCCGGCCGGGATTCGAACCCGGAATCTCCTGCTTACTAGGCAGACGTGTTGACCACTTTGCCACCAGGACACAGTGACCAGCCCCACTGCAGAGGACTCTCCCCTGCACGTCTCCCGCCAGTGACTGAAAAGACACAAGCTTTTCTTCATAAGGATTAAAAATCCGGCGGGAAAAGGAAAAAGATGCTGCCCACATAGGCAGCAAGTTTGGGTGTGTGAAGGGCCTGCTTTGATTTATTTAATCTAAAAAACAAGAGATTATACGAAGACATGAACAGTGAAGTATTTCGATACTAGTTTAAAGAAGTTCAACCCAAATTGGCGCCTTCCAGTGTTACAGAAACGCAACGTATCATAGCGTCAAAGTTTAATGTAAGCTACTAAGTACTAACGTCGTGCAGAAAAGAAGACATTGTAAAACGGCTTACAGAAAAAAGAGCTAATGTCGGTCCTCCTGCAATTAAAAGAGTAATTCATTATTGACGAAACTGCAAAGGCTGTGGGTCACATTGTTACCACCACAGTGGCGTCTATTAGGGTATGGGGTGGGGAGGGGTCCCAGGAGGCCGGATCTCCTACCGAAATAATGAACGAATATATAGTAATGCATCTTCTGAAAACGCCCTAACCAAGAGCAGGGATAGGAAAGTTCAACAACTTTTTCCTTTAGGCATCAGTTTGAGAAATAACAAGACATTTAAAATATCTGACCGTACTGAAACTGCTGTACAAAGGTCTATCTGAAGTTGCTGATGAACGCTGGTTGCATGCAAAATAACATCTAGATCCTGGATGACTTTCTGTATAGTACTGTGGATCGGATGGTCATCGATGTAATAGGCGATGGTTCCAGTGTAGAACTGTTTTCATTCGATTCAGATATGGAAAGAGTTGAAAGATAACCGGATTACTAACTCAGAGTAAGTAAATGCCTTCAGTGGCTTCACTATGTAACTACTGAACGACGTCTCTGCAATATTCTTATATAATGCACAAAGATGCATAGTCTCCTTTTAGGCTTTGCATAGGCCTACCTTCCTCTTAGCTAACATAGTCTTCCTAACTGGCGTTTAAGAACCGCATTGTCTCATTTTTACCCCATTGCATTTTAATTCATAGTCGTAAAAATTAATCGTCATTACAAATTTTAATGTTTCTCTGCCAATCGTCGCTTCTAAAAATTATCCGTAACTTTTCGCACCATTGTGAGCTAGCAATCCGATAGCGCAAATGCGTCGGTAAATATTTTTTTGTATTAAACTATTGTTCGAACGCATCAGTCACGTTTCAGAACAACAGGCACTCTTATTATCTCACTTGACTATCCGCGAGGGCACGGCTGATGCGTCGCACGAGCGACGAGCCTATCCAGTAACAACGGGATGTATTGTGTAATGTTCACATCCAGTTTACTCCAACCACTAATGCGTGTTTCGTGTCTGAACATGTATGAAGCGCTGAAGTAAAAAGTTAAGTGAAGTGAACCACTTGCGCTACGACTACACTGTCGCTACAAGGATTCAATTATTCAAATGTTTGTAAATCTATCGGACTCAACTGCATGGTCGTTAGTCCGTAGCTTACAAACTACTTAAACTATGGTAAACTAAACTAAGGACAGCACACACACACACCAGGGAGGACTCGAACCTCCGACAGCGAGCAACGAAAAAGAATGAATGAGCGTCTCTTGGATGGTGCTACTAACGATCAAATTTTTGTCAAGCTTAAGGGACTTAACTGCGGGGTCATCAGTCCCTAAACTTACAAACTACTTATGAACTACTTAAGAACTAGGACGGCACAAATATCCATGCCCGAGGGGGGATTTGAACCCCCGACCGTAGTGGCCGTGCAGACCGTGACTGGAGTGCTCCTAACGGATCTCAAGCTTGGTGTTCTGAATCTAGCTGAAAAACAAACAGTACTATTAATAACCGACTGCAGCTATTTATCGAAAAGACGAGACCATCACCTGCAAGCCCAAATCACAAAACCCATCAAAATCTGGAAGGTTTAAATATATCAAGAACAAATTTAATCTTGGTCAGCACTCCACCAGACACGAGCCACAAGCTTGAGCCACCAGATGTGTCGGTTTACCGCCCATTTAAAGCAGCCTTTGACCAAACCATAGACACTTTTCAAAAGAATCATGCTGGAAGAAGAGTCACACAGTTCGACGTTGCAAGACTTGTTTGCATCGCCTACGAAAAGTGTGCTAATGTGCAGAACGCCACAAGTAGTTTCAGAAAGGCAGGTATTTTTCCGTATAAAAGACATTTCTTCACAGATTTAGATTTTGCACCAGGCACCGTTTGTGAAAATGCTCCAGTGACGGTAGGTGATCAGAATGCCGCTGCGTGTCAGAAGGGGGATAACAATGCTGACTCTGACATTACAGATGATTTGGCGGAAACCAGTCCATTGGCTGAAGTCAATGAAGACTGTGTGGTGTCGCACAAGTCTGAAGTGCGCGCCACGTACTTTCGCCGCGCGCCGCCATGCACGCACGGCGCGGCGTTCTTACGACGTCAACCACGAGCGCCCTCTGCCGCAACTCCGCTCGTGGCCACGACTGCTGCATCGGTCACTTGGGAATCAGATAGGCACCAATTAAGACTTGGCTATCGGATAGGCACTAGGAATCATCAGTAGGCAGGCCTCTATCTAAACTATGTATCAGCATTCTACTAGTCTGCTACTCTCCAAGATAAGTATTGTAGCATCTCTATGAAATATATATCTCGTTCTAATTTACTCTAGTGTTTCTAGTTTCTGCTGTCCCACTGGCTGATCACCTCAGACTCTGTATCTGCACACGCATGCATCCTATTTTCCTGTGTCGGTCTCTCTCTACTCGGCCACCAACACCCAGGACAACCGGCGGAAATGAGACACAAAAGACTGCTCTACGACCAATGACAGGATGATGTAATAGCCACAGGAAATAACTGCGCAGACAATGCAGCTACTATTAACGACAGTTCTTCTTCAATGACTAAACGTCATGACAACGTCATTGATATTGTTACTAACGAAGGCGAGAATCCTGACATCACTATTAATGAAAACAACGCCACGTCTGTTAATGAGAAGGACGTTGTTTCAAAAGAACAAGATATTCAGCATAAAAATGTGGAAGACAGTAAAGGTTCATATAGTGTAGCCCCTGTTGATGTTTTTGTTCAACAACCGTCTACATGGTACGCCATCTCTTCACGAAAAGTATTTCCGTCACCAAAAGTTACACTAAAAAAAAAAAAAAAAAAAAAAAAAAAAAAAGGTAATGCAGGAGTCAAAAATTGGAGATTCTTACGAGTTTGCCAGTCAGATCAATAATTGAAAAGAACTATGAAGTGAAGAAGAAAACCAAAATTAAACGTAGTCCAGACCATTAAGGAAATGAATATAAACCAGAACATAACAGAAGGGGTCAGGATGTAAAAGGAAAGGACGGCGCCCCGGTGCGTACGGCTAATAGCCGCGGCCGCTGCAAGGTATGAGAGGTCCGGCACCAACAGCGCAAGTAAGAGAAAATGGCACGTTCTTCTGAGACGGTGCACGAGCAAACGCGACACATTGCCTAGTTTTTCACATTATGATTCACTTATATCTAATGGTGAACAGGAGGAGGAAGAAAGTTGTACACGTAGATCGAGAGGGTAGTAAAGAAAGAGAAACTCCGCTAACTGAAAGAAAGGAAGATTAGAGTTTAATGTCCCATCGGCATCATGGTCATTAGAGTACATGCTCGGGTAGTTTTTGTCAGGGATGGGGAAGGAAATCGGCCGGGCCCTTTCAAGGATATTTGTCTGGAGTGATTTACGGAAATCACGGGAAACGTAAATCAGTGTGGCTTAACCGTAGTCCTCCCGAATGCGAGTCTAGTGCATTACCATTGCGCCGAGTCGCTCGGTGTGTAGGGAAACATACCGTATCATATGTTTGGTTTGCTATACTCTTTATTAAAGCTAGAACCGTGTTGGGGAGAAGTACTTTTGCCCCCCCCCCTCTCCTCAATATTTTGAATTAGGGGGCTCGTCCCTTCCATGTTCACACACATTATTACTCAGTCATCGGTGCACCATTTGTTGACGCTGATACTGTGTTTACACAAAGTCGGCTGGTTGAGAGAAAGTAGATAAATGCAATTTTACTGTCAAATGCACTTCATACAATGATTTCTGCCACCCTCCTCCCAATAGTATTTTGAAATAAGCTCATCTAGCTAAAACACAAATAATTCCACCGATTTTATTGTGGTAATTCTTGTGTAATTGTTTTTTTTTTCAGAAGTTTTCAGGCACTGAATGCAGGAGAACGTAAAGACTGCGTGAAATCATATTAGGATACTGAGGACAATATAATGCAAGATATGATTTTGCTGGGTTATTTATTTTTGAAAACATCGTGGGAGAGTCAGTGATCTTTAAAAATATTTAAAATTAATCATGATACAATCTCAATCGCATAAAAATTTATTGATTGATAACTGGTTCCGGTCCTTCAGAGATTACAGATTCATCTTCAGACCCTTAAATGGAGCAGGTAACGTTGACGCGATTATCAACTGCCTGCTCCAGCGAATGTTTTGAAGATGATTCTGAAATCTGTAAAGGATCGAAACCAGTCACCTGTCAATAAATATTTATGCTATCTATACTGTGACAAGAGTAATTTTAATTACCGGGTTTCTTGAAAAGAAAGATCTTTCAAAATCAAGAAAGAGCAAAAAAGACGAATATTTTATGGTCTTACTCCATCAAATTGAAAAATGATGAAAGACTCATTTGTAGCATTTTCCCACTCTCAGTGTTGCAAAAATTTGAAAAGTGATTAAGGACGTTACAGCGTACTTTGAAAACAGGTAAGTATTTCTGAAAAGAAAGAATTGAAGTTACATATTGTAGGGTATATAAAGATGGTAATACCTACTATTACCCGAGGAACATAGTATTATTATTTTCAATCCAGTATTCTTTATAGGCGGTATTCAAGAAGAGCATAGGGGAAAACATACCAATTATGAAAATTAAATAACCGAAAAAGGGTGGCAACTTCTGGTAGAACACTAAAAGCAGATTTCTCATAAAGGAGTCCATTATAGCAACCACAGCCAGGAAATATTTTGAAAATCCTGAACTGAATGTTCTGAAATTACATAAGCATTCAAGCAGTATTTATTTGACAGAAAAGTTATGCCATTGGAAATATGATATACTGCCTATGAACAAATATTCCACAGAAAATAGTGAATTCTCTGTTCAACGGCCAAGAACAGACACTTGTGAGTACCGTGTGGAATGCGAAGTATTTTTGAAAGCAAACCCAGACAGTGAATGTAAAATACAGTTTAGGTGTCATATAAAGAAAATTGAAACACATAACCAAATAAAATCAGATAATTTATCCGATATAGGAGACGTCAGTTACGATTTACTTGTGCTGGAAATTCCATTATCTCGCCTAAATATAATTGCCTAGTTTTACAAATGACCTTATATGTGCTATGTGGATTGTAAAACCGATCGGAGTAGTACATGTTGTTGCTTTCTAGAACTGAAGCCATAAAAATCCCAATCCTATATGTTCTTTTCTGTATCCACGCCCATGAGCCACAGGCATTGCCGAGGTGGAGTGGCTTGCGTGCCTCAACGATACAGATAGCCGTACCGTAGGTGCAACCACAGCGGAGGGGTATCTGTGGAGAGGCCAGACAAACGTGTGGTTCCTGAAGAGGGGCAGCAGCCTTTTCAGTAGTTACAGGGGCAACAGCCTTGTAACATCAGCTAACATGGTTTTGCCATGCAGTTACTGCGAACGGCTGAAAGCAAGGGGAAACTACAACCGTTACTTTTCCCGACATGCAGTTCTACCGTATGAATATATGATGATGGCATTTTCTTGCGTAAAATATTCTGGAGGTTAGGTAGTCCCCCATTTGGATCTCCGGGCGGGGACTACTCAGGAGGATGTAGTCACCTAGATAAACAAAACAGCGTTCTACAGATCGGAGTGTGTAATTTTCTATCCCATAATCGGGTATGTAAGTTAGAAAATTTGAAAAGAGAAATGGATAGGTTAAAATTTAGATGTGGTAGGTATGAGGTATTTTGCTGATGTCATTGTAATTCTGTCAGAGACAGCAAAGGACCTGGAAGAGCATCTGAAAGGAATGGACAGTGTGCTGAAAGGTACATATAAGATGAACTTTAACAAGAGTGAAACAAGGGTAATGGAGTGCAGTCTAAGAAAATCAGGTGATGCTGAAGGAATTAGACTAGGTAACGAAACAATAAATGAGTAAATGAGTTTTGTTACTTGGGAAGTAAAATAACAAATGATGATCATAAAATGCAGAATGGCAATGGGTACAAAAGCTTTCTTGAAAAAGAGAAATTTGCTAACATCGAATATTGATTTAAGCCTAAGGAAGTCCTTTCTGAAGGCATTTGTGGGGAGTGTTGCCTTGTATGGGAGTGAAACATGGACGATAAACAGTGTCGACAGGAAGAGGATAGAGGCTTTTGAAATTTGTTGCCCTAGAAGTATGCTGAAGATTAGGTGGGTGGATAGCGTAACTAATGAGGAGGTACTGAACAGAATTGGGGAGGAAAGGAATTTCTGGCATACTTTGATTAAAAGAAGGTATCGATTGGTAGGACACATTCTTAGATATCAAGGAATCGTGAATTTAGCATTGGAGGGAAGTGTTTGGGGTAAAAACCGCAAAGGAAGACCAAGAGATGGATACATTAAGCAGATTCAGACAGATGGAGGTTGTTGTTCTTATGTGGAGTTGAAGAGACTTGCTCAGGATAGGGTATTGTGGAGAGCTGCGTCAAACCAGTCTCCGGACTGAAGACCACAACAACAACAACAACAACAACAACAAGTGAAGTTCAGTGGCAGGATGACCAGCTGGCCAGGTGAGTGTAGGGTTATAAATACAAAATCAGTTGGTGGTAACGCAGGAGTAGGCTTATAATAAATAAATAAAATAACATTGCGGTTAAGTTACTATGAACAGCATAGTGAACACATTATAGTAGCAAAGATAGACATGAAGCCAACACTAACCACAGTAATAGAATTTTATATGCCAACTAGCCGATAATGATATGACAGAAGAAATCTACGAAGAGATAAAAGAAATTATTCAGACCGTTAAAGGAGAAGAAAACTGAATTGAATTGTGATTGGGGACTGGAACTTGGTCGTAAGAAAGGTAAGAGAGAAGGAAATGTAGTAAGTGAATATGGACTGGGAAAAAGAATGAAAGAGGAGATCACCTGGTAGAGTTTTGTGCAGAGCGCAATTTAATAATCACAAACCCTTGGTTTAATCATCATGAAAGAAAGTTATATACGTGGAAGAGACCAGGAGACACTGGGAGGTACCAAATGGACTTTATAATGGTACGGCGAAGGTTTAGAAATCAGGTTTTAAACTGTAAGACATATCCAGGGACAGATATAGACTCTGACCATAACTTATTGGTTATAAACTACAGATTAGAACGTAAGAAACTAGAGAAAGGTAGAAAATTAAGTAGTTGGAAATTGAACAATTTCAAGGAAACAGAGGTAGAGGTAGAAAGGGAGCATTACGCAAGGATTGACCGAAACGGGGGAAGGAAAGTAATACAGTAGAAGAAGATTGGGTAGCTCTGAAGGTAGTATAGTGAAGGCCGCAGATGATCACATAGGCAGAAGGACAAGACCTAATAGAAATCCTTGAATAACACAGGAGGTACTGAACTTAATTGTTGAAAGGAGAAAATATAAAAATGCAGCAAGTAAAGTGGGCGACAGTACAGACAGCTGAAAAATGAGGTTGTCGGAAGTGCAGACTGGCTAAGCAGGAGTGGCGTGAGGAGAAATGCAAGACCGTGGAAGAATGTATAACTGGGGAAAAGATAGATACCGCCTTCAGGAAAATAAAAGAGACATTTGGAGACAAGAAAAGCAGCGGTATGAATATCAAGAACTCAGATGGAAAACCAGTACTAAGCAAAGAAGGAAAAGCTGAAAGATGGAAGGAATATAAAGAGGGCCTATTCAAAGAAAATGAACTTGAAGGCAGTATCCTAGAAATGAAAGAGAAAGTAGAGGAAGATAAAATAGGAGATACGATACTGTGAAAAGAATTTGACGTAGCACTGAAAGAACTGAGTAGAAACATTTCCCACAGAGTAGATGAAATTTTGTGTGAAGAATACCCTCCGTCTTCAAGAAGAATATAATAATCCCAAAGAAAGCAAGTGCAGACAAATGTGAAAATTACGAAACTATCAGTTTAATAAATCAGGGTTGCAAAATACTAATACGAATTATTTACAGACGAATGGAAAAACTGGTGAATTCTGACCTAGGGAAAGATCAATTTAACTTTAGGATAAATATAGGAACACGGGAGGCAATTATTACATTACGACTCATCTTAGAAGATAGGTTGAAGAAAGTGAGACTACGTTTGTAGCATTTGTAGGTCTGGAGAAAGCTTTTGACAATGTTAACTGGAAAACACTCTGAAATTCTGAAGTTAGGAGTAAAATATAGCGACATCAGAGTTATATGCAACTTGTAAAAACTAGGCAGGGCATGAAAGGGTCGCACTCGTTGGGAATGGAGTAAGACGGAGTTATAGCCTTTTCCCAATGTTGTTCAATCTGTACATTCTAGAATCTGTGAAGGAATGCAAGGACACATTCGGAGAAGCAATTTGGTTTCATGAATAACAAATAAAAATTTTGCGGTTTGCTGATGACATTGTTATTCTGTCAGAGACAGCAAAGGATGTGGAAGAACAGTTGAACGAAATGGACAGTGTCTTGAAAGGGAGATATAAGATGAACATTAACAATAGTAAAACAAGGGAAATGGAATATAGTATCAGAAAATCAGATGATGCTGAAGGAATTAGATTACGTCATCAGACAATAAAAGTAATAGATGAGTTTTGTTAGTTGAGTACCATTATGTCTCCTGATGGTCGAAGTAAAGAAGATAGAAAATGCAGAATGGCTATGAGAAGAAAATCATTCCTGAGGAAGCGAAATTTGTTGACATCCAATATTAGTTTACATGTTAGGAAGTCATTTCTGAAAGCATTTGTCTGGAGTGTAGCATTGTATGGGAGTGAAACTTGGATGATAAGAAGTTCAGACAGAAAGATGATAGAAGCTTTTTGAAATGTGGCGCTACAGATGAATGGTGAAGATTAGATGGCTACATCATGTATGTAACAAGGAGGGGCTCAACAGAATTGGGGAGAAAGGAGTTTCTGGCATATTCTGACTAAGAGAAGGAATAGATTGGTGGGACACACTCTGATACATCAAGGAAGCGTTAACTTAGCAAGAGAAGGAAGTGTGTGCGGTAAAAATCGTACAGGAAGACCGAGGGACGAATACAGTAAGCACATTTAAAAGCATGTCGGTTGCCGTTCTTATTCGCAGATGAAGAGGCTGGCACAGGACAGTGTAGCATGAAGAGCTGCATGAAACCAGTTTGCGAACTGAAGATCACAACAACAAAAACTTTTCTGTACAATTTTGTTGTTCATAAACTAGAAAGAATTAAAAACAAGAAAAAGCTAACAATATTGCCATTTCATTGTTTTGCACATGGCTGTCCAAATTATTAAAAGTAGATTCTGAACATCGTTTTCCTGTAAGGAGGAATACTTTCAGTCAGCGTTACCGAACTTTTGGAAAATGGGGCAGGCTTCTGACTCAGGTTGAAGACACTTAAACTACCGAGGAGTACATTAACATAGAGAAAATAAGAAGTCCAGAGCCCTTTTGTTCATAAATAAAATGATTACGTTTGTCTTAAAATGACTTAAAATTATAAATTAATAAATTCCAGCAACCAGCAAGTTGCAAGCAACTGGTTGCTGAATTTTATTAATTTATAACCTGAACAGTTACTGAAATGGATAAAGTACTTCGACTTAAAATTAGGTAATGTAAGTAAGCAACCTGAAAAAGCAGAAAAGAGAGTTTAAATGCTATCGTTAACATAGTACTTAAAACCTGAAACTAAAGAGCGGTATGAAGAGGTCTTGTGTGTGAGCCACTTGTGACAAAGTGATTCCGATTGTAACAATGCTGGCTGAAACAAAGAGTTCAACTCAGTGGCAGTTCATAAAGAGAATCTGATTGTAACAACCCATTAACGAAATAAATGAACTAAATGAAAACACATTCAATAATTCAATGTATCATCCAAATCTACTTTCTAATTGTAGTTGATCCATATTAGCAGATGTGATTGCTAAGTACCTGCCTTTATATAGTATTTCTGAGTTCCATCCAATAGCATGGAGCATTAAGAAACGCAATTCATCGTTGTATCTAATGAAAATAATAGAGTATAACTGTAGAATGTCTTATCTGATTGTAAAAATTATGTTTATAAAATATATTACCTTATTATTTTATTTATTTATTATTTAACATGCCCCATTACATACTAATATTACATGTTTGATGGTTAGATTCTGGCGGTTACATCAGATATTTTTGCAAACACAAGTACAGTACATAAGTTAATAGGGTTTACAAAGGAACAAACAATTTTATACATCAGGAAATCTTATTGAATTACAAAAATTGTAAAAGTCTGTAGTGAATTTATGTACTAAGTCATATTTACTGACGGGCCATCCTCCTCCTTTGGCAGCTAGTTTTTTCCTGAGATCCCTGTCTTTCAATAAATTGCAGCAGTCAAAAAGCATGTGGTCAATAGTTTGGACAGCACTGTTACATGTGCACGTTCCGCTTTCAATTATTTTGAAGCGCTGATAGTATGCTTTCAGTTTTCCATGACCTGTTAACATAGCTGTAAAATTCGGAGATATTGGAAGTTTAATCATTAAACGTTGTCCGATCGTAGGAAAATACGGTTTATGCTTCCCCCGTTTTTTGTTCTGTGCCACTCAATGTCCCATTTGTTCCTAAACTCTTCCCGAAGTTTCTTCTTTACGGCACTTGTAGGTATTTTGTTGTAGCGTATTGATTGTCGTGATCGAGCTGCTCTTTTAGCAAGGTTGTCAGCTAATTCATTTCCCCATATCCCTTGATGTGCTTTAACCCATTCGAAATGCACCAGCCAGTTGTGTGTCTGCAACCTTCTGATTTTACATCTTATTTCTTCGATCAACGAGTTGTGGTTCTTCGAATTTCGCAAAGAGCCCAAAGTAATCCTGCTGTCGGTGTGAATTACTGCAGTTGTATCAGTATTCGAGAGATTATTTATGAACTCAAGAGCATTGAGGAAGGCAAATTGTTCCGCTTGATTGTTTGAGCATTCATTAGACAGTTTTACCTGTATCTGGTAAATAAGCCTCTTGTTAACAAATATTGCTATCCCCGAACCCACTCCGTCGTCTGACTTGCTTCCATCTGTGTATATTTCAACAGCGTAGCTTTTGCTGGCGTCCTTCTCAGTTATCCTCGTAAAGTCTGCCGGGTGTGCCCAGCTTCTGTACTCTAGGGCGATGTCGATTGTATGTTTGGCGTCTTGGTTTTGATCAGGTTATAATATTTGGCTATTTCTTGTATCGTAAGTGTTATGGACATGAGACCTGATAAAACACAAAGTGCTTCGCTGGATGTCGTTCTGTAAGCTTTGATCATTTTTAAATTGATTAACCTTGAACTCTATTAATTTTGGTACGGTTGTATTGTCGCTCCAGTGCGTCTATCCACATCGGTGAGCCGTACGATAATATTGGCAGTATTGCTCCTTTATAAATAGTTTGTAGTGCTGTAGCCCGCAGACCCCAGCTGACTCTAGCTGATCTGGAAAGAGCGTTAATTAAGACCATGCATTTATCTGTAATATGTTGAACGTGTTTGTTGAGTGTAAACTTACTGTCGATTATAACGCCCAGGTGTTTTTGATGGTCTACTTGTTGAAGCACTTTGTTATTAAGGTATATTGCGATTGTCGATGAGGCAAATTTCCTTTTCCTGGTGATAAGTATAGCTTTTGATTTCTGTTCGTTGAATTGGAGTTTATTATTACTGGCCCAAGTCGACATTAATTGCTTGTCTGTGTTACAGTTTCTCAGCGGCAAGAGGACTCTCTCCTTTGGTTAGTACGATCAGATCGTCGGCAAAGGCTATAACAAGAGAGTGTCCTGAGTAAGGCAATTTAAGCAAGGAATCATATAATATATTCCAGAAACCTGGTCCGCAACAAGAACCTTGTGGGCATCCTTTGGTAGCAGATCTTTCTATGAGAAGGTTGTTGAAATTCAACGTTGCAGTTCTGTGACTGAAATAGCTACGTGTAAGGTTATACAGATTTGCAGGACAGTTAAACTCACGCAACGTCTTTAAAATACCAGGCCACCAAGCTGCGTCAAAGGCGCCCTGTACATGACACACATTTTAGTTGTAAGACTACTCTCCACAAATTCTTTTACAGCCATTAGTGCGTCAGTCGTACCCGTTTGTGGGGTGAAACCGTATTGGTTCTTATGCAGAAGATCTTTGGATTAGACGAAATGCATTATTTAATTTATTAAAAGTCTTTCCAGTATCTTCGCTTCAGTGTATAAAAGACTTATTGGACGATACTTGTTGATTTCTGTGCTCTTTCCTTTCCAGGCTTAACTATCGGTATTATTTTAGCTCGCTTCCACAGTTTGGGGAAGCATGCCATTTGAAGGCAACGATTGTAGATCGTAGTAACAAATTGAGGAAACATATTAAACACCCTCAGTAGAACTGAACTATTGATGCCATTCTCTCCTGGAGACTTTTTAGGATTCAGCTGTTCCATTACAGTTGTGAAATCTTTATCCTTATTTGTACTTACAATGGTTTCGGTAACGTCCAAACATCTTTATGGTATTCAGTATCTTCGTCCTCGTTATCCAGTGGAATGAAGTAATCCAGCATGGAGTTGAGTGTATCCTCCAGGTCTAATGTCATCATGCCATCTTGTTTCTGTAGGGTTGTCATGAATGAAGTGGTCCGTACTTTCCCTGACGCCAAACGATAGACAGCATTCCACGGATTGTTGCCAGACGTAAAACTACAATATTCCTTCCAAGATCGTAGTTTTCCTTGACGAATCGCTTATGTATATTCCTTCTGCTGCTTAAGATAAAACTCTCTTCGCTGAATTCTTAATACCTCGTCATTCTGCGTTCTTTGATACAATCGCCTGGCAGCATTTTTTTTTTTTCTCTGAATCGTTAATTCGGTTGTCCACCATGAAACCGACAGCTTTTTTGATTTCATTCGTATAGGGTCCTTTATTTTGAAGGCATTCTTACATGCTGTGTCTATAACTGCTTCGTAGTCGGCCACTAACCCGTCGACGTTCGTTTCCCTTTCCGCCACCATACTTAATTCTTTGTCCATGTCGAGTAAAGTCATTGGGGCAGATTGATTTAGAAATTGCTGTTCAAGTTCTTTAACAATTGATTCTTCAAAAACTCTAAAATTAGCGTTGTTGACTATGTACTTGAAATTGTGGTATCTATTATCATTACGTTGTACTGAATCTATACCTATATTAAATGCGATAATTCGATGATCTGAGCAACTTTCGTTGTGGCAGCATTCCCAGTCATGCAATGACTGTACCAAGACAAGCATTAGTTAAAGTTAGATCCACATTACTTTTCCCAGTACTGCTCTCGAAAGTTGTAATGTCACCTTTTTCATTCATAATATAAAGATTATTAACACTCAAATATGCTTCCATTTCTCGCCCTCGTTCATTAGTAATTCGATCGTGCCACATAGATGACCGAGCGTTGCTGTAGACGGCAATAAGCACACCATTCCATTATTAAATTTTAAAATGTTATCTAGTTTACTAAAATCCATACCGATGTCATGCTTAATATCCATATACAATACTGGCTGCATAAAATGTGTGAGAACCTAGGGTGACTTCCAAGACCACCGTGTCTTCATCTGAAAGTTGACGCAGCATTATAGCGTCTATGAATTTGTTGGTGACGACCACTGCTGCTCTTTTCCTCGTGTTTCCCGTGCTAAATACTCTGTACTTTCTTCCTATCCCAACGATGTTATTGTTCAAGCAGTAGGGCTCTTGAATAAATATGATGTCAATAATTGTGTTGTACAATATACTCCATAAGATTGGCTGTAGCCGCTCAAGAATGCTGTAGATTTACTTGCATGCATTTAATATGGTGTCTGGGATTCAGTACATCATTTGAAGGTACATTATTAGTGTTCGGGTTGTGTTTTATCATGGATACGACGTTGATCAATTTTGCATCCTGTTTCCTTTGGTAAAGCCAGGGACAATTTTTGTAATTTGCTTCGTACGTTCTTGTCTTTTACCCTGACGAGGTTTTTGTCAATCATTTGTCTCAAGGCTGCATAATCCTTTGTGTATTTTTTGGCGATTGGTAGAACTTTTTTACATTTCCTGGTTGCCTTCACAAACGATTTGAATTCTTCCGCTGATAAGGGATCCTCATCAGCATGTTCAGCACAGTGCGACATGTCATCCGTGGATATATCTGATACAACTGAAGCACAGTCAGAATTTTTAGCATCGCAGTCCTCTTTACGTTCTGTAATTGAAGGCTGAAGAGAAGGCAGGGGTTGCCGCACAGGATGTTGTTGCAGACTGGAGTTGATCTCCTGACACTAGCACAGAAATTAAGTCAGATAGCGCACTGCTAAAATGTTAAAATGTTCAAATGTTTGTATAGCTTAGGGGACTTAACTACGGGGTCATCAGTCCCTAAGCTTACAAACTACTTATGAACTACTTACGAACTAGGACGGCACAAATATCCATGCCCGAGAGGGGATTCGAACCCCCGACCGTAGTGGCCGTGCAGACCGTGACTGGAGCGCCTCAGTCCCCTCGGCCACCGCGGCCGGCAGTGCACTGCTAAAAGTCGCAGTCTGACAAACAACTGTTTCGTCTGTACATTACCTTATATTTGTACTTATATTTTAATTATACAAATTTAAGACACTGACATTATTTCTCAAAACAACTTGAATCTACTTTGCTGTTATTGTATCTAACCCCTCCACTAGAATTTGTTACTGCCGAAATTCAGGTCGCTATACTTGAATATGAACAAAGCTCACTGAACCATCTAACAGAAAGTGTGGATATTAGATTTTTTTTTTTTTTTTTTTTTTTTTTTTTTTTTTTTTTTTTTTTTTTTACATTGATTAAGGAATGTTGTATCACACAGATTTGTTCCTTCCCTTGGATGGTAGGGAAAAAATGCTGTGACTATCTTGCTGACTTATATATTTAAACTTCGTTATAGATTCCAAAGAAGCCAAGCATGAAAGGAGGTTTATCTCCCTCAGAAATCACACCGAAACTGTCGCCATTATACGTCTGATGCATGATATTACCACCCATGAACCTACCGTGAACTATCACAACAAAGCCAGCAAGCCTTGCTTCTCTTGTTGGCATAGGATGCATCCAATTCAATATTCATTATTCAATTAAATATACAGAGTATTCAAAACAAAGCAACAGATTTCAAAAATTTATTGTTTTCGAACTATGAAAGATAGAAACACAATTCCAACGTTCCTGGAAAGAGAAGAAGTAAAATTTTTATACATTCAACATGATCAACATGTGTTACATGCCAAATATTGGAACAGTGGCTCATTTGTTGCCACACACAAGCAGCTGGTTTCTCGTTATCAAATTCACAGCCTCAAAAATTTGATTTAGCAGACTTTCAAAGGTGTCAGGCAACAGTGAGATTAGAAACACTGTCTTTTTACATAGCCCCACAGATAAAAGTCACAATGTGTGAGGTCGGGACACGTGTGAGGCCATGGTTAAAGGAATTTATGTTCTGCTGCTTCTCATCTGATCCAACACCCTTGGATGGTGCCATTCAGGTCAGGTTGGATGTTGATACAGAAATGAGGCGGGGAACCATCTTGCATGAAGCTGAAGCCATCTGAATCCTCTTCAAGTTGAGGAAATAACCAGTTTTCAACCGTTTTTTGATAGGTTAGTCCTGTCGCAGTTTTCTCCATGAACAGGAAAGAAACATAAACTTTGTTAAGAAATATGGTACAGCAGACATTAATCTTCAGGAAATGGTTCACGTTCAAACTTTACACTGCTGTCTGTCCAGGAACATTGGATTTGTGGTTCCATCTTTTGCAGTTTGGAAGATATAAACCTTTGAAATCTGTTCCTTCTTTTTAATAACCCTTTATTGCAGTGAGGTTACCTGGAGGACAACGGTTTGAGGCGACAAGCGGTCACGAGTTGGTCGCTGCCGGCCAACAAAAATACGTCTGTAAGACCGTGGTGCCAATCAGTCGAATGGCGCGGTCTAAAAAAGTGGAAACACACAGAGAGACACACAAAAACTGTCAAATCGCCCTTATTTTCGCAAATATCTCTAAAACGGCGTGAAATGAGGAAAAATAGATGAGCGGTTAAGGCGTTACTCGATATCAAATTGTGAGCTATAAAAATATCATTGCAAAAAGTCTACTTTTAATGTTACTAACGTAAAGTGGGTGGGCCTACGAGGTGTGGGAGGGGGGGTGTTAATAGAACGATGCCGAGTGGAAGTACCACTATTAAGCTCGTGCCCTGATTGGGAAACAACGTAGATCCGACACTATCACCACCACTCTTCTATCCCCCTCCGTAGCGCCTTTCAATCAAATGTTCAAATGTTTGTAGAGCTTATGGGACTTAACTACGGGGTCATCAGTTTGATAAGTCATGGTTGCAAAATTTTAACACGAATTATCTACAGGAGAATGGAAAAGCTGGTAGAAGCTGAACTCTGGGAAGATCAGTTTGGATTCAGGAGGAACGTAGGAACCCGGGAGGCAATACTCACTTTACGTCTTATCTTAGAAGATAGATTAAGGAAAGGCAAACCTACATTTTTACCTTTTTTAGATTTGGAGAGAGAGTTTGACAATGTTGACTGGAATACACTCTTTCAAATTCTGAAGTGAGTAGGGGTAAAATACAGGGAAAGGAGAGTTATTTACAACTTGTACAAAAGCCAGACCGCAGTTATTAGACTCGAAGGGCATGAAAGGGAAGCATCAGTTGGGAAGGGAGTTAGACAGGGTTGTAGCCTTTATTCAATGTTATTCAATTTGTACATAGAGCAGGCAGTGAAGGAAAGCAAGGAAAGATTTGGAGTAGGGATTAAAGTTCAGGGGAAAGAAATAAAAACATTGCGTTTTGCTGATGACATTGTAATTCTGTCAGAGACAGCAAAGGACCTGGAAGAGCAGTTGAAGGGAATGGACAGTGTGTTGAAGAGAGCGTATAAAATGAACATTAACAAGAGCAAAACAATGGAATGCGGTCTTAGAAAATCAGGCGATGCTGAAAGAATTAGATTAGGTAACGAAACAGTGAAGGTGGTAGATGAGTTTTGTTACTTGGGTAGTAAAATAACATGCGATGGTCGCAGTACAGAGGATATAAAATGCAGAATGGCAATGGGAAGAAAAGCATTTTTGAAAAAGAGAAATTTGCTAACATCGAATATTAATCTAAGTGTAAGGAAGTCTTTTCTAAAGGCATTTGTGTGGAGTGTTGCTTTGTACGGGAGTGAAACATGGACGATAAGCAGTGCGGACAGGAAGAGAATAGAGGCTTTTGAAATGTGGTGCTACAGAAGAATGCTGAAGATTAGGTGGGTAGATCGCATAACTAATGAAGAGGTACTGAACAGAGTTGCCGAGAAAAGGAATTTTTGGCATACCCTGACTAAAAGAAGGGATCGCTTGGTAGGACACACTATTAGACATAGAGGAGTCGTAAATTAAGCATTGGAGGGAAGTGCGTGGGGTAAAAATCGCAGAGGGAGACCAAGATACGCGTATAGAAAGCAGATTCAAGTGGGTGTGGGTTGCTGTTCTTACGAGGAGATGAAAAGACTTGCTCAGGATAGAGTAGGTTGGAGAGCTGCATCAAACCAGTCTCCGGACTGAAGACCATAACACATCAGTCTCTAAGCTTACAAACTACTTATGAACTAGCTAATACTAAGGACGGCACAAATATCCATGCCCGAGGGGGGATTCGAACCCCCAACTGTAGTGGCCGTGCAGAACGTGGCTGGCGCGCCGCAGACCATTCGGCCACCGCGGCCGGCATAGCGCCTTTCCTTTCATCTACTGTCCTCCATCCCAGGGCAGGAACCTTACTTTTAGTTTAATGAAATTGGAGACTGAAAGTGCTCCGTCTCCCAATGTGTCGTATTCCAGTTATTTATACTTTTTTTTTTTAATGTGCTCTCTATTTTTATCACTGATTTCAAAACATGCTAGAAGACAGCCTTTCTAAATGCACATTTCACGATTGATCACATTTTAAAGCTTTTAAATTGCTGTTACATATTTATCACTGTTATCTTGTTTTTCATTCGGTTTAAAGCCAATTGTCCTCGCGCTTGAAGAGTCGTATGTTTGAATTTCTACGAGCCCACTCGTCCCCCAATATGTGACGATGGTGGGTGAAAAAACAATAATGAAAAGAAAATTTCAACGTTCCCAGTTTCCTGCTGCAGATGGGATCGCGTCGTTGAGAACAGTGGCGACTGCGACTGAGTTTCTTATTTTCTTTCAGCTCTTTTACTGCAAACACACACATACACACACACACACACACACACACACACAAACGCACGCGCGCGAAGAGAAAGAGAGACATATAAACTGTTTTTCTTTTTCTATATTGTGCAAAACATCGTTCAGGCAAGAGAGTATCATTCGAACAACTTATGGGTTTGCAGCTTAACAGCATCGATGGTCGCCGATATTTTGGCAGAACACCCTGAAATTCTCAAGGCAAATTGCGGAGAGGAAACACTGTGTAAACAAATTTACTTCGGTTTCCACTGAGAATAGTAAAGAAAACACACACGAATAAGTAAATAGCAGCACCATCAGAGAACCAAAATAATATAGTGATAGAAAAATAATAATACCAACAGCCGTAACTTTTGTTTGAAGTTTATTTTGTTACGATTTCGACATTCCAATAGTGTCATCTTCAGTCCAAATCAAAGGCGCCCATACTGTTACATCGAGGCAATATTTAACTGGTATTGGATAACCAGGAACTGCAAATTCCGGTGAAATACGACCTTGTTGATAACATAACAGGATGGACGTCATTCATTAGGCTTGAAGATGACATTACTGGAGTATCGAAACCGGTAGCAAAATAGCATATAATCAAAACTTACTGCTGTTGTTTGTATAACAATTTTTTACTCACAACATTGACCAACAGCACATCCACACGTCAACATTATATGGAGCTACATCTACTAATATAACATACGTGAGAAATATCAGTAATCAGCGAGTGAGGCAGCACTAATTCTGTCCTCTTTGTTTCAATTCTGAGTCATATCCTGTTCTCTCACTGTCTTGTAAAAATAGTTAATTCGAGTTGTGAAGAGTTACTTAGAGTTGTTTTGACCAGTAGAGTGGCCTTTGCAAATCTGCATTTGACATGTGACTTCACAGCCAAAATTCAATTGCTGAAGATTATTTCACAGCAGCCTCACAACTAAAATCCATACTAACAGACAGTACCGGATACACGATACACCCGAAACACGGCACTGTTTAACGCTCGGCGACCGAGACACGCCACTTGGTCTTGGGAGACCATTTGTTGCTCCACTGATAGTGCTGACAGGGGCAGGTAGCTAGCTTGCGTCTCTTTCTCCCTCTTGCAGTCTTCCACACTCAACGACTGGGACATGTCATTTGTTATTAGGAGTCCATTTGGTGCCCCCACTGTTGCCAGGGGAAGATACCTTGGTTGCCCTCCTCCCTCTTTCCAAAATCCGACGCTGCCAAAAAAGTAGACATAAGGCTGCGCATATCACGGAAACAGAGGAAGCTTACAGTGAGCACATCTAAACTTGCAGTCCTTAGGTATTGAAAATGGAACATATAAGGACTGGATAGAAAGTTGAAATAACTAGCATTTTTCTCTGAAAATACGTTATTGACACGTGATACAGTTACTTCCCTTTAATTAACTTGCTCCTGTTAATTATGACCTTTAGCAACATTTCCGGAAGGCGTCATATATCGTCTGCGGATTTCTGTTAATGTCTTACATTCGCTGCCATAGGGTATGGATGATATCATCTCTGTTGTTGAACCAGATCCGTCACGATGGTTCTTTCACTTTGGCAAAGAGATGAGAGTCGCGGGGACTGGTGTGGATGCTCCAGAATCTCCCAGTGACAGCGGCGCGGAAGGTCCTGGTGAACAGGTTTCAACCGAAACTACCGTGGCGCAAAACATTATCGATTGTTAGGTTATGTGTGTAGTAAATTCTTGAAGACAATACATTACCGAATAACTTTATACATCGTTGATCTTATTTTGAAATACTCTTGCATATATTTCTTCTAAATTATTCCGATGTTTACTCAATGAAGTTAACAAATAAAATCGACAATGATCGGAACCAGTATTCACTATTTACCTCTAACTTATACCACTTATTTTGCCTGATACGGAGAGCAGACAGAGATCCTGTTTCTGCCCTTGAGGCTAAGAATAAGAATTTTGCAGTGGGTATCACACAGAAGCTTCTCTACAACAGCGGTCGGTAACTGTTGGACCGCGGTCCAAGCGGACCGAGGAAGACCAAAAACTGGACCCCCAAAATATTTTGAAAGTATAAGTCACGTACTCAGATTATTAGAAAAAGAATTGTTTTGTGGACAACAACACGGAGCTACAAGGAAATGGGAAATTAACATTTGAGTTGGTTCAAAGTGTATCATCATACCGTCGCAAACTGATTCGTTGAAAGAGACGTATTTAAAGTCAAGAATTTCTTTCTTTGGCAAAAAATTTTAATATAAAAATAATCCAGAAGCAGACAATCCATATTATCAAATTTCTTGGCAGATCTTAAGAAGAAATTTGCAGTTATATTCAAAGCAATATACGACTTGTCGCGGTTCTTAAAATCACCTTTTGACGTTTCCCATGTAGCAGAATGGACGGTCGTGGCTGCGAAGTTGTTCCACCTTTCAAATCCTTCTCTTCAAATGGAGATATACCATTTCAGGAAGACATTTCCTTGCAAACGTATCAAACTGTATCCATTGAAGAATTTAGGAGTCAATATATCCCGGAAAAATATGAAAATTGCAAAATATTCGCGATCTTCCTGGCTGCTATGTTTGGCTCTACATATATTTGTGAAATTTCATTTTCAAAAATAAATTTCTAGGGGAATAATTGTCGATCAAGACTAACGACCGCTCACTATGAAGACACTATTAGCATAAGCTGCTCCGCACATGAACAGAACTTTAAGAACCTGCTCAAGATGGCAAATGTAATTTTTTCGATGGATTTTTTAATACATATACTCACATTTCATTGTATTTCAAACTTTCTTAGTGAAAATTAAAATAAAAAAGTATGGATAATGTATGACCTGTTTCTGGACTTTCCAATATAAGTTTGTTTATCCATTTTATTTCGTACTGTTTGTGAGTGCAAATAAAAATAAATGGCAAATTATATAAGTTTTTTCGGATTGTTCTATATTATTATTTTACATATATTGTATTTCATACTATTTTGTGAGTGAAAATTAAAATAAAAAATTAATAAGAAACATGCTGTTTTTTTTACATCTGGACGTCGATAAAAATTTTCAAAAGTATCCGGACCCCATCTAAGATTACTTGGCGACCTCTGCTCTACAAGGTTTCAGTTCTTACTCTGAAGAATAATTACTGACACTGGCAAGGGTCAGTGGATGTAAAGATTCTGTTGATATGATATCAGACTGGAACTCTGAAGATGAACTAACTAGTTTCGCTCTATGCTCAGCTGCAAGCTGACAGCATTTACAAACGGACCAACAATCATAATTATTTCTATTTTGATGACTCAGTTTTCTCAATCATCAGGGCCGACATATATTCGAGACGATATGGACATTCATGTTCTACTTTTATTCTCAATGGATTTGATTGATGGACTGGTATTTCAAAACAATCATATCCTACTCTTTTAGCTAGGTTCACGTGACAACTACAGTTGTATTAATTTTGTGATGATATTTCTGTTTAACACACTACCGATTTAATTAAAAATGGACTGATAACCGTCGCTGTTTAGTCCCTTCCAAAACCCAACAATTAAAAATGTTCATTTGGGATAAATATTAATGTGGCAGATTTTATGTGCAGGTCTGTTTAAGTGGGTATGACTACAGTGGTTTCACCCTGATACCACCACTTAATGCCATAATGTAAAATAAAAATTGAAAACAATAGTTATATTCCAGTCTCCTTGATGTAATCCTATTAGAAAATCATAACTTCAACTCAGTTTTAAATAAAACAATTATTCGTGCACACACTAACTTATTCTAAGGACAACGCACACACCCAAGCCCGAGGGAGGACAGGAACCACTGGTGGGAGAGGCTGTTCAACCAGTGTACTCATCCGACATGACCACATTTGATTACGAGTTCTTTGCTAAAATAAAAGATCCGTTTCGAGGTAACCTCGTAAAGTGTAGCAGTGAAATTTATAAATCTACATCTACATAGATACTCTGCAAATCACATTTAAGTGCCTGGCAGAGGGTTCATTAACCACTTTCATAACTTTTCTCTGCCGTTCCATTCTCTAATAGCGCGCGCGAAGAAAGAACACCTAAATCGTTCCGTTTTTGATCTGATTTCTCTTATTTTATTGGGATGGTCATGTCTCCCTTAGTAGGTTGGTGCTAGCAAAATATTTTCACATTCAGAGGTAATAGTCGGTGATTGAAACTTCGCAAACAGATCACGCCGCAATGAATAACGTCTTTCTTTTAATGATTTCCACCCCAATTCGTGCAACATTTCCGTGATGCTTTCCCCCCGTAACGTGATAAAACAAAACGAGCTGCCCTTTTCTGAACCATCTCAATGTCTTCCGTCAGTCCCACTTGGTGAGGGTCTCACAAGGGGCGACAGTACTCCAGGAGAGGACGCACAAGTGTGATGTAAGCAGTCTCTTTGGTGGAGCTGGTGTATCTTCGAAGCGTTCTGCCAATGAAACGTAACCTTTGGTTCGCCTTCCCTACAATATTTTCTGTGTTCTCTCCAGTCAAAGTTGTTCGTAATTGTAACTCCTAGGTATTTGGTAGAATTTACGACCTTAAGGTTTGACTGATTTATCGCGTAATTGAAGTTCAGCGGATTTCTTTTAGTGGTCATGTGTATTACTTCACACTTTTCTTTATTCAGTGTCAATTGCCAATTTTCGCACCATGTAGAAATTTTGTCTAAATCGCTTTGCAGTTGCTTTTGATCCTCTGTTGACTTCACTAACCGATAAACGACAGCATCATCCGCGAACAGTCTAAGGGAGCTATCCAGACTGTCTCCTAAATCGTTTATAAACACGAGGAAGAGTAGGGGGTCCTATAACGCTTCCCTGTGGAACGCTAGATATCACTTCTGTTTTACTCGATGACTTACCGTCAATTACAACGAACTGTGTCTTTTCTGATAGGAAATCGTGAATCCAATCGCACAATTGGGGAGATATTCCATAAGCACGCAATTTCATTAGAAGCCGCTTGTGGGGTACAGTGTAAAAAGCCTTCCGGAAATCCAGAAATATGGAATCGATTTGAGATCCCTTGTCGATGGCACTTAACTATTCATGTGAATAAAGGGAAAGCTGTGTTTCGCATGAGCGATACTTTCTGAATCCGTGTTGACTATTGGTTAATAGGTCGTTCTCTTCGAGATAGTTGATAATGTTCGAACAAAGTATATGTTCCAAAATCCTACTGCAAATCAGGATGAGATGTGCTTGTAATTTTGAGGATCACTCCTATTACCTTTCTTGAGTATTGGCATGACCTTGGCAACTTTTCAGGCTTTAGGTACGGATCTATCGCTGAGTGATCGGTTGTATATGATAGCTAAGTATGGAGCTATTGCATCAGCATACCCTGAGAGGAATCTAGTTGTTATACAATCTGGACCGGAAGATTTGTTTTTGTTTAGTGTCTTAAGTTGTTTTACTATTCCAGGAACATTTACTTCTAAGTTTCGCATGCTGGCAGCTGTTCTTGGTTTGAATACTGGAGTGTTCACTTCGTCTTCTTTGGTGAACGAATTTCGGAAAGCTGTGTTTAGTAATTCTGCCTTAGCAGTACTGTCATCGGTAGTATTACCATTGCTATCGCGTAGTGAAGGTATTATTGTGTTTTGCCGCTAGTGTACTTCACATATGACCAGGATTTCTTTGGATTTTCTGCAAGATTACGAGACAGGTTTTCGTTGTGGTAACTACTATAAGATTCTCGCATTGAAGTCCGCGCTAGGTCGCGAGTTTCAGTAAAAGAATGCCAGTCTTGCGGATTCTGTGTCTTTTTAAATTTTGCATGCGTTTTTCTTTGTTTCTGCAACAGTGATCTGACCTGTTTTGTGTACCACGGGGGATCAGCCCCCTCTTTTATTAATTTATTTGCTATAAATTTCTCGATTGCTTCTGATATCATGTCTTTGAAAGTAAGCCACAACTGATCTACACTCGCATTTTTAGTTTTGAACGACTGGAGAAGTGAATTTTTATCTGCTTTATTGAATAGATATATTTTTCGTTTATTTTTGGTGCATTTGGGAATTTTGACATTCAGTATCGCTACTACAACTAGATGTTCGCTAATCCCTGCATCTGTTTTGATGCTCTTTACTATCTCCGTATTATTTATTGTTAGGAGATCAAGGGTATTTTCGCAAACACTTACTATTCTAGTGGGTTCATGAACTAACTGTTCGAAATAGTTTTCAGAAAAAGCATTCAGAACTAGTTCGGACGATGTTTTATATTTGCCGCCGGTAAGAATATTCCACTCGTGTAATTTTAGCTATGCTCTCGCGCCTCAACGTAACGACGCCCTCAGAATTCGCAACATATTTGAGAGGAAAATAGCCGAATTTTGTGGCGAAAGGAAATTAATTAATGCTGTTCCTGGACTATGGTTGACGGATGTTGTGTATACTTTTGTCCGCTCAGCAAATTAATAATTATTGTAATAGACAGCACTGAAATTTATAAAGCTGCTCATCACGAATAGCCGCCTGCCGGTAATTTATCTACGCTTCTGTGTAGATACGCTTTCTAAATGCCCAACATGTTTGCGGGAGGGGGGGGGGGGATAGTCGAATATTTGTGGCCACCAGGATTATTAATTAATACTGTTTCTGCACTGTGCTTGACAGATTCTTGTATTACCCTTCTTCGCTCAGTAAATGAATTATCCTTGTAAAGCACAGCTCAGGTGCTACGTAGTAATTTATTTTGTACTTTTAGGAGCTTGCCTAACCACGTATCATGTAAAATGATCACATATCGCTCTTAAAAATATACTATTGACAAACCATTCTCTAAATATTACTGCTGCTCGTTTGCAGTGGCGGCGTGTTCTTGTGTTCACTGGCTCAGTGATCCCCCGGAAAAATGCACGCAGTAAAAAAAAAAAAAAAAATAAAAAAATAAATAAATAAATATATATATATATATATATATATATATATATATATATATATATATATATATATATGCACATTCAATCACTCAACCTATTTTTATCTCATGAGAAACGTTTTACGTCGTGGAGACAGCACGGATACGAGTCGTAGCGCGGCCGCCTAATATAGGCGGCCGCGAGTGGCCGCAGCGTTGCAATGCGCATGCGCGGCTGAGGTTCAAATTCTCTTCTGAACCCCATGGAACAGCATTTGGTCGCTCCCGAGGGAGGTGAAACGCCGCTTTTAACATTGGCGATGGAGCTGGTAGAGACTCCAGCTCCTGGCTACTCGAGCACTGGCGGTCACGCACGAATGGTCCCGAAGCAAAGACAGTGGAGCTACTGAGCTCCTCGCCTTACACATGCGCAAATCCTCCATGAAGGCAACATGTGCCCTTCATATGTGTTTTCGGCGCACTGAAGATTCATGAAAAACACGTTATATTTGGTAAAATGTTTTCTATCAATTAAAGACGTACCAACTGTAAAAGCCTTCAGAAGATCCTATCATGAATAATAATAATAATAATAGTAAAATCACTGTTTTCCACCTAGCAAGAATAGCCGTGTGGTTAGCGGTATCGTGCTACGGCGTCAAAGGTAGTGGGTTCGAGCCTGACTGGAAGCATTTTTTAACCTAATCTTGTTTTTAAGAGATACGAGAAGAACAATGTCTTTTATATTGTTACTTGCCACATATATTTGGACGTTTTTGCGAATGTGTCGCGATTTTCAGGCTAATGAAATTTATACTCATCGTTGAAACAAATATTTAACTGTTTGAAAAGAGGTGGGGGAGAGCAGCGTTTGCGAATGTGTAAGGATAGGAAGGGGTGCTGCTTACAGTATCACATGACCCGAAGGTAGCTTGTCTCTTCATCGTAAGAGACTTCTTTTACTGCATTATGCGAATTACATTTCAAACTTACCTGGTGTTGCTCTGAATAATTTCAAATCAATATCGTACACCGTAATTGAGTCGAGCTGCTCGTGTTCGACTTGATACAGAGATTGCATCATAGCGACTCCAGGTGTGGAGTTACCAGAAGTTACACCAAACCCCGCGATGATAACGTAACGCTCTAAATACACCATACAATACTTAAGCAGCCGCCGATCAGGCAGAATATTCGTGTTGCCGTGTGTTATAAGCAGTGTCTTCGTCATCGGCTAGTGTGCTCCACCATTGTGATTATAGCTACCCTGGGTTTTTAAATTCTATCTCTGAGAGATTTTAACCACCGCGGCAGTTTTAATTTTGAATATGTTTTACTTCAAATTCTTTGCTCTATGTCTGTTCTCTGCATTTTACTCTCCATTCTAGTGTTTACATTCAACAAATTTTACCACCTTTCTATGATTTCACCGACTTGTCAAAATTGTAACTACACTCGGCTGAAGAGCAGCAATGAAGCTGCTGCCTGCCTTCCACCTCTGATGGCTTAAAAATAAATAAATAAACGCCATACAGAACAGTGTGGAGGACTATGAACTTCTGTGCGCTAAGTCGATCGGTTACGTCGCAATTGGTGAAATGAGTTTGGTTACGTCGCAGCAAATGTTCAAATGTTTCTGTAGTCTATGGGACTTAACTAAACTAAACTTACAAACTACTTACGAACTAGGACGGCACAAATATCCATGCCCGAGGGGGGATTCGAACCCCCGACCGTAGTGGCTGTGCAGACCGTGACTGGAGCACCTTAGTCCCCTCGGACACCGCGGCCGGCTTACGTCGCAGCCCTTGTGAGTAAGATACAGTGGTCTCGTGTGTGGCTCGAAATGAGTGTAGAAAGTGTTCTCGAAATTTAAAACAATATAACAACTTTCCCCAGGCGCCACTGTTCGGAAACATCGTAGATCCGGCACTGAAAGAAGTGAACCCCCAGTCGTCTGAAGCACCAGCCGCCACTGCTCGTTTGACTGATGGCAATGTAAGCTGTACTCGCAGATTCCTTCCTAACCTAAAATTGTTTCTTATTCGAATAGAAAAAACCCGACGGTTAAATCCTAGTTTAGGTGACACTAGCGTCTCGTTGATGTGTAGATGTTGGCAGCGAAAGGCAGTCAATCAGAAGTGTCATTGAGAGAACCATTGAAAATATAGCTTTCAATTTTTTTAAACATCACTGCGTTGTGCAGGAAACTGTTTTTAGCCGAAATTCCTGTCAAATTCATTGAAAATAAGTCAATGTTGTTGACGAGTGGTACTGTAAATCTGCGATGACATGAATATTTTTATACCAGAACTAGATGACCTGGTGAACTTCGTATCACTTACCTCTTATTATAAATCATACAAATTTAAATCATATGTATTTTAGACGCAGTATGTATTTTATAAAGGCAATTGCTTTGAACGTCAAATGTGCAAAATTTTATCGCAATCGTACGAATAATACTGATATCCCAAAGAAAAGAGCTCTTTCAGTTCTCCACAAATTTTCCTATTTTCTGGCCAACTATTCCAAACGTTTATTTCACTTAAACCTTCCTCTCGCTTTGAACATCAAATGATCAAAATTTTATCGCAAGCGGATGAACGGTTCTCAACTTATAGTATTGAGTACATTTAGGAACACACTAAAAAAGAAACTTGGTTCGAATTTTGCGACTTTCCTTTTTAACTGTCTCTAATTTTTTTAGTGCAAACTTTTCCAAGACCATAATGAGCAAAACAACAAAAGTATTATCCCTCTCCGTCGTGCGAATAGTCAGTTATAGTGCTGAATTCAATAAAAAACACACTGAGAAACGCACTTTCAGTTTTTCTCAAATTTTCTAATTTTCCGGTAGATTTAAAAAAAGAATATCATACGAACCTTGTCCTGTCAAGCCATACTCAAGTGATGCCATGTGGCAATTTATTTTTATTCGTAGAAAAAAATCGATTTCGATTTTTCCTAAATTTTTCTACTTCCCGGACGACTTTACCAAATTTTTATTTGATGCAAACCTTCACCTTGCTTTCAACATGAAATGTACAAAATTTTATCGCAATTGGACGAACGGTATTGATAGCTCACTGGAAAAAGCTGTTTCAGTTTTTCCCGATGTTCCTCTTTTCCGGACAACTTTTCCATATTTTATCACCGTTTAAACCCTCCCTGCACTTACACGAGTATTTCAAGACTAAAATTAGTCAAATCGGTTCGCCCGTTATCGAGTTTTAGCGAGGCTAACGAACAGCAGTAACAAAAAATGTTCAAATGTTTGTAAACCTATTGGAAGAAACTGGTCTGGTCGTCAGTTCCTAGACTTACAGACTACTTAAACTGACACTAAAGGAAACACACACAGCCATGCCCGAAGGAGGACTCGAAGCACTAGCTGGAACAGCTGCCTAGTCCGTAGAATGACGACTTAGACCACGCGTCCATTCCGCGCGGCTGAATAGTGACACATTCGAGGGAAATAGCTCATGTTTTTTTGACTAATTTCAGTGGAAATGTCACTGCTCTAACTGGTCGCTACATAATATGATCAGAAAAGTGCATCAAAAGCCGGGCCCGGTGGCCTTGTGATAAAGCGCAAGTCTGGGAACCGAATGGTCGCGAGCTCAAAACGTGCTCGGATCTTGGATTTTTTCAGTGTGCGCTTTAACCCATCCTTCACCTCTCAACTATGTGAGGAGTCGCCAGAAACGACAAGTGGTTCAGATTCCACGCTAAGCTGTAGGTCCCCTTTCCCCGGTTGGATAACTGGGGTAGGCTAGGGACAAGCAAATCGCCGAAGTGGCGTCCAATTGAAAGACATGCACCAGGCCAATGAGCCACACGAAATAATAATTATTATAATACAGTATATCGAGAACAAGTCACTACATGGAGTGACAGGTTTTTTCCTTCACTTAGCTTTGACTGCACAGTATTTTAAATGTTAAGAAATCTATATATGATTGACGAATGAATTACACTCAGTTTTCAATAATTAAAGAAACCTTCGCACCAATGTCGTGACTGGTCCTCGATGGACTTTTTCCATTCACCATCTCCTTGCTATTTGTATTAATTGCGCTAATATCAAATTTCTTTCCGTTACTATGAAAACATATTTCGTTTTCTGCTATGATAAATTGTACATTACATTAAAATATATGCCTCAGTAAATGTCATCACCACATTTAAATTCCCTTCATGGTATAAAAACTGCATTTTTATTGGCTCTCACAAAGACTTACTAAAAGTAAGCTCTCACAACGACTGATTGGCTGCCTTTCACCACCAACATCTGCACACAAACGAGAACTTAATGCCACTAAGATTTAACTGATGCCGACTTAAGATGTGAAGGCATTGCTTTGTAGCTTACTATATGTTATGCAAATTAATTTAGAACATTAACCGTTCCTACTAATATATTCCACTTCCATGAACCACAGACATTGCCGGGGTGGGGTGGCTTGCGTGCCTCAACGATACAGATAGTCGTAAGCCATAGGTGCAACCACAGCGGAGGGGTATTTGTGGAGAGGCCACGCAAAAGTGTGATTCCTGAAGAGGGGCAGCAGCCTTTTCAGTAGTTACAGGGGCAACAGTCTGGATGATTGACTAAGCTGGCCTTGTAACATCAGCTAATGTGACTTTGCACACAGTTACTGCGAACGGCTGAAAGCTAGGGGAAACTTCAGCCATTACTTTTCCTGAGGACATGCAGCTCTACTCTATGAAAATATGATGATGGCATCCTCTCGGGTAAAATATTCCGAGGGTAAAATAGTCCCCCATTCGGATATCCGGGCGGGGACAACTCATGAGGATGTGATCATCAGGAAAGACAACACTGGAATTCTACGGATCAGAGCGTGGACTGTTAGATCCCTTAATCGGGTAGGGAAGTTAGAAACTTTAAAAGGAGAAATGGATAGATTGAAGTTAGATATAGTGGGGATTAGTGAAGTTCGGTGGCAGGATGAACAGGATTTCTGGTCAGGTGAGTACAGGATTATAAATACAAAATCAGTTGGGCGTATTACAGGAGTAGGTCTGATAATGAATAAGAAAATAGGATTACGGGTAAACTACTATGAGCAACACAGTGATCGCATTATCATAGTCAAGATAGATACGAAGTAGTACAGTTTTATATGCCAACTAGTTCTGCCTATGATGAGGAGATCGGAGAAATATATGAGGAGGTAAAGCAAATTATTCAGACAATAAAGGGAGAGGAAAACTTAATTGTTATCGAAGGCTGGAATTCGGTAGTAGGACAAGGAAGGGAAGGGAAGATAGTAGGTGAATATGGTCTGGGCAAAAGGAATGAAAGAGGAAGCCGCCTGGTAGAATTTTGCACGGAACATAATTTAGTCATAACAAAGATCTGGTTTAAGAATCACGAAAGAAGGTTGTATACGTGGAAGAGACCAGGAGACACCAGGTGATACCAGATAGATTTTGTAATGGTACGACGTAGATTTCGGAACCAGATTTTAAACTGTAAGACATACCCTGGGGCAGATATAAACTCTAACCATAACTTATTGGTCATGAATTGTAGGCTGAAACTGAAAAAACTGCCGAAAGAAGAAAATAAGGAGATGGGACCTGAATAAACTGAAGGAACCTGAAGTCTTGAGAATTTCAGAGGGAGCTTTAGGTAACAATTGACAGAAACGGGGGGAAATAAAACAGTATAGGAGGAATGGGTAGCATTGAGAGATGAAATAGTGAAGGCAGCATAGGACAAAATAGGTAGAAAGGCAAGACCTATAAAAAATCCTTGGATATCACAGGACATACAAAATTTAATCGATGAAAAGAGAAAATATAAACATGCAGTAAATGAAACAGGCAAAATGGAGTACAGACGACTAAGAAATGAGATTGACAGGAAGTGCAAAATGGCTAAGCTGGAGTGGCCAGAAGGCAAATGCAAGGGTGTAGAAGAATGTATAAATAGGGGAAAAATAGATACAGCTTACAGGAAAATAAAAGAGATATTTGGAGATAAGAAAAACAGCTCTATGAATATCAATAACACAGATGGAAAACCAGTTCTCAGCAAAGAAGGGAAAGCTGAAAGGTGGAAAGAGTATATAAAGAGGCTCTATGAAGGGAATGAAATTAGAGGCAATATTGTAAGAAGGGGAGAAGAAGTAGATGAGGATGAAATAGAAGATACTATACTGAGAGATGAATTTGACAGAGCACTGAAAGATCTAAGTCGAAATAAGGCCCTTAGAGTAGATGACATTCCCTCAGAGCAGAGCTACAGAAGTCTCTGGGAGAACCAGTCACGACAAAACTGTTTCACCTGGTGTGTAAGATGCTCGAGACAAGCGAAGTACCCTCATGCATTAAGAAAAATGTTATAATCCCATTCCAAAGAAAACAGGTGCAGACAAGTCTGAAAACTACAGAACCATCAGTTTAATAAGTCATGGTTGTAAAATATTAACACGAATTATTTACAGAAGGATGGGAAAGCTGGTAGAAGCCGACCTCGGGGTAGATCAGTTTGGGTTCAGGAGAAATGTAGGAACACGGGAGGCAATACTCACATTACGGCTTATCCTAGAAGATAGATTAAGGAAAGGCAAACCTACATGTCTAGCTTTTATAGATTTGGAGAAGGCTTTAAACAATGTTGATTGGAATAAACTCTTTCAACTTCTGAAGCAATCAGGAGTAAAATATAGGGAGCGTAAGGTTATTTACAACTTGTACAAAAACCAGACAGCGGTTGTCAGAGTTGAAGGGTATGAAAGGGTTGCAGTGGTTGGGGAGTAAGACAGGGTTGTAGCCGTTCTCCAATGTTATTCAATTTGTACGTTGAGCAAGCTATAAAAGGAAAGCAAAGAGAAATTTGGAGAAGGAATTAAAGTTCAGGGGGAAGAATTAAAAACATTGCGCTTTGCCGACTACATAGTAATTCTGTCAGAGACAGCAAAGGACCTGGAAGAGCAGTTGAACGGATTGGACAGTGTGCTGAAAGGTGCATATAAGATGAACATTAACAAGAGCAAAACAAGGGTAATAGAGTGCAGTCTACGACAGTACAGGCGATGCTGAAGGTATTAGATTAGGGAACGAAACAATAAAGAAGGTAAATGAGTTTTGTTACTTGGCCAGTAAAATAACAAATGATGGTCGCAGTACAGAGGATATAAAATGCAGAATGGCAATGGGTAGAAAAGCATTTTTGAAAAAGAAAAATTTGTTAACATCGAATATTGAGTTAAGCCTAAGGAAGTACTTTCTGAAGGCATTTGTGTGGAGTGTTGCCTTGTATGTGAATGAAACATGGACGATAAACAGTGCGGACAGGAAGAAGATAAAGGCTTTTGAAATGTGCTACAGAAGAATGCTGAAGATTAGGTGAGTGGATCGCGTAACTAATGAGGAGGTACTGAACGGAATTGTGGAGAAAAGGAATTTCTGGCATACCTTGACTAAAAGAAGGAATCGATTGGTAGGACACATTCTTAGACATCAAGGAATTGTGAATTTAGCATTGGAGGGAAATGTTTGGGGTAAAAACTGCAGAGGAAAACCAAGAGATGAATACAGTAAGCAGATTCAGACATTGTAGGTTGCCGTTCTTATGTGGAGATGAAGAGACTTGCTCAGGATAGGGTATTGTGGAGAGCTGCATCAAACCAGTGTTCGGACTGAAGACCACAACAACAACAACAACAACAACAACAACATTAATATATTGCTGCAACATGTAACTGAAGTTACCATTTTCTGACTGATAGGCCTATGCTCTTACTCTGTGCTGTTGTTGACTGAAGAGATCACGACCCTGTTGCCACTATTCAGATAAAGGAGGTTAGAATAAGGGGTGATGCCCCAAGGAGGTTAGAAGAAAGGGAGATGACATTATCTATGCCGAACACACGTCAGTTGAAGCCTATCCGCCATCTTCGTCAGTTTTGGAATGCTATTTATTTGTTAAAACTATGCGTTAAGTCGACCTCTTACTGTCAATGCACTGCAAAGCATGTACTTTCAAACAATATACTTTCTTGAATAAATAGTAATAAATACACTTCATAATATAATTGAAAATTTACTTTTAACAGCTAATTTGAACTCTTTCAACGCTTCGTACATCACGGCTAAACCGTTGGAAGTTTTATCCCTGTTTTAAGTGACATGAAACATTAGTTCTACAATACGAACACCGCAATATGGCGGAGGTAGGCTTCACTTTTTCAGCGTAAGGGCATCATCCTGTATGCTAACCTACTTGAGATGAAACCATTGTTGCCATATTACGATGCCAATAACATTTGTGGTGATGAGTGTGTATTCATTGCATTCTGAGTTGAAAACGGTACTCTTCCAAAAAGAAAACAAACGTTACCTACATTACCTATCGTTGTGCAAACAGAACATTTTGATAAAATACTTACTTTTTGCTTCTGTGTTTTTCCCTCAGTGACTTCTATTGTCATTTTTACGAGACATAGTTTCCCTTGAAATTTCAAAGACCTGGTGATACAGAATTTTATTATGAATATTTAATAACGTGGAACCTGTAGAAAGAATTTTCGCATGTTCAACATAAAAAAAATCCTTTCTTCTGTACTGAACTTACAAAAATCATATGCTTGGTTATGTCATTATTGGAAAATCTTGTTCTGTATTTACTGTGAAGTACTACAACTGACAATTTCGGTTCTTGTAAAGCATTTGGGTATTATCCTAACATGTAAGTCATACTTACAGAATGAGATTTTGCGTTAATAAATCACATTTCAATTATCTGGAAGGTCCACAAAAGTATACTATATCGAATATGTGGTAATTTCCAAGACTGCTTACACTCGAAGTAGTACGGGCGGAATCGATATATATCGAATTCCGATTGCGTCAGTATTGTCACGCCACTTATAATTTTGGAGTACGTATTTCATTAGTGGCTTTAAATTAAGAAAGTGCATATGCAACTGATAGAGTACTTTAAGACGAATACTTCGCTCATTAATAAAGTAAGTAAAGTAAGTCCTCTGTTAACGGTAGATTTCTAGCAATGAAACATATTTGTACGGTGTGATACATTAGTAAATATCGTAATTCACTCAACTCGTGAGTAAAGTAACGTCGTTGTTATCGGTAGATTTCTAGTAAAATTAAGTATTTGTAGATTATGACGCATTAGTAAATATCCCTAGTTACACATCTCGCGAGTGAATTAACTTTTGGCCCACTTTAGGTTACGGTAGTAACACTAAAAGTGGGCCTTTGCGATCGTCTTTTGACAGCTCGAAATTTAAATGAAAATAACGGTTTAACCGTTCATCTGACACGGAAACTCAATACATGTGATTGTAGAGGAGAAATTTCCATACAACTTTGCTCTCTGATTTTTTTTTTTTTTTTTTTTTTTTTTGTAAGCCGAATCGTTCAACCAATCAGCACCAAATTTTACAGACATACTTGTAGGCCACCAGAGACTAGAACCTCCTTTTTCGGACAAAAAATACGTCAGTAACATTTAAAAAAAAGGCAATTTGTTATGTAATTGTACTTGCTAACGAACCGTTCATCTGACACGAAAATAGAATAACCGAATTTGTAGAGGAGAAAATTCTCTACAACTTCGCTCTCTTACGTTTTTTTTTTTTTTTTTTTTTTTTATATTTTTATTTTTTTTCATATCTCGTATCGTTTGAGAGATATTTGCAAAAATAACGGCGATTTGACACCGTCCATTGATTATACGAAAACCAGATGTCACGTGACATTCCACGCCCAGAACTCTCTCTGGCATACGCCATCTTGCGTTGCGTGTTTGATGATTTTCTTATTATAACTTACACGTTGTTATTTCAAAGCAACGGTGCACTGAAGAATTAACAAAAACACGTCGTTCTTCGTACGATAAATGATAATCTAGTGTCTAAAATGCCTTATTAGCATCAGTTAGCAACTGCCATCAATAGTACGAAAATAAAGGACCAATTTCGTAGCTGTCCGCTGCAGTGTAGTGGGCAGCGTGGTGGATTATAAAACAGAACCCGCCGCTACCAAAAATTTTTTTCTCCTTTTTTCCTAAAAGGGTTACGTGTTGGGTTCATAGATATGGGCAATTTGGAAGGACCGTTGTATATCGCTTCGGACGGACTACTATCGATATGTATCGAACACACGAACGTCGCTGTGTCGTAAGAAACAAATGTTGGTGGACCAATGAAAACAGATATTCATTTCGATGTATATAAACAATTTAAATAATTAATGCTGTTGGGTACATACAAGAATCTGTCAACCACAGAGCAGGTATAGTATGTTTTATTTATTTTATGATCTGTACGAAACAGTGATCAAGTCATTCAAAATCTTCCTTTTACGAGGGCAATTACTTTTACTGAGCAGACAAGGGTACATACAAGAACCTATCAACCACAGAGCAGGTATAGCATGTTTTATTTATTTAATGATCTGTACGAAATCTTCGGTTCATAAAGGTATTATCGTGGTCTTCGCTATTTCACTTAAAAAAATGGTCTGTAGCGTAGCCTTAAGAAGGTTAGGCTTAGGTTAAACATTTCTTTTTCTTTTTTTGTCCGTGAATCTCCGGTTCAGAAAGGTGTTATCGTGGTCTACGATAACGATTTTCTACTATTTCATAAAGGCAACTGATTTCGCTTACGCTTGCGAGTAAAAAAACTACGATAGCATTCTGATGCTCGCATGTTCGATGTAAATTGACACTACGCAACTATCGATAGTCCGTCATGATCGATAGCAGGCCGTCCGAAGCGATATACAAAGGTTCTTCCAAATGACCGAGATATGTCGTAATCATATCACTATAATTTTTTATTATTTACATTATTATTGTTGTCCGAAATGTCTGCAAAAAATTATAAAACTAAAAATCTAAAGTGGGCCGTAAAACACGTCAGTGCGATTTTTTTTATTATCAGTAAATTTCTAGAAAGAAAATGTATTTGTACGTTATGATTCATTAGTAAATTTCCATATTTAGACATTCCGCGCGTGAATATCCGCTTAACCAACATTCAGTATATATCGATTCAGACCGTGCGCCTCGGTTGCACAGTGGTAGAGTGCCAGACTACGAATCCTAAGGTCCTGGGTTCGATCCCCACTTTCCACTTCTTTCACCTCTGGCAGTATTGCTCATGTGAAAAATACCGAGTAACACCGTGGTTCGGAACCCACGTTAAACTGTAGGTCCCCCTATAACTGGCTGGGTAAGTCAGTTCGAAGGTCGGAGGAAGGAACGGCATACCACCTCCAAACAGGACTATGCCTAGTAAAGCACTTAGAGTGTAAGCTTTCTTGGAAATTGCCAAATATATTTAAACGTATGAAAGTTAACAGGGCAAGAACCACACAGGTCTTTAATCTGAAAACTTTTCTTTGGCACTGCAAGATGGCGGACTGGCTTCAATAGACAGCTAGCCATCTCCCCTTATTTTAACCTCCTTGGCTCAGATAGCAGAAAAACTTCACCCAACGCAACCTTCAATTCAGGTGTTCCGCAGGTAATGTACTGTATTGATAGATTTCGTATTTATACTTGCATAAAAGGCTACAAAAGTTTATAGGTTAAATGAAACAACGCATTAAGGATATATCAAAATTTGCTTTTTAAGACATAAGGTAGTAATCATAAAGCGCAATACCGATGCATAAAACTTTACCAAAAAGTGGGCAATCTACAAGAATGTTTGCTTATCGAAGTCTTCGAGTTTCAAACGATATGTATCGCATGTGCAATTGTAAATTGATCACGCGGTTATTTCCGTGCAAGCTATGAAGTGCGTTCACGTTCATCGCTAAAAGAGACGACAAAAGATAAAAGTTTGCAAAAGAACTATTTGTTAGAAATGAACGGATAAATTTTACTTGCGGCAGCGACGCTGTGGGGTGCTGATGTTGGTTACAACCGTTGAATGCGCCCGAATCACATAGAATGAGAGGATTAAAGTTTTTTGTGGACATTAAATACATAATTTATGCTGTTCCTGCTCTATGGTTGACAGGTTCCTGTATGTTCCCTTGTCCGGTCAGTAAATTATCCTCGTAAAGCGAAAATTTTGATCGCAACATTGGCACACTGCCGCCGGTGCCGTAAGTAAAACTTAACCTTCATTTCTAAGTCATTATACATTCAAAAACGTTTACGTTTAGTGATTTCCAAGATTGTTTTTAACTCACGTGGTAACAGCCGCTTATGCATGTTCTTGTTCAAAATGTTGAAATGTTTGTAAAGCTTAAGGGACTTAACTGCGGGGTCATCAGTCCCTAAACTTACAAACTACTTATGAACTAGCTTATACTAAAGACGGCACAAACATCCATGCCCCAGGGGGGATTCGAACCCCCGACGGGGAACGGCCTCGCGCATCGCAGCATAGCGCCGCCGCGGCACGGTCTTGGAAATTACCATTAGGTGTTACATGAGCAATTACTGTATCTATAATGTGAGTATCGGATTCTCTAACAGAGCTAGATACGCAATAACTTTCTAACAAATCGCCTTTCCATTCTATCAAGATACTGAGAAAATATCCATGAACAGACTACAAATTTCTCTTTGTCGTTTAAATTCTGATTCACCCTGTAATTGTAAACACCGTGAACAAAAATTACATAACGTAATTTTATGACAGTCATACATTGGTTCGAAACTGCTAAAAACCTATTTATCTTTCATAGTAAAGATATACAAGCGGTATGTTCTTACCTGTTGAGGAGTAATCTTCCTGTCTCAAGAAACATATCGGCTTTCTTTTAATGGGATAATCACACACTCGACTGAAGAAAGCAGCTATTCTGTTTCCCATTTTTTAGTGTATCCAATATCAGGACGAGACAGAAAAAAAATCTTCCTATGACTCGAATAATATCGTGCGTTTCGCCGGAAAGTGTTAACAGTAATGCAGAGTCACAGAATAAAATATTATTCAAAGGCTCCTGTCGTCTAGTTACGGCACAGATATTCACTTCAGCAGAACTGGTTTTCTGTCAACACGCAGTGCCTACCAAGCACCTAACTTCCATACGGTGTAATGTTTACCTTTAAATGCTGAGCTGTGCTTAAACTTAAATGACATGGTCACATTCTTGTCTTTGCTTGTTCGGTACTAATTTTGTATTTGATTTCAAACAAATTCTTCTACGATCTAGGACTTCAAACGTTTAGTCACAGAAGTGGACAACAATGCAATATTAACTCTCTTTCTTGTGTGGCGAATCACGGAGGGTTCTTCACTTTCTGTCTGTCTGTTCGGTACCACTTTTGAAACTGATTTCAAACTAACCTCCCGTCTTTAAACTATCGACTTAGCTCAGAAATGAATGACAGCGTAATATTAACTCGCCCTTATATACCGTGTGTCAATGTCGGTCGTTTCATTCTCTATTTTTCTTCTTAACTGATGTTTCTTTTTTTCAGTATATAGATGGATTATTAGTAGGTAACCTATGATGAAATAAACTTTAAATGCAGCACTTGTCTCTCATTCAGTGTCTTCAAAATGTTTATAATCCTCTAGCTTAGCGCTATTTACCTGATGCACAGACATATATTTAAAGAAGTTTTATGTCATGCTAATCGGTGAAACAGTGTCGAATCAGAAGACACCCTCTGCCATGCACCTTAAGTGACTGGGTTTTACACCCGCTGCTCATGTAGTAACTGGAGTCACAGGATTTGGTTAAACAAGCCTTTTCAATTAATGTGGTGATATTTCCATAGAAAGCTTCATCCCGTAATACATATTTTAAATTCCAGTCAAGAAGTCTAATATCGATTTTCATATATTTAGCTTTAAAAATAATTTAATAAACGAATTATTTACATAAACATTTCCATCCCCTGTTTTACTCCATTATAGGTTGAAATTGCAAAAACAATGAAGCACGTAGTCTTGTATTGCTAACCGAGAATCCAGATACAAATTTTTATAGAATAAAAATGTATTTGTATGAAATTTTACCATAAAAACATTCATCTCCTAAATCGGGATTTTATTTCTAATTTTCAAAAATACTGAAATAGTGATTTATTTATTACAGTACTGACAGTGAACATCAGATATAACTTTAAAAAAGCTTTAGTAGCTTTCTCATAATGATTTATTTTTTTAAAACAACTGTTATCCACTATTTCACGCCCAAACACGTTGAATTTCCAAAAGTGCTGAAACAGGCAATTCTTAATTTCTGAGAATTTAAGTGCCAATTCTCTTAGTCGAAATTGTCTTAATAAGGCTATATTTTCAAATAAGAAACAAAAGAACCTTTCATCCTCTATTTGACCACTGTGGGGTGGAATTTCGAAGCAGACCTTCTTAAATCATTCCTGCAATGGAAGTTCAAGATTTATCTGTTGCGGTTTGAGCAGAAAAATGAAACACGTACCAGTCAGGGAATTTTATTTCATATGTGGTAGGTGGACCAAATAAGGTAATAGTCCCCAATAAGCCCCCCTCCCCCACAATTTATCTCAGAAACTTCCATTCAAATCCGTCGGATGGCAGCACCTACATGTCCGGAAACGGCTGAGCTTAGTGACATTCTAGGCAATGGCGTCCTAGTAACAAATGAAAAACAAGAAGTGCTATGAATTTCGTTATTCAGTTGCAGAAGTGTATCTTTGGTTTTGGAGGTAAGTTTTTGGTAAGCTTTGGAGTAATTAATTTTTGTGGCTGCTTTACAAACTGGTGATTCCTTTGAAACATATTCTTTCGTAGATTTGAAACCTTTGAGGTATTTTGAGATTAGCTTGTTAGAAATTGCAGAAATATGAACGGGATGGGCAAAAAACTGAGTGTAGACCAATAAGGCTACGCTGGCCTTATTAGTATCAGGGTGGCCTTATTGTTTATCCCATTTTTATTGTCTTCCAAGCAACACAACGCATGCTCTCCAGCCAGTGGATAGGTCTGTGTCCAAATCCTTTGAGTCATTTTCGGATGACAAAGTCTTTATATACTGGGAAAATAACCCTGGCAGAAACATAATGAAAATATCATTCGGAAAACTTTTGCTCCCAGTGAAATCACTGAGAAAGAAGTGCCGGAACTTACACGGACCCTCGACGTGGAAGATTTCATGAAAAGGTTAATGGAGGTTGATGACTCCATAGATGGCGATGAAAATGCCACTGATCTGGCTGACACATCTGAGATGCAAGCTCTGCCTTCAATGGAACCTGGTGAAACCGATATAGCTGATGGAGTGAAAGTGAACAAACCGACCTCATAGGGCAAATGTGAAACTCCTGAAACAGAACTCTCAGCTCACCTTTCATCATCTGCTGGGAGATCCTTCACCGACATCTTAAAAACCTCTAAAATGATGAAGAGTCGCGCCCAGAGAAAAAAAAAGTATGAATTACGTAGGGAACATTGTAACCCGAAGATTATTCCAAGAGAAACCTCAAACATCAACACGGGGACAACAGAACACGACGTCAAAAACTTTGAAAAAAGCTCTCAAGCTGCCTCCAGTACCTTCAAACGCGTTTGCCTTCTTCTTCTTCTTCTTCTTGGTATTGTTTTATCTGCTCTGAGAACTTGGTAGAAGATATGATTCGCTGCTCATTCTGTGGACTATACGTTCATGAGCTTTGCGTGGGGATCGACAAGAGAGACACTGTTGAAGAATATTTTTGTCCCAACTGTGTAATAGAATAATTAGTTTCTGTCTGAATTCTTCTGTTTGCTTTTCTTGTATACATAATAAAATATTTTTGACTGTATATTCAGCATGTCACTGTCCCTCCTGTTCTAAATACGACCTTGTTGGGGTACATGGGGTGGCGTAATTTGGAACCCAATAAGGCCATTTGCTACGTTTTTAAAATATCAGTTTGAACATACTTCCACTGCTCTGAATGAGCAAATTTTTTTTCTTAGTAGCTCAAGGGCTATTACTAAGAAATGTGAAGTTTCAAGTTAATCGGCTGACTAGTTTGGCGATGAAAAATTGCCAAATCTTAAGGTGGCCTTATTTGGCGCACTGCCTTAATTACTATTTGAAAACCTGGTGTCGCCTGTATTCTTATATATTCCTAAGTTAGTCCATCTCCCTTCCCCTTTCTCTCTCCGTCTACCTTCTCTTTTCTTTCCTCCCTGTCTATCTCCTTCTATCCCCTCCCCCCTCACTGTTCACTTCCTCATCTCAGCTCTCTACATCGTCTCCTCCTAACCCCTCTCTTCCCATCTCCTCCTTCGTCTCTTTCTGCCAGTCACTTCCTCGTCTCTGTGTCGAATTCCACCTCCATGTACTCAGTCAATTGCCCCCTCCATCTGTGAAAAATTATATCGTGGTGATCAATGAAGTGGTGTCTAATTTTATTGCAAGGTACCCACCGCCAACCACCGTGCGCAATGTTACGTAGCCGGTGATGTTTCTCTTGTTTTGCAGGTTAAGTCTCCAAAATTTGTTCAACATCGGAATAAAACCGTAGATTTAGTTGGTAGCCAGTGACTTTCCTCCTATTTTGCTGTTTTGAAGATCAAGTACGCAAAGTTTCATCGCATTCGGATGAACGGTACGACACCACATAAAATACGAACATTTATTTTCATATTCTCAGATAGAGATTAAAAAGCGTACACTCAATGGAATCTGACCTCGGGGAATATCATTTTGGATTTTGGAGAAATGTAGGAACATTCTAGGCAATACTCACTTTAAGGAAGGGCAAAACTACGTTTTTGGCGATTGTAGATTTGGAGAAAGCTTTTGACAATGTCGACTGGAATAAACTCTTTAAAATTCTGAAGGTATCAGGGGTAAAATATAGGGAGCGAAAAGTTATATTCATCCTATACAAAACCCAGACAGCAGTTATTGGAGTCGAAGGGCAAGAAAGGGACGCCGAGGTTGAAAAGGGAGTCAGACAGGGTTTAATCTGTACTTGAGCAAGCAGTGAAGGAATGGAAGGAGAAATTTGGAGAGGGAATTAAAGTTCAGGGAGAAGAAATAAAAACTTTGCGGTTTGACGATGACATAGTAATTTTGTCAGAGACCGCAAAAGATCTGGAAGAGCAATTGAATGGAATGGACAGTGTCTTGAAAGGGAGGTACAAGTTGAACATTAACAATAGTAAAACGAAGTTAATGAAATGGAATGTCAGAAAATCAGGCGATTCTGAAGGAATAAACGTAGTAGATGAATTTTGTTATTTGGGTAGCCGGAGTAAAGAAGATATAAAATTCAGAATGGCTATGGGAAGGAAAGCATTTCTAAAGAATCGAAACTTGTTAACATCCAATATTAATTTAAATGTTAGGAAGACCTTTCTGAAAGCATCTGTATGGAGTGTATCATTGTATGGGAGTGAAACGTGGACGATAAGCAGTTCAGATAAACAGATGATAGAAGCTTTTGAAATGTGGTGCTACAGGCGAATGATGAAGATTAGATGGATAGATCACGAGACTAATGAGGAGGTGCTTAACCGAATTGGGGAGAAAAGGAGTTTCTAGCTATCCTGACAAAGAGAAGGGATATATTGGCAGGACACATTATGAGACATCAAGAAATTGTCAGCTTAGCATCAGAAGGAAGTATGTGGGGTAAAAATCGTAGAGGGAGACCGAGGGATGAATACAGTTAGCAGATTCAAAAGGATGTAGGTTGCCGAACTTATTCTCAGATAAAGAGACTTGCACAGGACAGGATGGCGTGGAGAGCTGCATCAAACCAGTCTGCGGACTAAAGACCACAACAACAACAACACTCAAGATTAAAGGAAGGAAGATTCGGGTTTATCTTTCCATCGAAGGCATCGTTATTAGAGACGGAACTCACGCTCGAATTGGTGGATAAGGACGAGGAAGGAAATTGTCTGTACCCTTTCAAAGGAACCATTGCGACATTCACCTGGAGTGATTTAGGGAAATCACGGAAAATCTAAATCTGGATGGACAGAGTCGGGTTTGAACCGCCGTCCTTCCGAATGCGAGTCGGCGTATCCGGCAGTACAAGATAAAAAAGAAAAAAAAATTAAAGTAAAATGTTTTTAATAGTTATGAAAATACTTGTTAAAATTATCATGAAGAAAGTGGGGAGGATGCAGTATATAGTTGAAACACGAGTAGTTCACCTTCTAATTGTTATCTTTTACATGCCCCTCACGTTTTTCGTTATAAACCTTCAAGTACATTCATGACTATTAAAGCTACGCAATGACAATTTTTCGAAACTGGTTGGGGCTATGATTCAGTACTGGGCTAGGAGAAATTATATTATACTTAAAAAAAAGATACATTGCATTTTTTTTATTCAAATAGTTTTGATTTTGCTTTTGATACTATTTGTGCACATCTGTTGTAATAAATTATGACGTGACAGCATTATCAGATGGCTTCGCGATATCACAATGCTGTTTGCAGGGTGATGCTCTTATTTAATTTTACGAATGAAGTCAAGTGTGTAAATTACTCTTTGACTCGCTCACACAGTCACATAAGCACTCCCCCCCCCCCCACCCATACACACTACCATACAATCGCACATACAATCACGGTCGTTGTTGCTTTCATGGAAGGATCGTCCATTAGCCCGACGCTAACAAAAATAAAACGTTAGGGCTATCGTTGTCCACACATTATGTACCAGAATTACTGCTTATTATTGTGACTGCCTTGAAGGCAATGTAAAGCAATTATCAGTCTGAAGATTGGTCTGAGGGCTTCAGTGTTTTAATAGCATGGTTTTGTTGGACGTGGTATACCATTGTCTTCTTCCGACCTCTGAAGTGAATTACGCAGCATGTTATAAGGGTCACTACAGTTTAATGTGGATTCCGAACCTCGTTGCAACTCAACATTTTTGCGCGATGTTAGGTGCCATGTGAAGTCTTTCGTGTGGCTGCTTCCGTCGGAGGTTTTCCTCCCTCGATCTTGTGTGTGTGTGTGTGTGTGTATTGCCCTTAGCAGAAGTTAAAGTAGTCTGTAAGTCTATGTACCGATGACCGCAGCAATTTGTTCCCTTTTATTTACGAACAGCCGCGGTGGAGTAGCCGAGCGGTCTAAGGAGTCTCGCTGCGGAGTGCGCGATTGCTCGCCGTGGAGGTTCGAGTCCTCCCTGGGGCATGGGTGTGTGTGTTTGTACTTAGGTTAGTTTACGTAGGTTTAAATAGTTTGTAAGCTACGGACTGATGACCACGCAGTTTGGCCCGATAGATTTACAGACATTTGAACATTTGATTTACGAACATTTGAACGTTTTGAACAACTCGGCATTCTTCAGATACTACTGATCCACCGAAGAGCAGATGGCTGACCCGCAAAAAACATTATGGTTTTGAAATCTTCATGTGGATGAAAAGATGCAAAACGGCTTTTCAGCAGATAAACAGTGCTCGAAAGTATAGGTCAACAATCAATGGACTGACTTGACAGCATAGCCTACTCTTATGCTACATAATTTCTCTTTCTGTTGACTCACAAATCAGACATACAATCACAAAAAGTAGCCCTATGATACTCTGTCTTTACTGAAACGTGTTTACTACATCTACATAAATGCTCTGCAAATCACACTGAAGTGCATGGCAGTGGATTCATCGAACAGCTTTTATGATATTTCTCTACCGTTCCATTTTCTAATCGCGGGAGGAAAAGGAACAACTAATTATTTCAGTTTTCGATCTGATTTCTCTTATTTTATTATGAAGATCATGTCTCCCTATGAAAGACGATGCTAACAAAATATGTTCGCATTCGGAAGAGAAACCTGGTGAAAGAAATTTAGCAAATAAATATCGTCGCTCCGAGTAACACCTCTTTTCAATAACTACCACCCCAACGCAAGCATCATTACTGTGAAACTTTCTCCCCTATATCGCTTCCCTTCTCTGATGTTCAAATGTTCAAATGTTTGTATAGCTTATGGGACTTAACTACGGGGTCATCAGTCCCTAAACTTACAAACTACTTATAAACTAGCTAACACTAAGGACGGCACAAATATCCATGCCCGAGGGGGTATTCGAACCCCCGACCGTAGTGGCCGTGCAGACCGTGAATGGAGCGCCTCAGTCCACTCGGCCATCGCGGCCGGCCCCTTCTCTGAACTTTAAGTATATCTTCCGTCAGACACACTTATTAGGGATCCCACAATGCGTAGCAATACATCGAAATAAGACGCACAAGTGTCAGTTTCACTGTTACTTTAGTATAATTGTTGCATCTTCGAATTATTCTGCCAATGCAACGTAGCCTCTGGTTCATCTACATCTACATAGATACTCTGCAAATCACATTCAAGTGCCTGGCAGAGGGTTCATTAACCACTTTCATAACTTTTCTCTACCGTTACATTCTCTAACAGCGCGCCGGAAGAAAGAACACCTAAATCGTTCCGTTTTCGATCTGATTTCTCTTATTTTATTGGGATGGTCATGTCTCCCTAAGTAGGTGGGTGCTAGCAAAATATTTTCACATTCAGAACTAAAAGTCGGTGATTGAAACTTCGCAAACAGATCACGCCGCAATGGATAACGTCTTTCTTTTAATGATTTCCACCCCAATTCGTGCAACATTTCCGTGATGCTTTCCCCCCAGTAACGTGATAAAACAAAACGAGCTGCCCTTCTCTGAACCTTCTCAATATCTTCCGTCAGTCGCACCTGGTGAGGGTCCCACAATGGGCAACAGTACTTCAGGAGAGGACGCACAAGTGTGATGTAGGCAGTCTCTTTGGTGGAGCTGGTGCATCTTCGAAGCGTTCTGCCATTGAAACGTAATCTTTGGTTCAACTTCCCCACAATATTTTATGTGTGTTCTCTCCAATCTAAGTTGTTCGTAATTGTAACTCCTAGGTATTTGGTAGAATTTACGACCTTAAGGTTTGACTGATTTATCGCGTAATTGAAGTTCAGCGGATTTCTTTTAGTGGTCATGTGCATTACTTCACACTTTTATTTATTTAGTGTCAATTGCCAATTTTAGAACCATGTAGAAATTTTATTTAAATCGCTTTACAGTTGCTTTTGATCCTCTGTTGACTTCACTAACGATAAACGACGGCATCATCCGCGAACAGTCTAAGATTGTCTACTAAATCGTTTATAAACACAAGAAGGGGAGGGGACCTATAACGCTTCCAAAGGGAACGCCAGATATCACTTTTGTTACTTACCGTCAATTACAACGTACTGTGTCCTTTCTGGTAGGAAATCGTGAATCCTATCGCACAATTGGGGAGATATTCCATAAGCACGCAATTTCATTAGAAGCCGCTTGTGGTGTACAGTGTTCGCCTTCCATAGAACGTTTTCTCTATGTTTTATTTCCAATATAAGTTTTTCGTAATTGTTATTCCTGGGTATTTAGTTGAATTTGCATCGTGTAGATTTGACTGATTAATCGTGTAAATGAAGTATAACGGATTTTGGTTTTAGAGCTCATATGGATGACTTGATACTTACCATTGCCAGTTTTTACACCATGCTGTTATCTTATCTGAATAATTTTGTGATTGTTTTTGATCTTCTGGTGACTTTACTAACCGATAAATGACAGCATCATCCGCGCGAACAGTCTAAGAGAGGTTCTGACATTATCCCCTAAATCGTTTATAAAGATAAGGAGCTGCGGCGGATTAGCCGCGCGTGCTGGAGCGCCGTGTTGCGGTGCGCGCGACCGTCCGCCGTCGGGGGTTCGATCCACCCTCGGGCATGGATGTTTGTGTCGTCTTTAGTATAAGGTAGTTCATAAGTAGTTTGTAAGTTTAGGGACTGATGACCCCACAGTTAAGGCCCTTAAGCTTTACAAACATTTGAAAGATAAGGAGCGCTATAGCACTTCCCTGGAGAACTCCAGGAAACAGCGGATCTAATCACGGAAGTGTGGCTGTATTCCATTACCACGCAATCTGATTAGTAGCGCTTGTGAGGCACAATGTGAAAAGCGTTCCGGAAATCTAGAAATATGGGTTTCATTTGGGGTCCCTTGTCGATAGTCATCTCTTCATGTGAGTAAAAAGCTAGCTGTTTTTCACAACGATACTTTCTAAATGCCTGTTGACCATGGGTCTTCAGAGGTTTCAAGTTATAAATGCTCACTTGCTGGTAGCATGGTAGCAGGATCGCGACAGGGGGGGGGGGTCTTGATGCTCAGTTTCTGTAACAGCCAGCAACGACAGCAGAAGTACTGGTTTCATAATCTGCCTCCCTTGAAATGGGGACTGCATTTCACTCACGTGATCTCTGTACAGCGAGTTATCTCCCAACTAAGTTTGGCTGCGATATCTCTGGTCCTTGTTGGAGTTGCGCTTTGAATGGCCAGGGCAGCCGGCAGAGGAGCGCCTCGGTGAAGTTATTTCGGCGCTTTGGCGGCGGCGTCTCCTTTGTCTGCAGGCGTCGTCGATGTGGCGTCTTTGAGCGCCTGTGGTCGGCATGGTTTGCAGCTGTCAGCTTTATCGTGGCATCAGGGTCCACGAACTCGAAGCTCACTTCGTGCTAACAGCAGACCGCCATCTGATCGTACAGCCCTGTCCATCCTACGCCTTTGCATGGATGTACAAAAGACTTTCGGGCGTACGTTTGTTTTCTTTCTGTTTATTCAGTCGGTTGGCGAGTTTAGTGAGTAGCATCACTGATGGGTCTTTCAAGATGTCTCTTCTGCGTGGCGCATTGACCTGTGGCCGTGGTCCAGCTGTGATAACAACGACAATATTACTAGAGCAAATCAGAAAGTCTTTGCCCTGTTTTCGTATTAGCCAGAATAAGGTAAATGAGTCGGATCGCTGGTGGACTGTCAGCGATCGGCTGTTTATCTCTGGTCGGGCTCGGTAGGGATCTATGTATTCCGGAGCGGGCACGGCCGGCCGCGGTGTCCGAGGGGACTGAGGCGCTCCAGTCACGGTCTGCACGGCCACTACGGACGGGGGTTTGAATCCCCCCTCGGGCATGGATATTTGTGCCGTCCTTAGTATTAGTTAGTTCATAAGTAGTTTGTAAGTTTAGGGACTGATGACCCCGTCGTTAAGTTTCATAAGCTTTACAAACATTTGAAGCATTTGAATTTGGAGCGGGCACGTGACTTTGACGGTAGTTGCGCTGTAGGGGCCGGTGGAAAGTGCGCCGCCGGCCGCGGTGGCCGAGGGGACTGAGGCGCTTCAGTCATGGTGTGCACGGCCACTACGGTCGGGGGTTCGAATCCCACCTCGGGCATGGCTACTTGTGCCGTCCTTAGCCTTAGCTAGTTCATAAGTAGTTTGTAAGCTTAGGGACTGATGACCCCGTAGTTAAGTCCCATAAGTTTTCTACAAACATTTGAACATTTGGAAAGCGCGCTGGGTACGTAGCACGGGGCTGTTGACAAGTGACGGCTTCCCTCGGCAGGCGGGTGGCCGTGTGATGGGCAAGAGTTGTCAATACGGAGTCGTTCCGGCCTGGTGTAACTTCTGCTGCGAGTGCGGGCAGTTGTTGAATTGCAATTGCTGTACTGACTGAAATGTGCGCGGTGCCCGGAGGAGTGTGCGTGCCTCCGTGAGTTCCCTCCACCAAAAAACAAGTTTAGTTTAAATGGTAAAAATAAACAAATGACATTGTGCCTTTTGGGAGAAACTTATTCTCAGTAGAGAAATTAATATTTCACTTAAGTTAAAGATTTTGACTTAAAATGAAACTTCTTGTCAGAAATTTTGAACTAATTTTCATTTCTGTAAATGAACGTTTCATGTTTTAGTGCTAAGGTTGTCAGTGCCGTTGAGCGTTTGTTGTAGGCTGCATCATTGTATAATGCAGAAGATTTGTGTGTTTAGCTTGTTCATTCATCCAGTCGTTCAGCTGCTTAGGTTACATAAAAACTCTAACAACCTACTGGTGATTTAATGCCCTAATTGTTTTAATTAATCTTTAATTGAAGGGCTAGACTTAGTGTTTGTGGAGATACTCCTGATTCTTTCTTATTATTATTAGCATTCAGATGGCAAGGGCTGAGACCCATATATATTGCAGAAATCTCCGGAGGAATTTTCTGTGTTTTAATCTGTTTTTAGTCAAATGTTCAAATGTTTGTAAAGCTTATGGGACTTAACTACTTATGAACTAGCTACAACTAAGGACGGCACAAATATCCATGCCTGAGGGGGGATTCGAACCCCCGAGCGTAGTGGCCGTGCAGACCGTGACTGAAGCGCATCAGTCCCCTCGGCCACCGCGGCCGGCCTGTTTTTAGTGTTTACTGCAAATCATTAAATTGTTTCTTAGGATAATTTGTGTTCTAGGCATTGAGCCTGTTCTAAGATGCGCTTCACGCAACATTGTTTATAATTATACTTGTTGTTAATAAAGAGTTATTGCAGACAGTGATTCATTTGTAATCAGAGTACATGTCCCAGTCCTTCCTTAGAATATAGAAGTTGCATATTATATATGGTACAGTACATACAGATAATTACAAATATACAGCCTATTCTATGGACCTTACCCATTGGCCACTTTAGGTTAGTAACACTAAAAGTGGGTCGTTTGCGACGGCCTACTGACAGGTCGAAATGTAACTGCAAATAACGCCTTAACCGTTCATCTGAGGCGAAAGCCGATTAAACGGATTTGTAAAGGAGAAGATTCTCTACAACTTTGCTCTGTTGTGTTTTTCCATGTCTCGCGCATTTTCATAAAAATATGCATAAATAACGGCGATTTGACACAGTCTGTTTGTGTGTTTGTAACGCGTGCCCGCTTTTTAAGTCGTTGCGTTCAGCCGATCGGCACCAACTTTTACAGTTGTATTTCTTGGCCGCCAGCTACCAGAACGTCCATATGGCAACATAACCCTACGCCGCTTGAGGGCAGCTCTTTGCCTATCTCGGATCTTATGTGCTGGTTTGAAAGCTTTTCGAGTAAAAGTTGTTCAGATTTTAATATCGAGTAACTTTAGTTTGATGTTTTTTTTTTTTTTTTTTTTTTTTTTTTTTTTCGATATTTTGACTCTGAAACTCCTTCATATGGCTCTACGGTCGTTTTGCAGTTAAGTCATTGTGGGGTAGGTTTCGTTACTTCCTAACACACCTTCTTCCAAATATATGAATGTTTGCTATAACTGAATTTTTTAAAGGCCTTTCAAAACGGCCGAGAAGTAAAAAGATATTATAAAAATCAAAAGGCACTGGCTTGTTTTACAGCCCTCTTTTGGAAATATTTCGGAGAAAAAATATTTAAAATCTTTTGAGGTACTTGTGCCTATATTTCACTCTGCAGCCAAAACTACATATCGCAAACGAAGAGTGTATGTGGTAGTAGGTAACAGTCTCTCATTGTGTACTATGGTGGTAGAGTGTTAATAAAGATTAAGGGGTGGAAGATAAGGGAGTTTAAATTTATGGACTTATATAAAATTCTCCGTGTGGGTGTCAATATTTTACTGTTCAGCAAATAACTACACAATGGAGATGAACGATCTCTCTGTGTCGTTGTAGTACAATGTCTCCTGTTGTACACCATAGCAGTTCCGTGTCGATAGCTATAAGAGGGTGGAAGATATAGTGGTCGATAGCAGTCAGCTTATATAAAATTCGGGCTGAAGACCAGCAATGACTAGCAAACGTGATGCAAATTCTTCAGTTGTGTTTCTGCAATAAGCATAGGAATAAAGAAAAATAAGTGCATATTGCAGTTTGAAAAGTAAAACTACCAAGAAAGATGCCAAAGCGTAAGAAAGAAACTTCGCGTTCTATGGGGGGATGAAATAGGGAATTAACGGTTTTGTTTGAAAATACGTTGCTATTGCGACAATTTTTAAGCAAGAACCACGAAACTTCGGATTTAGATTTTTGATTAGAATTCACACGTGTTTCGATATTTTTGGAAATTCAACCATTAAGCGGGTGAAATAAGGAAAAACCTTTTAAGGGTGCTACTAAGACTATTTTGATGCTAGAAATGCAAAAATTTGGATTTGGTACCATGGTTAGAATAAAAAAAAGTGTTTCGGGATGTTTTGAATTCTGCCATCAATGATACCATAGGGGGTGTCAAGTTTGGTACCATGGTTAGAATTAAAAAAAAAAGTGTTTCGGGATGTTTTGAATTCTGCCATCAATGATACCATAGGGGGTGTCAAGTTCTATCAAAATATTTGATTAGGACAATATTTTTAAAGCTAAATCTATGAAAATTTATATTTAGAAGTAGAATCAACCAATGCAGACCATCCAATTGCGAGCGTGAAGGTCGGGGTGAGAGTTTAAAATAGGGAAAGATTAATTTTTGAAACTCACAACCACCAGCTGCGAACCAAATTCCTAAACATGCAAAAACACTGGAACTGTTATTGCGACTGTTTGACTCGTTTTCTAGGGGATGATATCAAACGTTCGCAGCTTTCCTTCCCTGCATATGATTAACAAAACAAATTCATAATAAATTCAAGTTTATGAGAGAAAAGGGTGTACTAACTACTATTTTTGAAAACACGTGAAAGTTCACTTTATGTTGTTTATTTCACAATACTTGAACCCTGTGGCTGATACGTCTGTACGTCGGCACATTTATCAAATAAAGTTATAGCTCGAGAGCCCCCAGACAAAAATGAATATTTGTCGCGAATTGTTTTCACACCACGTGGCTGTCTTAAAATCAAAATAATTACACTGCACATTAAACAAATATTTTCTTACGTTTTTATATTAGTATAAACATCCTTTGTACTGTTTATCATAATCGTGCAATTTCTTATATCACAGATAACTGATTTAACTGAATATTTCAAGGTAAAATACAAAAGATTGATTGAAAATAAAATGAAAAATTGTTAATATATTATTTTTATAAACAAACATTGCCATGCTAGTTGTGTAACTGTCTTGTCTTCGTTGGTAATTTATTACTTTTCATTGTCAATTAAACATATTACGTTAGATGTGACTATATCAGCTAATGTATTGTTTATTCATCAACAGGCTATTTTGTAATGAGGGCCTTAAAGGTTCCTAACTGCATCGTATTACTTCAAATGCCAGTAGTATTACAATATTTGTGCACTGCACTGTGCCTGGCACTCGCCATTGTCCCTCTCTCCCCTCACCGGAAACGAACTGTAAAATCCTAAGTTAGAACAGGCCACCAACATCGGCCTGCTCGCTGGCCTCCCGTCAGCTACAAGCACACAGCAAATCTCAACGTGGAGAATTTCTACCTATGGCCTAACTATAAATGTTGTCACCCAACTGTGTACATACATTTCTACTATAATTAATAAGATTAAAATTGTGTAACATTTAGTGCATTGGCATGGTCAATGTTTGCAGTGAACTTCATACTGTTTAATTATCAAATGCTATTAATTACCAGTATTTCTATTGGGCGGTAATCTCACAATACCCCCACTTGCGGCATCCAAACCATGTGCAGGATGGCGCAAGTAGCACCAAAATTAATACATTCAAATGAACAAAATTTTTAAATTACAAAATTATTTAATCGGATTGGCTCAAACACTATGCCAATTATGACCTCAACTAATGCAAAAAATAAATAAATAGATAAATAAAAAATAAACAGGACAGTGAGATAATTTCCCAATATTTGTACCATTAAGACCATTTATAGTGTGTGCATATTTTTAAGAAAAGGATCCTTATAACTAATTACATCCATGAATTTTAAGTGTGCCTGTTGTTTATATACAGAAATGGCACCAAATTTATAATATTATTAAACTTTAGTCTTTAGAGAACCTTGTCCTACATGGAAAAACTAGAATTGTCAAAAACTTTTGACGGTGTACACTCCACTTGTTTGAAGGAAATCTCTCACCACTTTGACACTGAGAACCCCAGAGTCATCGTTGCAGCAACTCTGGTCCATGGTGTACGGTCCTATGTCTCCGTCATTTCAACCAACATGCTGTTGCAGCTTAGATTCATGGCACTGGATCAAGCGTTCTTGTTCACACACGTCATATGCACCCTACATGGAACAGGAAGAGCAGAAGGCACTCATGAGTCAACATAGACAAAAGTTTGCCTGGACACCAGGATTCGGTTGGATTTGTATCCCACCCTCCTGCCATCCAGACTTGGTGCAATTGAAACTAAGCATTGAGACATGTACAGTAACATGTAAATCAACAGAATTAAGAACTGAAAGTGGCTGGTGTTAGTCATTATCAGATTAACCCAAACCACCAAGCCTGCACTCTCATCAGCCATAGCTTCAGATGAAACAGACAAGAGAATATGTGGCCTACTTGGAATAGTACTCCATCAAATATAAATCAACAACCTGCCTGAGTCAAAAATATATCTTAAAGCTCAAATAATACTACCAAAATAAGGTTATCATAGAGAATTTTCTCTTCTATCATAATGACACCTACAAACATAAATACAAATCCTACCCCCTCGCACCAAAAGAAATTACTTCTACTGGTGTGAGGTTAAATTTGCATCTCCGTCATCAGCCTCATGTGCTTTCCACAAGTACTCCCCACAATAAAATATCTAAGGTTAAAGTCTAATCTCAAAATTAGTTTATCACAAAACATCTAAATTTTTAAATAAAATATCACCAAACCCTATTGATACTCATACTAGACAGAAAAATAGTTCTCGTCAACTGTTGTTGCAGAAATTGTTCAGTCAACAGTTGAGCACCATTAAAAAAAACAAAATGTGTTATCAGAATCAGTTTGATATAACAATACAGAGCATTCCCTATTAGACACGTTACCTACCAAACACTCAAAGAAACAGACATTAAAGAGCATACACTTTCTCTCATTGAAACATTTCTCAATCCAACCCACCTTTAGCCAAAACAGCCACAAACATACATTCCTAACTTCTGACCCATATGGTCAGTCACACCCACATATGCAACACCGTCAGCTGACATCTTCATCACAAATTATCTAAGCCACAGACCCCACTGCCTGCATCAGTGTCCACCACTTTCTCATTCTCCGAGTCACCCCACAACTCACACCACATATCCAGCCCTGCTCACATATACACACACATAAACAGTACACTCCCACTTCCTCTATCCTTTGGTGTTGGCATACATACATACATATTTACCTCATGTATCACTGTTGAACTGCAAATCTGATACAAGCACATGTTTTAACACAAACAACAAAAGAAAAACATTTACAAAGATTACTTGTAAACTTGACCCCAATGCTTAAATCTAAACACACAAGTAGATACTAACACAGACCACAGAATAAATATACACAAATTCTTAACCTACTATTTACAATGCATTGAATCTCATACTTCATGACAGTTACTTGTGTAAACATGCCATTAAATCTTTTTCACTTATAAAATCTTTGAATTTCACCCTCATCATGCATCCCTCCAGACTTAATTCTAGCACTTTATCCTTATATTCCAACTGAGCTTCATATTTGCACAGAAAATCACTTCCTAACACTAGATTTAAACAAAGACCTTTCATCACCAATAAATTTTGAATAAATAGCTCCTCCTCAATGATTACTTCATTTTCTGAGTTCCCTGCATTTAACACCCCTATTTTTCTTGCAAAATCATAATTTTCCTTTTCCCATACCACTGGCTCTACTGTTTTTAAATGTTTGAGGAAATGGATCCAATCATCTTGCCCATACTCATGTACTTCTTTATGAACCCAACCTGACTTTAACCCATCAATATCCATTTCATGACACTGTTTATTATTATGAATCATAAAAACTTGTATTTTCTCCTCATCATCACCTAACTCCTGCTGTCCCTCACTTATCGCATCATGATCTAGGGCACACATGCCTAATCCCCTTAATTGATCATGCTCATTGTCCCCAAACTCTTTCAACACATTGTAATAAGTCTGGTCCCTATTATATTGTTTGCCTAGTCTGTCCAAGTAATCATATTTGTGCAATAGCCAATCATCTGGTGCCCATTTCCTAATCCAGTTTATTTTCCCAATTAAATTTCTGGTTTGTGCATCTACACTGTCAACTTGGCCTTCATTTACAGTAGGTCCAGTGTCATTTATTGTCTCTACTTGACCATATTTATTTACATTTAATTTAGAAAAACATTCACTCTCTCTCATACATTCCACAACATCTATGCTGGCTAGAGTATCATCAATATTTACATTCATACTTTCACACTCAGTCAACACTTGTGCCTCTGACCTATCCAGAATTATGGCTAACCCAACACTGTTTTTAACCTCTTTAATGTTGTTATCAAATAAACTTCCCACATCATACTCTCCTTTATTGTCCTTGTTTCTATCATTCCTTCTCCTGTTTGCATTTCTCTTGTCATGTTGCAAAAACCAATCCCCAAAAATTTCCTCACTACTTATAACAGCATCCATCTGACACATCCTTTCCTCTCTTTTCTCCCTTTCCTTGTTTACTCTATTTATGTTTTCTTCCCTCTTTTCTTTATCCTTGCCCTTGTGAATTCCTACTTCCTCTTTCCCGTCACCATCTCTGTCCATGTGACATAGTTTTTCCTCCCTTCTCTCCCCATCTCTATTCCTACTGTAATTATGGTTATAAGATCCTCTGTTATCCCATCTTCTGGTCCTATTATTAGAATAGTTCCTTGTCCCAAAACGGACCTCATTTGGAACAAATCTTAGTTTCCCTGATTCTGTCTCTGATGTTCTTTCCTACTGTTATCCCCATTCCTATTTCCACCTTCCTGCCTTTGATTTCTCCAATCATTTTCCCATGTTTCCCTCTGGCTTCTATTATCCCAGTTGTCTCCTCTATTATTGTTACCTCTCCAATTTTCATTTAAATTCCTCTCTCTATTGTGGTTTCCCTCGTTATGACCCACATTTCTACTGCCTCTGTTTTCATTGTGGTTCACATGCTGTGTTCCCCTGAGCTGTCGTTCCATAACTAAACCCTGGTCTACCTTTTCTACAAATTCAATGAAATTCTCAGCTGAATCTGTGGGATGGTGAATTAACTGCCAATGCAAATCTGCAGGTGACCTCCTACACAAAGTGGAAATTACTGCTAAAGGACTCAAAGGTGTATCTAAATGTACTAGTTTCTCAAGTTCCTCCTGACAAAATTCCTTCATGCTCTGTCTCTCTTTCACATAGTTTGGCCCGTTCAAGAATTCATTTTGTATCTTAGCTTGCTTGGCCTCCCCCCAATACTTATTTAAAAACAATTTTTCAAACGCCTCAAAAGTAACAAATTTATCAGCACACTGATTTGCCCAAGTTTGAGCAGAACAGTCAAGCATTCTCTTTGTTAATTTCACTTTACACTGGTCCTTGCATGCAGCCAAAAAATCTACTGGATGATAATTACCCACTCCTGAAAACTTTTCGCCATTAGGTGTCTGCACCATGGACCAATTAGTGTTTCCTGATGCAGTACCCAATTCTAGATTATTTATTCTAGTGTTCACCTTCTCAATCTCAGTATTGTTTACTGTCACTACTTGTTCCATCTTTTTCCTAAAGTTACATTCTGTATTCTCTAATTTTCCTAACAACAAAGTTTTTGTTTCCTCAATATCTGCCACCATCCTCTTGTCAACCTCAGCCAACGCCTGCATAGTGCCCTCAATCCTGTGATCACATATTTGTTTCACAGCATCTAACTTGTCTCCTACCTCAGTCTCAATAGCACCAATTCTGGCATGTATCTCCTTTTCCCTATTATCAAACCGTTCTGTTAGACTTCATATCTTTTTGTCAATGTCTGTGATTATTTCTGCCTTTAATGCACACATTGAATTTTGTAGTGCCCCAATGTCTGCCTTAAAGTCTGCTTTCAATTCTGATTTTACAGTTCCTATTTCTGATTTTAAATTTGAGTTTGAATTTTCTATTTCTGATTTTAAATTTGAGTTTGAATTTTCTATTTCTGATTTTAAATTTGATTCTGAATTTTCTATTTTTGATTCTAAATTTGAGCTAATACTTGCTAACATGGCTGCAAACATCTCCGGTGTCAACAACATTCATCCAGTATTTACCCTCTCTGGACTTTCTGGTATGCTACTCTCTGAAATTACGTCGCTTGGCGACCTCTTAAAAACACTATCCATTATCGGTATCACAAGAAAGCTTGATTAACACACAAGAATTTATAGCGCCAGCTGCTTTACTTATCTTTTAATCCAGAAGTTGCTGCAACGAGCTGCGACGTCCCCAACGCTCGCTGCCGTCTGTTGTAGAAGCTGTGGCTGGAATATGTCATCACTGCATTCCTTATCCTTTGTAGAATCGAAGCTGCTGCGCCGACGCTCCGTTGGCGACTTGCGAAGTCCCCACGATCACTGCCGTCCGTTGCAGAAGATGAAATTTGAGTGCGTTGAACCCACGAGCCACCGCTCACTGCTGCCGGTCCGATGCGCCGTCGATCGCCGGTTACGGATGCCCGCGCCCGAACTCTGCGTTACTAATCGTCGTTAACCGCGCGACGCGATTGCGTATCTGCTTGCAACTGTTCGTAACTGTTCACTGTCTTATACACACCCTAATCTCTCCGTCCGAGCAAGTCCAACGTGAACTTATCCCGGACGAGCCCCCAAATGCGAGCGTGAAGGTCGGGGTGAGAGTTTAAAATAGGGAAAGATTAATTTTTGAAACTCACAACCACCAGCTGCGAACCAAATTCCTAAACATGCAAAAACACTGGAACTGTTATTGCGACTGTTTGACTCGTTTTCTAGGGGATGATATCACACGTTCGCAGCTTTCCTTCCCTGCATATGATTAACAAAACAAATTCATAATAAATTCAAGTTCATGAGAGAAAAGGGTGTACTAACTACTATTTTTGAAAACACGTGAAAGTTCACTTTATGTTGTTTATTTCACAATACTTGAACCCTGTGGCTGATACGTCTGTATGTCGGCACATTTATCAAATAAAGTTATAGCTCGAGAGCCCCCAGACAAAAAAATGAATATTTGTCGCGAATTGTTTTCACACCACGTGGCTGTCTCAAACACCGTTTATGTTCATGCCTATGCGACGACACGTGTTACATTAACAAATCACAGTCACTTTAATTCAATGCGATGCACACCTTGTTCCACCGGCTAAATATTCACAAACACACAGTAGCACTCGATTTAACTTGGTGCAGTCTACGACGAGCAACCACACGTGGCGATTGCCACAGACAAATCTCAAGTCACCACCTCGAGATCCACATGCCGACTGAGGCAGAGCGACGCCGCCCAGCCAGCCACACCACGTGGTCCTGAGTCCTCACTTCCTGCCCAGGCGCGCGCGCGCGCCAAAAGCTCAACTGCCGGGGTTTTTTCCCCTACGTCATCAACTTCCCCATGTGAACTGTTCTAACCGATTTGCCAACGTACAGCGCTCAGCCAATACATTTCTAAAACTTTACTTAAAATCAAAATAATTACACTGCACATTAAACAAATATTTTCTTACGTTTTTATATTAGTATAAACATCCTTTGTACTGTTTATCATAATCGTGCAATTTCTTATATCACAGATAACTGATTTAACTGAATATTTCAAGGTAAAATACAAAAGATTGATTGAAAATAAAATGAAAAATTGTTAATATATTATTTTTATAAACAAAAATTGCCATGCTAGTTGTGTAACTGTCTTGTCTTCGTTGGTAATTTATTACTTTTCATTGTCAATTAAACATATTACGTTAGATGTGACTATATCAGCTAATGTATTGTTTATTCATCAACAGGCTATTTTGTAATGAGGGCCTTAAAGGTTCCTAACTGCATCGTATTACTTCAAATGCCAGTAGTATTACAATATTTGTGCACTGCACTGTGCCTGGCACTCGCCATTGTCCCTCTCTCCCCTCACCGGAAACGAACTGTAAAATCCTAAGTTGGAACAAGCCACCAACATCGGCCTGCTCGCTGGCCTCCCGTCAGCTACAAGCACACAGCAAATCTCAACGTGGAGAATTTCTACCTATGGCCTAACTATAAATGTTGTCACCCAACTGTGTACATACATTGCTACCATAATTAATAAGATTAAAATTGTGTAACATTTAGTGCATTGGCATGGTCAATGTTTGCAGTGAACTTCATACTGTTTAATTATCAAATGCTATTAATTACCAGTATTTCTATTGGGCGGTAATCTCACACAATCTACGCATGCGAAGCAGCGGGAATTAAGCCAGTATAAATAACATAAAATTAAATATTTAAGATTATTAAATATTATTAGATGAAAACCCGGCGTCGGCCAGGTATTTATTTATTCCCGTTCTACATTAGTCCATCTCTCCTTCCATCTCGTCCGCTCCCTCCACCCCCACCCCTGTCTCTCTCTGGTCACCTCTTCGTCTCCCCTCTCTGCACCCCTCCTCCTAACCTTCACTCAGACAACCTCAACCTTTCCCTTTCTCTGTCAATCACGTCCTCATCTCTCTGTCAAACTCCTCGTCCACCTTCTCAATGCATGGTCTCACACGTCTTTGAAAAATTATTGCAATGAACCCTTCGCTATGTCTCGTATGGTGTTTTATACAGACAGTGATTTTGTTCTTGTTTTTAAACTGAAGTGTGCAAAATTTCATCAAGATCAGAATAAAACCGTAGATTTTGTCGTAGTTCGTATGTTTTCTCTACCATGTACCATACAAAATTTTTCGGATGCCGTAGCGTATGCAAGCAGTAGTAAATTTCGCCGTAAGAAAATCGTATTATATTCAGTTTAGCCGCGGCTGAGTGGCCGAGCGCACTGAAGCGCTATGCTCCGATGCGCGAGGTCGTTCCCCGTCGGAGGTTCGAATCCTCCCTCGGGCATTGATGTTTGTGCTGTCTTTAGTATAAGTTACTATATAAGCAGTTTGTAAGTTTAGGAACTGATGAACCCGCAGTTAAGTCCCATAAGCTTAACAAACATTTGAACGTATTTTGGAACCTTCAGCTTAACGTGTTCGCAGTGGTATCCGTTTGTGCTCTTTCTCACGTCTATGGATCCAACAACCGTGTATGAAGAACATAAAAATTATAAATCAATTTGTGAATGTGCTTTTGCTCAGTGCAGTGGGCGAGATACTGCTATCAAGAAGTATAATGCTGGTACTGAAGAACTCGTCTCTGATGCGCTGCAAGAAGAACTCTCAATAGCTAAAATATCTAACAAAGATATCGAATCGTTAATTACGTCTTTAAGTGTCGAATTCTTGTAGGGGCAATGGGGAAAGTGATACCTACAACAATTTCAAAGAAACCGTTCATGTAAGACAAAGGGCTACAATACCAGATACAGTTACGAGAAACTCTTTGAACCGTTCGCACAAAAGAAATCTCCACAAATGAAATTATTGAGAGAAGACGCAACAAAACCACAGCCATGGGCGAAATTTAGCACACTGTTCTAATGAAGTCAAAATTTTCCGTTACTACTACAGTAAAACCCGGGGTTACTTTCCAGTATATACGTAAAGATTTCAGCATTCAACCAAATGGTGTCTGTGTGATTATTGCTGGAACTAACGTTGTATATAAAAAAGAGGCAAAAATGCAATCACAGCATTGCGACATACAGTGGAAATAATTTCGCCACAAGAAACAATTGTCGTCAGTGTCCCGCACAGACACGATGTAATAAACTGTTCATGTGTAAATAATCAAATTAATTTCACAAACGGAATGTTTCAAAATATATGCAAAGCATGTTAATTTCTTGGATAGTAATTCCGAATAAAGAAGCCATTTTAATCGTCATTGTATGCACAGAAACCGGCTAGGAAAAAGTGAACTTGCTAAAGAACTAACAGAAACGTCCAAACTTTACGCAAACAACACGCCTCCAATTGCACTAAAAGCACCTGTGGCAAGTGAAACTGCACCATTGGAAGAAACACAAGCAATGGTGTCAAAATATTCACTCGATATTAGGCCTAATGAAACAGGTGAAAGGGAAACGTCACATGCAGCAGCACCACATGTGAATTACTACAAACAGCACTTCTGGATGAACCCAAGTCAACACCAGCAGCTACAACTCTAGTGGAAAAGGTTATTTCAGTCACTACGTTTACATGCAACACATCTTCCGGAAGACGAAAACCAATTTTCGTAAACCGTTTTTCGCTGTCGTGTTTACATGGCATAGCCTGAATCGGATTTCGTAGCCCACTTAAAATGGCGGCTGGAAAACAGCTGATTCAGTTCCTCATTTAGTCAGCACAATCGCTATTTTTCTTTATTTAAATACATAGACTTATGTTCACTCTAATATATATACTTTTATTTCATATTAGAAAATATCACTCTTTCCTTATGCGCCGAGAATTCTTAACAAGAAAACACAATCTGACAAGCCAAGAACGCTTCAAAAACGGTTGTGTTTACATGGGCACGAAAATCGATTGTGGAACTGGAAAACCGCTTTAGAGAAGTGGATTTCCAGAATCGATTTTGGAGTGTTTACATGACCAACCAAAATCGGAATTGGGGAATCGGTTTACGAAATCCGGTTTTGGGAGCCCATGTAAACGGTGTGATTACCATCATGCGAAGCAGCAGCGGCATTCCAGAAGGAAGAAAGATCTTCAGTAGCAGAGACAGCGACAGCAGATGCCACAAGATCAAGAGCACCAGCTGAGACTGTAGAAACCTTAGATCCACCCCCTACTACACAAAGGAGCTCAGCAGTGACAGCAGCTACATCGCATGTGATGTGGCTGAGCCCAATAAAATCTTCATTCCAAAATTGGGATTCCTTATGGTAATGGGGCAGAAGAGGGGAGGTTCCAATCAGCATGTAAGTAGGCCTACTGCAATCCATTCCAATAAATGCCAGTGTTACCAGCACAGAAGCTCTCCCTCCCTTGCAGAAAATTGTTCCTGTAATACTAGTATTTCAAAAGATATAAAGCCCAAGTCGGCCGCGGTGGCCGAGCGGTGTGCGGCGCGTCAGTCACGGTCTACACGGCCACTACGGTCGGGAGTTCGCATTCCCCCTCGGGCATGGATATTTGTGCCGTCCTTAGTATTAGCTAGTTCATAAGTAGTTTGTAAGTTTAGGGACTGATAACCCTGTAGTAAAGTCCCATAAGCTCCACAAACGATTGAACATTGACTAAAGCCCAACCCCAACAATGACAGCACCACAACCAATTATGTTACTGGTAATAAGCTCACCATTTTCCATCAAAATATTTAAAGCCTTCTTTTCAAGCTAGACCAACTTACTGCATATATTGATGAACCAACGGGTGCAAATTGTGCTCACATTCTCTGTCTAACAGAACACCATGTTGGCAGTGAGATGCTTAATATTGCAAAATATGTATCAGCTATCTCATAATGTAGAAAGCGTATAAACAGAGGTGGGACAACTATCTATGTAAAAAGTCACCTGTCCCTTAATACGATAGATGTACAAAAATATTGTGTGGTGAAAGACTTTGAAGCATGTGTTACTGAAATTGGAGGAACTGACAAGAAATTGGCAATTGTTGCAGTGTACAGGGCTCCTTCTGGTAATTTTAAAGTTTTTATGAAATAATTAGATTCTGTGCTATTTTATCTCTCAAAGAAAAATAGCGACATAATAGTGACAGGAGACTTTAATGTAGATTTCCTGGAAAACTCATTTTCTAAGGCAGAATTTTCAGATTTAATGCACACTTACAATCTTGTCTCCACTGTCAGTTTTTCCGCAGGAACTACTGCTAGTTCCAGCACTATTTGACAATATCTTTATAGATATGAGCAGAACTCATTACATTACAGTAAAGAAAGTTCATAAATGGTCTCTCTGATCATGACAGGCAAATATCATTAACAACTTTTTTGTACTTCAGAGTAAAGTTAGTGCCAGTGGAAAACCGTTTGAAACATGAATTAGGAAAATACCGAAAAACTCAAATTATGCATTCAGGAGACTAACTGGAGGTGTATTTATCTTACAGATGATGCCAACAAAAAATATAATTTATTCAGTCTTGAATTATCAGGTATATTTGAAAGTGACTACCCCAAAAAGGTCTGTAGAGTACAGGACAGGCAATCAGGCAAAAAACCATGGTTTACCAAAGGCATAAAAATTTCATGCCAGAGGAAAAGAGAACTGTCTATAATATCCAGACAATCTAATAATCCTCTCCAGTTGAACTACTATAGGGCATACTGTAAAAGTTTAACTAAAGTAATAAAAAATCAAACCTGAAATTAATAGTTAAAATAATAAAATCAGAACGATTTGGAATATAATAAGAAGAGAAACAGGAACTGCACCATCTGACAATGTAAAAACTGCTGTCCTAAATATTAACGACTTAGAAATAATTGATAGTAAACGATAGCAGACACATTTAACAACCACTTTTTAACTGTCACTTCACAAATAGGTTGAAGGGGTGATGTAACTGAAGCTGCAGATAATTTAAAGATAAACATACTTCCCTCCAATGCAAAAATCACGATTCCTTTATGTCTAAGAATGTTCCTATCAGTCGATCCCTTCTTTTGGTCAAGGTATGCCAGAAATTTCTTTTCTCCCCAATTCTGTTCAGTACCTCCTCATTAGTTATGCAATCCACCCACCTAATCTTCAGCATTCTTCTGTAGCACCACATTTCAGAAGCCTCTATCCTCTTCCTGTCCGCACTGTTTATCGTCCATGTTTCACTCCCATACTAGGCCACACTCAAGTACCTTCAGAAAGGACTTCCTTATGCTTAAATTAATATTCTATGTTAACAAATTTCTCGTTTTCAAAAACGGTTTTTTTCCCATTGCCATTCTGCATTTTATATCCTCTGTACTGCGACCACCATATGTTATTTTACTGCCCAAGTAACAAAACTCATTTACCATATTTATTGATTCGTTACCTACCGGTAATTTAATTACTTCAGCATCGCCTGATTTTCTAAGACTGCACTCAATTATCCTAGTTTTGCTCTTGTTAATGTTCATCTTATATCCACCTTTCAGCACACTGTCCATTCCGTTCAATTGCTCCTCCAGGCCCTTTGCTGTCTCTGACAGAATTACAATGTCATCGGCAAAACTTTAATTCCTTCTCCAAATTTCTCCTTGCTTGTCTTTACAGCTAGTTCAATGTACAAATTGAATAACATTGGGGAAAGGCTACAACCATGTTTTACAGCCTTCCCAACCTCTGCATCCCTTTCATGCGCTTCAACTCTGATAACTGTTGTATGGTTTTTGTACAAGTTGTAAATAACCTTCCATTCCCTATATTTTACTCCTACTGATTTCAGAATATGAAAGAGTGTATTCCAATCAACATTCTCAAAAGCTTTCTCCAAATCTACAAAAGCCAGAAATGTAGGTTTGCCTTTCTTTAATCTGTCTCCTAAGATCAGCCGTAAAGTGAGGATTGCCTCCTGGTCATCCCCGGGTCGGCTTCTACCAGCTTTTCCATCCTTCCGTAAATAATTCGTGTTAATATTTTGCAACCATGACTTATTAAACTGTAATTTTCACACCTGCTTTCTTTGTAATGGGGATTATTACATTTTTTAAAAGTCTGAGGGTATTTCCCCTGTATCATACATCTTACACACCAAATTAAATAGTTTTGTCATGGTTGGCTCTCTCAGAGACTTCATTAGTTCTGAAGGAATATCGTCCACTCCAGGGGCCTTGTTTCGACTTAGGTCTTTCAGTGCTCTGTCAAATTCTTCTCTCAGTATAGTATCTCCAATTTCATCTTCATCTACATCATATTCCCTTCCTACAATATTGTCTCTAAGTTCTTTTCCTTTGTAGAGCCCCTTTTATACTCTTTCCACCTTTCAGCTTTCCCTTCTTTGCTGAGAACTGGTTTTCCGTCTGAGTGCTTTATATTCATACAACTACTTTTCTTGAAATGTATCTATTCCAATTTCTGTATTTTCATAATTTGAGCCTTTTTGGGAAAACTAACGCATTGGAAATGTTACCTACATTTTACAAAGACATAGCAAGGGTGTATCCCGGCTACGGTGACAGAGGTCTCACATTAGCATCATATAGTACACCCGGTAATAGAAACGAAGCAGGAACCAGCGAACCCTAAAATCTATCTCTGTCATTAATTATTACACCCGGCATTCGAAGAAAACATCACTTATCAATAAGGTAAGCTGTCTCAAAATTGTATTTGTAATAATGAAAGAACACTTTCATATTCGTTTGTATTTTCTTCACTATGCGCATGAAAATACGGCTTCAGATTCATCCGTCTTTAGTCCATCGTCCTTGCGTCACTTTTCGATATATATCGCTCGCACAGCTAGAGCGATATGCATGATTGGAGTGATATATATCATCACAATTTGGAGAGACAACGCTTCTAGGAAATTACCAAGTTCTTTAATACGATGCAGCATCAGGAGAGTTTTTTTTTTTTTTTTTTTTTTTTTTTTTTTTTTTTTTTTTTTTTTTCGTACTAGCTTAGATGCTCGTGATTGGCAACGGTTGTTGAAGGAGGGCCTGTGTGTATCATGGATTTTTAGGGTTCCGGACCTCAGTCAGTAAAAATAGAATCCTTGTTGGATCGCTCTGTCAATAAACTCAGTTGTCCTAGCCAAGATGTCAAATGTAAGTAAAGGTCATTGTCCAAAACGATGTATCTTCATAACGTTTTTGATACAAAAGGTGAAACGTGCCAAAATTAGCAAAGAGACGTCGTTAAGTATTTAATACACAAAGCGAAATCAGTAGCACTATGTTCAATGTTTGTTGGAATTCGTAGACATAAGATTGCTTAATTCTCTCACAGACGTTCGGTTCTTTGTTGTACTACCCCATACTTATTATGCAGCAGCGGTGTTTATTAGTTCTTTGGTGCACTACAGCGCCTCTATCGCTTGTTTGCCGTACTTCGCAATCCATACTTCAAACATAATCTACATCTACATAATCTAAGTTGCTCCATGCAAATCCGTGAAGTAGTTTAGGAGATTGGTGCCCGGTTCCTGGAAAACTATAGTTACCGTGCCGTTAGCTACCGTCACGTTATAATTTAACATGCCAGATAACTTCCTTGGGTTTCCCGTAGGTGATTTCAATGATCGTTAGTTAACTATCAGGTAACTACGCCTTCTGTCGAAGCAAATAGTACGTCTCAACAGATAACAGATGGCACTACTAATGAAAATTGCAATTACTCGAATTTTATCGATTATTAACTTAAATCGAAGACGAGTCTTAGATTGTATAGCTGTTACGAGTTTTCTGTTTCTGTTTTCCAAGGCAATGGGCAACAAGTGAGGAAAAAAGTTGACTATATTTGAGAAAAATCTTTTGAACGACTTGAATTTAGAGAGGAAAGTAGTTATAGTTAATGAAAATCAGATGGTTTGACTATTTTTGGAAAAACAACACGCCTTGGAAGTTGTCACAAAACTGTACAATTCGTTAAACGGACAGGAGAGAAGACGGTAAGGCAACTCAGAGAGCTGTATTCTTTTTTAAAAAGAAAAACAGGATAAACAACAACGAAGGCAGCGTTAACAATAAAGTCATACGTGTTATTTCTGTTGTCAACATATATTTTTATGAATTTAAGTTTTCCTCTTCCCAATGTTCTGTGAATGTGACATTTATTTTCACAACACAGACTGGTCAATTTACGTCCACCCGTCCACCTACCGGAGCCTCACGTTGTAATAATAATAACAAGAAAACACTAATCACTTGAAACATTGACTGATCGTAGTGGCAATTGCATGGCACAACACTATTGCAAAGGGAAGTATCTTTATGCTTAATTGAAAGTTTTATTATGTGAGCATGGCTTTGTGATTTAAATGAGGTAAAATTTTACATCCAGATCGGTGATCGCGAGAGATAACTTTGGCCACTGTTGCTCAATGTCGAGATGTTGCTTGACCAATCGCGAGGGAGATGCAGCTAGTGCAAACGTCACCCGTTGTCAACATTATCTCTCTTAATCCGGAATGTTGAATTCCGCGTTTTTCTCCGTTTGAACCCGGCAGTGTCATTGGTTAATATTATTATTATTATTATTATTATTATTATTATTATTATTCCCTCTCATTACACAGTTCGAAGGTTGTCATCTAACACGAAAAACGCGTCGTGGTGTTTCAACAGTGCCGAGTACAGCTAAGTTTTCTTCTTCTGAACAACTGTCCGAAGCATCAGAAGAAAAACGAGACGACGGTGGTGACGACGATGATGAAAGAATTTCCATTCTTTAGCTTCAAAAATTTTAAAATTGTGTGAAAATTATACGGAACCCTGTCATAAAAACAAAAACAAATTACTACTGTTAAATAACTTCTGGACTTGCGTTTGGAAGCCCACTAGCGCTACGTAGCGGATATAGTTAAAACTAAAGTTAACGTGTAGGTAACCCCAAGGGAACGCGCATTTATCTTTAACGGACAGGTAACTACGGCTGTGACGGTAACTGTTGTTTCGGAAACCCATTTTGTACTTAACGGTCAGGTAACCCACAGATAACTATAACGGGGCAGGTGACTACTGTTTCGGAAACCGGCCATAGGTATTTCTAATAGATGAACAGACAGTTACTGAAAACACTTAAGATTGCGATGTATCTTTTTACCGTGATCTGATTTTAATGAAATCATGCCTATACGTTGCCCCAATCTTAGCTCAAATTTCCTGTGAAAACCGCATGAAAAAGTGTCCTTTTTTTTTAGATACTTTTGCAAAACGTGTTAGAAATAGGCTTATCTTCATGAATATGATGTAGCTTATATCATACATCAGTTATATTCGCCATTTAAAACATTTATTTCTTGATCATTCATATCTCTTGACAATGGGATGAGACATGGAAAGCTAAAATATAACAAGTGTTTCCTTAATGAAGTAGAAATTTCACTGAAAACATTTATTATTCTTACCGTTGGCTCTCTTTCCGTCAGAAGTGCTACTGTCGCTCCAAGAGTGAGACTTAAACTTCCATAGCAGTTGTACATATACATTAGACCGTGATATCAGTATGTAAATATATGAATTAAACATGGCGAGGATTGTATCAGTTTTATATTCATTGCGTTGAATCATATTTCGTAGAACATATCGACCAAGAAAACGATTTTCAGAATTATGGTAAATTTGAAAAGTCAAAGAGTAAGTAGCTAGTATTTTCAAAGGGTAGTAATCCGATTGCTGTCCCGAAATTCACACGAACACCCGCTGCGCTATTAGTTCTTTGCTGCATTACGCCGTTCTTTCCAAGCATGAAATACACCTAATTACGATACCTTCTACTTTCCTGATCTGATTTTGATAAAATGAAGCCTAGAATTATGTTGCCTCCAGGATATTCTCTATTTATCTGTGATACCCCGATGAATGTTCATTTAGTACTTTTGGAGATTTCTCTCTACAAATAGACACATGCGATTGCTTTCAGAGAACTGTTTAAATTATGATATCTTACTTTTTCTGATCCGATTTTGTGAAATGAAGCGTTTCTGTAACCGCAAGATAACCTCAGTTTCCTGTGAACAACCCATGAAAATACGTCTGTTATTTTTGGAGATGAAAGAGAAAGAAAGAAATGACGGTTGTCCCTGAAAAACGTTAAATTGTGATGTTGCTCTTTCCGTGATCCTATTTTTATTAAACTAAGTTTATATGTTGTCCCAAGGTACACTGAAGTTACCTGTGAAAACCCCATGCTAATTCGTGAAGTAGTTTTGGAGAAGTGGTTTCTAACAGATGAACAGACAGACGCGACGGTCTATGAAAACATTTAGTAATTCTGTTTTGATGAATAGAACCAATCTTCGCTCATGTTTCCTGTGAATAACGCATGAAAAATCGTCCAGTAGTTTTGAAAATTGAGGCGAACAGCAACAGGCCTACATTTACAGACTTATTATTAGTATAGATATATTTTACAATTGTAAAATTTTGCAGGAATATATTGATTTGCATAATTTCTGTATGTCGGTAAAATCTGTTGCGAATATGGTTAGTAGTAAAGAAGAAATAGATTAAAACATGATACTTGATGGGGGGGTTTTCTATGAACGATTCTCTTTACGTCCTCATATCTCATGAACTACGTGTCGTAGTGTGATACAATTTCGAACGTACATTCAGTTTTAAGTGTGTATTCTGTCTGCAAAATTTCCTGCGAGTACAATTGGTAGAGTAGAAATTATAAATTGTAACGTTATACCGAATGTGATAGTTTTGCTCCATGAACAGCGGAAAAGTTGTAAGCGAGAAAGTTTTTTCCTTTCATTATTTTAATGTTGTTGACTGCGAGAAAAAGTTTAAAATGTTTGAAATTATGTTTAAAATTTGTTGCTAGTCGCCAAGTATTGTCATTCACATTTAGTGTATTTATAAAGTATCATCACATTATGTAGCAGTGTTTTGCGATTCCAATTGTTCTTGACGTTATATCTCCTGAACCATGTGTCGTAAGTGGTGTACCACATCTGGTTGATATCGGTCCAGTGGTTTAGGAGGAAACGTGCAGCATTGTCGTTTGACGCAGCAGTTTTTCGCGCATCTCATTGTTTATGACGTCATATCTCCTTACTTATTTGTCGTAGGTGATTCTTACCCCGACAGCGATTGTTGACTGATATTAAAGAACGTGTGTACCAAGTTTCGTTGAAATTGGTCCAGTAGTTTAGGAGGAGATGTGGAAAATATAAACAACAAATATACAAACATACATACACACATACAGCCTGTTTTATAAGACGTGAGATTAATGAAGTATAATTACGAAACTGGTGACATACGGCGCGAGAGCCTAGCGAAGCGAAAGTGAAGTTACGCTATGCGATGTTCTTTTGTTAACCAATGAAGCCGCCGGAATAGAGTCTCTTTAGCCAATCAGAAAGCAGAGTTCGAATGTAGCATATCAGCTAGACTTAGTTTTAATCACAAGAGAGCAGAACACATTTCGCAGAGGATCAGGATTATGAGGAAACATTTGGATGCAGTGTCAATTATCGATTAATATTTTTTGTTTTACAGATAAGCAATCATTTTATTACCTGTAATGTAAGGAGTATAGAGCGTTTAGCCAAAACGTAACGACACCCTATGGAATTCACGACGTATTCAGGGGAAAAAAATTGACAAACATTCGTGACGAGAAAAGCTGCAAATTTGTAGGTTTTATCGTCATGAATATTCGTGCACCGTAATTTCAGTCCCATCGGAATTCGCTACAAATTTGCGGAAATTAATTAATGCTGTTCCTGCTCTATGGTTGACAGGATTTTGATGTACCCTTCTCTGGCCAATAAATCAGCTATCTTAGTACAGCACATCCTTTTAAATGGCGGAGTATCAGTAAAAAACAAATATACTTTTGGCAAACAACAAAATAAATGAGCCGGCATAGCATGTGAAGACATAACTTTTCTGACTATTATACGATATGCGTATTTAAATTTGGACGATAACCATTCCTATCTGCATGTTGCTGCGGCGAGGAAGTGTGCTGAGGGATGGCTACTTTTGGCTGACTAATGCTATTGCAGTCTGCTGCTCGACGAACTGATACTGTATTTCGTCTTAATCAATATAAAACAGGTCTAATTACTAACACAAGATAATTCTCAACTAAAAATACGAAAAGGTAATATTGTGTGTTGTTTTCACAGAAAAACACGTAATGGTAGCAAACCATATTTTATGCAAATAAAACCGATACCAAAATCATTATAATATTAAAAAATATCCGTGATGTAAATAGAACGATGTTATATGCCACTCACAACGATTCCACGATCAATTTATTACTAAAAGAATCTTGCATGTTTTTTGATATTCCTAAGCAGCATTTTATTACGCAAACACAAAATGCGTAAATAAACATACGTATCCTAATAAATATTATCTCTGGCATATGTACAATATTGTCAGCTACTAGTAATAAACTTAAATGAAATCGTCTGTGAAAAAAATTGACGTAATACACGACGTAATTGGTCAAATGCGACGGATGGTATGGAACATTCAAAATGACCCCAATTTGGTGTGGAGTCTAATGATTCGGTCAATTGTACACTTCACTCGTCTTTAATTTGAACGCATATATTTTTGAGAGTAATTACTTTTGCTTACAAAACGATTGTCTTGAAAATTCTTGCCGTTTGTAGTTCAGATGTAGCAATAATTGTGGTTTGGTTTCTGCTGTGTTGGGAAACATTTTTCCCGGTGTTTTATTATCACATTTGTGAGGATTTTCCTTCATCTACAGGTGTTAGGGCTGATCTGGTACATTAAATAATATAGGTACTGCATGTAAGTTCCTTACGTTCAACACTTAGTAAATGTTCAACTGTTTGTTAAGCTTACGGGACGTAACTGTGGGGTCATCAGTCCTTAAACTTACAAACTACTTATAAACTAACTTATACTAAAGACAACACAAACACCCATGCCCGAGGGAAGATTCGACCCTCCGACTTAGAACGGCCTCGTGCAACGAAGCGTAGTGCCTCAATGCTCTAGCCAATTTACTAGGCCACGAGAGCTACAATCAAGTTCAAAATAGCAGTGCGGGCCGGATAGCATATTTGACGATTACTGAAGTATGTGATACTAACGCTTACTTTGACCTGCGACGTCACTGATAAAGTGAAACTCCATTTTAACCAGAACGCAGATTATCGCCATCATATCACTCTTTACACCCGTAAACAACAATAACATGTGAACTTGGTTAAAATGCAGTTTAAGTGGTGGTAGAAGTTCAGATCACCGGCAGCGGCGCAGTTGCACTTACGTGACGACGCTGGCAGCGGTAGCTCTGCAGCACACACACAGGGGCACTTGTGCTGGTCAGTTGTTTGTTTACGAGCGTCAAGTAAAACTGAGAAATTTATGACGACATATTAAATTTTCATCACACTCTAATGTCCATTGCAAACTATCGATATTTCAAATTCTTAGTATTTTGTAATTTTAACATGGCTGCTTAGTATAAGTGTGTAAAAAAATAAAATAAAACAGCACTCACAAAAACAAAAACAAAACAAAAAACCACAAAAACACAGTCGCTTCAACTCCCGGGCTCTAAAAAAATCAAATGTTCAAATGTTTGTAAAGCTTATGGGACTTAACTACGGAGTCATCAGTCCCTAAACTTACAAACTACTCATGAACAACTGACGAACTAGGACGCACAAATATCCATGCCATAGGGGGGAGTCGAGCCCACGACCGTAGTGGCCGTGCAGACCGTGACTGAAGCGCCTCAGTCCCCTCGGCCACCGCGGCCGGCCCCGGGCTCTAAACACATTCAATCGTTCCACGCCTGTCAATTGGTTACGTCAGATTGAAACGTCAGTGGTTACCCTCGTTGGCACTGTCCGGGTGCGCGGCGGAAATGCAGTGCGCATAGGGGCGCCATGCTGCGTTGCGCGCGGCCCTTTCCCGTCGGGGTTTCGAATCCCCCCTCGGGCATGGATGTTTGTGCAGTCTTTAGTATAAGATAGTTCTTAATTAGTTTGTAAGTTTAGGTACTGATGACGCCGCAGTTAAGTCCCATAAGCTTAACAAACATTTGAACAATTTGAAATAGCCCGATGAATGATGGCAGCCAATCAGGAGTAGCGTTCAGACGGACAATAAGAATGTCTTTTTTCCCCTCCCATGGCACAAATTAATCAAGAAATTAATTATCTGTTGTTGCAAAGTGTGTAGGACTCTGTTGGTAATGCAGATCGTAATGGAACAATTACACAAAAAACCAGCCATTACATGGATATAACAGATTTCCTAATTAACGGAAATTGAGCACATTCACCTTTATTGGTAATTTAAGTGACTTGTTTCAACTCAAAGCTACAAAATTAGTCACTCCCACATTGTGACTGGTTCTCTGTGTTTTTTTTTTTAATGTTTTTCAAGGAACGTAATGACTTTTGGGTACGAGGTTAAGCATGTACCTAATAGCAAAACTTAATTTCCAACTGTGAATCGAACAGCAATACCATTTACAAGTAAATCTTCCAATACAATGCATTTTCAAAGCGGATGTCACGATTTTGCTATGTTAATTTTTACGAGTAAGTCCGTCTACAACCCCAAAATGTTTTCAAAGTGTAAGGACATTCTTAACAGGCTACATGCCACTCCGGATTAGCTGCCTTCACTTCCCATCACTCATCACGCCTCTACCAGCATTATATCGACTAGAACAGGCTGCCACCAAACCTACAAAATGATTAACTGCGAGCTATTTAGTTCAACACACTAGCAACAAACGCGACCTACAAAATAACTTTTTGTTGATCTCACATTTATCAAAAGAAGAAACTAATGAAAATTTTTTTGTTTCACAAAACAAGGCTACAATTTTACCTCCGACAGCGTGGCGCCGTCGGAGGTTCGAGTCCTCCCTGGGGGATGGGTGTGTGTGTGTGTGTGTGTGTGTGTGTGTGTGTGTGTGTGTGTGTGTGTTTGTCCTCAGGTTAGTTTATCTTAGTTTAAGTAGTTTGTAAGCTACGGACTGATGACCACGCGGTTTGGTCCGATAGATTTACAAACATTTGAACATTTGACAGCGGTGGCATAGTATTCTGATGTCTGCAACGACGAAGTATTTCACACCCCCATGTTTTCTTGAATAATCGACATTAGGCATCTGCTTTTCTCTTTTTCGTTTCAACCGACATACTGCACGGTGTATATTTATTTGCCACAAACATCGTATACATTTTACAAAGAGAGCTTTATGTAACAAGGAACACGCTACAACGAACTAACCAAACAAACAAGACGAAATTAGAAAAATAAAATACAGCCTTGAACGTACTTGAAACTTGTGCGCGGGCCGGATGAAAGTTCTACGAGGGCCGGATCCGGCCCGCCAGCCGTATTTTGGAGACCCCTGCGCTACGCCACTCCGCCGCGGCAAAACACTTACTGATTTGACTGTAATTATAGTGAAAAAACGCTAAATCAGTAGAAATCCGACGTCTTTCTGCCAAAGCTCGGGTCTTCTGTTGTTTATTAGTTAGTTTTAGTACTTAATAAGAAGTGAAATTCTTCATTATAAACCCGCAGATTTCAAGAGAATCTTTAATAAACTGCTCTATAATATACCGTTTCATACCTTCCAATGATTCTTAGGAAACCTAATAAAGGGAAATGTGGAGTTATTTTTATGACACTATAAACTTTCCCTGCAGTAAAATGTATGTTATAATCAATTTGAACGATACTATTCCACTTACCCGATATCGCAGAAATTTACCTTGGTAATACCAACGAGCTTAAATTTCATGAAGTGGCTAACACACGAGTTACAGCAGTCTTTGCAGCAACCTGTGTACACTAAGCCGCCATATTTTTGGTGGTCAGTACACTTGAGAAGAGTCTGTCTATCGTAGGTCGTTGTTGACCTTGAAGTTTTGTATTTAGTGTATATTGCATTTCGTGTGTATTGTCTGTACAATTTTTGTTGCTGAAATATGTCTGAAGCGTGTTCAGTATTTAAATGCACAAATCGAAGTGATAAAACGACAAGTATTTCGTGCAAGAACACCAAATGTTTCTGCTTTGTTTGAATTCAGTCCGTCTACATTCAAACAAAAGTCTTCACTAATGGCACTTAGGTACCCCAAGAGTGAAGCTTCAGATGACTTATCCTGCAATTCCCTTGAAGTACATACCATAAAAAAATACCTAATTATCTATTTAGTGTTGGTGTGTGTTTGAGATATTTCTTCTGATGCTCCTGTGGTTGAAGAAAGCACACCTTTGAGTGTAGCAGCTGAACCAAGTGCATTTTTATTGTAATATTCTGTTGTCACTTTCGTCTTTGTACTCAAATTTCACGTACGAAACGTTACTTGTTTCAGCATGGCAACAAGGAAAGTTATTAACGGCACCTTATTTCGACGTGGAATGCTTTCGTGGCAGATGAACTAGACGCATTTTTAACTTCAGTATTTTGTTGTCACTTTCGTCTTTGCACTGAAATTTCGTCCATCAAAGTTCACATCCAAACCCTTTGACAGCAATTTTACAAGCTTGAAGATTTAATACGTTTAGTATACACATGATAAATCTATACTTGACTTTATGAAAACAGTTGTGAGAACATATTAACAGATGCAAATCCAAAAATGTTCAAATGTTTGTAAAGCTTATGGGACTTAATTGCGCTGTAATCAGTCCCTAAACTACAAACTACTTATGAACTAACTTATACTAAAGACCATACAAACATCAATGCTCGAGGGAGGATTCGAAACTCCAACGCGGGAGAGCGCGCGATCCGCAACGAGGTGCTCCAGACCGCTCGGCTACTCCCGCACGGGTGCAAATCCATGATTGTTCGTCATAATAATTACTGTTCACTGTGTGTTTCGGAGCTCGTTTAGAGAATGTACTTCCATTAAAATCAACACAAATATTTTCACAGAGGCACTGTCTTTTTTTGGTGCAAACCTCAGCCCAACTGTAACACCTGGAACAGAAGGTGTATTACTGATAGTTCGTGATATTTCATTACCGCATTTTTAGAAAATATACTATCAGGCTCGTCAATTCGCAGCTTCGGTAAATCTGACGTATTCAATAGTCAATTTTTATTTAAAACGTGGAACTGTAAGAACTGTAAATAGATAAAAGTCTTGAGTGTGTGTGGCATCTCAGCTGTCAGCCGATACCCTAAGTAACATTACGGACGCCAGTTCAATTTGCCTCGAAGATGTTCAAATGTTTGTAAATCTATCGGACCAAATTGCGTGGTCATCAGTCCGTAGCTTACAAACTACTTAAACCTAGGTAAGCTAACCTAAGGACAAACACACACACCCATGCCCCAGGGTGGACTGGAACCTCCACGGCGAGCAACCGCGCGCTCCGTAGCGAGACGCTTTAGACCGCTCGGCTACTATACCGCGGCTTGCCTCAAAGATAGCGCATCCATCGTCACTCTATGAAATTCGAGCTCTTTGGATAATGCCACAGTCAAACATACACAGTCACGACACTCACTTGAGATGTTCCACATCCACGAGGATCTTCTCAACATGGATCTACGGAACGAAAATATAATCTAATCTAATCTAAACTGATGTAAAAGTTGTTGCCAAGCAACAGTTGCAACGACACTAGCGCTCCTAGTGGTGGGCAAGGCGTGTAAGAATAATGTTTGTTTATAATTACTGTTCTATTTAATTAAGCAAATAGCTTCTGCAATTTTTGCGTTCCAAGAGGTAGTAATACATCGAAAGACATAAATAATCGTGAGATAAATGTAAAAACAGAGACAACTTTCCATGATACAACGACATAAAAAACAAATTATTCAAGAGGAAATACGTACGAATATGTGTATATTTTGCAGCCTACTCCGCTGAAAGTAACAGAGTATAAACAAAAAAGAAACATTAATTCCTGTTGTTGTCTATTCTTATATGACAGCCACCTTCTTTGACATGTAAAAATTCCATGTGGAGTCTAATGATTCAAGCATTTTTCCACATCCTCGTCTTTCTTATAAACGTATAGTTTTGAGTGTAATTATTTTTGCTTATAAAACGAATGTGTTGGAGATTCTTGCTATTTGTGGTTCAGATGTAGCAACAACTGGTTTTGGTTTCTGATTTGTTTGGGAACTGCTCTCTTGCTTTTGATGTTTTATTGTCACATTTGTGAGGATTTTCCATCAGCTACAACTGTAGTTCATTAAATAATGTAGGTATTGCATTCTATATAAGTTTCTTACCTGCGACACTTACTGCTTTGTCTGGAATTTACGTTTCTAAGTAAAAAACCGACGTCTTTCTGCAGAAAGCTGGGTTTCTGTTGTTTATTAGCCATTACTGTTCTTAATAGAAAATGAAATTCTTGGTTAAAAAGTCGTAGATTCGAGGATAGTCTTAAATAAATTGCCCTGAAAGTACCGTTTCACACCTTCCAATGGTTTTTAGGAAAGCAAATAAAGACTAATGCGGAGTTATTTTCTAGTTATTACTGACTTTTATGGAACTACGTATCTTTCCTGTGCTAAACGTGTGTTACAATCAATTTAAACGATGCTGTTCACACTCATCCGATATCGTATTCAGAAATGTACGTTGCCAGCCGCTTGAAGCGCTGCGGTCGTGGCGTATAACAAATATAAGCAAGAGTGTCGTTACTGTAAATGTTAGACTGTGGTAATACACAGTCATTATTGAAAAACAATAACAAATGAAAATAAAAAATCCTTAAAACATTGACATGTATAGACAGCATTTACTAAACTGACACGTTCCACATCATTACGAAATGTTATATATATGATTTATGGAACAAGTATTAATGTCATAGACTAAATATAGCACAGACTGCGCGTGTCCCTATCTCTGCCATGTTGTGGTTTGAAACCAACATCTAACATTGCCCCTAGTCACGGGACTGAGTTTTCGTCACTAGGTTCGTTTAAGTAGCTAACAGTACCAGATTCTAGTAAACTGCGCATGCGCAGAACTGTTATCGAGGTACTGCAACAGCTCTGCGCGTACTCAGTTTACTAGAATCTGGTACTGGTAGCTGTTTCAACGAACCTCTTATGAGCAACAGTTTTTCTAGTTTTCAGCTGAAAAAAGGTATTGATTTTAACAGTAAAACGACTTTTGTACGCTTATTATACCTATAGGACTAAAGGTAATACAGTTCTTGCACAATTATAATAATATTAATGCTATGATTGTTTTTATATGTGACTAGTTGACACTTATTCAGTTCTTTTTACAAGAAATAGAATAACAGTCAGTGTTTGTGGAGCACTAGGTTTTTATTTTTTTATTCAATTTTTTTAACTAAAGAACGTAATTATTGACAGGAGGACAATTCTAACTGGTCTTGACTAAATTTATATTTAATCAAGTAAGTGATTTCTAGCGCAGATATTCTTGTAATAGCGGTGTACACAGGTATATTTGAATACAGAACATTCAGTAGAGCTATAAAACAAGTATTAGTTGTGCTTGCACATCACTTACTCTAATGTAAATAGCGAGTACTTTGCAAGGTTTACGCATTAGCATATGCATATGCAGAAGTCGTAAAATACAAACGCTTGTAGCCGCGGTGGAGTAGCCGAGCGGTCTAAAGCGCCTCGCTGCGGAGCGCGCGGTTGCTCGCCGTGGAGGTTCGAGTCCTCCCTGGGGCATGGGTGTGTGTGTTGTCCTTAAGTTAGTTTACCTAGGTTTAAGTAGTTTGTAAGCTACGGACTGATGACCACGCAGTGTGAGTCTAACGTTGGCCTGCAGCGACCGTGCAGTGAGGACCTGTTGCGCTGTGCTGCAGGAAGGCTTGTTAACTGCTAGGGTAAGTCGCTCGCGCACAGCAGTGTTTACCTGTTATTAGTTGTGTACAAGATGGTTTCTGAGAATTCGTAATGGTGCAAACAAGAAGAAAAGATACCTTGAAATTGACATTCGATAGTGCCTTTGCACGACCTACGTCATTTGAATTAGAAGAATTTATAGAACGGGAAATGAAGGTTGGAATTAACGACATCGTTAGTATACATTTGTCGATGGTTGCAAGTGTTGCGTATGTAAAGTTAAGAGACGCCGAATTTTGTGAAAAAGTATTTGAATCTGTGGGAGGAAGTCTAAAATTTAAGCACAGTGACAGCAATGTCGGTCAAGTAACTGTTTCACACGCCGGTTTTGGAATTCGGACCATAAGGGTCCTTACCTTTTGAAGTATCAGCTGAGGACATAAATGTCGCAGTCGCGAACTACGGTAGAGTCCTAAATAACTTCGCTGAACGGTGGTCATCGGCTCACAAGTTTCCCGTGTTAAACGGCGTCCGGCAATTGAAAGTAGATTTACAACGCCACATTCCTTCGTACATAACTATTTGCGGATATCGTGCTATTGTCATTTATGACGGGCAACCCAAGACATGTGGGAGATGTAACTCCACTGGACATGCACGTGCTGAATGTGTACAGAGACGAGTAGCGCAGCTACCTGCGGGTGAACGGGTAGCGCCTCTCGCGATGACGTCACTGCCGACGTCATTTGCGGCGGTAGCACGCGGCGAGAAGCCACTCCATCCCACCCGTGACGTACCTACGGAACCGATACCAGAAACAGTTGAGCAGACTGTTAATGCCAATGAAGATGTAATTTCGCGATCTGACCAAGCAGTAGCGAAACCACAATCGGAAACACAGGACGTCTCGGCACCGACGGCTCCCGAAAAAGACCTCACAAGTCACAACAATGACGTTGTGCCCGCTCAGAGCGCACATACCGTAGGGACAGTCGACACGCAAATGGTTGTTGCAACTGATTCCGACCACACCATTGACTCACAGTCAACCGTTAACGTACCCACAGACGCTAAAACATCTCCAAAGAAAACCAAAAAACGGAGGTTAGCACATCAAGGGGTGGAACATTCAGCGCCGAGTTTGCGAGGAAAAGCACAGGCAATAGGTCGGGAATTAAAAGAAGTGGCTAAAGAGGATACAGCTCCCGCTCAAAACCGACGCAATAAAGACACAAATAAGGCAACACTGTCGGACCCTCCCACTGATGTCGATGACACGTCTAGCCGCAGTGGGACGAAATCAAACGCGCTACGAGAGGCAGGCCTCCGGGGTCCTGAGAATGTAGGAAGCACGGTTTCGACAGAGTGGTCGGAAGATGTCGATACCGATGACACAGATGAGGATATGAGGGTCACATCAGAAGTGTCACTTGTCTCCACGCATTCCGTGACTGAAGGCGACAAATACTCCTCGCACCTGTCCACAGGTACTCACAAAATGGAAACTGACAATGTTCCATCGTACCAGTAGAAAAGAAATACTAACCTTCTCTCCCGTAATGGCAAGTGACACATGAACACCTCGCAGGCGTACAAATTAGTCACTTTAAATCTAAATAAGATCCGCAGTTCCTTGAAGTTAAAAAATTTACAAGATTTTCTGAACGCCGCAGACATAGATGTCGCAATGCTCCAGGAAGTGTCCGACATTAATTTACAGCAAATAGCCGGATACAATGTTTTTACCAACCCCGGCAGTGGAGATGAATTAGGGACTGCGATACTCCTTAAAGAGGGAATCATTGTCAAAGATGTCGAAAGACTTGTGTCCAGCAGAGGGATCGCTGTCAATTTTAATAATACCAGGCTGATAAATGTGTACGCTCCATCCGGATCTAGTAACAGAAAACGCCGTGCTGAATTTTTCAGACACGAAGTATTGCCTCTATTCACATCAAATTACATTGATGTCATTTTCGCCGGTGATTTCAACTGTGTGCTCAAGCATATAGATCAAACTCCAAATTTTAATTTTTGCGCGGAACTCTTACATATTGTTCAGGATCTCGGGTTAACCGACACTTGGACCTGCTTGCACGGCGAAACGACCGGCTTTACCCACGTTACAAGCCATTCCGCCAGCCGATTTGATAGGATCTATGTGTCCAGAAATTTAACAGCCCAACTATTGCATTCTGAGATATGGCCCACTTGTTTTTCCGACCATGCAGCCTATATATGTACAATTAACATGGGAAAACAGGGTACATACCGCAGTCGTGGTCTATGGAAATTCAACACAGGCCATCTGCGAGATGATGAATGTCGGCAGGTATTTCTGGAATCATGGCGAGCGTGTGAGCTAAAACATCATAAATTCAACTCGACCCTCAATTGGTGGCTCAGATGTGCCAAACCAACATTGAGGAAAGCCTTAATGTCCTATTCCCGTGAGAAGAACGCATGGTACAGACGGACGTCGGAATTTTATTTCCAGTGTCTCCGGGATCTGTATAAACTTGACGCCACATTTGTAGATAATTTTGCGAAGATTAAAAAAATTCAGGCAAAACTGCTATCACTGAAGAGAAGGCAGATGGAAGGTGTAAAAGTCCGGGCAAAAGTCCCGGTTTCCCTGAAAGATGAAGAGGCCGCAATGTATCATATGATAGGTGAAGCGAAACGAGGCAACGGGAAAATTTTGACACAGATTCAAACCAACACCGGTGTAACCGTAACTACGCAGAGTGGCATACGGGCTGTGATACACCAACATTACACCGAGTTACTGTCAGACAAACCAGTTGATGCGACCAATTTTGCAGACTTTGCAACAAATTTACCACGACGCCTCAGTGCAGCGGACGCAACTGAAATGACGACGGAGGTGACGGAAGAGGAGTTAGAAGACATTATTATGCAGAGCCCGAGCAACAAGTCACCTAGAAGCGACGGACTACCGGCAGAAGTGTACAAAACTTTTTGGCCCAATTGAAAACGAAACTACTTACGATGTACAACGAATTAATGGACCCCAACACCGTCGTTCCACCTGACTTTTGCCAAGGAATTGTTGTACTATTGCCAAAGCAACCGTGCAGCAATACGCTTGCGGCCCTAAGACCTATTATTTTACTTAATGGGGACTACAAAATTTTCGCCAGAGTCCTCAGCCGTCGGCTAAGATCGATCATGCACACGATAACGGGTCCCTACCAAACAAGTGTCGGGAGAGACAGATCAATTTACCAAACTATCTCAGACTATCGAGATATCATAGCAATAGCCGAGACTTGTAGATTAAATTGTGCCATCTTAACGCTGGACTTTGAAAATGCCTTTGATAGAGTGAGCCAACACTTCCTCTTCCATATAATGCAGGAAATGGGCTTTCCGCGCCGATTCGTGAGTATAATACACAATTTGTTCCACAGTAGCACTTCTAGAATATTAATTAATGGTCAACTCACTGAAGCTATTAGAGTTTCGAGCTCAGTAAGACAGGGATGTCCGATGTCAGCAGCTTTATTTGCCATCGCAATGGAACCACTGCTCGTCAAGCTCACGCACCAGCTGCAAGGATTGCTTATGAACGGGCAGAAGATCGTGTGTCATGCATATGCGGATGACGTGGGATTCCTCGTAGTGAACGACCAAGAAGTAGAGTCCTCGCTCCACATTATCCAGAAATATGAGGCTGCATCTGGAGCCAAACTTAATTGGCAAAAATCCGGTGTCATGCATATTGGTTCCGGAATAAACATGCTACACCACGTGCGTTTGAAGGTAGTGACCAGCATGAAATGTTTAGGGATACAATTTAGAAAAAAGATACAGAACGCTATTGCAGTCAATTACAGGGACTTACTCAATAAACTTCGAGCATGTATCCACCTTCACAGCCTGAGGCAACTGAATATTATACAAAAAGTTGCACTGGTGAACACCTACATCCTATCTAAAATAAATTATGTCGCAAAAGTGCTGCCCATTCCCTGCGGCATCGCACAAAGTATGTTGTCTGCAATTGGTTATTTTCAAAGTCAAATATGAAACTTTAACCCTTCCAATAAAAAACGGTGGGTTGAATCTCACGAACGTGCACACAAAGGCACAAGCACTGTATACCAGTAGTACTTATAAGCTGTGGAAAACGTCAACGCACAGTTTAATTTCCCACCTACTCAATGAAATAGCACCGCCAGATTTAAATCCACCGATTGACGTTCATCATATACCACCTGCACTACACCATATACGGAACTTTTTATTGGATTTCAGTTACGTCCGGAAAAGGATACCAGAAAAAGAGATAATGGTGGCAAGGCAAATCTACAATTCGTTAATTGCCACAAAACCTCAAAATAACGTAGAAAAAAAGTACAAGAACAACAATTGGCGCGTGATTTGGGAAAATGTCAACTCACGAAATTTGCCGTCTGCCGTGCGATCTGCTTGGTACACCGCTGTGAATAGGAAATTAGCGACCAATTCGAAGTTATACTCAATTAATTTAGTCGACTCCTCTCTTTGTAACACTTTCACGGTGGAAGACAATGAAGAACACAGATTTGTATGCTTAAAAGTGAGAAAAGTTTGGAACATAGTTAGGCAGCTGTTGGCAAGTATAACGAGAACGTCTGCCACGGCGATAACACCAGCAGATTTCCTTACACCCGACACTGTGCCCTACCCACAGACAAAAAGAAATTCTGTTAACTGGATAAAAGCACACACAGTTTATTATATCTTTAACTGTGAAAATCCGCGTAAAGAAGACTTTGCTATGTATCTACAGATACAACACAACAAACTACGAGAAACCCCAAATTATACCAAGAACTACGCAAAATTTTTAAACAACACTGTCAACTAACGATTAATGTACTAAGGTATAATGAATGATTCTGATTGGAATATGGATGTTTTAGACATTTTACGAATTGATTTCGTCTCGAGAGGACTACCAGTATAAATAGATACATATATATAACTCATTGCTCATGAAAGAAAACTCATGAAAGACTACTATTTATTTTATTTTATTTTATTTATTATTATTATTTTTTTAAATTATTATAGCCATGAAGCTTATGGCTCGTGGGAAGTTCTGCGGAGATAAGAGAAGATGACTTGATTGTAGGGCTAGTGGCAAACAAAAACTAAAGAACAGAATGGCTCAAGGTGATAGAGAAACGGAAGCTTACCAATACACTTTTGAGAAGACGATCTTCGTCAGGGCAACCGCTGAACCGAAGTGAAATGGAACTAACAGCAAGATGCTATATTTATTCATCATTCTTAGAAAGTTTTTATTTTGAACACAGAAAACGTCGAATACAATACCTTGTATTTTCTTTCTACAATCGGAAATCGAAAAGCAAACTGCTGTTCAAGACATCAACATGTAACAGTAGAAGATAGTTTAATTTTCACAAAAGGCCGAGAGAAGCCGACGCCGATGAAGGCGATTTTGGTGAGCGGAAAGACGGGTTGAAGGCGAGGAAGGAGACCAAAAAAAAAAAAAAAAGCGGTCTAAAGCGCCTCGCTGCGGAGCTCGCGGTTGCTCGCCGTGGAGGTTCGAGTCCTCCCTGGGGCATGGGTGTGTGTGTTGTCCTTAAGTTAGTTTACCTAGGTTTAAGTAGTTTCTAAGCTACGGACTGATGACCACGCAGTTTGGTCCGATAGATTTACAAACATTTGAACATTTGATTTGAAACACTTGTATTGTGTAAAAAAATCTGATATTATGGACATAGACCGTTTTGAGTTCCTATATAAGCTGAACACGTATTGTTGAGAAAATGTAAGAAAAGTGATGCTGTTTGTAAAACTGATTTTTTTCTTTCTACTCTCATGAAGGTTGTAAAGTAAGAAACTCGAAGAGCAACAAAAACATCTATTCAATAAGAGCAAGTCATTTATACGTTTCACCTAGGCCCATGTAAAAACTGTAACCATCGCATTAACATTAAGAATTGCGAAGAAATAACGTTAACTGTACTGCTAAAAGGTTTATAAGGATATGATTAGACATTTTGTTGTTAAAATCAAAGCCAAATTTCAGTGATAAATGAGAAAAACTACATCTGTCAACTCCGCTTCACATTTCTCGTTATGACGAAAACGGCTTGATGCCCCGAGTCACGTGACTTGGATGTTGGTTTCAGTGTAATGACATCACGCGTAGTCTATAATATCTATAGTCTATGATTAATCTAATCTAACCTCTAAACTACCTGGATGTTGAACATTAGATGTCTGAGCGTGCCAACGATAGATGCTAATGTTTCGTTTTTTGCCAAATTCAAATATGACTGCTACCAAATGTAGCTAGAATACGAAAAGAAAATACGTTTCGATTCTGTTCTCATACGACGCTATTACATTGCACATTGACTTAAAATTCAAAACAAGACGCAAGTAAGCAAAAATTTGTCATATAGCAAATGATGGAAATCCGTTTGCCAAAATTTCAGCACGGTGAGCAATACAAAATCACGAGGAAAACATACGAATGTTATATTAATACATAATGAAAAATAAATTATTATTCTTTCATTGGTGAATTTTTCTTATACCACATTACATTTATATTATCGCAAAATAATATAGGCAAGTCTTTTAGTGATTTTGTTTGAAAAGTTCGTAATTGAAGGTAATTAATTACATGCTTGAATACCGACAATTTACTATTTTTTGATTCTCATGGCTCGTGGGTTTGCCAATTATAAATGAATTCTTCACTAATAAATGAAAAGATTTCTTTCTTGAAAGAAAAAACTTTAGAAAATTTAATAGACGACACTTTTACAAAACGAAACGCTTACAAGATTGATTTGCTCCCAACACTTCAAATAATTGAGCAAGACTGACTAATTCCACTCTTATGTCTAAAACATAAAGCACCACTGTTTTTTGTACTCTAAATTAATTTTATATATTTCATTTTATGAATTATCTGTGGTCTATAAACTGATAGTAAATATATTGTAACCTACCTGAAAACCCGGCGTTGCCTGGGTATTTATTTATTCGAACCTATCCACTCTCTCTCTCTCTGTCCATCTCCATTTTTGTAAAAACATGTTACATTTATCAGAGAATATATAAGAAATCACAGGTTTCGAAGAATCCAATCACGAAATTCAACAATAATTATTGTAATAATATCACAGATGGATCACTCGATGTAATGCGCAAAACGTCAAATCGATTTTTTTAAAGAGATGTATTAAAAGAAGTTTCTTTGTTACTGCTTTATTTATTCATTCTTATATTTCCTTATTCGTATGCTTATCCTTACAGAGAAAATGCTGAAGACATTGTAGCACTCATAGACCAAAGTATGGTCTGTGGCATCACGTTTCGCTGTACGTAACCTCGTTGCTATAGAGTCGCAAACGTCATCACTGGCCTTCAGTCCTAATTTTATTTATGATTTGACGACTTTCAAACCACCATATCTTCCACCCCCTTATAGCTGTCGGCATGGAACTGCTATGGTGTACAACGGGAGACTTCGGACAACAATTACACACAGACCATTCATTTGCGTTCTGTAGTTTTCGCTGCAGAGCGAAATATTAACACACACACACACACACACGTTGAATTTTATATACACCGATAACTTTCCATCCCAATATACTCCACCCTTTTATCATTATCAACCCTCAAGCAACAATGCAACCAATAAAATCATTTTGAAAGAGTAAATATAATTTTCAAAGAATCATTATTGTTCCGCATTTCCGCATCTATCAGATCGCTATAAAACCGTGCCTAAAACCTTCCTCAGGTATAAAGTAGTAACTGTACAAATATTTAAGTCTCTGTGTCTTGTCATTCAGACGTGAAAAGCGTACATCGAACAGACAAATGTTCAAATGTTTGTTAAGCTTATGGGACTTAACTACGGGGTCATCAGTCCCTAAACTTACAAACTACTTATGAACTAGCTACAACTAAGCACGGCACAAATATCCATGCCCGAGGGGGGTTTCGAACCCCCGACCGTAGTGGCCGTGCAGACCTCCGAACAGACATTGACATTAATATATGATAGATAAATAGCTATCCGATCGCCAAAAAACCGTGCCTAAAGCCTTCCCCGGGTAGCTCTTTATGTCTTGTGGTTCAGACGTGATAAACGTACACCGAACAGACATTCACATTTATAGATATAGATTAATCAGTCAAGTAATTTATTATGATTTTTCTTTTAAATTCAAGTAAAAAAATTTCTCTCCCCTACTCTCCTTCTTACCCATATATCTCCAGCCTCATGTGTCATCACAATGTGATGGCACGCTGCAGAGGCCGGAGTTATACGTGCAGGCTGTTTAGAGATGAGTGTCAGTCATACTTGCAGAATATCTTTGAGTGATGCAGCAGACACACTCCCCGTGGTGAGAGGAATGCGCAGCCCCAGTTGTGCAGTGTTTGCCCGCCGTCTGCCCACGGCCTCTGGACCGGTCCTAAGTGTACCGCGCTGCTTTCTCCGCTGCCGCCCGTCCTTGCCACGTCCTTGGCTGGCTCGCTGATCTCTGCACACTTCCTCCTCACACTTTCCTCTTCCTGCCCTCCAACACCAGAGGACACGGTCACACGGAGCAACGCGAGTCACAGTTACCACGACACTTCTTTTTGGGAGGGGAGGGGGAAGGGGAGAGTATGTCTTCCTATCGGTTTCGTGACGTACCACCTCAAGTCTATGCTCTACTGCTGTCACCAGCATCCTCAGTCAACAGATTCAAAATTATAATCATTGTCTACCCTTCGAGTTTTCCACTTTGGGTACTCAGTTATGAAGACACTACACTTTCAACTCCGGAAAAATGAGATTTAAATGAGTCCAACCACATGATTTAGGTATTTCATTTGTTCCTCACAAGCCCGAGGTCACAAGTTCAGTCTCTAGTAAAGTTTCTGTACATTTCATACCATTCCATGGTGGTGGCTGGTGCAGCAAGAGTGGTGAATGAATAAAATAATCAGTAGCCTCTGTTGCAATTTTTTTGTTTGCGCCTCGATTGCACAGTGGTAAAGTGTCAGACTACAAATCCGAAGGTCGCGCGTTCGATCCCCGACATGTGCTACGATTTTTATCTGTCACTTTCCACTTCTTTCACATCTGGGAGTATTGCTCATGTGAAAAATACCGAGTAGCACCGTGGTTGGGAACCCACGTTAAACTGTAGGTCCCCCTATAACTGGCTGGGTAAGTCAGTTCCGAGGTCGGAGGAAGGCAACGGCATACCACCTCCAAACAGGACCATACCTAGTAAAGCACTGTGGTGTTCAAACCAATCTCAGGCTTGTTGACTGCTTTCCTCCCTTTTTTTATTATATCAGATTCGATGGATCGATGGGGCGTTTAATGGGAGACGGAAGGTAAGTCGGCTAAAACATTCGATTTTTAGATTTTAGCGTATTTGAAATGCCTGGTCTTTTCCGCATGATACAGTTTTTGTTTTATATAAATACGACAATTATTTCGTGAGCTGTGATGGTTTTCCTGACGCTCTACATTTAGGGGACGGTGACAGCAAGACTTACGGCCGGGTATGAGGAGTACAACCCTATCGTACTAATGTCACAATTTCTAAATTAGAGTGCATTGGGGATGTCCAGAAGAGAATGGGGTCCAGGGAAAAGGATTATTAAAAGAAAAGTAAAACGTAGTATTGGAAAATAGTAAGAAGATAGGTGGTAAAGGTCGCCTGACAAATGTTCAAATAGATAAATTACACAATTACTATTGCTTGGCCATAAGAGGAAATGTAGGGAATTTAGAAAACATGAAAAAAGCTGTATGGGCTATCTTTTTCCATAAGCTTTCCACAAATGAAAATCGAGTGCACGCTCTTTGCCCTAATGATCCGGACATTTGGTGCAAGTACAGGAGAAATGCCAGATATGACCGCAAACATTCTTTACCTTCATCAGTAATAAATGAAATTAAACCCACATTTAAAGACCTTTGTTAAGATACATTGTTGAAGAAATGTCTTCATGGGAAAAATCCAAAATTAAATGAATGTGTCAGTTCTGTCATTTGGATAAAACTGTATTTGTTCAGCTTGTTTGGTGTTTATTATGCTATTTTATGCTTCAATGAAGGTTGCAGCGATACTGCTTACTTATAACCGTGCTGGTGGCAGTTCACTGCCCTTTAGCTGATTATACCGAGTGTGTGGTACACCAGCCTACTTTAGGATGTAGAGGACTATCTATTTTGTTCCTCTGTCAATGAGTGTGGATCCTCTTCCGTTGGATCCTCAGACTCCTTCACTAAAGTTCTTACTGCAGGAACAGAATGCTGGAGAGAGCTGAAATATCCTTCAATCTACTTCTCAATTTCTACGGAAGGAGAAGTCTTGACATGTTTTTATGCTATACAATAACCTTCATTTATTGCACCATATTTATACAAAAGAGAGAGTGCAATATTCCACACATGTATCTGACAAACAAACTGTACCGAATGAACTCCAGAATCATAATGAACAAACGATCGTAGGTTTTTAACAATGAATTAAATGTATTCACAGAAGTCCTTATATCTTCTTTGACTTGCACAGAACTTCACACTTTCAGTATTATCTGTGTACTTGCTGTATACTGCTTGGCCATTACACCTGTACAAAAGGAAAAATCCAGGTCAGTACCAGTCCAATTCTATATCTAATTAACCTAAAATAAATAGTTGGTCATCTTGTATTGGTACTGGAGCACGTAGTGTAACTCGTTACACTACAAGGTGTAACTAGAAAACTGGGTGTTTTGAAATTGTTGGACATAAAATCTCGTGGAAATACTGTTAACTCCTTGGGGCAAATAAATAAAGAGAGAATCCGTAAATCAGATGTTGCTTATTTAAAATGCACTAAAGAAGTAAGACAGGAAAGAAGAGGGACCAAGAGAAGAAAAGAACATGGGTATGATTGAGATGATGCTGAGTATGGTGCAGGAAAATATTAGTGGTTGGTAAATCTCATCAATAACTATACTAGAATTGCAATATTAAACTTTAAATGGATTATTCTCAAAACTACATTTTTTTCAAAATTTCAGGTACCATTATTTGATAAACTCTTGGTGTTAGAAACATGAAATTTGGTCAATTTGTACTGCAGATGGTAATAAGTTATTACAAGTAAATTGATAACTACCAAACAATCAGAAACTGTTTTATAACAATTAATGTGGTAAAAAAAGTTAAATTTTACTAGTGAAAGAATAAAAATTGTTTTCTTCAAAACCATAAGAGGTATTATGTTCATTTATATATATATACGCAGCAAAAATTTAATTGTTCTATAACTTACAGTTCTTTTGAAAAGTGTACCTATTCAGAGGGTAAAATAGCATTGGCAGATTAGGGATAAAAATTGCCTCCCGTTCCCCTTAATGCATTTGAAGCTGTCTTGGGTGCAGTTTAACTATTTCTTCTACATCTACTTCTTCATCTACATGACTCTTGATACTGCCGTCAATGACCCCATAGCAGAAAAGGAGTCGAGGCTCACATTTACAACTGGACAGCTGCAAGGAAAGTGTCATAAAAGATGCACGACAGTGAGTTTCAGTATCTTTGCTACTTCACTCTGAATACGTTTAGAAAAAGTGGCTAATACTCAGTAAAAAAAACAGCAGTAATTCGATACAAAATATGCAGTTTTCCAAAAAATTTACAATTACTGGGTGTACCACAAGCTGAAATAGAGGCCGGCAGTGGATAGTAAACGTATCGACTAATTTAGTTGTACGAAGAAAGGTGAGTTACTGGGAATCACCCGTAAATTTACAGATTTTTCTGCATGGATAGTCATATGAAATTTACTGATCACTGTCGGGTGCTGTTCCAGCAGTTACCAACTCATGAGCGGTACGGGCAGCGTGTCACTGGGCCATTAGTAGTAATCGAGAGCCGAAGGCGAATTGAAAGGTGGTGGGAACTTCAGGGGTTTTACTCGCCAGTCGTCAACGTCAACGAGTACAGAATGAAACATGAATTTTAACGCGTTTTCGCTCGCCAATAATACTCTCAATGGGATCCTTCATTCAGCCAAAGAAGCTGCAAAGACAGAGGGGCTGGATATTCTTTTAAGTTCAGACTTGCCAATATTGTATTCTATCAGGTGGATGGACGTGCACACCACTATAGACTGCGCTAGGGCTCTCGCATGTTTTCGCAGGCTGCTCCACGGCATAAAGACACAACATGCCACAACCAGATCGTAATCTGTTGAGCTGATATTGTATTTGTTCTTTTAATATCTATAGACAAGAGAAGGAACTACGCCCGTATTTCTTATTGTTGGAGAGAAAGACGCGGCCATGGTTTTTTTTTTTTAAAGAACCATGCCGGAATTTGTGTGGAGTGATCTCGCTGATTGCAGAAAACTGATCTGAACGGCCAATTCAAGAACTCTGTGCTTGCGAATATGAGTTGAAGGCTTTAGCGACACCACTCGCTAAATCCCTGTCGAGATAATACTGAATTTTCTTCATGTCTGGCTGATGATAGAATTTGTACTTGTACAGGTATGATGAACTCATATAGAACTGCTGGTGTTTGGGCATGTACAATGTTTATAGCTAAGTCGTTGCAAAATAAACACAAAGAGAGACAAAAATGTTACTCAACATTGCCTGCAATGTTTAATATTAAAATTTCATGAAAATGTTACACTGTTATAGCTAACATCCGACACCTCTGTGTATCGACAGTTTCACGCAAAACTGCATAACAGGAAGTATTGGTGCCGGGATATTTTACATGTAGATGCTGATTTCAAATGTTCAAATGTTTGTAATCATAAGGGACCAAACCGTCTAGAATTAAAAACTACTTACGTTAACTTATCCTAAAGACAAAACGCACACACACACACACACACACACACACACACACATACACACAGGCACACCCATGCCACACGGAGGAATCGAACCTCTGACGGGAGCGGCCGTGCTGTCAGCAAGTCGACGTTCAGATCGCATGGCAATTACCGCGCGACAAACGCGAATTTAATGAGATTTGAAAACTGCTGAGATGTAATATACAATCACGTTCAGAAAAAATACAATGCTCCACGGCATAAAGACACAACATGCCACAACCCGATCATAATCTGTTGAGCTGATATTGTATTTGTTCATTTAATATCTATAGACAAGAGAAGGAACTACGCCCGTATTTCTTATTGTTGGAGAGGAAGACGCGGCCATGTTTTTTTTTTTTTTTTTTTTTTTTTTTTTTTAAAGAACCATGCCGGCATTTGTATGGAGTGATCTCGTAAATTCAATACGAACGACATTATAAAAGTTATAACTAGAGTAAACCTTGGTAATTTCGGTATTAAGTTAATTTAAAGTAGCCTACATAAATATCATGGGATGTTCATATTCACAGGATATGTACGAGGGTAAGTCGAAAGTTATCCGCGGTGTAACCGTAACTTTTATTGCGATACAAATAGGACACTTACGTTAACATCATTTTTCAATATAGTCTCCATGCTTTTCAACGCACTTAGTTCCCGATACTCTCGATAAAGAAGGATTTCGGCTGAGCAGCGAGCCACGCATGTCCGCGCCTTCACTCGTGTATCCAGGTGTATCGACGGCCCCCTAATGGCTCTTTGAGTATCACAAGGGGCAAGATCAGAACGGAGGATGAGCCATTTCTGTAAACTTGAGCTTCCGGAGCGTTTCAGCAGTGTGGGTATCTGTACATGGACGGGCATTGTCGTGCTACAAAACGATACATTCGACAGAAGTGCTTCGCGTTTGCTTCCAGTTGCAGGTTTTAGCTTGTGGAGGATTCGTAGACAGCACCATGACTAATTCGCAGACGATGTACCACTTCACCAATAGTCAATCGTCTGTCTATACAATATCACGTGCAAGATCAGTGTTGTCATCATTTATGACCGTCGATTGTCGTTCTGCTTCTTCCCCATGAGTGACACTTGCGCGACCGCTTTTTAATTTCTCAGTCCATTAGCAGACACTCCGCTGTGGCAAGACTATTTCCGTATTGTGCCCGAAGTCTTTTATGGATTTTGTCCCCTGACCGACCACTGTTCGTTTTTGGTCCAAACTTTTCATGGTGCGGCCATGAATAATGTGCAAGGAAAAAAAATTGAGGAATTAGGATGAATCTTTCATAGCATGACTACAACATCATAACAGTAAAATAAACTAGGACAGAATTCAATATAAACAACACCAGAAAAGTTATAACTAGAGTAAACCTTGGTAATTTCGTGAGAATTTTGGTATTAAGTTAATTTAAAGTAGCCTACATAAAAAATATTTTGAAAACCCGCTGAATTACGTATGTTAGCTTGTTCTTAAATGCATTACTCAATATCACGATGTTATGATTAGTTGATTCTACGTTCTCTCCGTTATGATTTCATCAACTAAGAATTTTGTAGGTTATTTCGTCGTACCCTTTGTAAGTTCGTGACCTTACTTGGGTAATTTCGTGATAATGCATTAATTAAATAATAAAAGCATTGTATTTCTATAAAAGATTTTATTTTCACATTTTACGACATTGAGACTTATTTATGAAAATAATAATAAAGTACTGACGAAGTAATGAGCAAAAATACCGAACTCCGAATAACCGAAATGAAAGCCTCATTTTAGTCTACATCAGAAAGGTTTTGACACTTGTTGCACATGAAAACGTCCTCACTCTCTTCAAAAGTATGTTGACACTTCGAATGGTACCACATTAAACAAAAGCTACACTAAATCCATTGTGCCCCTGATTTTTTCCTCGCGTCTTCTTAATAACTCTGGCCACAGGGTCCACATTTATTGTATCCTTCGTCCTCTTCATTGTCACTCCAGAGGTGCTGGGTTGTGGATTTAATGTATCTTCCTTTCGTGGCCTACCTATAAATCAATAAATTTCATTAAAATAATTAAAGAACAACTCAAAGTAACAACTGTTAACTCTGTTAATGAAGCACGTGAGATAATAATTTAGAAAATTCATAGGCCTACCTCTGGTTCTTTCGGGAGCTGCTTCTTGGAGTCAGACATTTTGCTTTGCTATCTGTCGGTCTGTCTTTCTCCTCCGCTTGCATTTGTTCCCGTCATGTGTTAAGAGAAGTAGAGCAAGAAGGTGATTGACCTCTGAATGACTTTCTGAATCATCTAATGCTGATTCCAGATTATCTTCTTCAGGTTTGTCTGTCAGCTTTGATGTTGCTGTTGCCTCATCAAACGGTAGGATTAAATGGATATATCCCAGTCTTCCTAAAAACTGATATGATGGTCAGGACTTAAAGGTCTGTAGTAAGCAGGTTTCAACAATTTGTGGAAATCAGATCTGTTGGGTCTGAGACCTGGATTCTTGACCATGTAACTATTTAAAGATTTTCTCCAAGATCTTTTGTCTATATACCCCTACATCCATTGGTTGCAGAATGTGAGTAGTTTGAGAAGGAAATGTCAGTTAAAATGCTAAGATTTTTACTAGCGAAGCTAAGGCTATTTCGTCTAAAGTAATGAACGCACAAACCTTAATCAGAAAAATTTATTTTTATCACATAAACAACTGCAAAATAAAAAAAAGTTACCTAGTTAATATGAGGAGTAATCAGCACTTTGAAAATACGTGGGAGTCTGCAGCGCGAAATCGACAGACATCTACCTCCAACGGAACAAAAACACTCACTATGCTGCCGAGGCCGGTGGTAGCGCAGTGTGAAATCCCGCTGCAGGTAGCGGACGTATGCTGCTGTCAGTGGTCAGCGACTGCACCCTTAGATTGGTTGGCAAATCCGTGAAGAGGAATCCACAAAGTATCGCGAAATAAGCAGTCCCACGAACTTACCAAGGTTTACCCTATATTGAGGATAATTTTTGACTTGCAGTCTTATATTGGTATGATCTGCAGAAACGATTAGCAGTACCTGCGACTCTCTTTGTCGCTGTAAACCGAAGGTAATGGATCAGTGAATTTGAATGTAGAGCTTTATTGGCACGAGAGAATGTGATGGATCCATACCTCTTGCGTGGAGCGAAGTGTTTCCGCAGTGCAACGGGTGTCTGCAGAACGGTTAACGGAAGGCAGTAGAACACGAGATAGGTTGCACCACCCAGACCACCCCCGAGAAATGCAGCTGTTACGGACAGATGTGTTGTGACCTCAGGGTACTGTAATAGAAGGGAGTGGGCTGTGGCTAGCAAGGACGTGGACTAGGTCTGCAACTTAAGGATGTGATTAGTTTACATATACTTTTATTACACATTAAAGTGATACTTAACTTGGATGTACTTGTGATGGTGCAAAGTCCCATCTAATGTACAGTTCTGCTATGCTTCACTTAGTCTTTTAGATAGGAAATGTTGTGGCTTGTATTAAGACTGCTGGCCTGTGTGGATGGCACTCTTCAGTTGACTCGTTGAACTTCCTGACACCTATTGGGTGGAGCGTGAAGCAGACGACGAGGTAACGCGACTCCAGGCGCTCCCGACGGCCGAAGCGTTGTGGAGCGACTTATCGCCCCTTCTCGAAGTTTCGCGGCGACTTGAGTAGACCGCCGGCGTTGTAGCGAATAGCGACGCCACAACAATCTGTATTGAGCAGAAAAGTGGGCCACTGTACGAAATAAAAGCTTAATTCTGGGAGGAGGTATTCAGATAAGAGTTTACTGTTATAAAAAAAGCTTAATTTTAGGCGTAAAATTAGCAAAAGGTCAATGTCAACTACCGGCTACTCTCTACTGCAAAACCTTGGTCCCTGGACGAAATTGACAACTGATTTGGTTCAAATTACTAACAGGAAGTTAACGATACAGTGGCCAATATACATAGCAGCTCGCCGGCCGCGGTGGCCGAGGGGACTAAGGCGCTCCAGTCACGGTCTGCACGGCCACTACGGTCGGGGGTTCGAATCCCCCATCGGGCATGGATATTTGTGTCGTCCTAGTTCGTAAGTAGTTCATAAGTAGTTTGTAAGTTTAGGGACTGATGACCCCGTAGTTAAGTCCCATAGACTATACAAACATTTGAAATTTGAATTTTTTGAACATAGCAGCTCACACGAAATTACACACAGGCATTAATAAACAAACCACCACAATTAAGATTATTTCATAAAGGTGGCTAAAGAAAAACATTTATGGCGCAACGGAACTTAAACATAAAAAATTGCACCCGAGCTTGTTCTCAGCACAGGTGAAAAACAATATTAAATAAAAGGGGGAAGGTGCTCGAAAACTACAATTTATAGGCAAGTCAAAATTATACTGAAACTTAACTTGTTTATTCAGGTCGAACGCAAGCAAAATGGAGAACCAATTTTGTTAATACAATAAAAATGCATCTCCTTACATGAGCTAATACTGACGATGCCCAGCATCGAATTTAACATAAATCACACAGAACTTAACGCTACTGGTGGGAGGATTTACAAACAACACTCACTCGCTCACACACACGCAATGCAACAGTGAAACTCACCAAAATCAGCGTGCTGAAGCGAGGCAGAAGCAGGCGCCGCTATCGTAGGCGAAATTCAGCAAACCCAGAGGTACCACACAACACAATATACAATAAAAAATTGGTGCGTGAGTATAGCAAAGTTAAGTTGCATCAAGATTAGACTGCGAGTAAACACGCTAACGGTGACACACGGCTATGTTACATGATCGCACTCCACTGAAGGTGAAGTGGTTAAAAATCAGATTCATTACACAAAATCACGGCGGGCTCTTAAGTTGCAATCTGAGGTAAACTATCTAGGCACTGGTTTTATAAGACGTGGCGTCAATTCAGGTGACTAGCTCCAAATCCCTGAAGTCGGAGTTCGAACCCACGCGGTTCCGAAAACTGATAAAAATGTACAAATTCAATCTCCGAAAAATGAAGAAAATTAACTACGGCATGCAACCCCTAGAACTGTTTAGAATTACAAAAGGAAGCGAATGAAATGCAGCTACATGCCATAGAGAGCTATTATAGAGTTGGATGAAGTCCAGTCTCGAAAACCAGAAAAGTGAAATTATTACAAAGACGGAAAAGTGAGAATAAAAACTATGGCATGCAACCCTTAGAAATACATAGAATTTCATAAGGAAGCTATTGAAGGAGGTTGTACAAGGCTCAGAGAGAATTACTGACAAAGACTGATTGTATACTACAAGTTTGGAGAAGAAACAGCAAAATTAAAATAGGCAGGGAGAGAAGACCGCGAATTGTTAATGGAAATCAGAAGGGTACATGCATAGTTACTTGCCTGATGGGCACGAAACAAACAATAGTGGAAGCTGAAGGCTGTGTTCTAAGAACCAACCACATGGAACACATATCACTCACGGGAGGAAATGATAAGGAAAATTTCACATGCACTGTACAAAAGTGAACATATCGTTTGTTCGAAATCGGGCCCCACAAAACTAGAAAGAATTTACACAGAGTTCGTACACCACCACATAATCACAAAAGGTTTGAATATACCACACCGTTATTGAACTGCAACTAGTAACGCATATTCTGCGTTTATCTCTTGGAAATCACTGGACTGAAAAATAGGACACATTTCTGCGCATGATCGGAAAAAATATCCCGAAAAATGAATCTATGTTCAAGAGTCTAAGTTAAACATGCTAGACAACGAATCGCTACCATCTCCACAGAGACAAGATTAGAACCAACCTTACCTCACCATGATCCAAGCACAAAGTGACCACCGAGCGGCCAGGAGACGGGAAAGCTACCGGAAACTGGGGAGGGTTTGTTGACTGGCTTGTAACCAAAGGGTGTAGAAAGCTCTTTGTTTGCATCAGCAGCAGGGGTTGGTAACGACTATCGACTCTGAGCCAGAGAGAACCATGCCAAGCGAACTATTACTACTCACATTCAGACAGCCATTAGATTCTCAAACATCCACTTAAAAGTAAAACAAGAACACATTCTCACAGGGACAATAATAAATTATTAAAATAACAAAATCCTAGCAATATTAACTAACTAATATTTTAAGACATGAAATAAAAATGCTATTCCTCATACCTTAAAAAGAGTGGGGTTATAGTTTTAACAAAATGATAATCTAGCGACATCAAATAAATTACAATAATAAAAAAAAAGATATGGATGACGACGGACGGTCGTCTTTCAAGCTTAAACGTCACACACATTTACAACAACCTAAAAAATCTGCTGTAGCCAGACACTGCCTACACAAAGATCACCTATAGAATCTAACAAAACGGAAAATTTGCCACACACTCGTAGCTATTGGGATTCTGTTACCAAGGAAGCGATTGAAATAAAACTAGTGGATAGCTCTATGGACAAGGATAGAGGTTTTTGCTTAAATACTGCATGGAATCTTGGTCTCTCTCACTTGTCAAAAAACATAGGGACAAAATTAATGACTCCTCACTCGTTGAAAACTGACGTTTACTGTCGACATTTCTGACGGGTTTCATATTTGTTAATGTTGATGGCGCTGTTTGCTTGCTTGCTCGGTGTGTTGTCTTTCCTGTTGTCATTGAACGTCGAGGTTTTAAACGTCGTTGCATTTGCTTCCTTGCTGCAGTATTGCATAGAGTTTTGTTTTTCAACCTTTTCGAATGTGAGACCTCGTTCCAAGTAAAAATATTCTGACAACCCCCTTCCAAATAAAAATACTCTGTCGAATCTCCTCCTCCCCCCCACCCCCACCCCCTCCTCACGAACCGTAACAAAACTATGTTATCTCAAAGGAAACACATTTTATCTTTCTTTTGTTCCAGGTTTTAAATTATTGTTGTATATTTTTCGGAATGGAACACATTATCCTATTTTACATGATTTCCGGTTGAACAATATTTTTTGCTTAACGAGAGTTTCGTATTTCAGACAAAACTCGGAAGCGAATTATGGTCATTAAGAAAGGTCCCACTGAATAGACAATTTGTAAAGAAGTACATCTGAGCATACACTGTAAACTTTTACGGGCGGCGTTGTCTTCAGGTAAAACTTTCGGGCTGAGAGGCCGTGGTCCAGTTATAAAACTTCCTCCCGACGTTTCGTCTCCAACTGCGGGAGACATCTTCCAGGGACTTCCGGCTACTGCCACTGCGGTCCGAGGTGTTCTCACATTTATAGAGGGCACCACCATACGTCACGTGAGACTGTGTGGCCATCTATGGATAACGTTGTCATTCTCGATTAAAAGTAATCGATTGTCACTTGTTGGTGTAATGTCGCCAGCCAAATTTTATCTAACTTCAGGCATTATTATTTTCTATTAAAATTATTCTGGTGTTTGTGAATCTCTATTGCTTCTCTATACATGTGTGCATGGTAATTTGATATCCTAGCTAAAACGCTCGTCTCTCTTACTTTATAATGTGATTTTACCTGTCGATGGTTCCTGAAAATAGTGTTTCGGCTTTGCGCTTATTCATCATTAAGACATTGTGTTATAAAACAGTCTATGATTTATTCAAATGAAAATGTTTGTAATTCTTTGGGACTTAACTGCGTGGCTATTAGTCCCTAGCTTACAAACTACTTAAACTAAGTTAAACTAACCTAAGGACAACACACACACATCCATGCCCGAGGTGGGATTCGAACCTCCGGCTGTAAGATACCTGTTAGTACTATGCGTCAGATAGGTACATTTGTTAATCACATAAATCTCAATAAAAGATTTTGTTATGTTGTGAATTAAATTCAACACTAACTAGGAAGTTTGCAGTACTCAATATGTATAAAAAATCTGATCATTAATAAAAAATTTAATGTTAAGTATTTTTCAAAACATATAAAATCTCTATGTAACGGCCAGGAAGAGGAGTGGTTGTTCTTTGCTGGTATGTTGTAGTATTCTAATTATGGACGAGTATTGTCATATTTGGTTATGGAATTATTGGATGTATGACGAACGCTCAATATACGTATGTTTCAACTCAAAGTAAGTTCTGCATTTGTCTACAGTTATTTAATCAATTGCACAAGCAATTTCTGTTAAGTACAAAGGTAGCCTACGGAACTGCCTCATGTGGAATTAAGAACCAGCAGATTATACATACGGGGCTTTTTCTAAATTGATCGTGAAATATTTGTTACATTAGACACAGAACATCTAGCAATTCCAAATTGGGCAGTGGATTATCCGTTCAGACAGAGATACTCAGTTCCGTGACTCTCTCTCTTACGTAAAAATAAATTCAAGTTTTACAGCTTCACACTATTGCAGACCATGAATTGAGTATCTACGACCTACATTGAAACCACAACGTCTAGCCTGTGGTGGTGAGAAACAAACTGTTCTCTTTCAAAATTTTTTTGCAGCAACTTACCAGAACATAACCAGAGAGAGTTAATTTCAACTAATTTATTATCTCAGACATATTTATTTTACTTATATATATTTACACGACGGATCTGCATCGTGGCACTCCAGTATGATTTATTCAATTCATGATTAATGTTACATACGCGACTCCATAATTTTAACATTACATAGAGTCCAAGTCCAACAAAGACTTGGCGACCTCTCTTGAGTGGCGACCCACAGGTTGAGAAACACTGGCCTAGAGAATGCCAGGTCGGTCTCCTGCCGAAATATAGACCGACATCGATTTCAGTAGCTGGCTGCACTCCCGTAACGTTTTTGAATAAACCCCCCGAGAAGATGGGCATCTCATCCGAAGGACATTGCAGGACAGATCTGTGTTGTCCTCAGCTCTGGCGCAACAGTGGAACACATTGTAAAGTGTTCGTAATGACAATCCGTCACCATTTATTACGGCATGGCCTACTTGCGCGTCGCCCACTTCTCCCCATACCTTTCATTCGTGTGCAGAAAGATAATAGACGGCAATGGTGCATAAAACGTCGTCAATGAGGACATGTATGACATCAGATAATTGTTCAAAAACGAATCCAGGATCTGGTTTGTTTGAAAATGATGGTTGCATTTTGGTTTCCCTCAGACAGGGAAACTTGTCGCCAGTCGAAAGTGTGTCGGAGATGGTGAAACGACAGGTACAACGCTGTAGCCCAAAGCCAACCACTACAGTTGGGCCGGCCGCGGTGGCCGAGGAGACTAAGGCGTTCCAGACAGAGTCTGCACGGCCACTACGGTCGGGGGTTCGAATCCCCCCTCGGGCATGGATATTTGTGCCGTCCTAGTTCGTAAGTAGTTCATAAGTAGTTTGTAAGTTTAGGAACTGATGGCCTCGTAGTTAAGTCCCATAGACTATACAAACATTTGAAACACTACAGTTGGAGTTTAGAGCCAGGTGTATACGCGTGGATGCCATCACGCATGGTTCAAGTCATGAGGGTGCATGGCGGACCTGTGCCTAGCAGGAAACACGACACATTCTCAGCCGAGGTGACAGAATGGATGATCATTTCTTCAGAATATACTAAAGAATATGCCCCATGAATATGAACTTCCTAACTCGTAATCTTATGTTCCGTTTTTTTCTTTTCTTTTTAATCTTGAAAATGTATGTATGTATATTTGTGTGTGTGTTTGTATTTGTTACTCCAATATTTATTTGCTTAGCCACTATGCTTCTTTTATAAATTTAGGTCCTCCGCACACCTAAAAACCCTGGAAACCGTTAACTTGCACCATTGTGAATAGGAAACAAAGACTTGAGGAGTCTGTACCAGAAGTAACTAATACAAAATCTTATTTTTTCACTGGTGAACATCGTTTTAATGCTCGTGAACCAGACAATGGGGAGAATAATAATTAAAGGTAACGTCTTAGGAATGCAGAGCGAGAAAAAATGTTTGTGAAATTAGAGTGCAAAAACGGCGAGAAAGTGCGGCCACGGGCGACCGAGCGGCTCTAAATGCCGGAACTCCTTCTCTCAGGCCGCATTCCTCACGATGCTTAAGCCCGACCACCGATCACATACGAACCACTGAAGGGAAACTTTGTTCACATGCAGTGCAGAGTAATGTTGACAGAACAATTTAAGTGAATGACGCTCTACAATTATGTACATCATCAAAAATTATGGGAAGTAGTGTATCTCCAGTTCTTGATGTGTAACATAGTTTTCCGCTGCCTTGTAGAAATATTGTACTAACTCTTGTCCTCTTATAAATCTCATTTACTATTACTAACGATCTCTAATACCAAGCTGTTAGAGGGCTTTTTATGTTATTTTATTTTTTAAATGCTGGACTAAGGCTGTTCGTAATTATCTCGCTTTTGAGTAGAGCTTACTTACATTCGTATCCTTATTGTACGACTCATCGAAGCATTTGATTTAAAAAGGAATATCGTGAGAAATTAATATGTGGGTACATGAGCAGAATTTTCCTACGGTACATGTTTTCCCGGTATCGGAAATTTGACTCTACCGTTGCCTTACATACCTTGGAACACGTTACTAATCTCCTATGAAGTTAATTTTCCTTTCTTCCTCCTCAAGATAAGAACAAGTAATACAAGCTGACAGTTCAGTAACATCCTTTGGTTATATCTAACGATAGTAGAAAACGTTATTTTTCAGAAAAATAAATTTGTGTTATCAGTGGAACAACTCTTCAATAGTTTTACAGTAAATAAGAAATAACACTAACGTTTCAATAAGATGCAAGTAGAAATCGTTTTTTTTTTAAATAAATTCCAGAAGAAAGTTCTCTAATTTTGGGAAAAACATTTCACAGGCATAGGCTGCTTAGAAACATGAATTCACTAGCAGTCATTTATATTATGTTGTAATTGAGAAGCAAATTCATTATCTACAGAAAACATTCAGTTACCTTGCAGCATCAAGTAAGGAATAGCAAGGGGAGTGTAAAATAGCGTAAAGCGAGCCATGAAATAATCTAGGAATACGTTGATAGGTAGAATGTGTAAAACTTACGTTATAGCTTATTCAAAATTTCACTTGTTTTTTACCGGTTTCGGTGGATCTTGCCGGCCTCATCAGAACTAAAAACAGTTGTATGTGATTAGGCCTGGCCACGGCGGAGTGGCCGAGCGCATTAAGGCGCTATGATCCGATGCGCGAGGCCGTTCCCCGTCGGCGGTTCGAATCCTCCCTCGGGCATGGATGTTCCTGCTGTCTTTACTATAAGTTAGTTTATAAGTAGTTTGTAAGTTTAGGGACTGATGACAAACATATGAACATTTTTCTGGTGAGGGCTGACGATAACATACCAGAAAAACGTGTGTCGGTCGCAACACGTGTTGTAGGAGCAATGAAGCGTACACAGACAAAGCCGCACACACACACACACAACTAATTTATAATAGTTGGGTAATGACGGTTTCGCAGGTATGTAAACGCAATTGTGAACTGTGTTTACACATTAAGATTTTTAGTGCTTGCTGACATGAGCGTTGCAGGTGCATTTATTGGTGCTCTTCTTTGTGCTTTTTTATGTCTGATGATGGCGGCAAGATCCGCCGAAACACCTAAAAACAAGTGAAATTTGGAATAAGCGATCTTGGCAATAACATACGTTCTGCGTAAAAATCGATCGGGCCAGCAATAACTGTAAAAAGGTGGGATCTGTGTTAAATGTTGGAAACATGAGGGATTTGTTTGGAACATAGAGCAATGCAGCTGAGCTTTGAGCTGCTGGGTGAAGTGAGAAACATGTCATTATTTGAGGCGAGGAAAGAGATTTGTCGGGCTTAATGCTGACATAGGATTGCGATATACTCTAGAGAACAATCATCAGTAGACTTAAACCTGTCCTGCGAGGTGAAGTTGGCCAGTTATAAGTAATACGCGTGAACCCTTTATACTGTAGACTGATACATGTTAAAAGAATTAGGCGCTCGGGTTTGGCCGTGTGTTCTATAAGGCGCCTTGCTGCGGAACGCGCTGCTATTCCCCGTCGGAGGTTCGAATCCTCCGTCGGACTTGGGGTGTGTGTTATTCTTAGCATGTTAGTTTAAGTAGTTTTTAAGTCTAGGGACCGATGATCACTGCAGTTTGGTCCCACAGATGTACAAACATTTGAACATTTGAAAACAATTTACTGAGAACAGAATTCAATTTAGAAAATTATTGGTTTCGTTGATTTCTAATAGTGTTTCGATATCTTGAAGTAAGATAACAATAGTGATTAGTATATTAGTTTCACACCCTCCACTTTCTATCTGTAGCCTCTGTAAATAGTATTTCATTGTAGGGCCTACTCACTTGTGGCGGTAAATACAGGAGTTTATCAAATAGAACCCTATTGTCTCCTGACTGCGGACCACTTTACGCAACGACTGATCTTTATCTTCATATTTCTTGACTGGTCTTTTAGTAATGTCTGATTAAAACTCTACAAAACTGCGCTATAAATGTAAATTCCTGTTTGTTTTTATTTAATGTTGGCGAATATCATTGACAGACTTGAGATATTTTTATATTATATGGATGGGTTTGTAGATACAAAATTTTTTCTTTTCATCACTATCTTTCCTCTGCTATCAGCAACATCTTTAATGAACATCAGAAGAACCTCCGATTTTGAAAATTCCTGTACAACGCTATATCGGATTTACAAAGTGACTGTGATTTTATTCGTACGATTTAATACAGTCAACTATCGAGCCAGGTGGTCTGGGGGTAAGGCTCTCGACTGCAAACAGAAAAGTCGCGGGTTCGAAACCCGATAGGTGCTCGGATTTTTTCAGTCTGTGATTTAACCATCCTCCATCACTCAGCGATGTGAGGAGTCGCCAAAAAGGACACTTGGTTCAGTGTCCACGTTAAGCTGTAGGTCCCCTTTTCCCAGTTGGATAACTGGGGTAGGCTAGGGACATGCAAGTCGCCAAAGTGCCGTCCAATTGAAAGACTTGCACCAGGCCTATGAGCCATACGAAATTATTATTATTATACATTAAATTTATGATTGATGTACTGGAACGATTTCATCAAAACTGATACACATATTAGTTGTTAATATATATTAATGGCTTGCCATTCTGTATTCAAGAAGATGCTAAGCTAGGTCTCTTTGTTTATGATACAAGTATAGCTGTAACGCCTAATAAAAAGGAATTAATTGGTGAAATTGTGAAGTGCACTTAACGACTTGCAAGACATTTTGCACACTGTCTTCTTTTTCTCGCACTGCATCGTACTACAAAATGATGAAAGGTTGAATTAATATCGTTTACTACTCCTCCCCAGTAAAACTTCGGCATACTAGTTGACATTACAATTTATTACGTCTTCTCTGCTAAATGTATTTCGTGAGACATTTTGCAGACACTCTCCGCATTTACCATTCAATTTGTACTGCTACAAATAGCCTAGTTCAGACGATATGATATCATAAACAATGAGATGCGAGAAAAAACGTATCAAGTTTTCATTTATGACGTCTTCACTACTACCTCTACTCGCAACACATTTCTTAGACATTTTCCTAATAATCCACTAAACGTACCTGGAATGTTATTGTAGGATAAACTGTCGAGGACATAGGACGTCATAAGGAGTGAACTGTGTGAAAAGACTGCAAGGTGAAATGCGCTGCAAGATACGGTGTGGGTGAGAAACAGATGTACACAGAGATAAGAAGAGCATGCAGTAACATAAGAATGTAATACGTACAAAACCGGGCAACGTCAGGCAGTGAGACTAGAAACAAATCAAAACTAGCAACGGCCCATGCACATGTTCTGTCTCTTCCGTGAGAAAGCGGTAGTAGTGTTTTTCTGTTTGCAAGAACTTAATCTGTTACATTGCAACGTGAGTTCCGTATTAACTGCCATTGTAAATCTGCAAACGCTGGTTGCCTTTGGGAAGGGAAGAGAACGGGACTAGCAACAGCGACTGAAAAACGTGTCGAACGTTTGGGAGAGTATTACGTAATGTAGCCCCAGGAAATGACTGTGGCGGCTCATCGTGAATTATGTGGCAGTATTTCTGTGCGGAGTGTTCTAAGAAGATATTTACAACAACGTGTTCATTGTTTACAAACTCTAAAGCCTACAGACTGCAATAAAAGTGCCAAATTCGCAAACGAAACGTGCTGTAAGACAATGCGGATTTCCTGCACCGTGCTTTTCGGTAATAAATCGACATTTCACCTTAGTAGAAATGTGAACATACTTAATCTGAGCCACACCCATTCCACATAATATTGTTTTAACCCATTATTTACTGAATTTAAAAAAATGAAAATTAGTGTTCAGTTTTTTTTACTGTTATACTTCATGAACGTTTACTGAATTTCCAGAAAAATATTTTACTGTAAAACTTATACAAATGACTAACGCGCATCAAATATCGGAGGACTTAAGTCCCGAGAGGATTATATAGGGGAAGTATATAACGAACTGATAACTATACAGCTAGGATTATTGCTTCTGGTAATACTTTTTAAAAAACGTTCTTTTTTCATTAAGACATACACAAGAATATTGCAATCTGAACACTTTTCATAGGGTTTAGTCTCCACTTTTGTAGATGAACAAAGTTCACGCCTGCCTCTTGAATTGACAAACGTTGGGCAGTGATATCCTGTATTCTACAAAAATACGTTGTTTGTTTCAGAAAATGCTTCCTTTTGTTCTCTTTCTACCTGAAAGAGTAAAGTTTTATTTCTCTTATGGGCGTTCATTAATGATTTACACGTCATACGTTACTTCTGTTATCAAATGATATGCCATATTGCCCTCCGCAAGGAGATGTTTTGTATTTACGTGTAGTCTTGACAGCATAAAATGCTGTAAGCATAGAAGAAAAGCAACTAAAAGACAATATAACCTCAAGTTGCGAAGTCACTACTCTGGACCAGATGGGATTGCTTTATCCCAATCATGTTTTACGCTCTAATTGAAGATTGAAAGGGTACTGTATTAATATTTCATCCAAATTAACATTAGTATGTGTGAAGGTATCTACATAAAAATTATCACTCACCTCAGTTCACATATTATAACTCTTCCTTTTATTCACGTAACCTTGTAGCGTGGTATCTCACTCCAAGCAGCCAGTTTAATGCAGCTGTCACACTTCTTGCTGATTTATAGGTTATCAGGGCTCTGAAATAAATCCAATGGCAAGGATGAAACTTTGTGCTGGACCGAGATTCGAACCCGGATGTCCTGCTTTGGGCCAGCGGTCGCCTTAACCGATTAGGCTATCCAGGCACGCTTCCCTTCCATCCCAAATCCTGAGCTTGTAGTACACTACCATGGTAGAGCCCCCTGCCCATTTGATTGCTCATGCTCCCACCCTATGCTGAATTCCCTCGAGGGATCGAGCGTATTTAAGCGTACGCATTCAAACTCTCAATTGCCTATTGGGGCAGATATACAATTATTTGTATGGTGTCTGTTCTTTTCGGACACGTCAGAATATATATATGAAAATCGCTTTTTTACAGAAAATACAACTATATAGGGTGGTCGGAAATTCTAGTTACAAACTTCTAGGACTTGTAGAGGGTAGTGAGTACACGTTTTGTATGGGAGCCCATGTCCGGAAACGTATCGTTTTCGCTCTACGACCGTTTCAATTCAGATGTGTAGCTATCACAGCTCTAAATTGCAGGAAAGAAGGATAATAATCGTAGGAATCGATAGGCGATTCACAATGAGGGATTGAATCGCGGGATCGATTTCTGAGAAATAATCGTATTCCCCAACTGTGGCAATGAATACTGTTGAATTTATAACAGATGGACATTTCTCTACCATCAGATATTTATATCGCAGGAAACAAGGATGTAATTGGATGTAATCTTCAATTCAACTATACCTCACAACCATTTCTTTACACTTCATATATACTATATAATTTCATAAGACTGCGAGAGCGTACGATAATTTTCATACCAATACGGTATGTAACATCCTTGCTAGAATGAAAACCCATTGTATTCAGTACAATTGTTTTTCGTATTTAGTTCCGTCAGTCGAGCTGTCCGATGTCATGTCACGCCCTTTAATGAACACAACGTGAGTTTTGTCCTAGTATTGTTTTCTCTGAGAAAGTATGTTTCGCTATCCGATCTGCACAACACCTGCTTTCGAGTTTTATTGCCCTTTGATTGTAACAGTGTCTGACTAGAGCGCTATTAACTCGTTTCCCGCGTTTCGTTTACAGTTGTTGAAAACGCACCACCCCGAGCTGCCGACATGTTTACCGTGTATTCTGTCTCTGCCTCACAAAAAGTTGCAGTTAGCAGTTTACGTGAATTCTGAGCAATACCACTTTCTACAATATAATGAGAATAATTTTCAACTCACCGCAAAGACGTACGACAAGCTACGACTGGTACATAAAAAAGATACTGATAACACTTAAGCTATCGGCTATTAGCTTTCGTCAGAAAAGAGAGCATTCCCACAATCACAAAGGCACAGATCACAGACATACAACCGTCATCTTCGGTCGCTGCGCTCCGAAATAATACTTGTAGAGAACAGGATCTTCTTCTATCTATAGCATCACTAACCTAACGTGCATGTCAGTATCTAATTAGTTCTGTGAAGTTTTCTTCTGTGAAATATTAGTGCAGGTCCTTGCTACGCTGAAGATATCTGAGAATCCGCGAACATAGAGCTAGTGTTGTTTCTGTGGATCAATGCAACACTGATTTGTTTAAAGCATAACGTTGAGATATGTGGCCCTATCATTTGCGCAAGACGCTTGTCCGTATTGTACGTTGTTTCGTCCTTCATTATAATTGTTATGAAATTTTGAATATTTTTAATGCTGGTTCAAAAAAACTGCAGAGTGACCTTCAAAAAAATATCAAATTCTTTACTGTGCTCAAAAGAAGAGTATGCTAAGGCCAATACGGCTTTCTTGGTGCTTCCTTCCTCATTTTTTTTTTCTTATCGCTTGTACGAAGTTAGCTTTGAGTATGAATAAAATTTCATTACTAACGTAAATTAATGTTAAACGGAAAAAAACAAAGCCAAGTGTTAAAGAAGTTGTACAGTGTACATACATGTGTTATGCTATTAATAAAAGCAGATTCATACATTTTTAGCTAACTTTATTACCATCATTTTCCAAAATTAAATTCTCTACAACTTATTTGTGCAATTGCCTGAATTTTGAAAACTGGGCCAAATAGTTAATAAACTACAGATTTTCCCAAATTTCTTTGCTTCTCTGAAATTTTGTACATACAACTTCAACTTGAGTTGAATACTTTGTGCAATTGTCTTGAATTATAAAAAATGGGCCAAGTAGTCAATAAATTACTAATATTTCCAAATTATTTCTTTGCTTCTCTGGAATTTCTGGTAAACTACTGCAGACAGTTTTATTAGATTCACCAGATCAATAACAAGAAAATAAATGGAATTCGTGCTTTACTGTAACCTCGTATAGTTTTGCAATTGGTTCATATTTGCGAGATTGCTAAATTCCAGGCAAAATTTTGAAGCGAACATTTGGGGACCTATGTTACAGCAAATGAGCAGTAAAAAAAGAAAACTGATACTGCTTGCGTAATGTAGGCAAAGTTTTATTTTGTTTATATGTAAAATTTCCATCTCTTGTCTCAGTAAATTACTAGAGTGCCATATTAGAAAATATTTAAAGATTAAAATTAATTTTAGATCAATTTTCATTAAATTAATTTCACCCCACAGCAAAGACGATTTTGCCGTAACTATAAACTCGCACTGTGACTATACTTAAAAGCTTCACCGATATAGCATCTTTCCAAACATTGTTTATGTTACGTAAGTGAAGTTGGGCCACGTTTTGTGAATGCTTGTTGTATGTGCTGCTTTTAATTATAGAATGGTGCTATGTAAAGTGCTTATCAGTAAATTTAACAGCATTCAGTGGATGTCCGGTAAAGTGTGACTTAAAAAAATACATAACGGTTGCGTAGGACTATTTCGTACCACAGAAGTACAAAACACGAATGCTTTCGACACACTTCATGCGTTATTAACTTTAAAACGTTTATATAAATGTTTTGATTGCGGGGAAAGTAAGTGAACCTAACAGAAAACTGAACAAATAATGAACAATATATAAATTTTTGTCTACTCTAAGGCAGGGAATCTATAACAATCATAAAACGATCCCCCATGTGAACATTATGTTAACCATCTGAAGGTAAACGTATGAGAAAATTGAAACCGATCATATTTTGGGTAAATATTTTAGACCATACTTGTAGCTGGCTGCTGGTTTTAATTGTAAACATTATAATACCACGGCCAAGGTTAATAACAGTATAAGTTTTTGACAGAATGCTATTTGTGTTGCAAACGTCAAACTATATAGCCGTTGAATCAAAATATTCCAACATCAATACCAGAAGAAAGTTTTTTCTTTCTTTCTTGTCGTCTGTCGTGCTTCAACCAATATTGAGCATAAAATAAAAATTCGCAGGCATAATTTTTCTGTGCTGCATTCTGGTTGTTGGTGGAATAGTATTACAGGAAAAAAATCTACCTGTCTACACTTTATGAAACTCCGTCTTCTGCTTAACATATTTTCTAAGAAAAGGTTATTAACATTATGGGAATATTAAAAATTTATGATATTAATGTCCAGTGCCTTAATGATTAGTGATTTAACTTTTCAGATTTTTTTCTGGTATTGACAAATACACGATTTTGCCTCATAGCTGGGGTAAAACAGACATCCGTAAGATTTAAATGTAAAACCGTTTATTAGAAAATTAAAAAAAAAATGATTGCAGTTGACAAAGACATTAAAAAGGTAAAGATAAGAAATTAAAACTAGAGGAAATTCATCTTAAGTTTTATGAACGTAAGTAAAAATGAAACTGTCAAATTCTTGTTCACAGTCTGTACAAGCGTCGATGGGTTCATCACTTGAAGCTCAAATACTTAATCTACCCCTCCCCAAAACTTTGACATGGAATGTAATTCATTGGAGAATATGCATGCCTTTTCATCTTCATTGAAGTCTTTGTAATAGGCCCACTTTAGGTTACGGTAGTAACACTAAAAGTGGGCCTTTGCGACCGCCTTTTGACAACTTGAAATTCGAATGATAACACCGGCTTAACCTTTCATTTGACAAGAAAATTGAATAAACGAATTTGAGAGGTGAAAATTCACTACAACTATGTTCTCTTTTTTCATATCTCGCATCGTTTCTGAGATATTTGCAAAAATAACGGCGATTTGACAATGTCTGTCTGCCTGTAACGTGTTCCCACTTTTTAGTTCGCGCCGTTCAACCGATCGGCACCAAATTTTACAGACGTAGTTGTTGGCCGCCAGCGACCAGAACCTCCCTTTTTCAATTTTTTTTGTTGAGATGTTTTATTTTCATTTTCTTTTCCTTTACCTTGCTATTTTCACATTTTGTTTGTGGCATAGTTTCAATTTAAAATTCGATTCAGCGATCGCAATTGGCAGGAAGTGGTAGTCCTCGACACAATCCCTTCGCCACGCCGGCTTGAAGAGATAGTATGCGTTCTTCCAATAAGACTCATTCTTCAGTACTTAAATGTTGTTGATAAAGTCACGAAAGAAACTCTTCTTTAATTAATTCAAGACGTACAAAAAGTACTGAGATTATCGTTATATTTTCAAAAAATTTGGCTGGTGGTCTTCGTAGTCTATGACTAGATGAAGTTACAAATCTGTCCATTTAAATAAGAGCAAGGAAGAAGGAATGGAAAGGAAAGGAAAGACTTTAGCTACACTAGGGCATTTAAATAACTCGGTGGCACTCATCTCCCATCCACCTCAAATTCCCAGAAGATGCACACTATGGCTGTAGCGCCCCATCATCTATGCCCTCCTATAATCGCCATTTTGTATTACCGCACGTGGTCGAACGTTATCACCGCATCTGCGGTTCTGTAATGAACCATCGTCGTCGTCGCTTAGAAATATATCTATGTAGATTGTCTCTTTCTGCCATGCCTGAAAGTACAGACACAACACAAATCTGTATAAATGAAGTTACAATTTAAAATCTCCATGAAGATTCTTCCATTTGCAAATTCGTTCATAGCGTTCCTTTCTTCGTCTTATTATTTATTTTTTCTTATTCTGGTTTCTACAATGTGAATACATTTTCCCAGCACCTATATTAGATTACATTACATTACTAAGCATTGTTTTCCAGTCTTCTCTCTTTTCCATAAATCTTGCGGAATGTTGTTCTTCCTCATGGCTGCTTGAACTATATGTATCCGTGTTTTCGGCGGTCTTCCCTTTTTTCTCCTTCCATTTGTTATCCAACTAATTATACATTTCGGAAGCTTTTCTTGTTCTGGTAAGTCCACGCCATTTCAATGGGTTGTGTTCGATGAAATCAATGAATGACTTTTTACATTTCATTTTGTCTCCGATTACTTCATTTCTTATCTTTTCTCTACTTGATATTCATGCTGAACGTCTTCAGAAATCCATTTATGTTGCTCATAATTTTGATTCCAATTGCCATTTAGTTGTCAATACTTCTGAAGTATAAGTTATAATCTTAATTATTGTTGAAAATATACTTATTTTGTTATCAATTGTTATGTATTTGTCCCAAATAATTCCATTACGAAAGAATTTGTCACCTTTTCTACATTTATTTTAGACTAGGGGTTCCCAAACATTGTTGTCTCGTAGACCACTTGCCAACTTCTTCTGCTCTGTGTGGACACCCTGCCTTTTGTGTGTTTATTTTTTTTACGAATTCGTAACTTCAAATGTGTTTTCACGCCTCATATAGTACTACTAACTTTGATAACTTTAGCTATAAAAGAGTGGAATGAAAAAATGCTTTACAAGTTAGAATATACACCTTATGAGTAACTGAACTTCCCCCTCCAAAAAGAAAAAAAAAATCTGACTAAAAGCCTGCAGCAGGAGACAAAATACAGAATTCCACCATTCTCTCGCTTAGCCAATGAAACGAACAGCGCCGTACAAAGAATCAAGCTTCAGCATTGTCAGAATAATTCTGAATTTTGGTTCCGAGCTTCCTAAATATGAACCACTATCGGGAACACATTTACAAAAAATAGACCCCCAATTTATTTTCCCCGCTGACGTGGACCCCTTGCAGGTTGGAATAGACCCCTGGAGGTCTATATAGACCTCTTTGGGAACCACTGTTCTAGACCTATATTTTCCATTATTTGTAATTTTCACTCCTAAATATGTATATTCCTCAGTAGTTGTTATTGTGCCTATACTTTCTTCTAATAATAAGTCCTCCTATTTTCCACCAATTAATATGAACTTTGGTTTATTCATGTTCACATTTAATCCTGATTTTTTTTTTTAAATTCTTGAATCAGTTTCCTGGTAATATACTCTCTATCCTCATGGTCTTGGGCTACGACCATTTGGTCATTTGCAAATTGCAATGAGTATATTGTTCTGTCATTTGTTCTTATATATTTTCTTCCAATTCTGTAAACTTACATATGTGTATATTTTATACAACGTAATCAACATGGTAAATATTTACCATTTTTTAATTTTTGATATGGGGTTTTTATGTAAGTTTTCAATTGTTGGATTTATCCCTATTAATAGCAAAGCTTTCCATAAACTGTAATGGAGCATTATCATAAGCTTTTCCTATTTATATGAACACAAAATGTAGAGGATATGCTCGAACTAATTTTTTTCTTTGTTTGTTGTAGGCAAAATATACGACAAATTGTTGATCTTCCACGTCTAAAACCTGCTTGTTCTTCTGCCTCCTTTTCTTTACATCCTTGTACTAGGAAATATTTAATTATTCTGCCATATAATCTACTAACAGTATTAGCCACTGTTATTCCTCTATAATTTTTACATACGTCTTTCCTTCCTTACTTATCACAGATATACTGTATATCCTACTTTCCAGTCATTTGGTACATCTTCTCTGCCGGTGTAATTCCTTCCTTTCTTCTTTCCAAGGAGTACCTTTCCTTCGGGGCTTTTCCTGAAATTCTCGGACTAGCTTCATGGTGCGTCTCACGGACTGTGTGTTCCAGAGATCAGTTATTCCCAGTTCTTTAATTTCCTTCTCGGTTTCTGTCACCCAACTGGTACGAACCTCGTTGTTTTGCCAGAAGGTGAACAGACGGTCAGTCTGTTTGGAGGCAATCTTGCAAGATAGCTACAGATAGCTACCCTCTTTTGTACTCTTAGAGAGCCTCTCGATATGTTTGTAGATCTCCGAGTTATGCTGACTTATAAATTCACCATTTCTTCTACCAGGGCTAGGATCTTCTGTGGATTATCGTCTCTCTGACTTCCAATTTCTCCGTCGTATCTCTTCGGTCCATTTTATGGTAGACAGGGCTTCTGGTTGGATGACTGATGTGTAGTGCTTACGTTTTAGGTTGCTTAACAGATATTTTTTGTTGTATTAGGTATTCATAGTCAGTCAGTAGGCTAGTTCCAACTTGTTGACTCTCGTGGATAATGATGTTTTATCTGATAAGTTGTGTTCAATCAATTCGCTGAGGTACTTAAATTGCTCAGTCCTTTTGATGCTTCCCTGGTCTAGTAACATCTCTGTTATCTTCTTTGATGTTGGTGAAGAACTCTGTCTTCTCTATTGACAATTGGAGACCATTGCTGCCTGTATTGTTGCCATTTCGAGAGAATCAGCAGTCAGTGCCACGCATCTGCAAAAGCCAGGCAATCTACCCTCTGTCCTTCGTTCTTACGGCCCAGGTAGATACCACTTTGAGCACCCAAATTGGTTAGTTCCTTGAGCCATTCTCTCACAACATTTATAAGAACACAGTAAAGAGAAGTGGGGACAGTCCGTTTCATTCCAGTTTTTATCTCGATCTCACCTCTAAATTTGACCTTGGAATACGTGCTGGTCAAGGTTTCTAGAATGAGTCTGCAGGTTTTGTCTCGACCTAGTTCCTGGAGTATTATGTTAAGCATTTGTCTATGGAGTTGTAGGCCTTCCTGAAACCAACAAAGGTGACGACCACCTTGCAGTTTCTCATCTTGGCGAATGCCAATAGTTGAGGATCAGTTCAGCACAGGATCGGGTCTTCCTGTAGCGTCCCGGATATTATCCCAGTTGACTGTCCAGTTGATCTTCTGCCCTTGTTAATAACGGCTTGGAGAGAATCTTGTATATTACCAGTACAAGAGAAATTCATGGTAGTTGTGCAGATCAGTAAAATCTCCTTTTGTGAAGTAGATGGATCAGAGCCGTGTTCCAATTGGATGGTAATTTCTGTGTTTCCCAGATGACCTGGATAATCTCGGTGAGCTTGCCCATGGCATGGCTTCCAGCACATTTCTAGAGTTCAGCAATGATAGAGTTCTCTCCAGCTGCCTTATCATTCTTTAGAAGTTGAATGATTTGCCCAACATCTTTCAATGAAGGAGGTAGTGAGTCTGGGTTTGGTGTTGATTGTAGTCGAAGTCTTCACTGGGTGGATCACAGCTGAGTAGGTTTTCAAAGTATTGAGCTAAGAGGTGGTAGTTGCCCTTGTCGTTAAACATCTGATTGCCCTGTGAGTCTTTTGGCGTATTCTGAGTGTCTGTGTAAAGGTTCTGTAGAAATCTCTTAGATTCGGGTTAGTTGGTTTAGTGTGAAGATCCATTTCGTTCCTCATATTGTCTTAGCTGTAAGCCTTCTTTATTCCAAACATTCATCCCAATTTTTCTTGGTTTTCTTATAATTCCGCTTCCCCCAGAGTGTCTGGCTTTCGGCTATTGCATTGTCGCAGTCTTCATTCCACCACGGATGCTTCCTTCTTCTAGTAAGGGGGGGGGGGGGGCGAGTTCATTGGCCATATTCATAATAGCCTCCTTCAGTTGGTCCCAGTTGTGAAAACTGTACTGTTCAGCTCTGGCTTCCTTCTTGCCTGTTCTTTTTTTCTTTACAATTGCTTCTTAAATTTTTATTGTTTTCCGTGCTTCTTTCTTTTACCCCTAATATATTATTCTATTTTTGGCATACGTTTTCTCATGTTTAGACCTTTTGCTTCTGTCACTTCTTTCCGGATTTTGGCTTGTTGTGCATTTAGTTCTATTTTAGCTTGAACATTTCGGGTATTTAATCATTTTGAACATTTTTCTTTGTTTAATTTCACTTCGTTTTCAATTTCTTCATAGCAGTTTTATAATGGACAGCTTCAGTACTTTTCTTCTATTTCTCATAATGCTTCTTTGGCAGATTCATTTAGTTTATTTATGATATTTTGTTACTGATCTTCTGTAGTTTCAGGCTCTGTTTCTATCAATTTTTCATCTAGTCTCGTCTGATATACTGAGCTTTCGTTCTCAAAAATATTTAAATTATATTTAGGAATTTTGATTTCTGTTTGTGTATTTTCTACTTTGTCACTTTGATTTTCATCAGCTTGTTTTCCTCTGAAGGGAAAAACATATTTGGAATTTACTAAATAATGATCAGTAAGAGTTACTTCTCTATATGCTCTTATAGCATGTATCTTTATCTTTGTTCGTTGTTTTATTATTATATAATCTATTATTGATTTATGTTTAACTTTATGCTATGTGTATTTATGAATTTTTGTATGTTGATAATAGCCATTTAATATTTAAATGTATTTTATCACAAAAGTCAATAAGTCTTTATCCATTATAATTTGTAATGTTTTCTCCAAATGGTTCTATTATTTTAATTGCAATTTTATTTCCCCTGCAATAATAGGGACTGAGACCAAGCTGTTTAGTCCCTCCAACTCCTTACAACAACTACTACAATAATAATATCCCTTTATTATCCCAATATTATTATTCCATTTATTATTAATCTATTATTCTATTTAACTTATTATAAAATTCATCTATGCTACGAACTGGTTCATCTTTGCTTATTCCATATATGTCTAAAACTGTAATTTTACGTTCATGAATATTAATATTAATTATTATTAAATTTTCATCTAAAGGTTCCCATTTTGTGGCCAAACATTTGAATTTGTTTCTCATCAATGTTGATGTCCATCGTTTTACTGTTTGATTTTTTGCTACACCACAAATAAAATGTGTATATGGTCTTTTTCTTTCTATACCATGTCCTTTTTTCTTTGTTTGTGAGAGTATTATAAGAACTTGATTTATTTCCTTTAATAAAAAAATCTTTATTGCCTTACAAGAAAGTGCACACTTCAAAACCAATATCGCTGTATTAGTTATTTATTCAGCAAAATCGGTTTTGGCAAGTAATGTTGCCATCATCTGACCCCTATTTTATATTTATCAAAATGAGGCTAAGGTCTGCACAGGAAACTTCATAAAACGGTGAGTATAGCCATTATCTATAAATAAGAAAATGGCTAAAGTTGTTGTAGTCTTCAGTCTGGAGACTGGTTTGATGCAGCTCTCCAGCCTACTCTATCCTGAACAAGCATCTTCATCTCCTCATATGCAAGGGACATGCATCTGAACCTGCTTTCTGTACTCGTCTCTTGGCCTCCCTCTGCAATTTTTACACCATAAACTTCCCTCCAATGCTAAATTCAGCACCCCTTGGTGTTTAAGAATGTTTCCTACCAATCGATACCTTCGTTTGGTCAAGGTATCCTGGAAATTCCTTGTCACCCTTAATTCTGTTCAGTGCCTCCTCATTGGTTACATGATCTAGCCACCCAGTTTTCAGCATTCGTCTGTAGGACCAAATTTCAAAACATTGTATCCTCTACCGGTCTGAACTATTTAACATCTATGTCTCACTACCGTACATGGGAACATAAAATACTTCCTAACACTTAAATTAATATTCATTATTAATAAATTTCTCATTGTAATTTAGCAGGTTATATCATCTGTCCTGCGAACATCACGTCATTTTATTGCCCAAGTAACAAAAGTCATCTACCACCTTTATTGTTTCGTCATCTAACGTAATTGCTTCAGCATCACCTGAATTTTTTAGACTATGTTCCATTACCCTTTTTTTGATCATGTTAATATCATCTTATACGCTTATTTCAAGACTCTTTTCAATCGCTCTTCTGGGTCCTTTGCTTTCTCAGACAGTATCACAATGTCATAGGCGAACCGCTTCCACTCTCACAGGCATAAGTTCAATCAGGTGCTGGATGGTTTCTTGGGGAATTGCAGCCCATTCTTCATGGAATACTCCACTGAGGAGAGGTATCGATGCAGGTCATTGACGCCTGGCATGAAGTCGGTGTTCCAAGACATTACAAAGGTGTTCTGTAGGATTCAAGTCAGGACTCTGTGCAGGCCAGTCCATTACGGGGATGTTATTATCACTTCGCCACAGGTCGTACATTATGAACAGGTGTTACATCGTGTTGAAAGTAGAAATGGCCGTCCCCGAATTGCTCTTAAACAAATGAAAGCTAGAAGGTGCTTAAAACATCAATGTAGGCCTGTTCTGTGATAGTGCCACGCAAACAACAAGGGGTGTAAGTCCACTCCATGAAAAACACTACTTCACCATAACACCACCGCCTCCGAATTTTGATTTTGCTGACAGATGACGTTCACCGGCCGTTCGCCACACCCACAACCTGCCATCGGATCGGCACGTTGTGTACCATTAGTCGTCACTCCACGCAACGTTTTTCCATTGTTCAGTGGTCGAATGTTTACGCTCCTTACCCGAAGCGAGGCGTTATTTGGCAATCACCTGCGTGATGTGTGGCTTACAGGTAGCCACTCGATCATGAAATCTAAATTTCCTCACTTCCAGTCTAACTTATCAGTACTTGGAGTGGATCCTTATGCAGTTTTGAATTCCTGTGTGATGGTCTGGACGTATGACTGTTTATTACACTTTGCGACCCTCTTCAACTGTCGGCAGTCTCTGTCAGTAAACAGACGAGGTTGTCGTGTTCGTATCCCTTCACGTTTCCACTTCACATCACATGAAAAATAGGGGACCTAGGGTTGTTTAGGAGTGTTCAAATCTCGCGTACAGACTTCTGCCACAAGTAACACCAAGTCACTTACGTTCGAAGTCTGTGAGCGCCGTGGAGCGCCCTATTCTGCTCTCTCACAATCTGTAATGACTACTGCAGTCGCTGATATGACGTATCTGACAGTAAGTGGCAGCACAATGCACTTAATGTGAAAAACGTGTGTTTTGGGGCGTTTCTGGACACTTTCGCTAGAACAGTGTTTGAGCAGCTCGGTTTACAAGGCCACAAATTATTTCTAGTTTAACCTCACCATTCAGACGTTTCAACAACAGCACAGAGTAACACGTACAGAGAAGAAACCACCCCTACACTACTGTCCTAGTAGTTCTGTAAGATGCTAGCAGGTGTCAGGCGGTTCCCTGGCTTAGTACCTGTAGACGATACTAGAGGCGCTTCTGAGGGTGCCTCTCACATATAGAGGGTATCTGGAGGGGAGGCTCATGCCGTCTGCCACGAGGCCACGGCTGGTGTCCGGTGTACCGGCGTTTGAGGGGAAGTGGTGGTGGGGACAGCCGCTGCCTGCCGGCACAGAGTAACATATACAGAGGAGCAGCCCCCTCTAAACCACTGTCCTATGCTGCCCTCGTAGTTCAGTAAGATGCTAGCAGGTGTCAGGCGGATCGCTGGCTTAGGGTGCCTCTCGCACGTCAGAGGGTAGCGTGGAGGGGAGGCTGAGGAGAGAGCTCGTGCAGCCTTCCACGAGGCCACGGCTGTGTCCAGCTTGCTGGCGTTTCAGGGGAGGTGGTGGTGGGGACAGCCGCTACCTGCCGCCTGCTCTGGCCAGTTTAAAGAGCTGCTTCTGACCGCAGCGCCATCATGGGACATCTTACGGAACTGCTGGAAACCCTCCCTCCCCGCACCCCTGAGCGTAGGACCTGGCCCTTACGGAGGTTTCCCGTCTGTATATATTTGTCTGTGCCAGCGGCCAGCCAGAAAACTGGCCGGCGTGACGTGGCACCGGCCGCTGTGAGGCCTGGCCTCCAGGTGGCGTGGCGCGCGGCCGCCGCCCACACGAGACGCAGCTGACGGCCGGTGACGCAGGGCGCCGGCGCCGGATGTGGGCCGCGAGAAACGCAGCGCGCGGCATACTTTCCCGGCTTTCTATGTTTAGCCGCATCCGGCTGGCGGGGGTGGTGGCCGCCGCGGCCAGCTGGCTGCTGCCTGCCCTGGTCGCGACACGCCTCGCCCGTGGCGCTGCACGCGCGGGAAAGTGCTGGCCGCTGCTCTGTCCATTTCCTAAGGCTGCGGCCCAGGCGAGAGACGAAACAAGCGACGTTCAGCTACTTAAGACTCCGGGTACAAGCAAGCGAGACTGGACAGTATGTTCGTGTGTCCTGACTTCTGTTTGCACATGACAACTTACCACTGCAATATGGATACTAGAAACTACGAACTGATCCTAAATTTTGGCTCCCAAAAACCGCAGAATCTTAATAACTCGACCCTTCCTTGAAACGGAAAAAGTTCTTTCTATGAATCAGCACGGATTTAGGAAACATCGTTCATGTGAAACTCAGCTTGCCCTTTTCTCACATGACATCCTGCGAGCCATGGATGAAGGGCAACAGGCGGATTGTGTTTTTCTAAACTTCAAAAAGGCGTTCGACGCGGTGCCACATTGCAGACTACTAAAGAAGACACGAGCTTATGGAATAGGTTCACAGATTTGCGACTGGCTGGAAGACTTCCTAAATGATAGACACAGTACGTTGTTCTCAACGGCGAGTGTTCATCAGAGACGGGTGTATCGTCAGGCGTGCCACAGGGGAGTGTGACAGGACTGCTATTATTTTCTATCTATATAAATGATCTGATGGACAGAGTAAGTTGTAATTTGCGGCTGTTTGCTGATGATGCTGTGGTGTATCGGAGGGTGTCGTCTTTAACTGACTGTAATAGCATACAGGATGACTTCGAAAAAATTTCTACTTGGTGCGAAGAGTGGCAACTAGCTCTCAGTGTAGAAAATTGTAAGGTGATGCGCATAATAGGAAAAAAATCCCATAATGTTCAAATACAGCATTATTAGTGAGCTTCTTGATGCTGTCGCGTCGTTCAAATATGTAGGTGTAACATTGCAGAGCGATATGAAATGGAACGAACATGGAAGGACTGTTGTGAGTAAAGCGGACAGCCGACTTGGGTTTATTGGGAGAATTTTGGAAAGATGTACTTCATCTGTAAAGGAAACCGCATATAAAACGGTTGTACGACCACGTCTTGAGTATTGCTTTGGTACCCGTAGCAGATCAGTTTAAAGGAAGATATAGAAGCAGTTCAGAGGCGAGCAGCTAGATTTGTTACTGGTAGGTTGGACCAATGCGCGAGTGTCACGGAGATGCTCCGGCAACACAATTGGGGATCGCTGGAGGAAATACGACGTTTTTTTCGTTAATTTCTGTTGAGAAAATTTAGAGGGCAGGAATTTGAAGCTGAGTGTAGTACGATCTTGCTGCCGCCTAGTTATATTTCGCGTAGTGATCACAAAGACAAGATAAGAGGAATTAGGGCTCGTACGGAGGCATATACGCATTCTTTTTTTCCTCGTTCTATTTGGGAGTGGAATAGCAAAAGAAATGGCTAGTAGTGGTACACTGTACCCTCCGCCACGCACCTTACGGTAGGTTGCAGAGTATGTATGTAGATGTAGATGTAGAATCAAGTATGGGCTGCGTGCAAGAGAAATCAATGTGCAGGAGTTTAGAAGTTGAGAATTTGAGTTGGAAGGGAAGCCTGCCTGGATAGCCTAATTGCCTAAGGCGAGCACAGGCCCGATGCGGGAAGTCCAGTTTCCAATCCCACAAATTTTCAACTTCGCCGTTGAATTTATATAGCGCCCAGAAACGGTCGAAATATTTCAAATTCGTAAAACATAATGTCCTCATGTTGGTAAATAAATAAATAAATAATTGTTCAAATTTTTGTAATTCTATGGAACCCAACCACGTTGGTCATCAGCCCCTAGTCTTACAAACTACTTAAACTAAGTTAAACTAACCTAATGACAACACACACATTCATGCCGGAGGGAGGATTCGAACCTCCGACGCGGATACTTCCACAAAAAAGATGAGCATAGCCTTTGTCTACCTAAATAAGAACACGGATAAAATCACCAACAAAATCACTGGTAGTAGGAATTTTAAAGTTACAGACAAAACCATTACTAAAATCATTACTAAATGACAATGCCAGCGGCGTATACCAATGCGAGAGCTTACTGATGATTTTAACAATAGTTTTGTCATTAATTTTATCGACGCTTTTATCAGTGATTTTATTGGTGTTTCTATCCATGTTCACCTCCATTGCCGAGGTGGGCTGGCTTGCGTGCCTCAACGAGACAGATAGCCGGACCGTATACTCTGTTCAACGTAACTTTAGGACTGACAGTTCTGAAGGAACAAGCGGAGGCCCAGACGAGAGTTGCCTAGTCCCACACGGAACTCTGGCGATATCTCACGTTTCATTCAGTTCGCCTAAATTCCCAAACTACTCACAATATAAGAATGGAACTAGCATGAACGTATTCTGCAAAAAGCTGGGCTATGTTGTCCTTTGAGTTTTATTTGCAGCAACAAATTATTAAGACGATATATCGACAGTTTACAAAAATGCATATTCCAATGATGCTAGCGAATTTTCGACTTGCGGGGAATTTTTCTGTTATTGAAGTAAGCACATTAACCGAGTGAAATCTTCAGAGCACATCAAATTTTCATCTCCTGCAAACCGGAACTCCGTTAGTTTTCTTGCGCCAATAATTTCATTTGAACATGATACACAGTTGTGCATCTCGCGTCAGTTACTAAGCGGTCGCCCACGTGGTTTCCTAGATTGCGGATCGCACGGGCCCCCGCGTCGGAGGTACGAATCCTCCCTCGGGCATGGTTGTTTGTGCTGCCTTCAGTATAAGTTAGTTCATAAATAGTTTGTAAGTTGAGGGACTGATGACCCCGCAGTTAAATCCCATAAGATTTACAGCATTTGATCATTTCTTGAGCTACAAAGCTGGGTCTGTTGGTGAATAAGCTCTTCGAACAATAGTTACTGACTCGCAAAATTTGGTTCTCAGCAGCTGAAGTGATCCAGCCTAGTTAGGGCAATGTGCATGTCAACTGTCAGCCTTGAAGGAAAAATAGATCTAAATATAAATGAAGTAGATACTACGCAGTTATTTGCCCGATGGGTTAAAGGATTGCTTCACTTACGAGTTATCAACGCTTCTGTGGATTATAGGGGACAACAAAAAAGTCGTCGATGTACAATCTTTCCAAACAAGTACCTGAAAGGAATATTGACAATAATGAATCGAAGTTCTTTGTTATAGATGGAGGGGTTCTTATCCACCGCATCGTGTGGACTGAGAATGGAACTTCTTGTGACATCTATAAAACTTTAATAAACTATATTCAGAGACATTATGAAGATGATGTTGCTGTTTTATTTGTCGGATATTAACAAATTTCTCTGAACATAAAAGCTATTGAACGCCAAAGGCGGACGATGAAGCGGATCTCAAGAGAAATTTTCTTTAATGAGGAGACGGTATTTGTTGAATCAAGGTCCGCCTTACTTAGTGACAACAGCAATAAGGAAAGGTTTATTACATAGCCGGATTGTGAATGACAGTGCAGATGTTGAAATTATTGCAAAAGCAATAAATGTACAAAAATTTATCCGGCAAGTGATTTTAGTTGATCAAGATGTGAATCTTTTGTGCTAATTAATGTACACTACTGGCCATTAAAATTGCTACACCAAGACGAAATGCAGATGATAAACGGATATTCATTGGACAAATATGTATAATTATTTCTTAACTCAATGCTGATTAGTTGCAAATTGGTTTAATTGATAACGTTATTACCGGTTTCGGGCGTTGCCCATCATCAGATACACTGCGAATGAAACACACAATCATGAGCAAAAAAGGGTAGCTGCGTAAAAAAAAAGTAGGTGATATAAAAGGTTAACAAACAGCACAGTACACAAAAATACCATCAATAGAACAAACCTTCGGCATACGAAGAAGAAAAGTGAAGACAGAGAAACCAGTTACGAGACTGAGCACTTCATTGAGCTCACGCCAAAGTAAACATTGGTGCCACCAGTTGGCGTGCTATACATGGTGATTAATACAATTTTATTAAAAAGGACTACATTAAAAAAGCCTAAATGACAAAGAGAGCTTTTTAAAAACAGATTAACATATACCATATAGTAAAGGGCTTACCCTTGTCATGCCATAAAATAGAAACAAAACAAGTGACAATCAAAGTTACAAGTAGCCACCAGATGGCGTGCTGTTCATAGCGTTTAATACAACATTATTAAAGACTATTGAAGTAAAAAATGATTATCTGACAAATAAATTTTAAGAGAGTAATATAAACAGCATAAAATAGAGCTTCACCCATGGCATGCCATTAAAAAAAAAAAAAAAAAATAAAGAGAGACTAAAATATAACTGACAATCAAAATACAAGTAGCAACCAGCATTATTTCAAAGGTTCATAACATAGGAACAAACAGTAAATAAAATGGATCTGACTAGAAATTACGACATGAAATCGTATAATGGTTTGCAAAATAAGCTCAGATTGTCATGTCGAGCGTTTGTAATAAGAACAGAAACAAGGAACAATTTAAACAAAATATCTAAGGCAATACAAAGTACACCCACAATAGTTGTTTACAAATCTACATCTGCAACGCTACTCTGCAAATCACATTCAAGTGCCTGGCAGAGGGTTCATTAACCACTTTCATAACTTTTCTCTGCCGTTCCATTCTCTAATAGCGCGCGGGAAGAAAGAACACCTAAATCGTTCCGTTTTCGATCTGATTTCTCTTATTTTATTGGGACGGTCATGTCTCCCTAAGTAGGTGGGTGTTAGCAAAATATTTTCACATTCATAACTAAAAGTCGGTGATTGAAAGTTCGCAAACAGATCACGCCGCAATGAATAACGTCTTTCTTTTAATGATTTCCGCCCCAATTCGTGCAACATTTTCGTGACGCTTTCCCCCCTGAAACGTGATAAAACAAAACGAGCTGCCCTTCTCTGGACCTTTTCAATGTCTTCCGTCAGTCCCACCTGGTGAGGGTCCCACAATGGGCAACAGTACTTCTGGAGAGGGCGCACAAGTGTAATGTCGGCAGTCTCTTTGGTGGAGCATCTTCTAAAATACATGTGATGACTGTTTAAATACAAATTAAAATTACAATCACATATTTTAATTTGTATTTAAACAATCATCACATTTTTTAATTCAATACTCTTTAATAATGTATTAAACGCTATGCACAGCACGCCATCTGGTGGCTACTTGTAAATTTGATTGTCACTTGTTTTGTTTTTATTTTATGGCATGACAAGGGTAAGCCCTTTACTATATTGTATAAGTTAATCTGTTTTTAAAAAGCTCTCTTTGTCATTTGGGCTTTTTTTAATTTAGTCCTTTTTAATAAAATTGTATCAATCACCATGTACAGCACGCCATCTGGTGGCGCCAATGTTTACTTTGTCGTGAGCACAATGACGTGCTCCGTCTCGTAATTGGTTTCTCTGTCTTCACTTTTTTGTATACTGTGCAGTTTGTTTACCTTTATATCATCTACTTTTTTTATGCAGCTACCATTTTTTGTTCATGATTGTGTGTTTCATTCACAGTGTATCTGATGATGGGCAACGCCCGAAACCGGTAATAAAGTTATCAATTAAACCAATTTGCAACCAATCAGCATTAAGTTAAGAAATAATTATACATTAATAATGTACTCATGAACTATTTTAAATCGACTTTGGGACAAATATGTTATACTAGAACTGACATGCGATTACATTTTCACGCAATTTACGTGCATAAATCCTGAGAAATCAGTACCCAGAACAACCACCTCTGGCCCTAATAACATCCTTGATACGCCTGGGCATTGAGTCAAACAGAGCTTGGATGGCGTGTACAGGTACAGATGCCCATGCAGCTTCAACATGATAACCACAGTTCATCAAGAGTAGTTACTGGTGTATTGTGACGAGCCAGTTGCTCGGCCACCATTGACCGGTCCCGTTTTTAATTGGTGAGAGATCTGGAGACTGTGCTGGTCAAGGCAGCAGTCGAAGCCAAGTCGGGAATTTGTTTGAAAATGTGTACTTTTCTCCTGCTCAGAGGAACGTAGTTTTTCGACTCAGTCGTAAGTATTTTAGGAGGTGATACTATAGAGGAATTGCATTAAAAATTAATATCACCTGTGTAAAATTTTTATTGAATATAGAGATATGGCTGTTATTACGAAATCCAAACAAGCGTAGAGCAAATGTAAATCAAGAAATTTTCACTGATTTATCCGTTACCCGGTTTTCGGCTTACAAGGACATATTCAGAGTTTAAACTATGACGAAAACCGGTTATTTAAATAAAATTAAATATGGTAATCTAGCAAGAACCGACGAAAGAATCAGTAAAATATCCAAATCAGTTTGTGGTACAAGAACTGTATCTCTGTACTCAATAAAAATTGGACACACGTTACATGAAATTTTAACTGCAAATCGTATTTATTACCATCTTCTAAAATATTTGCTATTTTTCCTGAAACATGCTGTAGTTAAGAGATGAAGTACTTGTTTTTGGTGAGCATTAGTTTAAGGTTTATCAAAGTGAAAGGTCTATGTATAGACACCTGAGCTTGTTCATCATATACATAGGCGGCTCAAACCGCAGGGGATGGAAGTTTGTAATCGCATTTTATAATGAGCACGTTAACACAAGTGAGCGACATAGTTAGGTATGAACTACACGAAAACAATTACATACAGTTTCACAGTGACAGTCTAAAACACAAATGTTTTAATCGTCACAACATATCATACGGTTTCGAAAAGTGATGTTAACGCGGCGATTCATTTGCTGTAAGTTGACAACAAACGTAGTAGATGCGTGAAGTAGACGAGTCAACAAATGTGTCACCCCGTTTACATGGGCTCCCAAAACCCGATTTCGTAAACCGATTTCCCAATTCCACTTTTGGTTGGTCAAGTAAATACTCCAAAATGGGTTCTGGAAATACGCTTCTCTAAAGCGGTTTTCCAGTTCCACAATTGATTTTCGTGCCCATGTAAACGCAACCGTTTTTGAAGCGTTCTTGGCTTGTCAGATTGTCTTTTCTTGTTAAGAATTTTCGGCACATATGGAAGGAGTGATATTTTCTAATTTTAAATAGAAGTATAAATATTAGAGTGAACATAAATATTTGTATTTAAATAAAGTAAAATAGCGATTGTTCTGACTAAATCAGGAACCGAATCAACTGTTTTTCAGCCGCCCTATTAAGTGGGATAGGAAATCCGATTCAGACTATGACATGTAAACACGACAGCGAAAAAAGGTTTACGAAAATCGGATTTCGTCTTCCGGAAGATATGCTGCATGTAAACGCAGTGTGTACGATTTGAACGCTTCTTTGTAGTTGGGCGGTCTATCGCAAGGGGCGCTGCAACTGACAACGACTTCCTTGTGCGTGTTGCACGTCAGGGCTTAAGTGGACAAGCCGGTAAGGCGTGTGATGTGGCCATGTGAAGCTAAGCAGGTGTGGCAGGCAGCGAGCGTCAGGAGTCTGCGTCAGGTGTTGGAGGCGGCTGTTGGTCGCGTGCGAGGCCTGGCCGCGGGGTTCCGGACCCTGACCTAGCGCACTGCAGCACTGCAAGGACGCCGCCGCGCCGCGCCGCAACGGCCGCCGACCCCGCCAGCGCTGCCCAGCCGACACAGGAGGGCAAACGACAAATCTGACACCGTCCAGGCCGCCGGGATACAGTCAATATTATTCATATAGTGTCTGTTTTTTTTTTTTCGGCCATGTCCAAAACAACAGGCATAAGCCCTTTTTAAACGATGAACAAAAGTGTACATGTTAGATAAGATGGATATCATGGATGGATATGTTATGGGCGCACGACAACTAGGTCTTTAGAGCCCGTACAAGATAATTAGGCGATACCTGTGACCTGATTAAAATGAAATGAACACAAATAGGGAACAGAACGGAAAGTAGCCTCACGCTTAACAGTATCTTGTCTCTTTATTGCATTACTAACTCTGTTCATAAAGAACGTGAACTTCTCTGGTGACATTCTAAGTCGATTAAAAAAACTTCTATGGTCTTCAATCACAATTTCTTTCAGCAAGGTCGTTGAGCAACCGTGCTGACGTCTTTTTTTTTTTTTTTTTTTTTTTTTTTTTTTTTTTTCCCAGTCACGAACCCTAAACGCGTTTCTTATTCTTTTTATGTTTAGTCTTATGCAGCGACTTCACACAGAGAAGCAATAGTTCCGCCACAACACTTACAGCTACCAAAACTTTCTTTCTACGGCGACTACGGCACAAAACAACGAAACTGAAGTGTAAAGCATTGGTGTCGTGTCTACAGACATTCACGAAACTAGTTGCGGGCAACTCCTTTCATGCAATGAGTGTCGCAACCTAGTGTCGTCGTGTAGACTAGCCTTTACTCATAAGCGCGGCCGCTGCTCGGGAGGGGCGCAGCGAGCAGCTCGTAGCTCGAGCACAGGAGCGAGCCATCGAGCGAGGCGACTCTTCAGACTCGTAGCGGAAGCGAAATCGCCCAAGTGTGGTGTACCGTCTCTTATGATGTGGCATACGAAAATAATAATAATAAATATTACGGACTGTTAACACCTGCACTGCGTGTTATGGAAAAAAAAAAACCTCAGGAGAAAATATTCCCTCTGTGTAAAAATATGGCGGTAATAAATGGTACAAGAGTCAGTGGCTGAACGGTCGTGAACGACGGTAGAGATAAAAGGAAGAACAATAAACTAGATGACAGAGAATGGCTATCTTTAGTATGGTTGTCTGTTATTCTGCCACTTTTACAAGGAATATATTTAGCTAATCTCACCAACAAATAATGCAATCGGGCTAATATGTGATAAAGGGTATACTGTTGTAATACAGAATATGCGGTAAAGGGTTCTATTATAATATATAATAGTGCCCTTTACCGCATATTAGCCTGATTGCATTATAAACTGGCGAGATTAGCGGCGTCAGTACATATTTTTAATCAACTTTCGCTGAATGCCACCAACACATTCTCACTTAAATAGGACCACAAGAAAAAGCTAACATCCAAAGGACAATAGTTCATTGTTGGCCTTTTATAAAATGTAAACGTCGCAAGAAGGACTGCAAAATCATTTAGAACTTCAATAGGAACATTTATGTATGATGTCCGGTGTGTGTGTGTGTGTGTGTGTGTGTGTGTGTGTGTGTTGGGCTCACAGAAAGACACACGGGCATTCGTTTTCCCCTTGTTCTTCTTGGTAGTGGGGTTTATAAGGCAGTGACTTGTAGTGGGACGAGGTACCCTCCACCACGCAGCTTACGGTGGATAGCGGACTATGTACATACGTGAATTTACATATAGATGAGCGCGTGGAATAAATTTATTCCAAAGACTGCAAAATGTTTAAATAAATATTTCTGGTTAGAATCTCTTATTCGTTACGAACGCCCAAAGTCGCATCTGTAACAACATTCTCAAACAAAGTGCAACTTTAATGTGTAACTGTTTATAAGGTAACTAATATGAAAATAAATCTTCAGCGCTCTAGTTTAACATGGCTATAAAAATAAGCTTCAAAAAAGTCGGATATATTAACGTGGGCACCGCTTTTATCTAAAATGAAATGACACAAATTTCTAATTTGCCCAGCAGATCGTACTTTCCGACTTCTAACACTCGCAGAACGTACTTTTTCGTCCTCATTGTAAGAAACGGCGCTACGAGTTCCTATGGGCGTTACGAGTCTGCGAGTCTCACGAGCGCTCGAGCTTCTACGAGCGTTACGGGTCTACGAGTCTCTCGAGCGCAGTGGAGGCTCAGCTGGTAGCAGACTTGGCCGCGGCTGTCTCGCAGTGCCCCATTGCCCCCCCGTGGCTGCGAGTCTGGCGCTACGCGGGGACGAGCTGCGAGCGAGCGTGAAGGCTCAAATGACCGGCTCTACTCCTAGCGTACTAGCTCCGAACTAGAAACTCTTGCAAGATCTTGTGGCAGCGTGCTTAGACGATAAACATAATCAGACAGTAAAACTAAATGCTACTAGCTAATGTTTTGTGAGTCAGGTTTGTTGTTTTATTTTTCGGGGTTGTAAACCAGTTGTACATCTTGTGGATATGAAAGGCCAATTCACACTGTCCATTACGTCAACGTCATGTTACGCCACCGTCACATCTAGTTGTATTCACACCGTAAAGAAAAAATAAAAATAAAAATAAAATAAAATGTTTATTAAGCTTATGGGACTTAACTGCAGGACCATCGATCCCTAAACTTACAAAATACTTATAAACTAGCTTATTATGAAAACAGCACGGAAATCCATGCCCGAGGGAGGGTTCGAACCCTCGACGGGAACCGACTTTGCGCATTGGAACATAGTGCCTCAATGTGATCAGGCAGTCTTGGTTTTTCAGTGATAGTTCTCTTGAGTAATTCTTTCACTATGCGAGGGGAAGGGTTTCTTAATTTACAGAACTCAAGTAAATTCAGTGTAAATTTACTATTTGCATTTTCATTCCAGTGATAATAGTGTGTCCGGCTTTGCTCAAGTTAGAATACACGTGTGTGCTGTTCAGCATTTTGTAAACTTAGTGTGTTTGAATCTCCTTCGTGTTTTTAACTAACTTTTCATGTTGCGCCTGTATCCATGAGTATGCTAAATATTTCTCAGATTTCCAATCTTGTAGGACCGATTGCACCATATGCTTAATGGTCGTTATTTCGGCCTTCAGCTATGGTTTTATTAATACTAGCTATCTTCGAATTCTCACGTTTACTTTACTCGCTGATTTAAGATTAATTTCTGTTTGTAAATGTTATGAGATTGGGCATTGTCACACACCATGTGGCACTTAAGAATAGTGAGCAGCTGCCTCCGCACACATGAGTTCGTTTTGTGCACAGTGTACTTAAAATCAGTGATCAAGACACCTGCGATCTCGTCAAGACACTGCTAACGCCTCGTTTCGCCGCTCTGTGAATGAATGAATGTGCTTTCAGCTTCCCATTGTGTGTTTGCAATTTTTCTCCCACGTTACATCCACATTCATAAAGGGCAGAAACAATTATAATACAGGCAGTAAGTATATCATTTAATTCACTTTTGCACAAGGTATGTGCTTAATTTGGTCTCCCCACATTTATTTGTTAAAAATGTTCAAATGTTTGTAAAGCTTATGGGACTTAACTACGGGGTCATCAGTCCCTAAACTTACAAACTACTTATGAACTACTTACGAACTAGGACGGCACAAATATCCATGCCCGAGGGGGGTTTCGAACCCCCGACCGTAGTGGCCATGCTGACTGTGACTGGAGCGCCTCAGTCACCTCGGCCACCGCGGCCGGCACATTTATTTGCTCGTTACTTTACTGAATAGATTATTATTTTATAGTATTAAACCTCTGCTTTATGATTTCATGCTCCCCATCCCATGTTTAATTATCCATTATTATTTTTAACATTGATTTTGTGTTTGTTAAAAGGTTGGATGCTCCCTTAAGGATTGAGCAGTTAGATAAATTTCTGTTACACATGTACAGTGGCCACTCATAAAGTTATTTAGAGCAGCAGTGAGCGTTTTAACTTACATTTGCAGGTCTCAACTGCCAGAGATCTTGCTTATTTTAATAACAGGCTACTTTCAATATCTCTCAGAGCTGTCACTGCCCCTATACCTCTTTCGTCTTGGGGGGCCTCTAAATACCTCTAAAGCCTTTTTTTTAAATTTATTTTATTTTAGTTAGTTTATTTATTCATTTTAAACGCCTTCGTCCTCTCGTTCTGAGGCCTCCATATGTCGAAAGCTATTTTTTTAGACTGTCATTCGTCCTGGAGGGTCTCCTAATCTCAAAAGCTACTTTTTTTTATTTTTTATTTCCAAGTGGACGGGGGGCCTCATTTTGTTTTGCCGCCGCCCTGGGCCTCCGACAGCCTTACTCCGCCACCGATCCCACTTACCCCTGTTTCCGAATAACGAACATAAAAAACAAAAAAAAATTACATAGCAGATCCATTTGTCTTCATACACTTTCAAACTACATTTTGCTAGTATACTCCATTTTCTTTATCACTGCTTGGTGACTATTTCAAGAGTTTTAATCGTAACTAAATTGTATGTATTGAATTGAAGGGTTTAAATATGGAGGAAAAATTAAAAATTGAAACCCAGATCATTAAATTCTTAATCAGAGTTAACAAGTACATCGAACCATTCAGAAATGGTCCTCAAAAATTGTACGTAACTCTGCTTCTAAATCCCTTCGAAACGTTTAACATTTTACTACTATCCTTATAAAGACTTGAATGGGACATCTAGCTGCTTCTACCCATGTATCTGAGCCCAATCAGTGATCCCTGTCCGACGCCCTCCTCTTGTTAGATTGAAATTTCAATTTATATTTTTCACTTTCTTCTCGATAGAGCTAATGGAAAAGTGCTTCTTTTGCAGGTAAACTGCAGACTTCACATTGTTGCTTGGACAACATTTTTACTCAAACTCCCAAAGACGAAGAAGAAGAAGAAGGGGAAAAAAAGGAAAGAAAAGAATACGCATTAAAACGTACGGAGAGCACTGTAGAGCAGCGCCCACTGACGTCGAGCTGAAAGGAATGTAGCACCTTTACTGCCAGCAGGCATGACGTCACATCTAAGTATGCGCAGAGGAATGCAAGCAATTGAGCCGCCGTTGGATTGGACTCTACACCTGCTCAAGTCGATTTCAACAGTCGACATTCGGTTTATACTTATGGTGGGGCCGCGCAGTCTGGGACTCTGCTCCTGCCGGAGGTTCGAGTCGTCCCTCGGGCATGGCTGTGTGTCTTGTTCTTAGAAAAAGTCTGTTTAATTTTGTAAGTCTAGGCACCGATGACCACTGCAGTTAGGTCCCTTAGGATCACAAACATTTGAAAATTTTTGATTTATCGCGGGACGGGCATTCACATAACATGTTTTCTACCATTTCAACGTAAATTCAAGTAATTTTAGTGCTATTCATGGGTCGCATACGAAATGTCATCTTTTTAGTGGAATGTTTACAGTGTGCTTTAACAAATTAGCACATAGTCACCAGTCGCTACAGCCACTGTTATCTGAGGATGTGTGGACGAAGTGCATAGAGGATAGTAATTCATGACTGGATCGTTAGAGTGGATATAGATATCAGAAAGTGTTTATGGGAATTGAAGCGATATTTCGGAGACATGGATACTGTGACACGGGTAATAGGGTTTGGAGACATACATTAGAAATGGTCGCTTAATAGCAAGTGTAGTCTAAGGGTATGATTCCACCACTATGAACCACAGTCATTTACGCGATGGGATACAACTTGGATGTATTATTCTTAGCACAGAACTTCAATATGCGATGTAATGGGCTGGTATGGTAGTGCGATCGAAACGTGTTTTCGTTCTCCAGTAAAATATCGTAGTAGCCATATTAGAATCTGCTAAGAAGCCACAAATAAACATCTATGGCTGGCAAGGCCAGACATCTGAAGTTCAACATTCATTTAGTGTAGAGAACAATGGTTGGCTTGCATTGATCTCTGTACTACTGTACCTGCATGTTGAACTATAGACGCCGCGCCGTGTTGCGATGCGCGCGGCCGTCCACCGTCGGGTGTTCGAATCCCTTCTCGGGCATGGATGTTTGTGTCGTCTTTAGTGTAAGGTAGTTGATAAGTAGTTTGTAAGTTTAGGGACTGATGACCCCGCAGTTAAGTCCCATAAGCTTAACAAACATTTGAACGGTGAACTCTAGATGTCTGGGCGTGCCAGCCAAGATGTTCATATTCTGTTTCTTGCCTAACTGCAACGTGGCTGCTATAAAGTATTGCAAGAAACACAAAAGAAAATACTTATCGATTTCGCACCCAAAGCAGCCTATTACATCGCATATTGACAGACATTTCAGAAGAAGAAGCAAGCAATGAAATGGTCGTCATGTAGAAACAGATGGAAATTCGTTTTCCTAATTACATCATGGCGGACAATGCAAAATCATGTGCAAAACATACACAAGTTCAGACCGCTACGGTTCTCTGCTTACACAGATTACTGTGGGATTGTGCAGCTTAACACTACACCATGTAATGCATTGATCTGTATATTATCTGGTTGTTGAAGTTAAAGCCGTGTGAGCGTGCCATCCTCAGATGCTTATATTTAGTTTCTTATCAAATCCAAATATGGCTGCTACGAATTGTTACTAGAAAATTAAAATAATACGTCTCGATTTGTCTCTCAAACTGTCTCTTACATCGCATATTGACATAAAATTCGCATGGATGTAAGGGATTCTTTTTCACGTTAAAATCGATGAAAACTTGTTTGCTAAATTACAACGTGTCAAGCAATGCACAAAACATATGAAAGTGCTGGCACACTGCTTAGGTGCCACAGTTACACCAGAGACTAACATACACAGTCGCGACACTCACTGCTATGAAAGTTGTTACCAACTGACAGTTCAACGGCACTAGCACTCCTAGCGGTGGGCAAGCCGCCGAAGCAGTGATGTTTGCTTATAATTATTTTTCTACGTAATTAACCAAATAGTTTCTGTGATTTTTGAGATCCAAGGCTTATTAAAATATTGATAGACATAAACAATAGTGGAATTAATGTAAAAACAATCGAATTAATGACATAAACAATAACTTATTTTTGAGGAAATACTTACTAATATGTGTATATTTTCCAGCCTACTCCGCTGAAAGTAAGAGAATATAAACAGACGAGAAACATTAATTACTCTTGTGGTATGTTGGTATATGACAGTCGCTTTTTTGACGTGGAAAAATTCGTTATTTGGTCTAACGATTCGAACATGTCTCCATTTCACACGTATTTCTTATGAACTCCTATACTTTTGAGTGTAATTACTTTGGCTTATAAAACGAAAGTCTGGAAAATTCTTGCCGTTTGTTGTTCAGGTGTAGCAACAAATGTAGAATTAGTTTCTGCTTTGTCGGAAACTGTTTTTTGCTTTCGATGCTTTGTTGTGACGTTTGTGATTTTCTTCGTCTACAACTTTTAGTAATTGATGTGGTACATTACATAATGTAGGTACTGCATTGCATATAAATTTCTTACGTTCAACACTTACTGATTTGACCGTAATTGTAGTGAAAAAACCGACTTCTTTCTACAGAAAGTTGAGTCTTCTGTTGTTGATTAGCCACTGTTTTCATCTTGATAGAAAATTAAATTTTTGATTAAAGGTCATAAATTTCAAGATGTCTTAAATAAACTGTCCTACAAAGCACCGTTTCATACCATCCAATAGTTTTTAGGAAACCTAATAAAAACAAATGTGGAGTTATTTTCTAGTTATTAGGTAGTGTACGTGGAAGAGACCAGATGACACTCACTGTAAGGTACCACATTGACTTTATAATGGTAAGGCAAAGGTTTAGAAACCAGGTTTTAAACTGTAAGACATATCCAGGGGCAGATATAGACTCTGACCATTCATAACTTATTGGTTATGAAATGTAGATTATAACTTACTGCAAAAAAGTTGAAAATTAAGGAATGGAATCTGGACAAATAGAAGGAACCAGTGATGATTAAAAGTTTTGAGAGGATGCATTAGGCAAGGATTGTCTCAAATGGGGGAAAGTAATATGGTAGTAGAAGAATGAGTAGCTCTGAGAGATAGAGTAGTGAAAGATGCAAAGGATTATATGCACAGAAGGACAAGGCCTAATACAAATCCTTGGATAACACAGGAGATACTGAACTTAATTGATGAAAGGAGAAAATATAAAAATGCATCAAGTAAAGCAAGCAAAAAGGAGTGCAGACGTCTGAAAACTGAGGTTGAAAAGAAGTGCAGACTGGCTAAGCAGGAGTGGCTTGAGGAGAAATGCAAGACCGTAGAAGAATGTGTAACAAGGGGAAAGACTGAAACCGCTTACAGGAAAATAAAAGAGATATTTGGAGACAAGAAAAGCAGCGGGATGAATATCAAGATATCAGATGGAAAACCAGTACTAAATAAAGAAGGGAAAACTGAAAGATGGAAGAAATATATATGAGGCATGTACAAAGGAAATAAACTTGAAGGCAGTATTTGAGAAGTGGAAGACAAAGTAGAGGGGGATGAGACAGGAGATACAATACTGCGAGAAGATTTTAAAAGAGCACTAAAAGATTTAATTAAAAACAAGGCCGCCGGAGTAGATAATGTCCCATCTGAACTGCTATTATCGTTATGTGGCCAGTCATGAACAAATTGTTCCCCCTGGTATGCAAGATGTATGAAACAGGCGAAATACCCTCAGATTTCAAGAAGAATATAGTGATTCCAATTCCCAAGAAAGCAAGTATAGACAAATGTGAAAATTATAGAACTGTCAGTTCATGGTTGCAAAATACTAACACGAATTATTTACTGACGAATAGAATCAGACCTTAAGGAAGATCAATTTGGATTTATGAGAAATGTTGGAACACGTGAGGCAATACTCACATTACGACATATCTTACAGTAAGGAAAGGCAAACCTACATTTCTAGCTTCTGTAGATTTGGAAAAAACTTTTGACAGTGTTTTAGAGATACCACCAGCTTGGATACTATAGCAATAATCTAAAACAATTTAAAATGTAAAAAAAATATGCGTCAATGTTCAGCCTAATTATTAACTCTGCCTTTCTTACGACAGACCCTCATACGAGAACAATGAAAATGATATTCTGATTAATATCTGTATAAGTTATGCTCAAATTAAAAAAAAAAAAGGACTTAACTTTGGTCAGCTCACAATTCCTTGTATTTTGGAAGATGTTGCAGCTGTTGCGATTTTCGTCACTCGCCAGGGAACGAATGAAATGATTTTCTTCAGAAATTAGTAACTCTGTCTGGTTTCCGCTTTCATACTAACAGGTAGCCTCTCCTGCGAATCTTCTGCTGCTACGACCATGGTCAGCATCAGACTTCTTCTCTTCTGGCAGGGGCTACCGGTCTTCTTCTTCTTTCATTTAAATCAATAATTGAAATAATAGCGACAGGGGAAGAAGTCTCTGAATACTCTGAAATTAATTACTGTAAAGGTGAGCTAGCCTGTTACATTTTATAGTACCGATAAGACAGACAAGATAATTAACTCTCAGACGCATCTTGCTGCAGAACAAGGCAAACGTATTCAGTGAATCTGAGACTTCTGTCAACTCATCTATTTGTCATTGAAAGAGATTGTATGTAAAGAGGTAAATGAAATTATTTTTAGCCAGAGAATGAACAATTGGCCCCAGGCAGAGGCAGCACGAAGTAGTACAACGAAAGTATACTTAAAACCATCGCTCCTAGCGATCTGCATGCAAACTGTTACATTTTAATTAACTCACGATCGAGATATCCTTGACGACTTACCACAAAACGGCTCTACTCGTAATTGTGAAGTCCATGGCTGCTACTCAGAATAGCAAGTGAGCACAAAGACCTCGATGTGGCAGCGACAAGAGATGTTCACCGACCTACGCCGCCCTAGTACAGCATGTAACAAAGAGCGAGAGAAGCGTTCTCGTCGGATTTATAACAGCGTGTTTTGCACAGCTGCGTGCTTGTACCGGCAGAAGTACATGTCGTCCACCTGGCCAGAAGTACCGTTAGGATTCGTTCCGGCATGCAAGAAGCGGTCTCTTCGTTCTGAGTTTGGGAGGCGCGAAGTGGCGCCAAGTTAGCAGAGTAGGGGACCCACTTGTGTTCCTGTGCCAAGAAGACCTGTCCCAAGATTAATATTAATTGTGAATGTCCGCCACACTGCGAATTTATAAAAATAATTAATTCCTGGAACCGAAAAATTACTCCGACCCCAAGAGACGATGATAATGATTCAGATAGAGTTTGATTGACGATTAATTTCATCTAATTTATGAAGTTGAGATGGTCCTCTAAAGGACTCATTAACCTTTGAGCAGGTCAGCTAGGACACAAGGATCCCTGCGCAGAAGACACCAGGCCTAAGAATCTTAGAACTTAGAAGTAAAACCTTTCCTTTTCCTCTTTATAACATTTTTTTATTATTTACATACCGCACGGCTTGGTAGCGAATAACAGAGTTATATTACTTCAAACAATCAAACTCTTAAGGTATACAGTTCCAAAATAAATTTACAAGAATCTTAGGATCGATAAGTATACAAGTTCAGTCACTGAACAACAACAACAAAACAGGTTAGAAAAAAGGTTTAAAACAAATTCAAAAGTTTAAAGCGGACCCTCAGAGACGCCAGTAAACAAGTTAGGAGGCCCTTTAAACTACGTGAGCGCTCACCTTTAGGACAAACTGATACTGAACAACAACAACCAAAAATTTAAAGTTACCCCATAAAATATTAAGGTAAGGTCTCCACATACAACACGTAAACCAAATTACAAGGGAGACCCCTTTAACTTTACAACGTTCAACCTCAGTATTTCAATTTAAGAAAAGCGTTTAACAGAAGTCTCAAAATCAATTAAAGTCTCGATGTGCAACACCCTTTTAACTTTACATAGGTTCAAGCCACAATGTCTCAGTTCAGAACAAGCATTTACACAATTCTCCAAATGTCAATTAACGTAACGAAGGTCAACATCCCTTTTGACCTTTACAAAGGTTCAAGCCACCTTATCCCAGTTTAGAAAAAGGATTTAACACAATTCTCAAAATGTCAATTAAGGTAACGACGTGGAACACCCTTTTAACTTTACAAATATTCAAACCACACTCAGTCAGTTTACAAAAGGGTTTAACACTACCGTATATGCTAAAACAGCGTCTCAATATGCAACCTGTGGGCACACCTACAAACGTTGCCGTTAAACCTTGTCAACATCCACATATCACACGGGAATAACACCGCTAGGCTTGAAGCACAATGCACTCACTGTCCTTGGCTCCCTTAAGGCCAAAAGAGAAATATACATACAGTCAGTAAACATGGATTCTCATGCAGCGGAGGCGGCGAAAGCACCGTCGTCAACCGCCACTCCAAGCTGGAGGCGCGCACCGACCGCCGGACCTCCACAGCCCACTCTTCTCTGCGCGTCTCCCCCTCCGACAAGCGCCGGAAGTTCATATGGCTCTCTAACACACCAAAAATCCAGTTAGCCGTCAGTCCAACAAGCCGCTCCTTTCCCTGGCGCGCTTCTGGGCTCCCTCCGCGACCAGCCACACACTGCCGCCCCTCTCTCCACTCCACCAAAAACACGCCGAGCGCCACCAGCAAGGCGCTGCTACTCTTACGACCTCTCTCGCGGCACGGACAGACAGCCCACCGCAAACCCCGCGCGATATAAAACAGATACGAACATATGTCTTTGTTACATATCAAACGATTCGTAGGACTGCATTATAGTCCGAACTGATCATCAGAGTGGTAATAATTACAAAGTGTTGCGGCACCATGATTTTAGGGGTTCATGGCCCGTTACATAAAAATGGAGTAGAGATGTAAGACGATTGGAACTTAAATAGTGGCAACACTGCTGTGGAGACTCTATGCAATGGAATCTACTATTGTCGCTAATACCACACGTTGTTGACATACCTACCTTAGAAACGGTTTCACTACGTTTTCGAAACAGGAACAACGGAGTTGGATGAAGAGTGCATGTGCCAGAGATCGTACAGCACGACAGTGTCATCTAGGTCTTCAAGAGGCGTACGGGAAATCGCCATTGTCGCAGAGAACAGTGGCACGTGGTGTAAAAGCCTTCAACGTAGGTCGGCATTGGCAGACACATGAAGTGATAGGTTCCATCGACGGAATTTGGCTGTAGACTAACGAACCATGGTGTGCATCCGACATACAAAATTGCCACGAGCCCCCTTGAAAAGTCCTTCGGAGATGGGGACGAAACGTTGAGTTTCAGGAATAAATCCATAACACCGCGGCGATTGGATAGGGGATTCCTGTCAGAGAGGACACAATTCGTAGTAATCGATGGTAAGGCATCGACTAAAACAGAGGTGATATCGGGCGTTCCACAGGGTAGTGTTATTAGTTCTCTGCTGCTCCTTATTTACATAAACGATGTAGGGGAAAATCTAAGTAGCTCTCTTAGATTGTTTGCAGATGACGCCGTCATTTACCGTCTAGTAAAATCATCTGAAGATCAAAAACAACTACAGAACGATCTGAATATCACTATGGTGTAAAAATTGGCAGTTGACTCTAAATAATGAGAAGTGTGAAGTCGTCCGTCCATATGAGTACGAAAAGAAATCCGTTAAACTTTGTTTACAAGATAAATCAATAAAAAATAATAATAAAATAAAATAAAAATGTTCAAATGTTTGTATAGCTTAAGGGATTTAACTACGGGGTCATCAGTCCCTAAACTTACAAACTACTTAGGAACTAACTAATTCTAAGGACGGCACAAATATCCATGCCCGAGGGGGGATTCGAACCCCCGACCGTAGTGGCCGTGCAGACCGTGACTGAAGCGCCTCAGTCCCCTCGGCCACCGCGGCCGGCAATCAGTCAAAAGTAAAGTCCGTAAACTGCACAAATTACCTAGGAATTACTATTATTTCAGACTTAAACTAGAAAAAACACGTAGATAATGTCGTGGGAAAGGCGAACCAGAGTACGTTTTATTGGCAGAACCCCGTAAAACATGCAACAGAACTACAAAAGAAACTTCATACACTACGCTTGTCCGTCCATTTTTGGAGTATTGCTGCCCAGTGTGGGATCCTTATCATGTGGGTTTGACGGAGGACATCGAAAGAGTCCAGAGAAGGGCAGCTCCTTTCGTATTGTCACGATACAGGGGAGACGCGTTACGGAAATGATACAGTATCTGGGATGGGAATCATTACAACAACGGCGCTTATCGCTGCGGCGTGGGCTACTTACGAAACTCTAATCGCCATCATTCTCCTGCGAATGCAAAAATATGTTGTTGACTCCACTTACCTAGGTAGAAACGACCATCAGAATAAAATACGAGAAATCAGAGGTCGAACGGAGAGATTCAGGTGTTCTTTCTTTCCGCGCGCTATTCGAGAATGGAATGGGAGATAAATAGTATAATGGTGGTTCGATAAACCCTCTGCCAGGCACTTAAGTGTGATTTGCAGAGTATCCCATGTAGATAGATGTAGACAATAGTGGGATGTAAGGATGAAGCATTAACACCAACCACAGAAGATGCTATACAAATAAAAAGCGGAACGCCTCTGGTTTGAAATAAGTGCCTTAGTTACAGTAAGCATAATACGGAAAACGTTTTATAAAATTACTAAAATTTTCTGGGCTATTATGTCGTGGTCTTATGGGTTTATTACTGAAACCCATCGTTTCGTCCCCATCTGCATAGGACATTTTCAAGGGTGATCGTGGCACTTTTTTATGTCCGATGCACACCCTGGCTCGTTAGTCTTCAGCCAAATTTCGATTACGGGGGCTCGCGCGCAGAGCTGTGACGTCAGATGTTTTGAATAGGCGCGCGCAATTTGTCGTTGCCGATTGCCGTTGTCCATTCTTAATATCTTCCCATAAGTGTTACATTTCTTATTCATCACCGGAATCCAGATTTCATTCAGTTTCACGCCTTCCTCCGTCCTCGTAGGATAGAGGAGAAAAAGAAATCTTCCACTAACAACGGCAATCGGCAACGACGAATAGCGGGCGCCTATTCAAAACATCTGACGTTACTCCTCTGCGCGCGAGACCTCTCCGTGTATGTGTTGTCCTTAGGTTAGTTTACCTATGCAGATGGAGACGAAACGTTGGGTTTCAGTAAAAAATCCATAATACCAAAGTATAATAGGGCGAAAATTTTTAGTAATATTGACCCTTCCGGGCGTGAAAGTTCACATTTTACAAACTCTTTATGGTTAATTGGACGGTTGCCATGGAAGATGGCCACACAGCCAAACATGGTATGGACGTCCAGTTATTGTTTTGTACAGAGTGTTGCGGGAAGCTGTTTGTAGGGAGAGTGCGTTAGTGTGTGGAGTGCTGGCAGCGTGTGGAATGCCGGCAGTCTGGCAGCCCTAGCAGCTCACGCGGTGAGTCAGCCACAGCACGAGCTCACGGCGTGCCGCGACTACAGCCTGCCGAGTCGGCCGCAGCCGTACCCACTGTTGACTCACTTCAGACACATTTTATTCCAGCCACTCACTGCTGAAAATCGACTACTTTAAAGCCCTTTCCATACGAGACGTGCAACACGCACAAGGAAGTCGTTGTCAGCTGCAGCGCCCCTTGCGATAGACCGTCGAACTACGAAGAAGCGTTCAAACTGTACGCATTTGGTGAGTCGTCTAATTCGTTTGTTGTCAACTTACAGCAAATGAATCGCCGCGTTAACATCACTTTTCGAAACTGTATGATATATTGTGATGATTAAAACATTTATATGTGTTTTAGACTGTCACTGTGAAACTGTATCTAATTGTTTTCATGCAGTTCATGCGTAACTACGTCGCTCACATGTGTTAACGTCCTCATTATAAAATGCGATTACATACTTGCAGCCCCTGCGGTTTGAGCCGCCTATGTGTATGACGAACTAGTTCAGTGTCTATACATAGACCTTTCACTTTGATTAAGCTTCAAATAATGCTCACCAAAAACAAATATTTCATCGGTTAACTACAGCATGTTTCAGGAAAAACAGCAAATATTTTAGAAGATGATAATGAAGACGGTTTGCAATAAAATTTCATATAATGTGTGTCCAATTTTTATTCGGTTCAGCGATACAGCTCTTGGTATGTACAACAAACTGATTTGGATATTTTGACTGATTCTTTCGTCGGTTCTTGCTAGATCACCATATTGACTTTTATTTAAATAACCGGTTTTCGACGTAGTTTAAAGTCTGAATATGTCCTAGTAAGCAGAAAACCGGGTAACTACGTGGAAATGAACGTGCAGAACATACACAAAATTCTACTTTTAAGTAAATGTGATGTTGTACTATCAAGAACCGACAGATAAATCAGTGAAAATTTCTTGATTTACATTTCCTCTACGTTTCATATTAACAGCTGTAGCTCTCTATTCAATAAAATGTTAAAAAGGTTATATTAAATTTTTAATGCAATTCCTCTATTGTACCCCCTCCTAAAACACGACTGAGTCGAAAAACAACGTTCCTCTGAGCAGGCGACAAGTACACATTCTCAAACAAATTCCCGACTTGGCTTCGTTTGTCAGCTGGGTTGTCCATTCGGTCGTCTGCGCATGCGCGAAGCACTTCCATACGCGTGAGAATAGGATCCATCCTATTCCGTCTAGTATCGATCGTATGCGTGCATCTTGTGCAAGTGGACGCGTCTACACTGTACGCGGACGGAGTAACCGGTGCATCATGGGTAATCTCGAAAGTTCTCACTTTCCGTGCGCGGTTGTTCGTCGTGGAAGTTAGATTCCTCCCTGGGGCATGGGGATGTTTGTTGTCCTTAGGTTAGTTTATCTAGATTTAAGTAGTTTGTAAGCTACGGACTGATGACCACTCAGTTTGGTACGATAGATTTACAAACACTTGAACTTCCAGTGTAGAAAGGGCTTAAGTGCGTGTGCTTGTTTGTTTGTTTGGGACAGGGGAACCAAACTACTAAGGTTATCAGTCCCCTGCTGGGGAGGGGAAGGAGTGACGATAGTGAAGGAAGGGAAGGGAAAGGAAGTGCAGTCAAGGGAGGAAAGAAGGAAGAAAGACTGCATTAGCTCGGGGCCCCATGCTCGCCACGCACGTACTCACGAAGGCCCCCTGGAGTGGGGGGTGGGGGGTGTTGCCTTTCGTGCGCGCGTGTAAAACAGCCGCCAACTACATCGCGTCTACGACGTTATCTGAATTATTTTAACCCTTTAATGTATACTATATCTAATCAGCTATATACCTTATTTTTCCATTATCTCTCAGACTGATCAAAGTTTTACTAAAAATTTGCGACCTTCCTATCGGTAATCACAAATAAGAATTAGACAATACGTTACTCAGGGAAGTAAAAGGTTTATGGCTCGTTCTATCTGTTCATAGGAGTGAGTTATGTACGTCAGCCTCTATGCCCTAAACAGCTATCCAATCTGTTTACATAAGATCAATAATTAATCTGTAGTTTAGCCAGTCTATCAATCTGCATATGATGTGAAAATATATTTAAACAAACATAAATTAAGCTTCTGAATAACTAACAAAATGTATTCTAAGATACAGAAGTGATTCAATCACGAAATAATTCTTTATAAATGAAGTTTATAAATGAAGTTTCGGGACTGATGACCCCGTAGTTAAGTCCCATTTTTTTAACTGAATATTTCTCCAATTTTTGTTCATGAGAGGCACAATAAGCATCACACGCACTCGAGAGTAAAAGGTCCATATTATCACTCGTAAATTAGTGAAGTCCATCGAACATTGCAGTTCCAAATTAATTCGCAAATACAGTATTTGTTATAAAACACAGTGTGTCATCACACAAGTACATGATTGCTGAATTATCACAGTTTCACTGCCCTACTACCGTCCATAGTTTACCACTTTTCACCAGAGACTAAGTTCTGCAGTCACAATCCTGTAAATTTTCCAAGTCCACACATGCCTATCTCTTCAAATCACAAGTTCATAACGCGGCTTCAGACCGCCCAGCGTCACAACCTTTCACCACCACGTCCAAGTTACGAGTCCCTTCCCAAGCGTTCGAAAGCGTGCTCTCCCTGCTCCCAAAATTGTATCCTTTCGCGCATCCTAACCCCTCATCTTTAAAATAAGGGAAGGAAGTTTAGGTTTTAACGACCCATCGACAGCGTGGTCATTAGAGACGGAGCTCAAGCTCGGATTTTTGGGTCAAGATGGGGGAACGAAGTCAGCCGTGCCCTTTCAGCGGAACCATCCCGGCATTTGCCTGGAGTGATTCAGGGGAAATCACGGAAAACCAAAATCTGCATTTGAACCTCCATCCTCGTGAATGCGAGTCCAGTGTGGTACCACAGCGTGACCTCGCTCGGTCGCGTAAGGCAAGCAAGACGAGTTGCGGTTAAGATGAGAATGTATAAAGACGAATTTCACACACTGTACAGAGAACTCAAAGACCACATTTCACAAAATACCTTCAAATGGCGAGACAATTTTTCAGCTAAATGACTCTGATAAGTGAGATTTAAATGGTTTTCTCTTCGTATTTCATGGATCAAAATATCTGTTTTTAATACTGCACGCCATAAATAGCTATACACTATCAAAAACTGATCTGTAAACATTGGCGATTAGTCAACTGTAAGTTTAAGGTCCAAACAGGGTCGATTTTATAAATAGCTACTTATATTGTTTAACAAACAAAAAATAGTGATTAAGACAAGAGTAAGTAGTGACGATATGTAGGCCTACATCTGTTACAATTAGTCTTGGATAAACTCATGTCTACTATAAATATTTTAACAGCTCATGTCATAGAGTACCACAGGGCGGTGAACGAGCCCAATTAATATGTCGTCGTTCATTTTCAAATACAGGTATAGGCCAAAGCTCAGTAGCGAAATATATTTCAATGCCAAGAACACAGCTGTGAATGAAAAGTAGCCATGTTAGCATCCACAAACCAAACAATTCCGTAACAGCCAATCGTAAACAGTCTATCGGCCTCGTGACCTTCACCGTCAACGTCAAACTATTATTTCGAAGCATATTGACCGGCAGGCAAACTGACATTGATGTGCAGTTACCTACCGTGGAAATCGGGCCTAAAAGAGCGTGATACAAAACTTCGCTATACACACTACTTCATTTCAATGATCACATGTTGCACTGACAGTTTACGGCTGAGCATTTCGTATTTTGGATGGAGTAGGGAGAACGGAGCGAGGTTATTCAGTGGTAACGCAATATACTCGCATTGGAAAGGCCGGTGGTTCAAACCCACCTGCGCCCATCCTGATTTACATTTTCCGTGATTTCGCTAATCACTCAAGGCAAATGCTGCGATGGTTTCTTTCACGGCCGACTCCCTTCCCCGTACTTAGTAAAAATCATTCCAAGCGTGTGCTCCGTCTTATAATGTTCCAGCCTGGCTATTAATTTTTGAGATTAACAAATTTATAGAAGGAATAGGTTTGAATTTAGATGCTATGAAAGATCCCAATCAGAAAATTACTGAAAAAAAAATTTGGAATTTTTTTTACATGCATTTAAACGAAATGGCAAGCTAATTAACGGTGGAGTGTTATGCAGGCAGAACATTACAGAAACAATCGACGAGCGGTTACGTTTAACAAGAGATCCATCGGTGGTTGAAATTTGGCTGTAAATGAAATTTTCATAATATGATAACCAGCCGCCGAACAGTGGATGGCAGTTCGTCAATATCAAACTACGACTCGTGTAGCAAACCGTAAAGTAAGATAAGTGACATGATAAAAATCCGATAGGAATATTACGTAAGTCAAAGCACATCGGATTTCTAAAAATGTACAAGAAAATCGACTGCAGATTCTATTGCCGGTAAATGACAATGTTATGGAATAAAAGTTGAAACAAGAGTGGCAGGCTACACTAAATATCACCATTCAATATTAACTAAAAACAGAGCCATCCATTGTTGCGGCAATGCAACAAGACTGAAAGAAAGCATCATGGGCGGAGGGAGGAAAAGGCTAAATTAATAATAAAAATTCATAAGCGCGAATTTAAGTGAGAGTTGGGGCTTATTAGTAAAAGTAAGATTCGCGCACAACACATATATTTACCTGAATGTAGAAAATTCATATAAAATCGGCCTCATAAAATGATAAAGTAAAGCTCTCGTTTGCAAGATGCTATCGCTACGAAGTACAGGGCAAGAGTACCTTCTGTCTTAAGAAAAAAATTGAAAGTGATGTTCTTAAATTATTTCTCTGATATTCATAGATAACTATTTTTACATGTCGAAATAATATAAAAATACAAAAATGTTCTCTGATAGAATCGGGGAAAGGAAACCGTGACATTATAGTCTCTAATGACCACGATGTTGAGGGGGCGTTAGATCGTAACCTGTTTTTTCTTTTGGAGTATGGAGGAGCAGACAGGCTTCCGCAGACACAGCGACAGGTCCGGCGTTCGTCGCTGCCGCAGTGAGTCACCGAGGGACGCTCTGCTATTTGGCATTCCGGGGTCCGGGTTCAGCGGCCGATAACCTCGGCTATTCACGGAACCGCGTTACAGCTTGTTGACACGGGCGTTTCCTAGAAAACGAGCGCAGCTAGAAGCGAAATTGCCGGACGCTTGCACGAATCTCACAGAATTCAGCACACTCAAGTGTGAGCACTTGCCGCAATAAATACTCGTTGGCTACTGTCAAGTCAACACTGCATTGCTACTCTTTGACATAATAACTTCAAATCAGCGCCGACTGGCTAGAAAAGACAGCTGTATCACCAGAACGGACGTCTGCTGTCACACTGGAGTGGAGTTAAAGTCGGTGGCACCGACATTATCATTATTTGTTATCTGCAGGGCCCACAGTGTTAGTGACGTCGTACATCGATATTTTAATACAAAGAATTATATAGTTTCAACACTATATATTCTTAATTCGTATTAGTTACACAATAAGTTTATTTCGACTTAAAAGTAATCTTAAGGTGTTACGCCTGCAATACATAAGTTTTCATAACATTTAGTTCTATGCTGCATATTTGTTTTATACAGAGGGAATTGCTTGTTATGTGGGTGCTAAAATGGCAACTTTTCATTCACAACTGTGTTCTTGGCATTGAAACATATTTCGTTACCGAGCTTTGGCCTATACCTGTATTAGAAAATGAACGACGTAATATTAATTGCCCGCCGCGGTGGCCGAGGGGACTGAGGCGCTCCAGTCACGGTCTGCACGGCCACTACGGTCGGGGGTTCGAATCCCCCCTCGAGCATGGATATTTGTGCCGTCCTTAGTCATAGTTAGTTCATAAGTAGTTTGTAAGCTTAGGGGCTAATGACCATGTAGTCAAGTCCCATAAGCTATACAAACATTTGAACATTTTTTGAATATTAATTGGGCTCGTTGACCGTCTTGTGGTACTGTATGATATGAGCAGTTGCAATATTTATACAGTAATTAGTAACAGTAATTCTGTCTGATAGACGATAATAGACTTTAAAAAAGGTTTATTGATTAAACTGGTTTCAGGCTATTATGCGCGTATTCAGTTATTACACTCCTGGCCATTAAAATTGCTACACCATGAAGATGACGTGCTACAGACGCGAAATTTAACCGACAGGAAGAAGATGCTGCGATATACAAATGATTAGCTTTCCAGAGCAATCACACAAGTTTGGCGGCGGTGGCGACACACCGCGGTGGAGTAGCCGAGCGGTCTAAAGCGCCTCGCTGCGGAGCGCGCGGTTGCTCGCCGTGGAGGTTCCAGTCCTCCCTGGGGCATGGGTGTGTGTGTTGTCCTTAGGTTAGTTTACCTAGGTTTAAGTAGTTTGTAAGCTACGGACTGATGACCACGCAGTTTGGTTGTTGTTGGTTTTTGAGAGGACTAAACAGCTAGGTCAACTGTCGCACGCAGTTTGGTCCGATAGATTTACAAACATTTGAACATTCGGTGGCGACACCTACAACGTGCTGACACGAGGAAAGTTTCCTACCGATTTCTCATACACAAACAGCAGTTGACCGGCGTTGCCTGGTGAAACGTTGTTGCGATGCCTCGTGTAAGGAGGAGAAATGCGTACCATCACGTTTCCTACTTTAATGAAGGTCGGATTGTAGCCTATCGCGATTGCGGTTTATCGTATCACGACATTGCTGCTCGCGTTGGTCGCGATCCAATGACTGTTATCAGAGTATGGAATCGATGGGTTCAGGAGGGCAATACGGAACGCTGTGCTCGATCCCAACGGCCTCGTATCACTAGCAGTCGACATGACAGGCATCTTATCCGCATGGCTGTAACAGATCGAGCAGGCACATCTCAATCCCTGAGTCAACAGATGAGGACGTTTGCAAGACAACAACCATCTGCACGCACAGTTCGACGACGTTTGCAGCAGCATGGACTATCAGCTCGGAGACCATGGCTGCGGTTACCCTTGACGCTGTATCACAGACAGGAGCGCCTGTGATGGTGTACGCAACGACGAACCTGGGTGAACAAATGGCAAAACGCCGGCCGCGGTGGCCGAGGAGACTGAGGCGCTTCAGTCGCGGTCTGCAAGGCCACTACGGTCGGGGGTTCGAATCCCCCCTCGGGCATGGATATTTGTGCCGTCTTTAGTATAAGGTAGTTCATAAGTAGTTTGTAAGTTTAGGGACTGATGACCCCGTAGTTAAGTCCCATAAGCTTAACAAACATTTGAACATTTTTTTGAATGGCAAAACGTCATTTTTTCGGATGAATCCAGGTTCTGTTTACAGCATCATAATGGTCGCATCCGTGTTTGGCGACATCACGGTGAACACAATTTGGAAGCGTGTATTTGTCCTTACCATACTGTCGTATCACCCGGCGTGATGGTAAGGGCAATTGGTTACACGTCTCGGTCACCTCTTGTTCGCATCGACGGCACTTTGAACAGTGGCCATTATTTCAGATGTGTTACGACCCGTGGCTCTACTCTTCATTCGATCCCTGCGAAACCCTGCATTTCAGCAGGATAAAGCATGACTGCATGTTGCAGGTCCTGTACGGGCCTTTCTGGATACGGAAAATGTTCGACCGCTGCCCTGGCCAGCACATTCTCCAGATCTCTCACTAACTGAAAGCGTCTTGTCAGTGGTGGCCGAACAACTGGCTCGTCACAATACGCCAGTCACTACTCTTTATGAACTGTGGTATCGTGCTGAAACGACATGGGCATCTGTACCTGTACACGCCATCCAAGCTCTGTTTGACTCAATTCCCAGACATATCAAGGGCGTCATTATGTCCAGAGGTGGTTGTTCTGGGTACTGATTTCTCAGGATCTATGCACCCAAATTGCGTGAAAATGTAATCGCATGTCAGTTATAGGTTAATATACTTATCCAATGAATACTCGTTTATCATCTGCACTTCTTCTTGGTGTAGCAGTTTTAACCCTTTCGCTACGGTGAACTTCTTCAGAAGTCGGGAGCGAATGTGCTCCACAGCCGGTGGACTGCTGCAGCAGTCGAGTGCTGCCTGTGCCGCCCAGCCGGTGGACTGCTGTAGCAGTTCCGCCTCGCCTCATACATCGTAATGTAATGCTACTGAAATGTAACGCAAAGCAATTGTAAATAAATATTACTTAACAAGCGAAATATACGTTTATAATAATAACGTCCACATCCAACCAAAGCTGAATCCAAAACTTGGGTCTTTTAGAATTTACGCAAAAATCACGCGAATTATGTGAAAGAAGGAAGAAAACTGTTTCTATTCCAAATGAATTTTCCCTAATAAATATATAGTATAAAGTCCAATAATTGCCATAACACTGAAAGACTGAAAGCAGGACAGAGTGCGGAGAATGCGCCGTACAGCGGGCACGGCCGGGCGCGACTGGCGCTCGGCCACAACGCACGGCGCAACAATCACGGCGCCGGAGTGAAAGGGTTAACAGCCAGTAGTGATTATTCTTACACGCCATACAGGCTTTTATCAGATCACGCAAAGCATTCATGACTGCTAAATTCTTCCTGTTTTTCAACACTCTTTCATTCGTTCGCTATGGACCGTCTTCCTTTCTTTGGTCCAATTTGGTTTTGTGAGCTGTCTTCTCTGTCATTATTTCCCTCTTGTGAATTTTTTCTGTGATGTCCGCTGAATCTTTGCTTTTTCCAGATTAGTTCTGTGTAGTAGTTCTGTGCCTCTGTATGTATCTGAGTATTCTGTTGGTGAGTCTGGTCTGTGGCTGTTTGCTGATGTGACCGTGAAAGTTTAGTCGCCATTTTTCTGATGTCGGCTGCGAGACTGGACAACTTCTCTGTGGTGTCTCTGGAGTGAAGCTTGTATCCTTCGTCTGTGAGTTTTGGTCCAATAATTTTCTCGATAATGTTTCTTTTCTCTGTGAGAATTTTCTGTAGGTCGCCCTTGGTGTGTAGCGTCAGTGTCTCGCAGCCGTAAAGCCCCTCAGGTTTGATTACAGTTTTGTAGTGATGAATTTTGATGCAGGTGGACAAAAATTGTTTTGTTGTAGATAACCTGTGTTTTGTATAAGGCTCTAATCATCTTCAGTAATATGGTGTTCTGCTAGATTTTCTCTTTTGCTGTTGGTTTCTCTAGGCATGTAAAATGTGTTAATCTTGCCGTGCAGAACAAGGAAATCTGTAGTTATAGTTTTTCTACGCGGTCTTTGAGTACTTCTACCTGCCTGATGGCGGTGGTTTCGTTGTCTCAGATTATTATTATTATTATTGTTATTACTGCCGTATGGGCCGATTACAACAAGACGTCTAACATAAATTCAAACAAGAAAAAAAAATACATATAAGTTGAATAAGAATTACAGGTTCTGCTAATTGGAAGGAATATGGAATCAAAGAAAACCGCAAAAAGAAAAAGTAATGAGAAGGAACAGAAATGAAAATAGCAAGAAATGTAACATAAACATTGGTGATGACAAAGTAGATGAACGAGTTTTGCCTCCTTGAAAACAAAGTAACTTGTGACGGATGAAGCATGGAGGACATAAACTAGACTGTCACAAGCTAAGATGGCAATCATAGCCAAAGTCCTATTGGTATCGAACATTGGCCTTAATGAAAGGTAGAAATTTTTGTGAATGTTACCTTTGGAGCATGGCTTCGTATGGAAATAAAACACGAAAAGTAGGAAAATCGAAGCAGAAGAGAATCGAAGCACATCAGATATGATGCTACAGACTGAAGTTGAATTATTTACAATAAATAAATATGAAATGGCCCAGAGTAAACACGAATGTTGGTAGACTCAGTCCAGCAGAGTGCCTCGTCGGATGCCTCATGTAGATTCTTAGTGCCTCCAGGGAAACGTCTCATTGTCTGAATGTCACCTAAGTCACACATACAGCCACTTGTGCAAGTTATGTTAGTACATACCTTCTTCAATTCGGTACCTACTCCTCCCTTGTTTGATGGATGCCTGGAAGTGTCACACTTCGAGTGTCTGTAAGTTTGTGATTTCCTGTTCTCATGGCTTGACACTCACGTTTCCACTTCGCATCGTGGTTCAGTCCTGTGCAATGCATTTAGACTGCTCCATATGCTGGTCTGGATCTAAGACTATTCTTGGGCAGTCATAGTAAGTCATCGTGAAGAGGGATTGAGTTATTTTAAGGTGATTATCGAGGTGGACTAGGCAGACCTCTGTTTTGGAGGCATTTGGTCTAAGTCTGCTTGTCTTATTCGCAAATTTAATAAAGCTCAAAAGCTAGTAAGATAACCCTCGGTCGCAGAGGGCTGTCTTACTACCATTTGAATTCATAAACGGCTGCTGAAGAAACGGAGCTAGGTTCAAAATTTTCAATAAAGCTATTCGTTATTCACATTCTGAAAGGTCTTTTATATTACCACATGCCAATAAATAATGTACTTTTAATTTTTTTACATTTTTCTGTTTGATTATTATTGCTCTCCCATTTTGTAAATATTGTCCATTGGATATTTTAATGTGATGATGTCTGCCACGTCTACTCGACCGCTAATGACATAGTTCTCCAATGGGAACCGGCCACAACTCACGGCCAGTTCATTTTTAGTATGTTGTATGCTATTATCAATGGAAACCAACCTCAGGTAACATCCCTATATATCTTCCGAGTGTCGTCTGCTGCACATATCGGTATTCTTTTAATCTCTTTGGAATCACTTCAACACAGAGGGCATAATATAGTGATTAGCGATGTTTTATATTTTCTTAAAATTTTTTAAAGTGTTAATTTATATATTTATTATTATTATTTCAACTATTCTACACGCAAATTTGGTTATTGTACAGATTGAAAAGCATTTTTATAATAAGTTGCGTTAGGACTTGTACTCGATTGGTCAACGTTTGGATTAGAGGGCGGAGCTTCTAATATTTAATGGGATGACTGCACTTCTACAGCAGTCGACCTTTGGAAAATTTCCTTTTCAACAAAAATAATCAAGTAGGTTTTGATTCTTTACATATACTTATTATATTTCTATGAAATGTTAATAACTTTCATAAATATGTACTTGTAATGAATTTTCCTGTGAAGTATCGATTTTCTGTGATAACATCTTTGTAAATCGTAACATGTTTGTAACATCTTTGAAAACATGTATGAGACGCTCCAGTCACGGTCTGCACGGCCACTACGGCCGGGGGTTCGAATCCCCCCTCGGGCATGGATATTTGTGCCGTTCTAGTTCGTAAGTAGTTCATAAGTAGTTTGTAAGTTTAGGGCCTGATGACCCCGTAGTTAAGTCCCATAGACTATACAAACATTAAAACATTTTTTTTTTAAACATGTATTCTACATTCAGTTGTCACCTGATGTTGGCCTAAGAAGGCGAAAGCCGGTTTGTGACGAATAAATAAGTTTTGCAGAACGTCAGGAAGTTGTTCCTTTTTTATATTATTATCATGTTCTGTCAAGCTCCGACGAAAAAATCTATTTTATAAGTTTTTGTACTATGTGCCCTGTGCTGCCACATCTTTACAGGTACTCCATATCGGCGAGTTCAGAAGTCATTACACATCGTCAGAGAGCAGAATAGAGGGCTCCATGGTCAGGTGATTGGGTGCCACTTGTGTCAGTAGTCTGTACGCGAGATTTCCACACTCCTAAACATCCCAACGTCCACTGTTGCTGATGTGATGGTGAAGTGGAAACGTGAAGGGACACGTGCAGTACTAAAGCGTATAAGCCGACCTCGTCTGTTGACTGACAGAGACCGCCAACAGTTAAAGAGGGTCGTACAATGTAATAGGCAAGCAGACCATCACACAGGAATTCCAAACTGCATCAGGATCCACTCCAAGTACTGTTAGGTGGGAGGTGAGAAAACTTGGATTTCATGGTCGGACGGCTGCCCATTAGCTGTTTGCTGATGATGCTGTGGTGTATGGGAGGGTGTCGTCTTTAACTGACTGTAGTAGCATACAGGATGACTTAGACAAAATTTCTAGTTGGCGCGAAGAATGGCAGCTAGCTCTCAATGTAGAAAAATATAAGGCGATGCGCATGAGTAGAAAAACAATCCAATAATGTTCGAATACAGCATTAGTAGTGAGCTTCTTGATGCTGTCTCGTCGTTCAAATATCTAGGCGTAACGTTGCAGAGCGATATGGAATGGAACGGACATGTAAGGACTGTTGTGAGTAAGGCGAACAGCCGACTTCGGTTTATTGGGAGAATTTTGGGAAGATGTACTTCACCTGTAAAAGAGACCGCGTATAATACGCATGTACGACCACGTCTTGAGTATTGCTCAAGTGTTTGGGACCCGCAGCAGATCAGTTTAAAAGAAGACATAGAAGCAGTGCAGGGGCGAGCAGCTAGATGTGTTACTGGTAGGTTCGACCAATGCGCGAGTGTCACGGAAATGCTCCGGCAACTCAATTGGGGAGGAAAGACGACATTCTTTTCGTGAATTTCTGTTGAGGAAATTTAGAGGGCCGGAATTTGAAGCTGAGTGTAGTACGATCTTACCGCCGCCTACTTACATTCCGCGTAGTGATCACAAAGACAAGATAAGAGAAATTAGGGCTCGTTCGGAGGCATATAGGCATTCTTTTTTTTTTTCTAGTTCTGTTTGGGAGTGGAATAGGAAAGGAAATGCCTAGTAGTGGTACAGTGTAACCCCTGCCACGCTCCTTACGGTGGATTGCGGAGTATGTATGTAGATGTAGATCACGCAGGTCAGTGCCAAACGACGCCTCCCTTGGTGCAAGGAGTGTATATATTGGACGACTGAACACTGGAAAAACGTTGTGTGGAGTGACGAATGGCGGTCCACAATGTGGCGATCCGTTGGCAAAGTTTGGGTATGGCGAATGCCCAGTCAACGACATCTGCCTGCGTGTATAGCGTCAACAATAAAATCCTGAGGCTGTGGTCTTATGGTGAGGTCGTGTTTTTCATGGAGGGGGCTTGCACCCCTTGTTGTTTTGCATGGCGCTGTCACAGCACAGGCCCACATTGATGTTTTAAGCACGTTCTTGCTTACCACTGTTGAAGACCAATGCCGTGATCGCGATTTCATCCGTCATCTGTTTATAATTCATGGCCTGTGGCGGTGTGGTTACACGACAATAACATCCCTGTAATGGGCTGGCCTGCACAGAGGACTGACTTGAATCTTATAGCACACCTTTGGGTTGTTTTGGAACGGAGGCTTGTGTCAGGCTTCACCTAGCTGAGTAGATACCTCCCCTGACGCTGACAAATTATGGGGTACTGTAACACCACATCGCAACCGTAGCATTAGAATCACGGTATTCCGACCTTTTTCATCGTTACGTAATTTTAATAATTTGTTAAGAGGCAGAATTTTCTCATTTTTCAAATTTTGTAGTAAATTCAAATTATATCAGCGTAATTCAGAGTAATAGTATCCAGGGAATACTTAGGTCAAGTCGGCCGCGGTGGCCGGGGAGACTGAGGCGCTCCAGTCACGGTCTGCACGGCCACTACGGTCGGGGGTTCGAATCCCCCCTCGGGCATTGATATTTGTGCCGTCCTTAGTCTTAGTTAGTTCATAAATAGTTTGTAAATTTAGGGACTGATGACCCCGTAGTTAAGCCCATAAGCTATACAAACATTTGTAGTACGTTACTCAGAAATGAAGCTTTATTTTGAGTAATCTTGAGATGATTATTCACGACGTCAAACTCTTGAAACTGTTTAATGTTAAATGTGCTTCAGGATGTGTGCCAAGTACGAATCACGTCCTAGACTAAACAGAATGAGACATCACTGTTTCGATACAGTTGGACTGTTTCCAGCAATAGTGTACTGAAGGAGGACAGTTTTGAAACAAGCGAACATGGCAGAATGATATAGTTTCTGACGAAACTGCTTCTGTATATCCCTCAACCTCAATTTTCATCTGAAACAAAGTGGAATGAGATTTGTTTTGAAATAGTGAAACATGGCAGTTTGAAAACCGTGAAACGTCTCCGCGTATCTATTTATTGTTTCGAAACGTAGAAAATGTGGCCAACTCTCGTGGGTTGTTTGTGACCGAGGAAAAGTGAGTAACATGCACATGCTTCAGATGCTACAACTGAAAATAATTATGTATTTTATATCAAGTTTATGCAGTGTTAATTTGCGACTTGAAGACGGTTGCAAGACAGTAACTAATTATATGTGACACAACAGTCTTTATTGGTTGCGTGGTAACATTTATCAAACATACTGAAGCTGTGCAGCCAAAAACTAAAATATAGTTAAAGAACGGCGTTCGCATACTGTTGTTTTGTAAGAAGGAAGAGAGATTAGAGTCTAACATCGCGTCGACATTGTGGTCATTAGAGACGGTGCTTTTTAGGGTCCAGTTCCCTCGTACGGTAAAAGGAAACACGTATAGCAAGATGTAATCGATATATTCGTTTTCCTTAGGCGAGAAGTTAAATAGAAATAAAGCGTATCGAAAGAAGAAAAGATTATGACCGCCTACCTACTATCGACGTAATCCCGTCCAGGCGATAGCAGCGTCACCTGCTAGTCACGTCCACGCACGGCGTGTGTAGTATGGTTGAGCGTACAGTTGCGATGGCAGGGCAGCTTATGGTGGTGCCAAAGTTCGACACGAGCGTTTCGGAAACTGCACGCCTTTTGTGTGTTTGAGGACTGCTGTCGGAAGTGTTGTGAACAAGTGGCGAAACCCAGGAGGAAACACGTACAAATGTTGGCTGGTTGAGCGGCCACCCCGCATTACACGTGTTGAAAGTCGACGGCTAGGAGTACTGAAATGCACGCTGCTGGCCTACTGTGAAGATTCCCAGGTCCTTAAATAAAGGTCTGCAGGTTGATCATGGTTGGGAACCAGCAATTATTCTGATTACACACTTTAGTGCCATGAAGACTTTTTTACTCAGTAGTGAATTAGCACAAAATATAATTCCACATGTGAGAAGTGAATGAAAATAGGCCTAATATGCTAATTTATTTAGATGTCTATAACCAAAACTTGCAATAACCGTAAAAGCATAAGTAACTGAACTCAAAAGTTCAGCAGTTCATCAATGTGTTTCCGTCCATATTCTATGTTTATTAACCCTTTAGTGACCAAATTAATTCCAGAAGTTGTAGACTTTTCATTAATACTGTATTGGACGAAGTAGCCTCACATAAAATCATAGTTTAAATCTTGAAAGTGAGAGATTAGCCTACGGGTATAAAACATTTAGAGAGAACTATTGTTCCCACCGAATTTTTGAGTAACTGGACTTGGTTATTAAAAATGTATATCTTTCATTTTTAGTACAGAAAGCATATTAAACATTTCATTTACTTCTTTACTACTTCATATTGTCCACTAAGGTGGAACTTAGAGAAGCATGCTGCTACACAGAGCTACACGACAGTTGCTACACATTATTTTTGTCCTCTTCTCTTTGTTTTGGTGCTACATTGTCAGCACCTTCTGATTGTAGTAGCTTTTGTTGGCAAATGCGTTCCAACTTTCGCCAGACGAACTTCATCTGGAACTCCAGACACGCCTCTATTTGGTGCCTTCTCCTTCGCTTACGACTTGAGAAGCCGGAGATGAGCTGCCTTGCCAAATGCTACCTAAATGTTAAATGGTCTGCGTCTGTCTTCTGTAACTTCCACATAATGTAGGTACTGACAACTGCCAAATCTACAAGAAAGAAAAATAGTCTGTGCCACCACTTCCATGAACAACGACCTACAGCATACCGTTCGCGCAGCTGATATACGTCAATTCTATCTCCCTCATATATATAAAAGCAGACAAATACAACACATTTCACACGCATAAGGAAAGCATGCTTTACAAAAAACGCCGTTACGGTCCAAACAGTGGCTTGTTTTCCCGCATAAACTGCGCTTCTGCATTGACTGAGTAACAATGTAGAAAAACAACCACTTTCGCGCGCCTGTTGACAAATCTATGTGTAATTGGCACACTCTAACAGAGATGCTACAAGTTAGAAGTGGGAATACGGAGTAGCACTGAACGTATACCGAAAACAAATAAGTGGGAACTATAGTTCCCACTGGTCACTAAAGGGTTAATGGCGGTATGCCATTTACTGTACAGAACTGTATACTGTAAAACGTCATTGTAGTTGACCGAAATCGGTTTATTACCTTTACCCAATTCCAATGGTTTCAGTCTTTGACCATTTTCAAGCGCCAGTTAAAAATTTCTCTTCATATAAAACCAGTCTGACTCCTGATATAAAAATATATATTTACAGAGCATAAACGGATCGTTACAGTAATATATCACAATGTTGAAAATAAAATATAAGAATAAAGTGTCTAGCTTTCACTTGTGCAATTTGAAACAGCATGCACGCAAAGTGACTGCACATTACAAACTGACAGGCATTAAAGGTAATGCAATCAACAGTCCGAAGATTGGTTTGAACACCACAGTGCTTTACTAGGCATAGTCCTGTTTGGAGGTGGTATGCCGTTGCCTTCCTCCGGCCTTGGAACTGACTTAGCAGCCAGTAATAGGGGAACTTTGAGTTTAACGTGGGCTCCGAACCACGTTGCTCCTCGATATTTTTCACATCAACAACCCTGCCAGAGGTGAAAGAAGCGGAAAGTAACAGATAAATATCCTAAGACCTGGCGAGGATCGAACACGCAACCTTTGTATTCATACGCTGGCCTCTACCACTGTGCTACGGAGCTGCACTCACTCTGATGAACTTATAGGCCAAATATTGTAGACCAGAGATTACAACCATCATCACATTTGAATGTTATTGGCAAACAACATAAGTGAGTTCTATAGTAATCGGGCGCTGATGACCTCGCTGTTGAGCGCCCTAAAACGCCAGTCATCATCATCATCTATAGTAGTGATCTGTGGCTACCTTTGGAATATTTTGTAGTACATAGAAATTTTATGCTTTCGCATAAAATTATTTACAGACGAATGGAAAAACTTGTGAAATCCGACCTCGAGGAAGATCAGTTCGGATTGAGGAGAAATATAGGAACAAGGGAGGCTATACTCACATAACTACTTAGAAGATAGCCTAAGGAAAGGCAAACCTACGTTTTTAGCGTATGTAAATTTGGAGAAGGCTTTTGACAATGTCGACTGGAATACACTTTTTCAAATTCTGAAGGTAGGGAGCGAAGAGTTATCTTCAACCTATACAAGAGCCAGACAGTAGTTATTAGAGTCTAAGGGCAAGAAAGGGACGCAGAGGTTGGGAAGGGACTAAGACAGGGTTGTAGCCTTTCCCCAATGTTGTTCAATCTGTTCATTGAGCAGGCAATGAAGGAATGGAAGAAGAAATTTGGAGAGGAAATTAAAGTTCAGGGAGAAGAAATAAATACTTTACGGTTTGCCGATGACATAGTAATTTTGTCAGAGACAATAAAGGACCTGCAAGAGCATTTGAATGGAATGGACAGTGTCTTGAAAGGAAGACATAAGATGAACATTAACAAGAGCAAAACGAGGGTAATGGAATGGAATGTCAGACAATCAGGCGACGTCGAAGAAATTAGATTACGTAATGAGGCAATAAAAGTAGTAGATGAATTTTGTTATTTGGGTAGCAAGATAACTTCTGATGGCCGAAGTAAAGAAGATATAAAATGCAGAATGGCTATGGAAAGAAAAGCGTTTCTAAAGAAGCGAAACTTGTTAACATCCAATATTAATTTAAATGTTAGGAAGTCCTCTCTGAAAGCATTTGTCTGGTGTGTAGCATTGTATGGGAGTGAAACGTGGACGATAAGGAGTTCAGACAAAAAGATGACAGATGCTTTTGAAATACGGTGCTACAGACGAATGATGAAAATTAGATTGGTAGATCATGTAACTAATGAGGAGGTGCTTAACCGAAGTGGGGAGAAAAGGAGTTCCTGGCATATCCTAAGAGAAGGGACAGATTGGTAGGACACATTCTGAGACATCAAGGAATTGTTCAAAATGTTCAAATGTTTGTAGAGCTTATGAGACTTAAGTACCGGGGTCATTCGTTCCTAAACTTACAAACTACTTATCAACTACCTTGTACTAAAGACAGCACTAACATCCATATCCGAAGGGCGATTCGAACTCCCGACCGCAGCGGCCGTACAGACCGTAACTAGCACGCCGCAGACCGCTCGGCCACCGCGGCTGGCTCAAGCAATTGTCAACTTAGCATTACAAGGAAGTGAGTGGGGTAAAAATCGTAGAGGGAGACCAAAGGACAAATACAGTAAGCAGATTTGAACGGATGTAGGTTGCCAAACTTATTTTCAGATGAAGAGGCTTGTCAGGACATGGTAGCTACGGACTGAACACCACAACAACAACAACATAAATTTTATCATGTAAACAGTGCAGTGCAGTCACTACAGCTTCGGCCGAGAAAAGCCTCACAAAGTTAAAATTGATTAAGACTAACTTGAGCAGAATGAGCCAAGAAATACTATCTGCGTTGTCTACTATCAACTGAAGACGAAATAGCGGCTAGTATATTAAGATGTGATCTTAAAAATAGTCAGGGAGACGAAAAGGTGAAAAGTTTGTCTAATTTTTGTCTGTTTATTGTAATTATTGTCATTGCAATAATACTCGTATATTATACTATTAGAATTTTAGTATAATGATTACACAGGTCGACATGGTTTCTGGGGTTTGGAAAGTAAGTGGTGTTCTTTACTAAATTTGCACCCCTGAATATGAAAATCATATCAGTTTTTTTTCCATCACCCTCAGTTTTTTCTGCACAGCTACCGCCTTCCAAACCTACCATTGGCTGCGAAATCTATGTCATGCAGTGTCCACAACTACAGAAATGTGGCAACGCTGCAATTTTTGTGTGAAGGTGAGGCAGAGGGGGCTAATGAGCTTTGAGCTGACGTTCCATTATCCCCACAGAAATCAGTGAGTGAGTGCTACAGCTACAAGAAGGTGCTTTTGGAATTTTTTTGTGAGTGGTGGTATTTCACTGAAGGTGTGTTAAAAATGTCAGGAAGAAGGCAGTGTGTGAATAGCCCAGATTCATTTTGTTATATCTGTGGAAATTATGTGATACGTGCAAGACGTTGACAAATAACAAAATTTGTGCAGAAGTCATATTTTGCATATTTCGGCATGAAGCTCGGCGATCAGGACAAGTCATTATCTCCACACATTGTGTGCCGTACATGTGTGGAGCAGTTAAGGAAATGGAGTGAAGGTAAAATCAAGTGCTTGAACTTCGATATTCCTATGGTATGGCGTGAACAGAAGAATATTGTTGATGACTGTTACTTCTGTATGACGAATGTAACGGGATACAACAGAAGAAACATGAAAATCATATCGTATTCAAACTTAGATTCGGCAATTAGACCTGTTCCTCATGGCCCAGGGCTACCAATCCCCTCTCCACCAACATCAGTGGATTCTCTTGAATTCTCTGAACCAGATGTAAGTCAAGAAAGCAGTGAATCCGACTATTTCGAGAACTTGACAATTTTGTGGAAAACTTAGGATTCTCAAAAGATGCAGCACAACTACTGGGATCACGTCTCAGTGAAAATAACTTACTTGCACACGGTGCATAATATTCATTGTACAGAAATTGTGATAAAGATTTCAGGGAATTTTTTGTGAAGATTGTTTAATGGTGTTTTGCAAAGACATCGCCGAATTAGTGATGAAAATGGGAGCTCAGAAGTATGAGAGTAAGGAATGGAGATTGTTTATAGATTCTTCAAAGCGAAGTTTGAAAGCAGTGTTGCTACATATTGGAAATGACCAAGGATCTATTTCAATTGCGTATTCAGTACATTTAAAAGAGACATACAATACCATGAAAATACTTCTAGAAAATGTGAAGTACGAAGAACACTAGTGGCTTATGTGTGGTGACTTTAAAGTGATTGGCATTCTTCTTGGTCAGCAAGCAGGGTACACAAAGATGCCTTGCTATATGTGTGAATGGGACAGTAGAGCTCATCATGAGCATTGAAGTAGGAGAGAGTGGCCTAAGAGGCAAAATCTGACAGCGGGATCAAAGAACATAGTGAATGAACATTTGGTTAATCCTGATCATATTTTATTGCCTTCACTGCACATCAAATTAGGACTCATGAAGCAGTATGTTAAAGCACTGGACAAAACAGGAAACTGTTTCCAATACCTGTGTAGGCAATTCCCAAATCTATCGGCTGCAAAGTTGAAGAAGGGATATTTGTTGGACCAGATATAAGGAAGTTGATGCCTGATGAGCATTTTGACAGTTCTATGATGGAAATAGAACTTCAAGCTTGGAGAAGTTTAAAAAATGTTGTGCATCGTTTCCTTGGCCAGAATAAGCAGCCTGATTACAAGGAAATAGTAGAAGACATGCTACAGTCCTTTAAACGGTTAGGATGCAAGGTCTCTCTAAAACTACATTTTCTAATGTCACACTTAGAGAGTTTTCAAGAAAAATTGTCTGACACATCAGAGGAACATGGTGAACGATTTCACCAGGAACTTAAAACTATGGCACATCGTTATCAAGGTCGTTGGGGAATAAACATGATGGCTGACTACTGTTGGTGCATCACACGTGAAGGAGAAGTGACACACAAGAGGAAGGATATCAAGCGTTCATTCATGGGCAAACGAAAACGGAATTAATACCTCTACCTGGTAAGTGCCCACCATAATATTTGCTTGTTATAATTCATATGCCTTTCTTCCAATTCTTTTTTAACCACTTTACTGTTCCATTTCATTTCCATTGTCCCGTAATTGATTTCCAATTTCATTGGGCGCAGAGTTAGACAATGGTGAATATGATGATGATGATGATAGTGGTGGTGCAAAAACCTGACGTGCTACAGAGAAACAGGCTGCAGATTTGTGATCAGCAGGGTCAGTTTAGTCAGAAATTCATATTTTCATGCAAACCCCAGACAAAAAGTCAAAATTTGTCGACCTGTGTTATTGATGTATAATTCGGCTCATTTAACATTTTCTCCATTAATGGAAAAAAGAAAGGGGCCGCGCAAAGACGAGTTCGCCGACGCCCAGTTTTCGTCTAGCGCCGCCACTGTCTCTTACCTTACGTTATTCAAGGATATTACATTCAAATCATCGTAGCAAAACGAAGTACTTTCTGTAATGTAGCTTTACATCAAACTCAATCAAATGACGTAATCACTTTCGTTGCAGGAGAGAAAAATGTCAAATTCAGCTCACATCACAGGAAGCTGACAGGTGGACTGCACGCGCCTGATGACCAGTGCAAGCGGCTTGGCCGTGGCGTAGATGGTCAGCTGTCAGTGGAGAACACGGCAGTCAAATGCGCCAACAGCTGCCTCCAGCCGTGCGGCGACGCTGTATGTCAGAGACAACTCCACCCTGCCTGACGTTAGCGGCAAGCCGCGCCGCTCCGGTTGGCACACAACCTTAAACGGCATACGCGGTGACAGCACAGTCTAACATATACAGTCACGACACTCTCACAGATTTTAGTTATACGCTGCGATAGCAGCTCTCCAAGCGGCCGGCAAGTTACGTTTCTGAATACGGTAGTTGATGGGTGCGAATAGTATCGTTTAAATTGATTTCAGCATACTTTTTACATTAGGGAACGTATGTAGTGTCTTATAAATAGGTAATAATTTAAAAATAGCTTCCCATTTGTCTTTCTTAGGTTTCGTAAGATCCCTGACATTGTACGAAACGGTACATTTCAGGACAGTTAATTTACAATTATCCTGTAACATACAGGCTTTAAATGAATAATTTCATTTTCAAATAAAAATAAGAATGCCTAGGAAACACCAGGAGACATGCCCTTTAGCAGAGATACGTCAGTTTCTACGCAGGAACGTTAAGTATTCTTCATTACAATTACAGTAAAATCGGCGAGGGTGGAACATAGGAAACGTATATAGAATGCAATAAATACGGCATTTAACGTACCAAATCAACCATCACAGCTGTAGCTGAAGGAAAAACGTCACAGACGTGGCAATCAAACGATAAAAGCAACCAAACTGTTTTTCAACAAAGAAGAACCCAGTTCCACAATTGTTGCTACATCTGAACTTCTCAAACGGCAAGAATAGTCAAAATATTGGTTTTTTAAAGCTAAAGTAATTACACTTAAAAGAATATGCACGTATAAGAAAGACAAGTGACGTGTAAAAATGTGAGAATCATTAGACTCCATACCGAACTGATACATGTCAAAAACTGGCTGTCATAGTAAGAACAGCCCACAATAGAAATCTATTACACCATTATGTTTATATGTAACTTACTTTCAGCAGAATAAGCTGCAAATATACTCATATTCGTAAGTATTTGTTCATGACAGAGTTGTTCTTTATACCATTGAATCATTTAAATTAGGCTGTTTTATATTAATTTCCGTATTATGTTTGTCTCTCGATATTTTAATAATGCTTTTAACGCAAAAATTATAGTAAGTATTTCGTTAATTACGTACAAGAGCGATTACAAACAAGCATCACTACTTCGGCGGCTTGCCCACCGCTAGGAGCGCTAGTGTCGCAGCTACTGTCAGTTGGTAATAACTTTTACAGCAGTGAGTGTCGTGACTGTATATGTTAGACTGTGGTGACAGTAACAGCTAGCACCAGTTTCATGAAACTGTTACAATAAACGGTTTGTCATAAATAACTGTTCTAAACATTTAGTTACACAATATTCTCACATTCAGTTGGATGAAAATATTTTTCCAGTTTGAATTAACATAATTAAAATAATATAGTACACGTGACCGTTCCCGGGCCCCCTTCAGGTCCGCGATAGCAATTGTGACTAAAAATTATAGTGCTGCCATCTAGCAACTCCTGTTGATACTACGTACAGAGCAGTTCGTGCACCGTCTATTCCGAGGTTGCAATTACAGTTTACTTTTATGACTTATTTCCGTTATAGGGTATTAAATTTCTAATGTTTTCCCTATTTCATCTCTCTTAATCTTGTTTTCAAGGCGATTAAAAAATGGTGACATTTTAATCCGTTACTGTACCTTATTAATAGGGAATGGAATGGGTCATTTGCAAGCTAACTCTTACAATCACATTAAATATAATTTCTACTTTTGAAGGACTCACATTTTTTTTTTTCCTTTGAATGTTAGTCGTCAGTAATGAGGTGCAGTAGTTTCTACATCTACATGGGATACTCTGCAAATCACATTTAAGTGCCTGGCAGAGGGTTCATCGAACAAGCATTATACTATTTATCTCCCATTCCATTCTAGAATAGCGCGCGGGAAGAAAGAACACCTGAATCTCTCCGTTCGAGCTCTTATTTCTCGTAGTTTGTTCTTATGGTCATTTCTACCTATGTAAGTGTGACTCAACAATATATTTTCGCATTCGGAGGACAATGTTGGTGATTTGAGTTTCGTAAGTAGCCCACGCCGCAGCGATAAGCATCCCAGATCCTGTATGATTTCCGTAACGCTGTCTCCCCTGTATCGTGACAATACGAAACAAGCTGCCCTTCTTTGGACTCTTTCGATGTCCTTCGTCAAACCCACCTGATAAGGATCCCACACTGGGCAGCAATACTCCAAAAATGGACGGATAAGCGTAGTGTGTGCAGTTTCTTTAGTAGTTCCGTTGCATCTTTTAAGGGTTCTGCTAATAAAACGCAATCTCTGGTTCGCCTTTCCCACGACATAGTTCTGTTCTAGCCGCAGACATTTTGTTTATCAATTGGTCATATCTTGCAGTGACACCAGACACGTCACGTATGCACTCTTTCAAACAAAATATACGGTTTTTCATAGTGTTGCCCTTCTTTTACTTTACATGTACTTGTATTTCCCATGAAATTAGTTCTGAGCAAAGCGTTAGCCCACTAACTTCAAAATTTCCCGCGTATCGTTGGCAAATAAGCAACGCCACTCATTTATTATCTGAGTGATCGAACAATTCGATACTGTATCGAGTTCTCTACTGTATCGAACATTTTCGAACGCGAGTATCATTTGTCCAGCCCACAGACATATATTACTAGATTGGTAATGCCATATACAATATCATTGGTGTCAGTGAAGTCTCGCCGCCTTATTTCTATACAATAAAAGTGTAAACAGTCGTTTGCGTCCTTACGGAAAACAGCTGAAAAATACAGATGAACTGACATAACTACGCTGTCTTTAGACTTTTGACATATGGGAAATTCGTGTGTTGTATGTGGCTATAATTTTTTCAGCTGGAGTAAGCTTTGACACATGCTGTAGAGTAATGAGTTGTATTGATGTGCTGTTATTCGTAATCTGTACAAATTTCATTCAACTTCGGAGTTTTTTTCAGTAGTATGGTCATCAAAAAGTGTTGTTTATTGTGGATAACATGGTTTTCTTCTTCTTTTGAGAGTTCTTATGAAATCTACAGTCTGATTTGACACATACTGTACACTAATGAGTTGCATTTCCTGTTTTTATTAATCGAGTACTAGTTTCGATCAACTTCGTTTTTTTAATAGTATGGCCGTTATAAATGTGATATTTGTCGTGGATAACACACATCTTTATTCTTCTGAGTGTTTTTCAGATAAGTACAGTCTGCTTTGACTGTACGTAACAGTAAAATTTTACTTACCGTCCCAGCGGCCTCACATGATTATGTTGGTAACATCAAGAAAACGTTAGAAAGCCCTCAGCAAGAAAGTTAATATTCTTAGAAATCCACACAGACTAACTTGATCATCGTTTCGTACAGACTATGACGTTAGTAAATAATGCTGTTTCTGCTCTATGGTTGACAGGTTCTTGTATGCACCCTCGTTCAATCAGCAAAACTAATTGCCCTCGTAAACGAAGACTTCATGACAAAACATTTGCTTTGTTATGTGATTGGCTGATGCCAACTTCAGATTGCAACACTCCTACTTATGTTAGTGCAGGTCAATAATACAATGAAGGTAACGGAAAATTACGTCCCGACCACATCAAAATACTACTTCACAAAACTAACCTAACAGTCGTAGTATGCCCCTCTGCGAGAATTTAAAATGACCGTATGTATACCTAACAGATATGGCATAAGATGTTCCCCTTCGTTTCCTCAGATATGTAATAAAGTCACAGGAATTGGGTTTAACACTGTTTAAACTAAAAGTCAAGTGTACTACTATGAAATTTTGGTGGTCGCCAGCCCAATAGGACATAAAAGAAATAGTTGTTGGTTACACTGAATGTAAAAAAAAAAAAAAAAAAAAAAAAAAAAAAAAAAAAAAAAAAAAAAAAAAACCAGTCAAGCAAAAGAAAGAGTAAAATGCAATCCTCAATTCAAACGGAAGCAGCTTTAGCGGCACTCATTAGTGGTCATTAAACTGAGCAACACACATATGAAACACAACTGGCATCTAACTATAAGCAGACAAACTTCACAACAAACAGTACTCAGTATTGTTTAACTTTGAAGTGATTATAGTGACTTATCATTTATACTTGATGTAAATCACCTGTCAATCTAAATGAAAATTTACTTGCAGTGTCAGTACTCTCTTGAACTAAGATTGCTAAACTGACACAAAACCACTGCTCAAGAGTTTCTAAAACAATTACATAATGCAGATAAGATCATAAATTATTAGGTCTACACTGTCTTTATTTGTAATTAATAAAATAACTGAAACAATAGATGAGTGAAAAATGGTCTGTTGTCAACATCTACTAACATTTTCATTTAAACAGAGAAAATTTAATAGGGCACTAAATCTTATTCAATCTGTAAGTTCTGAAAATGATCCTACCATGCACAATGTTTTCACTTTCTATTTCAAAATGTTTACACAAAATGTACACTGAAAAGATAAATATTGTACTTACATGAGAACTTATTAACTAATTTTCATCAGACTCTCTTTAGTGTGGTTGTTTGTCTTTTTCAGTAAGCAAAACTCTGAATTTTAATTAATTGCAGCTAATCTTTAAGTTACTGTTCATGAAAAGAACCAAACTGCTCTGAATGTTAATGTCATATAGCATATTGCAATCAAAGTACCTTTTATTTTTATTTGAACTTGTAGGCAATAAGGCAAGAACTAAATTAGCAAAACTAGTTAAGTTCTTACTTGTAATTTGAATGCACATTAAAATTTACTTGATTTACTATATTTAATTACGCAAAATTCTTTCACTGAGCAGCAAAAAATTAACTAGTTCTGTCATTGCAAATTTCATGAAACCACATTATTAAAAAATGTTCAGGTTATTCTCGCAAACATCACTGTTTAAGGAGTAGGACCCTGCTCCAGGTTGTGATTTTGGAAAATAACCAGTTTAACATCAGGTAAAATTCATTCTGCTCATTATTAATATTATGCAACACACACACTTACGAGGTTCGTGGCTGTACAAATAATAACAACTGTTTCCTACAAAACCTGTGAAGTGAGAGATGAGCTTCCACGTGGCTTCCACAATGCAGAAATGTTGATTCCGGCTACTAGTGGCAAAGTACAATCTACTTGGCGTCGCTATAAACAGCCGAATGCCACAAAATTACAACCAATGGGGCGGCTGTAATATATATATTACATCGAAGGCATTTTAAAAGCCTTCTTTGGAGATGAAAGTTGCCTCTTTAGCCAATTTTGGAAACACAAAACCAGCCTCAGCTCACTATGTTCTCTCACACTGGTGGTGAAACTCGCACTCTCTCCTCCCTCTAGTCTTTGTACTACAGCGCCACTTGGCGCGCTTTTCCACCTTTTACATCGCACCGCCTCTTCTTCTGTGTTTATAGTACTGTCACACACCTTTTACGTTTCGACATTTCTAGATCTTTCCTAAGCGAGAACCTCGCTACATTCCACAATTACAATATTTTAATACGAAATATTCATATGTTTCACAAAAATTATATAAAATGATATTCAATAATATTAATACATAATATAGTTTGGTATTACATTACAACACAACGAATTTCAGCACAGTTACCTATCGATAAATCGAACTTTGAAAAAAAAAATTACAGAATTACTTTTTTATTTTCTTTATTATTAGTATTACTACTTGAGATTTAAAGTTTTTGAATTATGGTGTCATAACATGATTGACAACACAATCACTCCAGGCAGCCAGGGCGCTAAGTAAAATTTAACCGTACGTAACACATTCTTCTCATCACAAGATTCGACAGTGTACGCCTATGTGTTGAACTAAATTATTGCGAAAATTTTAGCCCAATCGCAAATCATGTTCAAACCAATTAGTAAAGCTTACAACGTCACATCGTATCAGAAGATGACAGTAGTATCGTACGAAAGCTTTTTGACGTGAGGTGAGGCAAGAAGGCGGCGTCAGGGTTCAGAGGGACGTTTGCCAGTCTAGTAATGTATGTGGCCCAGCCCTACTAGAACCCCCTTACGCCATACTGTATATCCCTCAGGTAGATGTAGGCTTCCCACGCCCTTTTTTATTTTTTATCCCTCGCGCTGCCAAGTTTCGCCGTGCAGAGAGCGCCTCGTGTCGCAAGTGTTGTGAATGAGCTTTCCCTGAACCGATTCGACAAGGCGGACCGAAAATAATTCCGCTACCGTAGCCCGGGTGGGATCGAGAACGAGTCGGTGGCTACGCGGCGATCCGATCTCATTGTACTCGGCGTGAACTCGCTACACGGTAAGTGTTCTGCAGAGGGGAGCAAGAAGATTTCGCCGGAAAAAAAAAGCCGGCAAAAAGCAGAAGTAGGGTGGGGGGTAAGCGAGAGCTGCGCGCGACCCTGAGAAGGCCGGCCGCATCCGGCCGCGAGCCGCGAGGCGCGAGGCGCGCACTCTCCCCGCGCGGCGCTCCTTCTCGCTCGGCCTCCCTCTTCCTCTTCCCCTTCCTCTTCCTCTTCCTCCTCCTCCCCTCGCCTGCCGCCGTGTGACGCAACGCGGCGCGCAGCCGCAGCCGCCCGCCCGGCGGCTAAAAATAGCGCGGCCTCCAGAGGTCGCCGTCCGGGTGCAGTGGCCGCGCTACACGTCACACGCCGCCGACAAGCGGCCGCACAGCAGCGCTCTACGACGACTTCACCTGTCAAGTACACCTAGGGTTGCCAGCTCTCCCGTATTCACCGCGTTTTCGCGTATTTTTCCGGTCTCCCGTCCCGAGTGTTTTAAGGGTATATTACCCGGAGCGTATTTGGTCGCCAGTCGCTGGCGACTGTTGTCGCTCGGCGTATGGGCGAACAGCGAATGAATACGCTGACGCAATGACACGCAGCGACTTCAGACGCTAGCGACTTCGTAAAAACAATTGAAATACCACGTAGCGTATGATATGTTTTGGAGGTTAGGTGATACCAAACAGTTCTTTCCCAAGGTGCAACATGACCATTTTCAAGTCTACAGCGAATCGGACACGGGACATATTTAGCAATAGACTACGGTACCTTGTAAAACATAAGTAAGGCATTACAGTCATCAATATAAAAAAACGTGTTAAAAGTATTATACACCATACCTGTTGTTACAGTCATTAATGAAGATACACTTATGCTGTGATCGTGACATATGGCTATATTACATGTATTGATCACTGTAAGTTAATGCATTATTTATGTTTTCTAAGGTAGTCTAATACTAGATGTATCTTTCTGTTTCTGATTTGCTGTACACTTGAAAATGGTCATCCTGACCGAAACCGGTCGTCAAAACGACGAGATATTTTGTGATCATTGACGTAAATAAAGATATCAAAAGTTCTGTGTCCCACCAAACAAAATATGAAGTGAAATTCTAATCAAATTTCTGAAAATTTATCGAAGTTTTCCAGTATTATGGGACATTAAAAATAACGATTATTTAAATTTTATTCTTGGCGAGATCGCCATCCTCACGATGGTATTCTGTTTCCTTATTTTATCTTCTACCATTGACAGTAATATATCAACATTTTCTTATGTAATCCTCATTATATTTCTGTAGGCACAAGGATCTTTGCACGATAATTCTCTCAAAATATTTGCGGAAGCGCCATATTTATCCCTTCTCGAATCCACCTTCTTATCCATTTTTTTTTTTATATTTTCCTACTTTTCCGTTTTGCTTTTGGTAGATTAATTGTTCTTTTAAGACTGTTGCGACAAACACAACACAACGACAAAATTTACAATTTCCTTCGACATTTTGACTCGACTGGTGGCTACTTTAGACGCTCCCGTATATGACACGAGGCGACCAAAAACGCCAGCGACCAGCTCTAAATTAGCCCACCCTTCAACTTTAGATGCTCGCGTTTCGAAGCAGCGACTTTGTTCGCTGTCCCTGTTTACATGGAGCGAATTTAGCAGCTGCGTCCAAATACGCCAGCGACTAGCGACCAAATTCGCTCCGTGTAATATACCCTTTAGAACGTTTCCTTCGTATTTCATTGTGACCCCTTTTTCTACGATATACTTACAGTTGAACGCCTCTAACCAGGACCGGCCCGAACACATTCGGCACCCGAGGCAAATTATTTTAATGGCGCCCCATTTAATAAAATCGCAATAAAACATCAATGTTAAATACACGTTGCATATTTTTATTCAAATACATAATCTACATCTACATGGGATACTCTGCAAATCACATTTAAGTGCGCCGGCCGCGGTGGCCGAGGGGACTGAGGCGCTTCAGTCACGGTTTGCTCGGCCACTACGGTCGGGGGTTCGAATCCCCCCTCGGGCATGGACATTTGTGCCGTCCTAGTTCGTAAGTAGTTCATAAATAGTTTGTAAGTTTAGGGACTGATGATCACGTAGTTAAGTCCCATAGACTCTACAAACATTTGAACATTTAAGTGCCTGGCAGAGGGTTCATCGAACCACAATTATACTATTTATATCTCATTCCATTCTCGAATAGCGCGCGGGAAGAAAGAACACCTGAATCTCTCTGTTCGAGATCTGATTTCTCGTATTTTATTCTGATGATCATTTTTACCTATGTAAGTGGGAGTCAACAATATATTTTCGCATTCGGAGGACAATGTTGGCGATTGGAGTTCTGTAAGTAGCCCACGCCGCAGCGATAAGCGCCGTTGTTGTAATGATTCCCATCCCAGATCCTGTACCATTTCCGTAACACTGTCTCCCATGTATCGTGGCAGTACGAAACGAGCTGCCCTTCTTTGGACTCTTTCGATGTCCTCCGTCAAACCCACCTGATAAGGATGCCACACTGGGCTGCAATACTCCAAAAATGGACGGACAAGCGTAGTGTATGCAGTTTATTTGTAGTTCTGTTGCATGTTTTAAGGGTTCTGCCAATAAAACGCAGTCTCTGGTTTGCCTTTCCCACGATATTATCTACGTGTTCTTTCCAATTTAAGTCTGAAGTAATAGTAATTCCTAGGTATTTTGTGGAGTTTACGGCCTTCACATTTGATTGATTTATCTTGTAAACATATACATTACATAAACATATTTCCCCATTAAAATGCACGTATCATTCACTTTTATAGAATAATGGTAGTTTTTCATCGTTTTCATATTTTGTCTTTAAAAAAATTGGTTGATAGTTTCCAGTAATTGATACAATTATAAGCTTCATTATACAAAGAATCACACAAATTTCATTTTGCCTTGGATTTTGCAAAATCTGAGACGATCTGCTATAAATCAATTGCGTGTGCTGTCTCTCGTTCAGTTGCCAACACCACAAGTCTTTCTTGAGGCATTGTGGATCGCAGATACGTTTTTTATAAATTTCGAGAAGCCGCGCTCATCACTGGCTGGAGACACAGGAAGAGTAAGCAACACTCTTAGTGCAGTAACTAAATTAAGTACAATGTCTATAAGTCCACTTTTACAAATATAGCTCAGACCCTGAGTTATTAGGTACTCTGCTACCAACTGCCTGTAATTCATTGGATAGATCAGTAGCATCAATATCTTTAGAGTATTTATGAGTTAGAGACTCTTCCGAATTATCAGATTGTTCAAGAACAGCATTAGGGATTTTATTTTGTGCATCATGTATGTTTACAGACTGCCAAATACACGATTTAGGTTGTCAATCTGATGAAATCTCTCATCAGCTGAATTTATTGAATTGAACTTTGATCACGGGATGATTGATTACAAACTGCTACTCGTCCATTCATTAAACGCTTACTATTCAAAGAGTCAAAGAGAATGCATGTAACATTGACTTGCGTCTGGTGCCTTGCCTGTTGTTCTGCCTATGTGCAGTAACCTGGAATTCATGTCTCCTGGAACCTCAGCGCAACAGTAAAGTAAAACGCAACGCGAGCGCACGAGGGTTCGTCGCGTGTTACAAATTTGCCCCTCCCCCCCCCCCCCAAATTCGAGCGTCCTAGGCAATCGCCTAGTTTGCCTATATGGACGTGCCGGCCCTGCCTCTAATCCGACCTTGGATGGTCCGTCACTGCGGTTAGTTGGACCATGGTCAAGCTCGCGGACCTGTGCCGACCTTTCACTGACTGGACGCGTGTCGGGCCATGTCGCTCTGCCTATCGCTGTGCGTAATGTTATACTGTACGTTATTCTGCAGTTTTATCCTTTGCTGAGATTGAAAAAAGTCGTTGTTTGCTTTATTCCGTGTTCTCTAAAGTACCTGTTAGATTAATTGTGTGTACAGTTATGTGTTTTTCGACAGTCTGGATTCAAACGTAAACGCATAGCTTTTTCACTAATTTAAAATTAGCACTGCTACAAAGACTGAACAAAGGAGAATCGCTCAAAAATGCAAAGGAACTGAATGTAGGTGTTACAACAGTTAAGGATTGGAGGAAGAATCGGAAAGACATTGAACCCTATACAGTTACGATTAATGGTGAAAACACGATGAAGAATCGCAAAACATTAAAAAAGCCTAAGCATGAACTGCTTGATAACGCATTGTGGATGTGGTTTTGTCACGAAAGAAGGAAATGAAATCTAATACACGGGCCATTTCTCAAAGAAAAAGCGATAGTTTTACACACAAAAAACTGGTAGCCGAAAGTAAATTTGCTGCTAGTGAAGGCTGGACTGATCATTGGAAAATTCGTCATGGTGTCCGATTTGTTTCTATTTCCGGTGAAAAACTATTGGTCAATGCATCAACTGCTAAGGAATTTTCCGTTAAGTTTCAAGAATTTGTGGAAGAAAATGAATTGTTACTCTGCCAAATGTATAACATCGTTTCTCCTTTTAGATCCAATACACATTATAGTGTATGTAGACGTTTTTTAGTTAATGTACTGTTTAACATTGCGTGAAAAACTTCTTTTTTATATTAATGTAGACGTCGTTTAGTCCTTAAATCGTTTAATTTTTGTATTAAATGTCTTTTACATTTTTTGCAATAAATATTAGATTTTTTCTGATGATCCGACTGTTTTTCGTTCCGACCGTGGTTCCGATCCCGGAGGTGACGGATTAGAGTGGTTCTACTGTACTTGTGTCACAAGGAGACCTACCGGTCTCTAGAATTCAGATGAGTGGAGATTGGCATGATCGTAGAATACGTGAAGGGTGTCCACTCACAGAAATTTTAAAGCGCACTATTCAGAATATCCCAAGAAAAAGGAAGCCAAAGTTTTAACCGCAGAACGTACAGGACCGATATGCTTGACAGCTAACACCGACATGCAACACGCTCAAACAGCGCAGTTGATGGCGTCATCAGTTGGCATCTGGGCGATCTGTGTTCGAAGCAGCCCTCAAGAAGTATTTTTTAATTATTCGACTTAAAACTTACAATAACTTTTAAATAAAGTTTATTACCTAAACTAAGGTAAAGCGGTCAACAATTCGAAGATTGGTATGACCACAACAGTACTTTACTAAGCATGGTCCTGTTTGGAGGTGGTATGCCGTTGCCTTCCTCCGACCTTCAAACTGATTTACCCAGCCAGTTATAGCCGGGGTTGCGAACCACGGTGCTACTCGGTATTTTTCACATGAGCAACACTGCCAGAGGTGAAGGAAGTGGAAAGTGACATAAAAATCACAGGACCTGGCGGGATTTGGATTTGTAGTCTGGCAGTTTACCACTGTGCAACCGAGGCGGTCACAGCTATTTAAAATGAGAATTACACTTTTTCTTTTTAGCATGTTGAATAATTTCAAATGCATTTTAATGTAGCTAAATTAATTACCTCTCTCATCAGTTTCCGGATGCAGTATTAATTGTATACACTTTTTTGCAATATCATGTGCATTTGGCTATTTTGTATTTTATGTGCAACCACCACCATGGTAATTGTATAAAAACATTAAAAAAACATTTTGGCGTCTTGCATAATTAATGAAGGATAATTGTTTACAAGTACAATGTATTTTTAAAAGATATGAGGGAAAAATACTTCTTTAACATTCCTGAAAACTTCTCTTTCGTTACAATCACTGGAAGCGACCAAGACATATCGGAACATTTCCTTAAAATCTGGTGATGACAACTGATGATGGACTATGGATTGTATTAATATGCAGTCTTGACTCTTTCTGATTGTCTGCCTGTTTGATATAAAACTATAGGGCAAGACTATACTCTGCTTTCTCATGAAAAAAAAAAAAAAAAAAAAAAAAAAAAAAAAAAAAAAAAAAAAAACAGTTCCACGAATTTACAACGAATTTTTATTATCTTTCAAATGTTCAAATGTTTGTTAAGCTTATGGGACTTAACTACGGGGTCATCAGTCCCTAAACTTACAAACTACTTATCAACTACCTTATATTATGGACGGCACAAATATCCATGCCCGAGGGGGGATTCGAACCCCCGACCGTAGTGGCCGTGCAGACCGTGCCTGGAGCGCCTCAGACTCCTCGGCCACCGCGGCCGGCTTATTATCTTTCCACATTGCCTAACTTTGTAATAACATTTTGATGACAATAGTATTTAACGATTTAATCTACCTACTTTAATCGTAAACTGCATTTGGATAAATCATTCGACATTATGTTGTAATAAACATTTTAATTAGCTGCAACCGTCAATTTCATAAATAAAGTACTTGATGAAGTAATGGATAATATTTTATATCTTTGTTTTCATTAATAAATGTTATAATTTTTAAAACAGATAATAAAAGGAAACTGTCCCTTCGGTAGGATCGAATCCTGACCATAGGCACGACAGTAAGACACGCTACTGCTTGAGTTACTCCGACACACTGCATCACCCCCATCGTGTCACACTGACTAGTATATAAGATGTATCTTATCAGACCCTCCCTCGGGCATGGGTGTGTGTGTGTGTGTGTTCTGTCCTTAGGTTAGTTTAATCAGTTTGTAAGCCTAGGGACTGATGACCGAAGAAGTTCCATTTTTCTCCGACCCGGTCGTAACCTAATACAGAGAGTTAACTGATGAACGACTTCTGAAGCCTTTCAAGAGTGGAGGAAACAAGCCCTGCCTCTACACAGAGCGCCATTTCCCTCTCCCTAAGAGCTGGGTTTCGCCCCAACCGGTTTAAGAACAGTTAAGACCCAGCTGGACAATGGCGAACAGCCGGAAATGGGAAACCCGTGCTTCTAAAGAGAGAGCTGACGCGACAGGGATTTGTCTTCTTGGGAGCTCTGGCACCTTCTTCACAGATGGCCACAGCATTCTTATCCCGTAAATTCTGAATGAATCTACGATGTGAGAAAAATTAGGCTTCCTTTGAACGAACAATAATTGTAATATCTTTAAAAAAATGTAAAGTTCACGATATCAGAATATAGCAAAATGAAAAGTACCAACTTTTGACTGTGTCACGCGATTTCAACAAATTATGTCTTCGATGATAGCTTATTACCTCCAGCTATTATCTAGACAGCTACACACTTTCATTTATTCATTTAAGGATTTATTACCCTCCTTACATAAATTTATTATGTAAATATTGTCACACCATCGTATCCTCCACAGTAACTCGGCAGTTGCAAGCAGCATGATATAAACCGCTTGTCCTCAGATTCATGTAACTATTTAATGCATATTTGTATATTTTGCCAGTAACTTTACGTACATATTGTGTAGTAGGAGCAGTCAAGCTCTTGAAGGCTGGCTTGTTCATTTGTTTATTTCTACATTATTTCTACTGATCATAAATAGTCCCAAACTGACTGAATTTTTTTTTTAATTTAATATTCTGAAAATCTTAAGTTAGTGTGGAAGTGGTACCAAAGTAAGTCGAAACATATCTTTAATGTTAAGAAATCTGCTACTTTTTGAGGGGATGGCGATTTGACTATGAGAGTGTGTCTAGGAAAAACATTGGAGTAGTGAAGTAAAATAGTTGGAATGTTCGTGAGGCGAGCTGCTTGGGACTACAGGAACACTCTGTCTCGTGTTGGAAGGAGGATGACCTGCCTGGTCAGGTGAAGAGCTTCGTCTGCGATAGTATTAGAATCTGCACGGCAAATGGCCATATTGTCGGAACTTTGGCAGGTGACAGTTTAAGAGATTTAACTTTTCTCGATTCCATTACGGCGTGGTAACTGAACTGTATGTATGTGTTCCTATAAGAGATTTCATGAGTATTTATATGTTAGTTGCGGGACTAGTCTTTCAACTATTTCGGCCCGAAAATTGTTTTGGGTTGTGTGATCGCGAAATGGATTTAGAGTTTGAGCATCGTCAATGATTACTTAGTTGGGGATTTTTCTACCATCCTTATAATGCAGTTAACGCATCTGTTCTGCTAATTTTATAAGGTTTCTCTCTGTACCTTACTTTTCCTGTTTTCAGTTATCTGGTGTAGCCCACAACATTTGTAAAAGTTAGAATTAAATCTGTTTTATTAATTAATCATTTATCTTTATTTTGTATTTCATGATTGTTTTGCAAACGTCCCCGTGGGCATAGAGTGTTTGACTGTATGATCACCGGAACAAGGTACTATTTACAGCTGTAGTAGTTGCTGCTGGGCATGAAAGCAGACTACATCGAGCCCTACTTCTTTAACAGAGCCGTACAAAGCCCTATACATGTGTGTTGTTTTTGGTCAATACAGCTCAGTTTGGTCAACATTTGAAGGCAGGTAAAGTCACAATACATCATAATGTAATCTAAATATAACGACTTGTACCATAGAAACCTGTCATTTCCTTAGACAAAAATTGGCTTGAAATCTGTAAAAATAGAATGTAATCATTAAAAAACTGTAAGGCCGGTCTCCAGCAGGAAAAACTTTCCACGTAATTATAATATTAATAATCAGATTATGACAAAATTTTATTTTTTGAAATCCGGTCAATGATTACACGAGATACTGAAAAATAAGTTTTTTGTTGTCCTGGAAGCCATTGGCGTTGGCATTTCCAGCAGGGTATTAAAAGCTTGTTCGCCACAGATAAGTAGGATTCTCAGCCACATATGCAATAGCTCCTAAAAGCAGCTATTTTCCCTGACTGATTGAAATACGCTATTGTTAAACTATTGCATAGAAAAGGGAATACGTCTGATGTCAACGACTAACTATCGCCAAGTCTCACTTCTGACAGCTTTGTCCAATATTTTTGCAAAAGTTATGTATTCTGAGGTAGCTTCACGTGTTAGTAAATATAAAGTTCTAAGAAAACATCAGCTTGGTTTTCAGAAAAAACATTTCAACAGAAAATGCTCTATATATACCTTCACTGATGAAATATTAAATGCTCTGAATAATCGGACATCACCCATTGGGATTTTTTGTGATCTCTCAAAGGCGTTTGATTGTGTAAATCATGTAATTCTTTTAGATACGCTAAAGTAGTGTGGTATGAGTGGGACAATGCATAAATGATTTAAATCTTACTTAACAAGAAGAGTAGAGAAATTTGAAAGAAAGCGGTTCACATAATATGTTAGAAACAGTTAATTCCTCTAACTGCGGAGCTATAAAGAATGCGGTCCCACAAGGTTCGGTCTTGGGCCCTTTGCTGTTCTTAATATATATTAATGACTTGCTATTCTGTACTGACGAATATACTAAGCTTGTTCTTTTTTATAACGATACATACATACAGGACATACGGGAATTAACTGATGAAATTCTAAATGGTATCTTTCAGAAAATTTATAAGTGGTTCTCCACAAGTGCACTCTAATTAAACTTTGATAAAACCCAGTATACTCAGTTTCATACAGCAAACGGCATGACACCATTAATAAATATAGTCTTTGAACAGAAATCTGTAGCTAAGGTAGAATATTTAAAAAATTCAGGTATTTTCATTGATGTAGGATTGAATTGAAAGAAACACATTGAAGATCTGCTGAAACGTTTGAGTTCAGCTACGTATGCTATCGGGGTCGTTGCAAAATTTGGTGACATACATCTCAGTAAATTATCGTACTATGCCTATTTCATTAATTGCTTTCGTAGTGATCATATTCTAGGGCAATTCAACATTGAATAAAAGTTTATTCATTGGACAAAGACGTGTAATCAGAACAATTACTGGACCCTAACCAAGACATTTATTTAAGGATCTAGGTATCTTCACTTATGTAATTTGTTATTGACAACCCGACACAGTTCAAAAGTAATAGCAGTGTGCTTAGCTACAACACTAGGAGAACGGTTGGTATTCACTATTCAAGATTAAATCTAACTTTGGCACAGAAAGGGGTGAATTATGCTGCCACAAAAGTATTTAGTAACTTACCAAGTAGCATTAAAAGTCTTATAGACAGCCAAATAGTATTTAAAAAGAAATTAAAAGAATTTCTGAATGGCAACTCCTTCTAAACTTTAGATGAATGTTTAGATAAAACTTAGTAATTTCGCTAAAAATACACAAAAATTATTAAAAAATTAAAAATCCTTAAAATATTGAGTGTCGTGTATAAACATCATTTATTAAACTGACACGTTCCACATCATTGGTAAGTGTCGTATATATGATCTTGGAACAAGTCTTAATCTAATTGCAGAGTTAAACTGTTACTAGTAGAGGATTCCGAGATAATGATTTCCTAATATAGATTCGTCGCTGAAGTTTATTTGCACGAAACGCAAATTGAAATGTGTAGTTCGTATCAATAACGGTATTCAGGTAAGTTTCGTAATTATTTCTCAATTTTATGCACCTAGAAAGGTAGTTGTGAATGGTTTTGGAAATATGGATTCTCCGTGAGTGTACGGTTATTTACTTCTTACACTTGAAGTGTTACGGAAGCTTATGCAGTCATGGATATACTGTTGTGGGCGTTACCTTATCTTGAATGAATACTCTGTTTCACAATGACAGTTGTTAGCAAGTGACTATCCAGTCACTCATTAATCATTCCGAAGCAGTAACAGAAGAAAGCAAACGGAAAGCTGAAGTTCTAAATTTAACCTTTAAGAAATCTTTCACGCAGGAGGACCGC